>JARHVA010007371.1:0-635000 GCA_037957365.1 Torreya grandis
AGTCCATTCTACTTGGTTTCATTATTATATGATTATTTATTCACATTGATTTAGATTCCTATAAAATTTACATACCTTTTTAAAGGGTTTCCTTATCTTTTGGTTTAATTACCTTACCCATCTTTCCAAACCTGCCAGTTTAAGCCTAAGGGGAAGTTCCCTTTATCTGAGACAAAACAAAGGGCATTTCACCTATTATATCAAATAATTTTGATGTTTTATGGGATAAATCAGGTTTTAGTGACCTCCCACACAAAAATATAGCCTTATACTATGTAATTTGACCCCAAAATCTCTTCAAAACCCCAAAATAGACTCCTTAAAAGTACTATGTGTAGGGTTTGTTCATGTGGACTATGTTTTTATATCATAGACCCATATATTTTATGTATACCCATTAGATGGTTTTATAAGGATAATATTATTATTAATAAGATTATATAACCTTCAATAATCCCTCCAAACCTCCACATATTCCCCTTCATATACTTGACCAATCAAGATTATATGTCAAACCTTGACTATATTTTGCTTTGAACTCCACCTATAGGCTCCCTTACATAATTTAGATTTAATTACATGTTTATAAGTCTAAATATCATTTGACATGATTTGAAATTCTTATATAATATTTATGTACCTTCCACTCTCATAATCTCTAAGGCTGATCACTGTATGTCATAATTATAGCTAACTATGTTTTGCTTTAGAAGGACCCCCGTAGGTGTCATTTGCATGAGTTAGACCTTATTTCATGGTTTAAACCTTCCTTAAATCTCTCCATGTTAACATATATATTATTAGTCTTATTACTTTATGTTTGGACTACATATATCCTAAGTCATTACATTTATTGCTTACTTCCCTGTACATTCATCTTTAGTTAGTTGTATATGTAAAAATATGTCTTAGGATTTTCCTTATGGCTTGTAATCCCTCTTAAAACTCTCTAAACCATGTATTTATCCTTGTGGATTGGTAAATACCTCTTAAAACTCTCTAAACCATGATATAACTACACCTTCCCTTATCATGCTTGGAATAAGGTCTAATACTAGGGTTACCAAGCTTAGTCCATAAATGACCCTACAACCAGCCTGTAGGTGTTAATTTCTAGAGGGAGAGACAACTATAAGTTTTTATAGGACCTAAAAAATTATATATCACCCTATCCTAATGATATATATGTCTATTGGTGTATATTTCACTCAATAAGGCCATTGAAAAATAAGGAATCATTCCTCATCATCACTTTAAAGTGATAAGGTCACCTTGTACCTTTAAAAACTATAGATATTACTATTTGGTTTTAGTGGTTTTAGGGGCATCTTTAGGTCTCCCAACAACTATCTTCCACTAGCTTTCTTAACTTCACTATTTAAAAGAGTTCATATTATATATATAGGCTAAAAAGTTTGATCATTTATATGTATTAGAAGTATTTGAAACCATGTCATATGACTTCCACTATAATGCCTTGGATCTCTATTTTTAGAGTTTAGGAATTTTGGTCTCAAAACTCAGTCATCATCATTTGAAGTTGATCCCTATCTCAAACTACCAATATAGAATTATTAAAGTGCCTTCCATGCTCCCCTCAACATGTTAGGATTCCAGAATAGGGTTCCAATATGTTGCTTATAACTTCATATTACACCTGAACCCTATGGTAAGCCCACATATAGATGAACATTTTCCTTATCTACAGGGTAGTGAATGCAAACTTAAATAGTCAATGAGATATGTGCTCTTATGATCAATTTTATGCCTTCTCTAAGTTTGATAGTTTAATTTTAAGATTAAAAAATATTTTTATCAACTATTAAAGATCTTTTTATCATGGTGTTTATCAAAGAGATACCCTTGTAGGTGGACTTAGCCTCTATGCAAGTAGTGAACTTGAAATGATTCATGCACCAAAGGGACTGACTTCATGGTCAATTGATATTTTCACCAAAATATCAACATGAAACATCATGATACTTACAAAACACCTCCATGGACATGTTAAAGAGGTTCCACACATGTTCTAACATGGCTATAAGTGAAATTAAGCAAAGAGTTGGTTATGAGGCTAACAAGACTAAAACCTTGATCTCAAGCATGGTGTTTATGAGACTAAGACATGAGGGGAAGATGATAAATATAGAATTTAGACATGGGAAGCATCACATCACATTACTATGAGGCTTCCTCTAAGAATTAAACATTATAGAAACAAAGATCTTTGATTTAAAACCTCACATGGTGACCACCTTCTTGCAACATGAGATAGCTTGTCCATCAAAAACACCATGAAGCATGAAAATAAAACATGGATAAAATTTGGAAAGATATTCCACATCATTTAGAGTCAACATCAGTAATTGATTCATTCAGACTTTCTCAAAATGGAGAAAAACCTATAGGGTGCATGAAATAATAAGTAAAATACCATTTTCAACTTCATGAGGATGGTTGATAAAGAATATCCAAAAATTATTCAAAATATTGTTATTTAAATGAGATCTCTCTAAGTTTACTTTCACCTCCCAAAGTTGTTTCACTTGAAACCTTTTATACTGATTGTACCAAGTATAAACCTGAAGACTATTTTTGCTTGCCAAGTCTAGTGGAAGGAGAGATAAGTGGTTTTATTCAATTTTTTGAGCTTATGATCACATTTATTACTAAAAAAAGTGCATACAATACTAAAGGACACTCCTAAAACATCCCCAACTATAAAAGTCTATACAACTCAAGAAAACTCATATTTTTTCAAGAAAATTACCTTTTTTCTAAGGAAATTACCACTTTTTAGTTAGGAATAGTTGAATAAGTCATAATGGGACACATGCCACATGAAATAATCCTTTTAAACCTTAAAATTTATATAAAAGATTATAAAAGTCATTAAATGCCCCTTTTTTGATCTCAAAATGACTCTTAGGACTAAAAGGATAAAAAATACTAGGGACCAAGGCTAATATAGCATTAAATGAAATCAATTAACCTATAATAAACCTCATTAAATAAAATTATACCCATAATAAACCTCTAAAGATGAATTTTTACGTATAGGGGCCCCAATTTGACCTACAGGGTTAAATTTGGTCCACATACCCCACATGGAAAATTTGACCTATACCACCTAAGCATTCAAGAATATTGTTATGGACACCTCACCAGGATAAATAGTTTCCATTACCTCATCAATGAAAATTACTCATGAATAGTATTTTTCTCATTACATCACCACCCCTATCTAACCTTAAGCAAATCCATAATATATAAATAAAATTGTAGTGTATTCATTATTTTATCTCTCAACTATCTAATTGATGTTAATCATTCCAAAATTTTTTAAAGAAAGATGCGTATTTCATCTAGTACTATAATTATTAAGAGGCCTTTGAAACTCTTAAACATTATCACCTCTCCCCACAAATTCTTATTCCTCCCGAGGAAGGGCAACCTTTATTATTTTATATTTTAAAAATAGATCATGCCCTAGGGGCTATGTTTACCCATCATGATGAGAAACATAAAGAATAGGTAGTTTATTACATAAGTTATACTCTCATTAAATATGAGACATGTTATTAACATACAAAAAACAATGCCTAGTCTTGGTTTTTATGTCTTTTAATATTTTCCATTATCTGCTTAATCAGAAGACCTATGTAATCATGAATACTGATCCCGTTAAGTTTATACATTAAAAGCCTTACCAAAATCAACATATGGATAGATGGATCATGATTTTAGCAAAATTTTACCTAGAGTTTCTCCATCAAAAGTATGTTAAATTCTAGATCATCATTTATAAATTAGCTAAGGCACCTCTTATAGGTGGTCAACCATCAAATTTTTTATTCCCTAATGAATCTATCACTTCCCACATCCTAGGTGGATCCTAAGTATTAGATGAATTTATTATTTGATGGATCTAAATGTGAGCATAGAGGGGAAAATTGGAATAATTTTAATACCTCTAGAGGGCAATCCTATACCTTTATCTTTTAAACATGATTTTGACTACACTAATAAAATGGCATAATATGAAGCCTTGATCATAGGTGTTTAAATAGATTTAACCCTAGGTATTAAGTAACTTAGTAATTGGTATTAAATTAGATCAATAAACACATATCAGTGCAAGATGGCATCCTCTAAAAATATAAAATGTTAGCAAAGTAGTTATTAACCACCTTCGATCATTGTGCCATCTAAGACACTCATCGGTCAACTAATAAATTTGTGGATAACATGGCCTCCCTAGCTTCCTTTATCCCATCCTCTTCGAAAAAATCCAAACCTTTTATCCTCATATAAAAAATAAACCAACCTTATTATACTATAATTGATCTTCCTTCATCCATAATGTGGAATAAAATGACTTAGATCTATGGTACACATAGATGTTTGATTATTTGTCTAAAAGTATTATCCCTCTCAATTTAGCTAAAAATGGTAAACATGATTTTTGGTAGTGAACCACTTGTTATGTTATACTATGGGGTGCTATCTATAAGTGAGGATTCAATGGTATATTACCTTTATGTCTCTAAAATTTTGAGGTTACTATCACAATCAAAGAAACACATGTTGGTTTTATGCCAGATACTTTAGCAGTCTAGTTGTTGCTAATTAAATTTAATGAATAGGTTATTATTGGCCCATTCTGAATTGGGATTTTTGTGATTATGTCAAGAAATGCATAAATTGTCAATAACACACTAACCTATCATACATCACTACTCATGTATTATAGGTATCCAAAGACTTTTAGCAATTTTATCATTGGGGGATAGACCTTATAAGACATATTAATTCAAAATCTTCCCAATGACATGGTTTTATCATTACTACCATTGAATATTTCACTAAGTGGGTGGAGGCTATTACCCTTATTTCAACCAAAGTAAACAAGGTTATCAATTTTATTAATCATAATATTATCTATTGCTTTGGTGTTCCTCATAAGATCATTATAGATAATGTAAAATATTTTAAAAATAAGCAAGTCCAAATACTTTGTGATTCTTTTCACATTAATCTAAGTTTTTCCTTGCCTTATTATTTGTAAACCAATAGACATGCTAAAGTATCTAATAAAACCCTTATCAAAATTCTAACCAAAGTAGTCAGTGAGGTTAGAAATAATTGGCACCTTCACATTATTTTCACCTTTTAGGATTATCACACTATCATTTGAACCCCTATGGGTTCTACCCCTTTTTATTTGGCCTATGGCACATAATTTATCTTTCCTCTAGAATTATAAATTCATTCTCTTTAGATTTATGTTAAAGACATTATTTTTGAAGAAGATTATCATCAAGAGAAATTAGCATATCTTGAACTCTTAGATGAGCATAAATCCATGGTCCTAGATCATATCCATGTATATTAATAAATAATAAAAAATTCATATAATAAACATTTAATTGAATGGGAGTTTAATATTGGAGACTTTGTCCTTCAAGGAAATTAACATGTCACAAATATGGAAAATAGTAAGCAAGAAAAATTTGCTACAAATTAGATTGGACCATATATTATTACTCATAAATATGGATTTGGGGAATATAATTTGTCCTATTTTGAAGGAAAACTAGAATGTGAGCCTCTTAATTCTTTGCATCTACATCCTTTCTATTGTTAATAAACTTAAAAACAAACTATAGTCCATAAAAGTTCTCCTTTGATTTAAAAAATAAATAAAACCACACCTCCTATCACTTAAAAAAATATACAATAATGATAAAGTATCATGTGGATATGTGGTATCATACCTACCCTAACATAAATATGAACACCTTAGCTCTATTCATATAATGTTATAAATGGACAAGTTCCACATGTAACATGATGAAGCCCCAAATTATTATTTCCTGAAATCTCTCACTTGAAATTTTTTATTTTATGCATAGAAATACTATTTCATTTAAAAAAAATTTATATAAAAGTTAGCCTAGGTTACCTTAATCCAAATCAATAATCTAGGATAAAAAAACTCAAAGCTATAGGATGAAAATTTGAGCAATTGGATTTTGATTATGCAAACTCTATTAAAAATGCCTAAGTATATAATAAACCATTAAAATTGAGAACCATTATATCAAAATTCTATAAAATAAATATTTAAAACAACATTTTAATATAAAACTAAATGTTCTAAATCAAGATTAAAATAAAAAGATTAAGTATTAATAGATGGATATTGCCTACAAGTAGACTCAAAATTTCAGCACGATATTAGCTTGATCAAAAGACTTGGATGATAGTTTGATAGACTTATTTGATATAATATTTTTAGGATTAAGTATGAAATATTTTATAGTTAGTTAAATGCAATAATGAAGCTATTTAAAATGAAGAAAGAAGGGGATTAAAAAGGAATTAAAAATTCCTTGGAAGCCCCCAGAAATAGAGGCTTCTAGAGAGGAAGGGCTAAGATAGAAAAGATTCTAAAATTGGAGAATTAAAGATTATATTAGGTGGATAAGAAATATTAGTAGGTGATTAGATAGTTTATTAGGTACTAGGGATGTAAGAGAACCTAGGAGTAGGCTAGGGTAGGTCTGATTGGAATTTAAAATTTCAATATAATGGATAAGTGGGAATAGTTAGTAGATAACATGGAATTAGGTAAATTAATTTATTTGTGGGATAGGAATAAGATTAGTGGATAAAGATTAATGAAGGGGAATATTAGATAAATGACTATAATGAGTGATATTAGGATGGAATTAGAAGGGATAAATGATATTAGATGAGATAAGTGAAATTAGTGTCAACTAATAATAATATTTTAAGTAAGAAAATTTAGATATATACATTTTATCCCTCTTTGAAAGCAAATTATGAGTGGACAAAGTAGGAGTAATGGTATTTCAAATAAAAACCATTTCATGGATGAATTTTAGTTCATGATGTTAGTGGATACATGATTCCCCCTCGATGGGACATGTAGGGAAGAATGATATGTATGGCCATAAAGAGGAAACTAGGGGTGGGATGCAATGAATAAATGAGGGGATATGATGCTAAATGTGAGATAGATGACAAATAAGATGAACTAAACTTGAATAGTGAGCTAAAAATGGATGATTCCCATGGAAAATACATATGCATAGATATTTGAAATGATTGTATCATGGTTATCAACAAATCATAAGGGGGAATCAGTTATAACATGATGATAAAAAAGCCACAAGCTTTAGACATATCTCATGTAAGGACACATGCCAGGGAAAGATACAGACCAAGATAGGACTACTTGGATAAGATTAATGATGAGTGTAGTTCAAGGATGAATTTGAGTGATATGATGATGAAGATTAGAGAGAATAAAGGATATGATCAAGTGACCGAATATGTAGGTGAATAATTAGACTACATTACAAATAAATAATGAGCCCTAATGTGATTAATATCGATGGCAAAGTTACATTTTTCAACATGCCCCAATCAAAGGAGGAAGCTATGAACTTTAAATAATTAATTTACCAATTAGTGATAATGGATTAATGATGGAAGAAAATATGGATGTTGTGATTTATCAAGCCCAATCAATAGGTATGGGTGATTGAGAAAAATATTAGGGAGATGATTGATCAATAGATTGATTGATGAATGATTGATGTTATAAATCAAGGATTTGATGCAAGATGTAGGGATGATGAGGGATACGAGAGTGGCCTAGCTGACCTCAGGAACACCATGTGATTGAGCATTGCCTAAATAGTCTAAAAATACCTCCGGCCAATGTAGTTAAAATTAGATGACATATGACAAGAGATACTATAGGAGGAGCATGATGATGGATGTTATACATGTTATTTGTTTAAATATAAGATGGGACTTAAATGTTAGACACGAGGACTAAGAAAAGTGATTATATTTTAGATGAGTGGAATGGGATGATTGAATTGATGATGGGATGAAGATGATTTTATAGATTAGGATAAATGATCAACACATCATTGATATAAGAAGGCTCATCATAGTTTATGTAGTCCGATATAAATATAGCACTAGTAAGTATACCCCATGATATAAGTATGACCAAGAGGATATTTTGCCAAAGTTTATATAAATAAAAGGGTCATATGATGAACTCTACATCATTAAGGGCACCTAAAATCATCATTATAATTTTTGGTGTCATCATAGAATATTTAGTTCCCAATAGATAGAAAGATGCATGATGCAAAAAATAGAAACATAAGATAATTATATATGTACATAATAAAAGACATGAAAATAATTCAAACAACAAACAAGTAACATACATAAGTATCTACATATAATGTCATTATGTCTTGTCTAATGGTCATAGTGAGAGTTTATCGGATGATTGATTAGGTGATAAAATCGACTAAGTCAGTTATGATAATCATGATGTGAATGTGGATTATGGATATGGATTAGGATAAGGCTATTGAAGATGGCTAGGATATTAGGATAAGGAAAGATAACAAAATGATAAGATGGATAATACTTTAGATAGGGTTACTAGGATATTTAGGACATCTGACAAGATAACTTAGATGTTTTAAGTTTTTATGGATTTTATACTTTTTAAGGATTTTGGGACATGCACGTACGCTATACAAATGGGGTTACTAGTAAAGGGAATACCAAGCCTTGTAACTAGGATAAGGATAAATGGAATAATAGATGGGATGACAAAAATATGAGGGTGATGTTAAAAATGGGATGAGGAAGGATGGATTAGGGATCACCAATGACAACATTGTGAAATAACCAAATGTATAGCTACTTGAGTTTCTATTGGAAGATATGCCAATATTATTCTAGAACATTCTCAAGAAGTATTCCATTCCCTTACTAAGGTCAAGGTAGGAAGGAATGATTGACATAATGGTATGCAAGATATGATGGTAGATAATGGGTAGATATAATGGACAAAGGGATATGACATGAATATGATTATTTAGATTTTTCCCCCAAGTGTTGAGGTATAATGTAGATAATATATTATTTTACCATGACTCCAAAAATTGATTTTCATCATGGTACTTTCCAAAGGATCTAAAAGACTGGTTTTCACCATTGGACAAATGATTTTTATTTTTTAATTTTATTTTGATAGCATCTCAATTTATTATAGGTAGGTGAGATGCATGATACAAATGATTTATTGATATTTTAACTAATACCCATTCTAGAAATATGTGATATTAGGATCTTGTTATCAATACTATATGTATTCATATCCTTATGACCTTTGACAACTCTTGATTAATACACCTTTATATATCTATACCATGTGCCTTCATCACCCGTACACATGACAATGTTGGTCTGGTGTGTGATGTGGGGAATGGATGGATTTAGGGTTTGGATTTGATGGTAGAGCATAAAACTTGATTGGATGATAAGATCATGATAGGGAGGTTGATGGATTATTGGGGAGTGGGACTAGTAGTCATACGCATAATTGGACATATTGGACATTCCATATTTGATTGGTGTCATATGACAAAAGACTTTAAGAGATCCAATACTTTTAGACTATGTGATTATTTGATCTAATTATTTGAGGGATTATCAGCCGTATTGATAGTGACTTTGACATTATTTTGATTTTTAGACTTGATTATTTCTTGAATGCTCCCTGGTTCTTTACTTTGGTTTTCACTAGAGGAGAGTGACATTTGACTTGATAAATTATGATGATTTTGACTTTAATGATCCTCGAGTGCCTCAAAAGGTGTCTCACTAGGGGAAGATAATTTTTGATTAGGATAATGATTTAAGTTTTCTTAATTTTGAATTATGGGATCAAAAGTGATTTAATCATCATGTATGAATTTTTGAATATGGTCTTGGACCTTGGTATTTTCTACATAGGTTATATTACTTAGGGAAGAATCCAATTATGTATGTGCCTCTTCATCCCTATGGATAGAGATGATTAAATAATAATTGATAGGGAGAAAGGGGTATATGATGGATGAAGGTGGGGGATATGGTAGGACAAGGTCAATGAGTGGTGATTGAGAATCATGGTCCTCATAGGGGTGCTTAAGGGAGCTAGTGTTGACATTGGAGAATATATCCTCAAGATCATTAAAAAGATTATTAAGACTAGCTATAGCGCATGCATTTAAGGTAGAATGAGATTTTTTTTGATAATATTTGATAGATAAATCCTACCAAAACTATGTTATAACTTCATCATCCTAATTGGGATCAAAAGGTATGCTTGGTGATTGGTTATCATTTGAATTAGAGGTATCTTCAAAAGGACAAACACAATCATCATCTTCTATAATAAATATGAAGGATGATATTTATAATGAGGATTCTAATTTGGATACTGGTGTTGAACATGATCCTGATGTAGATAATACTTTTATTGACTCTAATGCTAACTCCGATGAGGGTGCAAGTGACATTAATAGGGAAATGCTACTAATAGAGGATTCATTATCTATAAGTGACCTATATGTTTGTCAGGATCTACTGGCTCATAAGAACACCCATGATTACCTTTGTATAAGCAACTAAACATGAAATTATACTAGAATGAATCAGTAACTAGAAATAAGAAATAACACAGAATATGAGAGACAATACCCAATTATATTAATACTCATTACAGAAGGAATACAATGAAGAGATGCCACACTCTTCCACACCTTACAAGCTTCCCACACCAAGTGTATAGTAATTCACCTTCAAGAGTTTCCTCTCTCAATTACGGTCACAACAGACAACTCCAACACAGAGTTGATGTTCACCTCCACTAACAGTAACAATACTGTCAGCCCCACTAGTAAATGAAAACCAACACAACCATTGTTTCCTCCATCAGTCTGACTGAATACTCAATGTACTCAAGGTCTGATTACACACACCATACTCCAAGTAGATCTCCCATGAACTTGTAACAACTTGCAAATCAAATGATCTTACTTACCATGTAGATCTCTCTACACCCTTAAGAACCCTTGTCCTTGCCTCACCAAGTCCTTATGATTCTCCAAACCAGTACCCTGGTGGATCTACTATCAGAACTTGCACAACCTATAGCTCTACCTGAAAATACACACTCGGCACCCCTGTGGAACTAGGAGGAGCTACCCTTGCTCTCTTCACACACTGAAGGAGCTAGCCTACTCAACTCTAACTAGCACACTTTACAATACAGCCCATGAGTCTATTATATAGATCCCATACCAAACAATAATTAGACACGTAGATCAAGACTAAAATTAGTCTTTACATGCAAACAACTAGTTAAACAAACTAATTATTCATGCAACAAACAATTCTGGAACTACACAGGTGACTGACATTGGTCCCTGTCTATCTGGAGGTGACTGATGTCAGCTGACTCCATGACTGATGTCAACAGCTTTCTGTCCACCCCTAACTGACATCAGTTGGCCTAATCAACACTGGTGACTATGACACTCAACAACCTCCTCCATGTTTGCATATAGTGAAGCTTTTAGCTCCACAACCTAACAATCTCCCACTTGGAGATAAATAGCTGCACCTATACCTGTACCAGTACATCCTCTAATCATTTTTGTTTCTTGTATCCATCTTCAAGTTTAGTCTTGAAGACCAACAGAAGTTGAATGAACATTCAACTCCTCCTTTGATCTAAGTTGAGTTAACATACCTACAGGGTTCTCATCCTTGCTAGTCACCATGACTGCAACAACCATCTGCATCTCTGAAAGCCAGCTAACCACCGATCCACCAATAGTGAACACATGTCCTATGGTGATACTCCTGTCATCCAAGTAACCTACCACATCTACATCTACAAACCCATGTAGAAAAGAACTTGACCCTGCATAGCAAGACACCCTACTGCTAGTCCCTCTCAGATACTTGAGAATCCACTGAAGTGCACTCTAGTGCTTCTTTCCTAGATTGGCTCCAAACTTTCTAACAACACCCACTACTGAGGCAAACTCAGGTCCAGTATGCATGTACTTAACCTCATCATTTGAATCAAGACACTATTTATAAAACTATCTAACCATCGACGTGCTTACCAGTTTCACACAATCATCTGGAGACAAAATCAACCTGTGACCTTCCATGTCTCTAGAACACACTCATGCCAAAGAATTTTACTGCTCCAAATTCTTCATGACATACCACTAAACTAACTTTACCTTTAGCTTAGAAACCCTACATGTGTGACCCTGCAATAAGCAAACACACAACATACAGTAACAAGATAATGTTGCAATCATCATCCAACCTGGTAAAGAAAACACAATGGTTATAATGACATTGACTAAAGCCATGCTTTGTCATACACCTGTCAAACCTATACCACTATCCTATAGATTCCTCAAGACCATATGACTTGGCCTTCTATCTCACCTATCCATTCTCTCTATTCTTTAATGTCAGAATCCATTCATCTTACAGTGCTTTTCACCCAGCTGGCAACTCCACCAAATCTATCATTTGGTTCTTCTCCAAGGAATCAAATTCCTGAGACATGCCATGCTCCCACTATTTCTTGGATCCTACCTGCATCACTTCTTTAAAAACTTCTTGGTCCATGACCATCAGTGAGAAATAAGTAGTATAAAGAAGAAGAATAATGAAATTGAGGTTTACATACCCTTTCAGACCTCCACATGGGTGTTTGAGACACCTTGACAGCTTACTGTCCACCCAAATTCCATTTTGTCAGTGATCGTCATCGGTCACTTCCCAGTCTACACCTGACCAACATCGATTCCCTATGACTGCCCTGACTGTCGATGTCGGTTCCCTAACCAACACCAGTGTCCAACCAATCGACATCAGTGTCCACCTACCTAACATCACCAACTCTGGTCTGCACATGACCAACGTCGATGCCTATCTGATCGACATCAGTTCTCTCTTGACTGATGTTAGTAACTGTGTTCTCTTTTTAGTGATGAATTTCACTCGTGAGCAAAATTTGGAACAAACCCTTGTCCAAATCAACCTTGCCCTACCCAAAAATGTCCAGCCCCTTGAGCTGATCTCTGTTTGTCATCCCCTCCATGAACACCAAGGCTTTCCAGTTCTTAAATTTGTCAAAGACATCAGTATTCCGCTTAAGAACATGCATCTCCTTCTTACTCATGTGACCAAGCCTACAAAGCCACATCTTTACAACAAAAGGAGAATCATTAATATAAGTAGATAGATAAAGAGTACCTACTTTCTTAACACCTGCTAATTCAAGTGCATCCTTGGTGACTATCCAAGAATCCACTGTGAGAGTAATTGTGCAACCCTCATCACCCAACTTTCTTGTAGAGATTAGCCTCCTCTTCAGAACTGGGACCTGCATGACACCATTCAACACCCGTATGTTGCATGTCTACAATTTTAGCTTCACTTCACCTTTGCCAAAAATTTGACAAGGCACACCAACCCCTAAATAAATCTTTCCAAAGTCTCCATAGAAAAATACTCTATTTGGGGCTACATGGAAAGAGGCAATAGAATCCATAAAAAAAGATTCTACTTTATCCAAGGAATATATAAGAGTAACCAATGCAATAATACCTACAACACATGCTACTTTATTTCCTTCATGCTGATCTCCTACCAACCAGCAATCTTTATTTACCTGCTCTTTCTTTCCATCAACCAGTAATTTATTCTTGCTATTCTCTTTCATTCTCAACTTACTTTCTTCTACCATTGCTATACTCCCACTCCAACAAAAACCCATGTGAGTGACCTATAATCAAAAAACCACTTAACACTCTCTAAAACCAAGATGTTAGTGAACCAAGCTCTATCGCTTGTCAGTGATCATAGCTCTGATACCAGTTTGTCAAGATCTACCTGCTCATAAGAGCACCCATTATTACCTTTGTATAAGCAACTAAACATGGAATTATAACAAAATGAATAAGTAACTAGAAATAAGAAATAACACAGAATATGAGAGACAATACCCAATTGTATTAATACTCATTACAAAAGGAATACAATGAAGAGATGCCACACTCTTCCACACCTTACAGGCTTCCCACACCAAGTGTATAGTAATTCACCTTCAAGAGCTTCCTCTCTCAATTACAGTCACAACAGACAACTCCAACATAGAGTTGCTATTCACCTCCACCAACAATAACAATACTATCAGCCCCACCAGTAAATGACAACCAACACAACTGTTGTTGCCTCCACCAGTCTGATCGAATACTCAACGTACTCAAGGTCTGAGTACACACACCATACTCAAAGTAGATCTCCCATGAACTTGTAATAACCTACAAATCAAATGATCTTACTTACCATGTAGATCTCTCTACACCCTAAAGAACCCTTATCCTTGCCTCACCAATTCCTTATGATTCTCCAAACCAGTAGCTCGGTGGATCTACTATCAAAACTTGCACAACCTGTATCTCTACCTGATCATACACACCCAGCACCCTTGTGGAACTAGGAGTAGCTACCCTTGCTCTCTTCACACACTGAAGGAGCTAGCCTGCTCAACTCTAACTAGCACACTTTACAATATAGCCCATGAGTCTATTATATAGATCCCATACCAAACAATAATTAGACATGTAGATCAAGACTAAAATTAGTCTTTACATGCAAACAACTGGTTCAAAAAACTAACTATTCATGCAATGAACAGTTCTAGAACCACACAAGTGACTGATGTCGATCCCTATCTGTCTAGAGGTGATCGACGTCAGTTGAATCCATGACCAATATTGGTAGCTTTCTGTCTAGCCTTGACTGATGTCAGTCAGCCTAACCGATGCTGGTGACTGTGACACTCAGCAACCTCCTCCATGTTTGCATACAATAAAGCTTTTAGCTCCACAACCTAACAATCTCCCACTTGGAGATAAACAATTGCACCTGTACGTATACCAGTACATCCTATAATCATGTTTGTTTCCTGTATCCATCTTCAAGTTTAGTCTTAAAGACCAATAGAAGTTGAATGAACATTCAACTCCTCCTTTGTTCTCAAATGAGTTAACATACCTGTAGGGTTCTCATCTTTGCTAGTCACCATGACTGCAACAACCATCTGCATCTCTGAAATCCAGCTAACTGCTGATCCACCAACAGTGAACACATGTCCTATTGTGATACTCCTATCATCCAAGTAACCTACCACATCCACATATACAAACCCATGTAGAAATAAACTTGCCCTGCATAACAAGACACCCTACTGTTGGTCCCTCTTAGATACCTGAGAATCCACTAAAGTGCACTCCTATGCTTCTTTCTTAGATTGGCTCCAAACTTTCTAACAACACCCACTACTGGGGCAAACTCAGGTCCAGTATGCATGTACTTAACCCCATCATGTGAATCAAGACACTATTCATAGAACTATCCAACCATCGACGTGCTTACCAGTTTCACACAATCATCTAGAGACAAAATCAACCTGTGACCTTCCATGTCTCTAGAACACACTCATGCCAAAGAATTTTGCTACTCCAAATTCTTCTTGACATACCACTGAACTAACTTTACCTTTAGCTCAGAAACCCTACATGTGTGACCCTACAACAAGCAAACACACAACATATAATAACAAGATAATATTGCAATCATCATCCAACCTGGTAAAAAAAACACAATGGTTACAATGACATTGAAAAAAGCCATGCTTTATCATACACCTGTCAAACCTGTACCACTATCCTGTAGCTTCCTCAAGACCATATGACCTGGCCTTCTATCTCACTTGTCCATTCTCTCTATTATTTAACATTGAAATCCATTCATCTTGCAGTGATTTTCACCCAGCTGGCAACTCTACCAAATCTATCATTTGGTTCTTCTCTAGGGAATCAAATTCTTAAGACATGCCATGCTCCCACTATTTCCTAGATCTTACCTACATCGCTTCTTTAAAAACTTCATGGTCCATGACCATCAGTGAGTAACAAGTAGTATAAAGAAGAAGAATAATGAAATTGAGGTTTACTGTGATGTCCCTTACTTAGGGGCTCTTTTATCTACACAAAAGCTCTGATATATAGCAATAAAAGCTCTAGATTGCTTATCTAAATTTCTGCAAAAATATCTTCGAATAGATAAATAAATCACAGTATAAATTATTATTTATTTGCTCATAAGCTTACAATAGAGATCCTCTGTCAAGTATACAAATAATATAGAAAGTACAGCCTGAATAGCCTGAATATTCCACAAACTGGGAAAGAATTTTGAATCTGGTTCGTCTCAGCCTGCTGTGTAAAAAACACAGTCACCGACGTCAGTTATACTGCCGTCATCGGTCGATTTGTAGTGGTTACCTCGCCGATGTCGGTAGTATGTCGACCGATGTCGGTCTCTGTAAGTATCTGTTTGCTGATGTCGGTACCTATACTTCCTGTTGATGCGTACGGATTTTCATGGATCTGTACGGAATTCGTACGGCCGCTGATATAACCCAACCTGTATGCTTGGTCCTGATCTGTAGAATTATGGGCTAATACAAAAGATCTATATCTGGATAATTCTTGAATCAAAACCCAAAAATAATGAAAATACCTGTAAACCCTTGTGATAGCTTCTGAGTGAAGTTATCTCTCAAATACCTGTAATACTATGATAACTTTTGGGTGAAGTTATCTCTCAATTTGGCAATAGATCGACTGATCTTTCACAACCTCTGAATCGCACACAATGAAGAGTTGACGTTCTTCAATGCAATTGGAATCCTGGAACCCTTGGCTCAGTCTTCACAGAAGAATTTCTTAACAAGAATCAATATCAAAAATAATCATGAATACAAACTCTCTCCCATGAGAGATTCTTATACACCTCCAAAGGTGTGCTTGCTAAAATTAGATTCCCTTAAATTAGACTGGGGCTTCCTTAATTTAGAACTAGGGTCTTAAAATTAGACCAATTCTTAAATTAGAATGAGAATCCTAAAATTAGACCCAATAATAAATAATTAATAATTAATTAATAATTAATAATTAATTAAAATTGGACCAAATAATTAATATTTGATTAAATCAATCAAATATTAATATCTCCTTTAATTCATGTCCGAAAGAGCCCAAACGAAAACCAAGCCTAGCTCCATCAAGACCCTCTATCCATCTCATCAGCCTACGAGGGTCACATAATAGGCTAATCATCTACTCTGCACATGTCAACTAAAAAGGGGACATGACAATCCGCCCCTCCTAAAATTGCTTGCCCTCAAGCAATCGCTGAATACCTGGATCCCAAATGAAGTCTCGATCTACAGTGCTTTCAACCAACACAAACTCCAGGCCCTGTCCATCACCACTCTCATCCAATGGCGTCACATCACCTCTGTCTCCTGTACGTATCTCGTCATCAACATGTGACCTACCTGTAAAAGAAAGTTGAGACTCTACCACATGTGCTAACTCTTGAACTGGACTCACCTCAAGACAAAGCTCGTCCTCATATCTCTCCTGTGTTGGTGCCAATGTGCACTCATCATCACACTCTATCATGTCATGTAGTATAGGCATCTCCATCCGATGAAAAAACATATGTTTGAAGCTGCTGCCCCGTATTGCCTTAAGAATATGTGTTTTCCCATCAACCTAAAAACAAACCTCCATATCTTTGAGATGAAGAGTAACTTCCTCAAATGAATGAAGCCACTTCATACCCAAGACTAATTCTATGTCCCCCATGTTCACTACAAAATAATTAGCCTTGAACTCATAGTTGTTCAAGCGCAATGGGAGGTCTCTAATCATGCGCTCACACCTAAGAGTGTGACCATCGGCTACCTTAACTCTAATTCCCTCAAAATCTTGGGTAGTGAGTCCACGCTTCTCCACAAATCTAGCATCTATGAAATTATGTGTGGCTCCTATATCAAGAAGGGTGGTAACCTTCTGCCCTGCCAAAACTCCATAGAGTCTGAATGACTCATCTGACTGAATGCTGGATAGGTGTGCCTCCTGTATATGAAGCTCTAAATCGGCCTCTGCCTTAGGCTCTGAAGCCTCTACCTCCTCAGAACTATCCTGCTATTCAGAATCTTCTAATTCTACATCCTCATAATATGCCCACATCACACGATTTGCTTTGCCCTTAGGCCTCAAAGGGCAATCGTGATGGATATCATATGGACCTTTGCAGTAGAAGCAAAGCTTCTTCCTGCGTAGATCATTAAGCGCCTCATGATCCAAAGGTGGTGCTGCTGGATTGGCTTTTGAATCATTTTTAACCCCGGATTTATCTATGTTAAAATCCCGTCTCTCTGTATCCCCGTTGGAGTGCTTATGGTCTCTCGATGAAGAAGTACCTCTGGAGTTAGATCTACTTGATGGGGCTGCCATCTCCATACTGCGCGCCTTATTCATAGCTTCCTGTAATGAAGGAGGATCAAAGCCTTTGATCCAACCTCTCAATGGTTCTGTCAATCCCTCCATGAAGAGTACTACTAGTCGCCTCTCTGAAATGTCAGGAACCATAACTGATAACTTCTAGAAGTCACCAATGTAAGACTCTAGACTGCCGCTTTGGCGCAACTGTGCCAACTCTCGAAAATAGGACTCTGGATCCCTCCTGTCAAAATGCTCTACCAGCCTATCCACAAACTCCTGATAAGAAGTGATCCGATCATGATGGAGTGTCACCATCCCATGGTGCCACCAATCGTGAGCTACTCCCTCAAGATGTAGTGTTGCATATCTGATAGCATCTTCCTCACCCATCGGTCGCAATGTGAGAAATGTATCCAGCTTACTAACCCAGGCCTGTGCTATCACCTTACCACTACCGTTAAACGTCGCTAGTGTGAGCCTGCTCGTAGCCTGATTCAAATCATTATTCTGGGGCCTTGGTCTCCCATTCTGTTGACATCGATAATGTTCTTTCCTTTGTGTGAGGAATCGATCAAAAGTAATCATCTCCCTGACCACAGGTGGTAATGACTCCCACTCGTCAGTTGCTGTCCTAAATGTGTCTATAAATTCCTCCTCATGCTCTTCACCTGCTATCACCTCCTCTGCTTCTTGTCTCACAAAGATAGGCCTAGTAGGCCTATTCGCTGTACGAGAAACAGTCCCATGGCCTCTTTGTGATCCTGCATCACTCCTGACATCTTCACGGTGTGGGGAATGTCTCCTCGGAGAACCCAATCTGGGCAGTGCTGCTGCCAACTGCTGTAATACCTAGTTATTCTACCTTTGTCCTTCTCGTAGTTCTCTAAGAGCAAGCAAAACCTCTGGATCATCTTGATCTCTCAGATGGTGAGGAATACGGGCCCTACCAATATCGTCACCCATGTCTTCCGGCAGTTGTTCTAGAACTTGAGTACCTTCAAGTAAAGCTTTACTGCGCGTGAAATACCTGTGTGGTCCCAACCCTTGTGGCTGCATAAGATCTGTCAAACCCTCAGGATGGTAGGATTTAGCTCTGATACCACTGTGATGTCCCTTACTTAGGGGCTCTTTTATCTGCACAAAAGCTCTGATATATAGCAATAAAAGCTTTGGATTGCTTATCTAAATTTCTGCAAAAATATCTTCGAATAGATAAATAAATCACAGTATAAATTCTTATTTATTTGCTCATAAGCTTACAATAGAGATCCTCTGTCAAGTATACAAATAATATAGAAAGTACGGCCTGAATAGCCTGAATATTCCACAAACTGGGAAAGAATTCTGAATCTGGTTCGTCTCGGCCTGCTGTGTAAAAAACACAATTGTTGACATCGGTTATACTGCCGTCATCGGTCGATCTGTAGTGGTTACCTCGTCGATGTCGGTAGTATGTCAACCGATGTCAGTCTCTGTAAGTATCTGTTCGCCGATGTCGGTAGTATGTCAACCGATGTCAGTCTCTGTAAGTATCTGTTCGCCGATGTCGGTACCTGTACTTCTTGTTGATGCGTACGGATTTTCACGGATCTGTACGGAATTCATACGGCCGCTGATATAACCCAACCTATATGCTTGGTCCTGATCTGTAGAATTATGGGCTAATACAAAAGATCTATATCTGGATAATTCTTGAATCAAAACCCAAAAATAATGAAAATACCTGTAAACCCTTGTGATAGCTTTTGAGTGAAGTTATCTCTCAAATACCTGTAATACTATGATAACTTCTGGGTGAAGTTATCTCTCAATTTGGCAATAGATCGGCTGATCTTTCACAACCTCTGAATCGCACACAATGAAGAGTTGACGTTCTTCAATGCAATTGGAATCTTGGAACCCTTGGCTCAGTCTTCACAGAAGAATTTCTTAACAAGAATCAATATCAAAAATAATCATGAATACAAACTCTCTCCCATGAGAGATTCTTATACACCTCCAAAGGTGTGCTTGCTAAAATTAGATTCCCTTAAATTAGACTGGGGCTTCCTTAATTTAGAACTAGGGTCTTAAAATTAGACCAATTCTTAAATTAGAATGAGAATCCTAAAATTAGACCCAATAATAAATAATTAATAATTAATTAATAATTAATAATTAATTAAAATTGGACCAAATAATTAATATTTGATTAAATAAATCAAATATTAATATCTCCTTTAATTCATGTCCGAAAGAGCCCAAACGAAAACAAAGCCTAGCTCCATCAAGACCCTCTATCCATCTCATCAGCCTACGAGGGTCACATAATAGGCTAATCATCTACTCTGCACATGTCAACTAAAAAGGGGACATGACAATCCGCCCCTCCTAAAATTGCTTGCCCTCAAGCAATCGCTGAATACCTGGATCCCAAATGAAGTCTCGATCTACAGTGCTGTCAACCAACACAAACTCTAGGCCCTGTCCATCACCACTCTCATCCAATGGCATCACATCACCTCTATCTCCTGTACGTATATCATCATCAACATGTGACCCACCTGTAAAAGAAAGCTGAGACTCTACCACATGTGCTAAATCTTGAACTGGACTCACCTCAAGACAAAGCTCGTCCTCATATCTCTCCTGTGTTGGTGCCAATGTGCACTCATCATCACACTCTATCATGTCATGTAGTATAGGCATCTCCATCCGATGAAAAAACATATGTTTGAAGCTGCTGCCCCGTATTGCCTTAAGAATATGTGTTTTCCCATCAACCTGAAAACAAACCTCCATATCTTTGAGATGAAGAGTAACTTCCTCAAATGAATGAAGCCACTTCATACCCAAGACTAATTCTATGTCCCCCATGTTCACTACAAAATAATTAGCCTTGAACTCATAGTTGTTCAAGCGCAATGGGAGGTCTCTAATCATGCGCTCACACCTAAGAGTGTGACCATCAGCTACCTCAACTCTAATTCCCTCAAAATCTTCGGTAGTGAGTCCATGCTTCTCCACAAATCTAGCATCTATGAAATTATGTGTGGCTCCTATATCAAGAAGGGTGGTAACCTTCTACCCTGCCAAAACTCCATGGAGTCTGAATGACTCATCCGACTGAATGCTGGATAGGCGTGCCTCCTGTATATGAAGCTCTAAATCGGCCTCTGCGTTAGGCTCTGAAGCCTCTGCCTCCTCAGAACTATCTTGCTGTTTCGAATCTTCTGATTCCGCATCCTCATAATATGCACACATCACATGATTTGCTTTCCCCTTAGGCCTCAAAGGGCAATCGTGATGGATATCATATGGACCTTTGCAGTAGAAGCAAAGCTTCTTCCTGCGTAGATCATTAAGCGCCTCACGATCCAAAGGTGGTGCTGTTGGATTGGCTTTTGAATCATTTTTAACCCCAGATTTATCTATGTTAAAATCCCGTCTCTCTGTATCCCCGTTGGAGTGCTTATGGTCTCTCGATGAAGAAGTACCTCTGGAGTTAGATCTACTTGATGGGGCTGCCATCTCCATACTGCGCACCTTCTTCATAGCTTCCTATAATGAAGGAGGATCAAAGCCTTTGATCCAACCTCTCAATGGTTCTGTCAATCCCTCCATGAAGAGTACTACTAGTCGCCTCTCTGAAATGTCAGGAACCATAACTGATAACTTCTGGAAGTCACCAATGTAAGACTCTAGACTGCCACTTTGGCGCAACTGTGCCAACTCTCAAAAATAGGACTCTGGATCCCTCCTGTCAAAATGCTCTACCAGCCTGTCCACAAACTCCTGATAAGAAGTGATCCGATCATGATGGAGTGTCACCATCCCATGGTGCCACCAATCGTGAGCTACTCCCTCAAGATGTAGTGTTGCATATCTGATAGCATCTTCCTCACCCATCAGTCGCAATGTGAGAAATGTATCCAGCTTACTAACCCAGGCCTGTGATATCACCTTACCACTACTGTCAAACGTCGCTAGTGTGAGCCTGCTTGTAGCCTGATTCAAATCATTGTTCTGGGGCCTTGGTCTCCCATTCTGTCGACCTCGATAATGTTCTTTTCTTTGTGTGAGGAATCGGTCAAAAGTAATCATCTCCCTGACCACAGGTGGTAATGACTCCCACTCGTCATTTGCTGCCCTAAATTTGTCTATAAATTCCTCCTCATGCTCTTCACCTGCTATCACCTCCTCTGCTTCCTGTCTCACAAAGATAGGCCTAGTAGGCCTATTCGCTGTATGAGAAACAGTCCCATGGCCTCTCTGTGATCCTGCATCACTCCTGACATCTTCACGGTGTGGGGAATGTCTCCTCAGAGAACCCAATCTGGGCAGTGCTACTGCCAACTGCTGTAATACCTGGTTATTCTGCCTTTGTCCTTCTCATAGTTCTCTAAGAGCAAGCAAAACCTCTGGATCATCTTGATCTCTCAGATGGCGAGGAATACGGGCCCTACCAATATCGTCACCCATGTCTTCTGGCGGTTGTTCTAGAACTTGAGTACCTTCAGGTAAAGCTTTACTGCGCGTGAAATACCCGTGTGGTCCCAACCCTTGTGGCTGCATAAGATCTGTCAAACCCTCAGGATGGCAGGATTTAGCTCTGATACCACTGTGATGTCCCTTACTTAGGGGCTCTTTTATCTGCACAAAAGCTCTGATATATAGCAATAAAAGCTTTGGATTGCTTATCTAAATTTCTGCAAAAATATCTTCGAATAGATAAATAAATCACAGTATAAATTCTTATTTATTTGCTCATAAGCTTACAATAGAGATCCTCTGTCAAGTATACAAATAATATAGAAAGTACAGCCTGAATAGCCTGAATATTCCACAAATTGGGAAAGAATTCTGAATCTGGTTCGTCTCGGCCTGCTGTGTATAAAACACAGTCGCCGATGTCGGTTATACTGCCGTCGTCGATCGATCTGTAGTGGTTACCTCGCCGATGTCGGTAGTATGTCGACCGATGTCAGTCTCTGTAAGTATCTGTTCACCGATGTTGGTACCTGTACTTCCTGTTGATGCGTATGGATTTTCACAGATCTGTACGAGATTCGTACGGTCGCTGATATAACCCAACCTGTATGCTTGGTCCTGATCTGTAGAATTATGGGCTAATACAAAAGATCTATATCTGGATAATTCTTGAATCAAAACCCAAAAATAATGAAAATACCTGTAAACCCTTGTGATAGCTTCTGAGTGAAGTTATCTCTTAAATACCTAAAATACTATGATAACTTCTGGGTGAAGTTATCTCTCAATTTGGCAATAGATCGGCTGATCTTTCACAACCTCTAAATCGCACACAATGAAGAGTTGACGTTCTTCAATGCAATTGGAATCCTGGAACCCTTGGCTCAGTCTTCACAGAAGAATTTCTTAACAAGAATCAATATCAAAAATAATCATGAATACAAACTCTCTCCCATGAGAGATTCTTATACACTTCCAAAGGTGTGCTTGCTAAAATTAGATTCCCTTAAATTAGACTGGGGCTTCCTTAATTTAGAACTAGGGTCTTAAAATTAGACCAATTCTTAAATTAGAATGAGAATCCTAAAATTAGACCCAATAATAAATAATTAATAATTAATAATTAATTAAAATTGGACCAAATAATTAATATTTGATTAAATCAATCAAATATTAATATCTCCTTTAATTCATGTCTGAAAGAGCCCAAACAAAAACCAAGCCTAGCTCCATCAAGACCCTCTATCCATCTCATCAGCCTACGAGGGTCACATAATAGGCTAATCATCTACTCTACACATGTCAACTAAAAAGGGGACATGACAATCCGCCCCTCCTGAAATTGCTTGCCCTCAAGCAATCGTTGAATACCTGGATCCCAAATGAAGTCTCAATTTACAGTGCTGTCAACCAACACAAACTCCTGGCCCTGTCCATCACCACTCTCATCCAATGGCGTCACATCACCTCTGTCTCCTGTACGTATGTCATCATCAACATGTGACCCACCTGTAAAAGAAAGCTGAGACTCTACCACATGTGCTAACTCTTGAACTGGACTCACCTCAAGACAAAGCTCGTCCTCATATCTCTCCTGTGTTGGTGCCAATGTGCACTCATCATCACACTCTATCATGTCATGTAGTATAGGCATCTCCATTCGATGAAAAAACATATGTTTGAAGCTGCTGCCCTGTATTGCCTTAAGAATATGTGTTTTCCCATCAACCTAAAAATGAACCTCCATATCTTTGAGATGAAGAGTAACTTCCTCAAATGAATGAAGCCACTTCATACCCAAGACTAATTCTATGTCCCCCATGTTCACTACAAAATAATTAGCCTTGAACTCATAGTTGTTCAAGTGCAATGGGAGGTCTCTAATCATGCGCTCACACCTAAGAGTGTGACCATCAGCTACCTTAACTCTAATTCCCTCAAAATCTTCGGTAGTGAGTCCACGCTTCTCCACAAATCTAGCATCTATGAAATTATGTGTGGCTCCTGTATCAAGAAGGGTGGTAACCTTTTGCCCTGCCAAAACTCCACGGAGTCTGAATGACTCATCTGACTGAATGCTGGATAGGCGTGCCTCCTGTATATGAAGCTCTAAATCGGCCTCTGCCTTAGGCTCTGAAGCCTCTGCCTCCTCAAAACTATCCTGCTGTTCAGAATCTTCTGATTTTGCATCCTCATAATATGCCCACATCACACGATTTGCTTTGCCCTTAGGCCTCAAAGGGAAATCGTGATGGATATCATATGGACCTTTGCAGTAGAAGCAAAGCTTCTTCCTGCATAGATCATTAAGTGCCTCATGATCCAAAGGTGGTGCTGCTGGATTGGCTTTTGAATCATTTTTAACCCCAGATTTATCTATGTTAAAATCCCATCTCTCTGTATCCCCGTTGGAGTGCTTATGGTCTCTCGATGAAGAAGTACCTCTGGAGTTAGATCTACTTGATGGGGCTGCCATCTCCATACTGCGCACCTTCTTCATAGCTTCCTGTAATGAAAGAGGATCAAAGCCTTTGATCCAACCTCTCAATGGTTCTATCAATCCCTCCATGAAGAGTACTACTAGTTGCCTCTCTGAAATGTCAGGAACCATAACTGATAACTTTTCGAAGTCACCAATGTAAGACTCTAGACTACCGCTTTGGCGCAACTGTGCCAACTCTCAAAAATATGACTCTGGATCCCTCCTATCAAAATGCTCTACCAGCCTGTCCACAAACTCCTGATAAGAAGTGATCCGATCATGATGGAGTGTCACCATCCCATGGTGCCACCAATCGTGAGCTACTCCCTTAAGATGTTGTGTTGCATATTTGATAGCATCTTCCTCACCCATCGGTCGCAATGTGAGAAATGTATCCAGTTTACTAACCCAGGCCTGTGCTATCACCTTACCACTACCGTCAAACGTCGCTAGTGTGAGCCTGCTCGTAGCTTGCTTCAAATCATTATTCTGGGGCCTTGGTCTCCCATTCTGTCGACCTTGATAATGTTCTTTCCTTTGTGTGAGGAATCGGTCAAAAGTAATCATCTCCCTGACCACAGGTGGTAATGACTCCCACTCGTCAGTTGCTGCCCTAAATGTGTCTATAAATTCCTCCTCATGCTCTTCACCTGCTATCACCTCCTCTGCTTCCTGTCTCACAAAGATAGGCCTAGTAGGCCTATTCACTATACGAGAAATAGTCCCATGGCCTCTCTGTGATCCTGCATCACTCCTGACATCTTCACGGTGTGGGGAATGTCTCCTCGGAGAACCCAATCTGGGCAGTGCTGCTACCAACTACTATAATACCTGGTTATTCTGCCTTTGTCCTTCTCGTAGTTCTCTAGGAGCAAGCAAAACCTCTAGATCATCTTGATCTCTCAGATGGTGAGGAATACGGGCCCTACCAATATCATCACCCATGTCTTTTGGTGGTTGTTCTAGAACTTGAGTACCTTCAAGTAAAGCTTTACTACGCGTGAAATACCCGTGTGGTCCCAACCCTTGTGGCTGCATAAGATCTATCAAACCCTCAGGATGGCAGGATTTAGCTCTGATACCACTGTGATGTCCCTTACTTAGGGGCTCTTTTATCTGCACAAAAGCTCTGATATATAGCAATAAAAGCTCTAGATTGCTTATCTGAATTTATGCAAAAATATCTTCGAATAGATAAATAAATCACAGTATAAATTCTTATTTATTTGCTCATAAGCTTACAATAGAGATCCTCTGTCAAGTATACAAATAATATAGAAAGTACAGCCTGAATAGCCTGAATATTCCGCAAACTGGGAAAGAATTTTGAATCTGGTTCGTCTCGGCCTGCTGTGTAAAAAACACAGTCACCGACGTCAGTTATACTGCCGTCATCGGTCGATTTGTAGTGGTTACCTCGCCGATGTCGGTAGTATGTCGACCGATGTCGGTCTCTGTAAGTATCTATTTGCTGATGTCAGTACCTGTACTTCCTGTTGATGCGTACAGATTTTCATGGATCTATACGGAATTCGTACGGCCGCTGATATAACCCAACCTGTATGCTTGGTCCTGATCTATAGAATTATGGGCTAATACAAAAGATCTATATCTGGATAATTCTTGAATCAAAACCCAAAAATAATGAAAATACCTGTAAACCCTTGTGATAGCTTTTGAGTGAAGTTATCTCTCAAATACCTGTAATACTATGATAACTTCTGGGTGAAGTTATCTCTCAATTTGGCAATAGATCGGCTGATCTTTCACAACCTCTGAATCGCACACAATGAAGAGTTGATGTTATTCAATGCAATTGGAATCCTGGAACCCTTGGCTCAGTCTTCATAGAATAATTTCTTAACAAGAATCAATATCAAAAATAATCATGAATACAAACTCTCTCCCATGAGAGATTCTTATACACCTCCAAAGGTGTGCTTGCTAAAATTAGATTCCCTTAAATTAGACTGGGGCTTCCTTAATTTAGAACTAGGGTCTTAAAATTAGACCAATTCTTAAATTAGAATGAGGATCCTAAAATTAGACCCAATAATAAATAATTAATAATTAATTAATAATTAATAATTAATTAAAATTGGACCAAATAATTAATATTTGATTAAATCAATCAAATATTAATATCTCCTTTAATTCATGTCTGAAAGAGCCCAAACGAAAACCAAGCCTAGCTCCATCAAGACCCTCTATCCATCTCATCAGCCTACGAGGGTCACATAATAGGCTAATCATCTACTCTGCACATGTCAACTAAAAAGGGGACATGACATTTACATACCCATTCAGACCTCCACATGGGTGTTTGAGACACCTTGACAGCTTGCTGTCCACCCAAATTCCATTCTGTCAGTGACCATCATTGGTCAATTCCCAGTCTACACCTGACTGACATCAATTCCTTATGACTACCCTGACTATCAACATCAGTTCCCTGACCAATGTCGGCATCCAACCGATTGACATCAGTGTCCACCTGCCTGATATCACCAACTTTGGTCTGCACATGACTAATGTCAGTGCCTATCTGATCGATGTCGGTTCTCTCGTGACTGATGTTGGTAACTGTGTTCTCTTGTGAGTGATGAATTTCACCTGTGAGCAAACTTTAGAACAAACCCTTGTCCAAATCAACCTTACCCTACCCAAAAATGTCCAGCCCCTTGAGCTGATCTCTGTCCATCATCCCCTCCATGAACACAAAGGCTTTCTAGTTCTTAAGTTTGTTAAAGACATCAGTCTTTCACCTAAGAACATGCATCTCCTTCTTACTCATGTGACCAAGCCTACAAAGCCACATCTTTGCAAAAAAATAAGAATCAGTAATATAAGTAGATAGATAAAGAGTACCTACTTTCTTACCACCTACTAATTCAAGTGCATCCTTGGTGACTATCCAAGAATCCACAGTGAGAGTACTGTGTAACCCTCATCACCAAAATTTCCTATAGAGATTAGCCTCCTCTTTAGAAATGGGACCTGCATGACACCATTCAACACCCGTATGTTGCATGTCTACAATTTCAGCTTCACTTCACCTTTGCCAATAATTTGACAAGGCACACCAACCCCTAAATAAATCTTTCCAAAGTCTCCATGGAAAAATACTCTATTTGGGGCTGCATGGAAAGAGGCAACATAATATATAAAACAAGATTCTACTTTATCTAAGGAATATATAAGAGCAACCAGTGCAGTAATACCTATAACACATGCTACTTTATTTCCTTCATGCTGATCTCCTACCAACCAATAATCTTTATTTACCTGCTCTTTCTTTCCATCAACCAGTAATTTATTCTTGATATTCTCTTTCATTCTCAGCTTACTTTCTTCTACCACTGCTATACTCCCACCCCAACAAAAACCCCTGTGAGTGACCTGTAATAAAAAAACCACTTAACACTCTCTGAAACCAAGATGTTAGTGAACCAAGCTCTACCGCTTGTCAGTGATCCTAGCTCTGATACTAGTTTGTCAGGATCTACCAGCTCATAAGAGCACCCATGATTACCTTTGTATAAGCAAATAAACATGAAATTATACCAGAATGAATAAGTAACTAGAAATAAGAAATAACATAGAATATGAGAGACAATACCTAATTGTATTAATACTCATTACAGAAGGAATACAATGAAGAGATGCCACACTCTTCCACACCTTACAGGCTTCCCACACCAAGTATACAATAATTCACCTTTAAGTGCTTTCTCTCTCAATTATGGTCACAACAAACAACTCCAACATAGATTTGGTGTTCACCTCCACCAACAGTAACAATACTGTCAGCCCCACCAGTAAATGACAACCAACACAACTGTTGTTGCCTCCACTAGTCCAGCCGAATACTCAACGTACTCAAGGTTTGAGTACACACACCGTACTCCAAGTAGATCTCCCATGAACTTGCAACAACCTGTAAATCAAATGATCTTACTTACCATGTAGATCTCTCTACACCCTGAATAACCCTTATCCTTGCCTCACCAAGTCCTTATGCTTTTCCAAACCAGTACCTCGGTGGATCTACTATCAGAACTTGCACAACCTGCAGCTCTACCTGATCATACACACTCGGCACCCCTATGGAACTAGGAGGAGCTACCCTTGCTCTCTTCACACACTAAAGGAGCTATCCTGCTCAACTCTAACTAGCACACTTTACAATATAGCCCATGAGTCTATTATATAGATCCCATACCAAACAATAATTAGACATGCAACTCAAGACTAAAATTAGTCTTTAGATGCAAACAACTGGTTCAACAAACTAATTATTCATGCAACAAATAGTTTTGGAACCACACAGGAAACCGACGTCAGTCCCTATCTATCTAGAGGTGACCGACATCAGCTGACTCCATGACCGATGTAGGTAGCTTTCTATCCACCCCAAACTGATGTCGATTGGCCTAACTAATGCCGGTGATTGTGACACTCAGCAACCTCCTCCATGTTTGCATACAGTGAAGCTTTTAGCTCCATAACCTAACACTATAAACATGGGGTTTTTAATGTGATGATTGGGAGATAATAGATTTGAAAAAATAGTCCCATGGAATAATTCATGAGAGATAAGAGGACTTGGTTCATGGGAAATAAAGTCATTTTTTTTGAGGGTTTGTCAAAGATCGGGGGGCCATGGAAGATGGATGTGGTGTCTTAACTATGTTTTAGAAAGGGAAGGGATTAAATGTGATAAAAATGGAATCTTGACATTCCTCTTCTTGTTCACCCATATATATATATATATATAGACCCATCTAATTCATTATTGATTTCCATGTCACCACAATTGATGAGGTCTTGGACATAGTTTTGTAAATTATGACATTGATTAATGGAATGTTCTTAGGTTTGATGATATATATATATATATATATATATATATATATTAGTGGTTTTATTTATAGCAAGAGGTCTACAATTAGTGGAATTAAGATGTCCTATGGGTGGATAGACCCTCATTCCATTGGGAATAAACTAGTGGAAGAGGGCTTCTAAGGATATAAGAAGGGAAGTATAGGGCCTCTCTTCTCTATGTGACTTAGATGTGGATGCATTGGACTTTAGATCATATGGTTGTTGATATGACTGGGTGGGTGGATGAGTAGTAGATGAAGTGGCCATGATTAGATTCCATTTTCTAGTTTAAGAAGGGGTAGATGACTAGTTATGACTAGTGGGTGGAGAATAAAAATGGGATCAGGTGTTCTGAAGTCTAAGAGTTGTCAAATGTGGATTGGTGTGGACTAGAGGTAACATTGGTTGAAAGGGGTCAAATTTTGTAGGATGTGGAGTGATCATATCAAAGAGGCAAGGAAGGAACTTATCCCTATTAGTGATGAGGCATTACTCAATTAGGGTATTTACCAAATCTAATTTAGATGCCATGGAATAATATGGGATAAAATAATGATGATGTGGTTTGTTGGTCCCAATCAACATGTGTAGGGGATTGAATGGAAAGATTGAGGGATGAAAATGGAATGTGTGAAACAAATTTGAATAAAAAGGCTTGATTTAGTATGATCTCAAGTTTGATTGTATATTTTGACATGTTATCATGTTTGAAAAGATAAGACAAAATTAAGTAAACCAAATTAGGATGTGAACTAGTGTTTTATGATTTTAATTGGATTCAACTGGGTGAGCTATGAAAAGCTCTAAGATTCAATAAGGTACTAGACTAGCCTGAGAGATTTATTTTGATTAGGGATTGATTAAATTAAGACTAGATCAAGACTAAGATGATCGACTCAAATAGGATGAGATGATTTGATTGATAAGTTGATAGGATTGTGGTTATGATTCAAAAATAATTAGACATAAGTAGGATGATGATGAGGACCAAGATATAACAAGGATGTTTTTATAACATGGATGAGGAGCAAAGTATGACTACAAAATTGATGAGAGGACTAGTATAGACAAGGGGATGAATTTTTTTGGACTATGCTTAGGACTAGGTTTGATAAGATGGTGGATAAGGTGACTTTATAACATAAGGCCAAGATAAATTACCAATTTAGATTAGGGGAATGAGTAAGTATAGGTGATGTGATTGGATGGACTTAGTTTTATGAGACTAAGGATGGCTAATATGGAGTTAGACTATGCTAAGACATGATATAAGGATGGTAAGAATTAATTAGCATATGTATGTGGTGGGGATATGGATAGTGTGAGATACATTAGACTAGACTAGGATGTGACTAATATGAGAGGGGTGATGTAAGATGAAATAAATTTAAAAGGATGTTTAAATGTACAAATAAAAAATGTACAATAATATATTGATAAGTATATACAAGATGATATAATGATGAGACAAGGATATACAAGATGATGATACATGAATGAGACCTAGATAGGTGCATATAGCCTTAGGTGAAAGGCTGTATTAGTTCAAAAACAACATGGGTATAGCATGACACTCACCAAATAAAAAACCATAAAAATAAGATTAATAAACTAATTTGGGTGTGTAACCTGATGATTACACTATCTAATAGCTTGGTAGACAAGGTTGTAAGCTAGTGACTTGTTAAGAAATCTCCCAAACCCTTGCAAACTTGTCTGCACATGATTTTCACGTGGGAGCTGATAATGAATCTAGTAGCAAGTCACCTATTATAGTTGATTATCTTAATCTAAGTTGAATGGGATCTTTATGGGCATCCTTGATATATGTAAGGTACATGGGGCTTAAATCTGTATAGGGTGTTATCTAATGCATGGTCTAGAGAATTAACTCTTTCCCTTCATGGATGACCTCTAAGGGACTAATCACTTAGCCTAATGATAATTATTCCTAATATTTATAATCTATTAGTATAGGTCAGGGTTAAGTGGTAGTGCCCTTGATGCCAAATGCAATTTGGGACTTGCATAACCCTTGGAATGACTCAAATTTATATGATCCCAAAAATGCAATAAAAAAGGACAAATTGAAGACAAAATTGATTACAAAATCACAATTGTAAAAGGCAAAATTACATATACATAGTCAAATAAAGTTAGATTTTCAAAATTGATTCTAGAACAAGAAAAACCACAACTTATTTTCAAAACATCCTTTAAGATAAATTTTGTTTTACAAATGGTTAGGTTGACAGTGATCGTGCAATTAGGAAAAATTGCTTAAGGCCAGTGTAATACCATAACTAGAAAAATCAATACCATAACTTCAAGATATGTAATTTTGTATAGAGTTGGATTTTTACGACTGTGTAATTAGGTAAAATTATATGTGGTTGGTGGAAAAATGATTATGGTAATCAAAACCACATACTACAAGAGGTGATTTTGAAACTGATAGGAAAAATGATAGATTTTAAATCATATTAGAAAATAGGTTATTTATAATGCCAAAAGAAATATTTTTATTAAAATAGGATTATATCAGATGCTAGTAGGTGGATGCATCAAAAATTTGTCCTAGGTCAAAACTACATATGGATATTCAAAACTAACTATATAGATCAGTATCACCTATTTTAAGATGTAGTTTGGCAAAAGACTAAAAATTATAGTGTGTATAGAATATATAAAAATTATTGATGAGAATAAAAGACTAAAAAAATCTATTGAATCCTAAATATTTAAGATTAAATCCTAGAACACCAATAATTACTATCTATTTATTGTAAAAACTACCTCTTTAGTTGTTAAAATTTCCTCTGGGATTCAATATTGAATTATGGATAGGTTTATTATAGAAAATGGTCAAAAGGGGTATTTTAAGGATATTTTATGTTATCTGTGCAAAATTGCCTCCTCCCTATAAATAGATGACAACTAGACAGAGACAATGAGATTATTAGTTACCAAAAAACACAAGTTAAATTAGTGATTTTATGTCTATATCAAAACCACCACTTATAGAGACAAAACTAAATCTATTATTAAAATATTCTATTATGGATAGGTGGTATTGTACAATATATTTGAAAGGTATATTTTAGGACTAATAAACTTGTCTAAGTAGAGTCCCCTTTTCCTAAAGTAGATAACAACCTTGTAGAAATAAACAAACTATCAGATAGCAAAATCATGGGATTAGGTTAGTGTATTTATGATTGGGTCAAAATCACATTTCATGAAGGCAAAAATGCATCTATCTTTCAAAACTACCTCTGTTGAGAGTTGTTTTTAAAAAGGTTATAAAATTAACCAAAAAAGGTTAACTTCTAGTGGTATGGGTTGGAAATTTATTCAAAACTATAATTGTCAAGGTCAAAATCACCTATGCAAAATTGCTTTTTTGTAGAGTAATACCATATTTCACCTAAAACATGAGGTTTTTGAAAATTTAGAGCCCAATCTTCTTCAATTTGACCTAAAACTCTATGAAAATACACCTAAAGTACAAAATGTCAGTACAAGAGGAGGGATCCCAATATAGTCACCAAAATGTAGGATGAAAATTTGAGAAATTAGATTTTGATTATGAAAACTATATCAAAAATGACAAAATCTACAATCTACCATTAAAACTGAGAATCATTAGATCAAAATTCTATAAAATAAACGTTTAAAACAACATTCTAATCTAAAGATAAATGTTCCCAATCAAGATTCAAACAAAAATATTAAGGATTAATAGATGGAGATTGATTACAAGTAGACTTAGAATTTTAGCATGATATTAGCTTGATCAAAAGCCTTGGATGATAGTCTGATAGACTTATTTGATAGAAGATTTTAACATGAAGGATCATGGATTTTCTAGTTAGTTAAATGGAGGAATGAAGGTGTTTAAATAGAACAAAGAGGGAGGATTAAAAATGAATTAAAAATTCTTTGTAAGCCTCTAGAAATAGAGGCTTTTAGAGAGGAAGGTCTAAGATAGAGAGGATTATAGTATTGGAGAATTCTAGGATCAATTAGGGGAATAAGAAATATTAGTAGGCTATTAGATAGGTGATTCGGGACTAGGGATGTAGGATATCTTAGGAGTAGGCTAGGGTATGTGGGATTAGTTAGAGGATAATAGGGAATTAGGTGAATTAATTGATTTATGGGATAGGAATAAAGTTAGTGGATGAATAATAATGAAGGGGGATGTTAGATAAATGAGTAGAAGGTGTGATATTAGGATGGGATTCAAAGGGATAAATGATATTGGATGATATAAGTGAAATTAATGTTGACTAATAATAATATTAGTGATGATAAATTAAGTGATAAAATTTATATGTATATAAAATAATAGAGGAAAAATTATATACTACTCCCTTGAAGGATAGTTATTCATAAAAGACATAAAATCACAAACTAATCCCTTAAAGGATAACTATGTAAGCATATATTCTAAATTATAGACCACTCCCTTGAAGGATGGCTATCTAAAGTAGAAAATACATTAGACGTATTGATTAGTTTTATATAAATCATGCCTTTAAAATAAAATACATAAAATAAACTCCAAAATATCCCAAGAAAGATTCTCATATTGATAAACTTTCTCAAAAGTCTTAGGATTTTCACATTGATCATTTGACATGAAAGTTCTATGGTTATTCTTAAAGCTCTGAAAGACAAGATGAGACTTATATTATTAAAAAAGTGAGCTTTGACCTACATCATGTGAAACTCAAATCCATATTAATTCCCTTCTAAAGTTTCATGAACTTAATTGACATAATTTTTTAAAAAGTAGTTATTAATAGTAAGATAAAACACGTACATGTAGATGCATCAAGTTTTTTATCTTTGGTTAGGGTCCAAGATAATAAGGAGTCATGTAAACATCATTTATTATTTATCATAATCATTAAATAAATTAAATAAATTTAATCATATTATCCATTGTTTAATATCATTATCTATCCATAAATCCCATGAATGTCAAGATATAAAATCATTAATCATTATAACTTATCCCATTATTATCATCCATAAAAACATAAAGCAAAATGTAAAATACATCATTTTCTATAATTATATATATCACATAATAAATATATAACCATAGAGAAAATAAAAATAAATCACATAATCCAAATCCATAAATTGCATCACACAATCTATAAACAATTGAAAAAATAAAGTAGGGGAGAGAGAATGTGGAGGAATAAACACACAAAAAAAAAAAAAAAAATAATAATAATAATAATAATAATAAATAAAAAAATAAAATAATCATGAATGCACATCATTTTAAGTATCATAATATAATAGTATACAAAATGGCTCTTTGGCCAGTATAATTAGTAAAATATAACTACTCGGTAAAATGAAAGACTCAAATGGATACTCTCACTACCTCCACACTTGCTTCCATCCCATCCTCTCTCTTTCATTCTATCTTTTCCATATCTTCCATGTGCTACACTGGGGTCAATTAGACTTTTCTTCATTTTGACAATATCTTGATCTTCCAATAAGAATATCCTTATCTATATTTATATTAAAATACCAATGATTTACTCTCAATATTTGAATGAGTCAAACACTTGAATTCCTGAACTTGACAAAAGACACTTTCACTTTGATACAAAATAAGTTACTATATTCTTAGGATGAACTACTTGAAATAAGATCCTTCATTGATCTTCTAAAACAATCAAATACTTAGAGTTATCAAAATTTTGACTCAAATTACTTTATATCTTTAGGTCATGAATAATTTTAGTACTCCAAACTCAAGAACATATCAAACTTGTAAAATGGGTTTGTCACTATTAATTCAATATTCAAGGTCTAAAACTAACTAAAAGTTGAAATTATTATCTAACTATGACTTATATTATAACCATTATCATTTATAATTATATAGGAGGTTAAACTCCAAACCTCAAGAAACACATACCTAAATTCCCTTACTCTATATTAACTTGATAAACACTTTCAACTATCTAATTAATAGTCTTATAAACAATAATTTATCACAACATATTTATGGACCACCTTGGTTAATTGATTTTCACTAAAAAATCAATAATGGACTTTATTAGATAACCATGCAATTTCCATAATACTTAAAAAGTCACCACCACTCAAAAAATCTTACCTATGATTAGACTAATACAATATTTAAAAAGATTAGATGAATTTATATATTCCTTTAAAAGCATGCCACCAAGACCATTTTCTAGAACCTCATCTTTGAAAAATGATTTATTTCTTTCTTCTCTAAGTGGAGTACCAATGAATATATTTTCATCAAACTCACTTAAATCATATTCCTCACACTTTACTTACACCTCACTTTTAGATGCAACCTCTTATTCATATGCTTCCCATAGAATAGGTTCATCTTAAAGAAGGGAGATGGTGGGAGGGTGATGAATAGGTTCTATTGTCATCAAATTGTGCACCCTAGGGTCTCTATTAAAACTCTTATAATTTGATGCAACATTGAATCATCTCTCAAGATTATGGAAACTTGTAAGAGAGATGAATCTATAGTATTATGAGGGATATCTCCCTAGATATTCTTTCAAATGCTTGTAAACTACTCTAATTGTTTATTATAGGGAAAGAGTTAGAAGTTTGCATGAAGTAAAACTACACTAAATTGGTGATTCCCTAAGAGATATCCCACAAACTATCATACTTTTATTAAGTAACAAAGCTTTCTAATACCAACTCTAAGCCTTAAAGGATCCTAACATAAGTTATTTAATGTGAAGATAACATACATAAGACAATCAACAAGACAACTAGTCCAAGGGTAGATTTCACACCATAAAGATAATAACTTGATTGAAGAGGAGTCTAATTTCATAACTACACTTCACATGACCTGTTAGATCAGAAATATTGCTCAAATATGAAGGATGGAGGAAGCAAGGATGATAGTATAACTTAAATTCACTATTCATCTCTCTCACACGTAGACAAAAATGTTCACAACTCAAAATTAGACTTGCATTCAATGTTTAAAATCAAATTACAATGTTATTCTAGTAGGGCTTTGCCATACTAGATGCGGTATTAGTCTATAATGACCAAATTGGTTCATACTTATAGTAATTAGAAGGAGAGAGAGAGGAAAAATAAGTCCAAGAGACATGCGTCCAAAGGTGGAAACTAGTTACAATGCATGTAGGTGAAGTGTAAAAGAATTTAGAAATTGATTTTCATGTGTCTATTCCAAACAATCATCCTCTTCCAAAATTAGCATAACATCTCTTCAAGCACCTTACATGAAACTACCTTAATCATTGGCCTTTATTGGGCATTCTAAAGCTGACTAGGGGCAAGTGTCTCTTTTTCACTAACAAGAGGAAGGTACAAGGAATACTCTACTTATATTGGAAATTTTACAAATCATTTGTATTTTGTTGCACAAGAAGAATCGTCATCTATCACTGTGATCATCTTTTTAAGACATTTCCTAAAACTTGTCCTTAGCATCTCTTTATTCTCCCTAACTGATACATACCAAGGGTCTTAGGACATATGTTAGGATACCTCATATGCTTAGTTACATTCAAAACACCTTAAAAGACCTCCAAATTTTAGTTGCCACTCTTTCCACTATGTGATCACTCTTCTGATTCTAGACTGTCTAAAGTGAGAAACCTAGTAGAAAAGCATAGGACAATTTTTTAGATTTGTAAATGAAATGGGGAGCTGATTCAAGTCCCAACATATCCTCCTAAGTGATTAGCATCCTTTGATCATCTTCAAAACCAACAAGACATAATAAATTATCAAATAAACTAGTCACTTGATCCATCTATATGTATATTTTACAATATGACTTCATGGATATAATCCTCATGGAGTTTTCAACAAAATTTCTTCAGGTCCTAAGGTCAAATTCTTCCATCTAGGTGCATTTTGAACCTCATCTCTCCAATCGGGTCCCAAAATAGGGGTTTTAAAGGGTTTTAGGTGCATTGGACCTTTGAGGATTGTTTATAAACCTCTGAAATTGTATTTATTAACCAACACCCAAAAGTAATTTTTAGTACCCCTTCAACCTCCTACAACTTCTTGGAATCCCATGCAAAGCCTTCAAGTAGGTATGAGCATTTGAAGTGACCTTATCAATTGCACCCCTTTAATTTGCATACCCTGTCATGACATTAGGCCTAATAATGATAATTTTGGGGTCTATTATTCATTACAATAGCTCCAACATATAAAATTGTTCCCCATGGGTCTGTCTTAGTTTATTTCATCCACTTTCTAGCACTCCAAATGGTTTTGAGATCCCTTTAGGACAACATCTCTTCACTAGGCATAGTGGCTTTGGATCCTCTTTCATGGATTTATCACACCTGGGAATATTATAACACCTTAGGAGAATTCACTAATGTTTTTCCATGCTTATCCAAGATTTCTCAAAAAAAATTTCATAACCACTTCAACCCTAGCCTTCAATTTCCACCATTTTCTCTTTCTTTTGTAAGTTTTAAGCCCTGAAAGTGGCCTAACACTAAGACAAAAGAGAGAGTATTGAACCTTATTTTTCATGAAAAATGAGAATTTTTTAGGCTTCATAATATCCTAATAACAAACTTTACCAAATTATTTTTTCAAATTCCATGGTTAAAGGGTCTAACCATCTCAATTTCTTTAAAAAAGGGGGCAAAAACCCTATTTTTGCATACTTTTGACCAAAACTCCTTGTAGATGCTTATACCAAACCTCCTTAAAGGATATAATATATTGATACATACTATCCATGATCATTTAATTCTTATGTAACCATTGGAATCAACTAAAACCCTTCTTTCTAATGAAATTCTATGTTTACCCCTTGGGCCAAGGGTTCTTTTAACCTGCCTATACAGACTGAGTCTATTTTGACAAGAGAAATAGGTATTTGGGTAGCTTGGGAGAGTATTAGTAATATAATTACATATAATTGATTCCAAGGAGTCATGTTTCAATGTTTTTAATCCTCCTTTCCTTCATAGGAAGTCAAACTTATAATTTGCCCTCACAAACTAGGACCTTGCTTGTAGGTGATAGTGAACATGGGTGCCTTCCTATAGATATTTTAATTTATTACTCTTATAAAGATGTCAATGACTTTATATATCTTATACACTATTTATCATGGTCAATTTTAAACCATTTCCTTTGGCTCCTAGACCCCACTAGCACTTCTAAGGCTCTTCACCACCCACTGCTTACTACAGTCTCCTTTGCTTGGTTATAGGTCACTCTTATGATTTGAATAGGGCCATAGGGTAGATGGAACCTTCATAAGATTCTTATTTAATATCTCAAACTGATGATCATATTTAATCCACCCTATATGGTCAGAACCATTATGGTCCTAGCGTAGTTTGTAGATTTCCTATGACCTCTATCCCAGTCCATAGAGCGTTGTAGGTCTCCATAGAATTCTTGACACTACCTTGAGGATTTGATCTCTTGTACAAATTAAAAAAATTGATAATGATTAAATTTCATTCAACTTGAAGGATCCAAATAGTGTCAAAACTTGAAAGCATGACCAGTATTTAAATAACCCAACTGTAGGTGCAACTTTACCCTATTGTACAGACTAAGGCCTAGTATGTCATTACACTTATATATATATTCTTTCATGGACAATTTTATTAGGGGTACATTTTGAGCCATTTGGAAATGGTTACCATCCCTTTTCATATCTTAGGACTTATCCATAGGTGTTGTAATGTGAAAACTCCTTTAAAACCCTGTAGACTTCACTAACTTACTTAAGTGTGTTTTTGGATGATTTTTATCCTCTTGAACGTAGGTCTCCATTCATTCTTTCTCATCCAAAATTGGAAGAGAATTTTCTTGATATAGGGGCCACATTATTATTCAATTATAGGGTTTAAAATTTTTGGAAATAAAATCTAAAAGGGATGTCAAAACCCCTAAGGCCTCTATTTTGGTTAATTTAGAGCATAAGGGTCTAAATATAGTCTCACTCTCCATCCAACTAATTTGACACTTTATTTTCAATATAGAACCATAAAGGGGTATATTTGGACCTATAAAATAAAAAATAAACTCAAAATGAGATGGTTAATTTCCAAAACACCTCTTTAAGGTATATTTGTATCCTATAACACTAGTTGTAGATGTTTGCTATCTAAACATATGCAGGACTGAGACCACATTCCAAATATAATAATTTGACATATATGCCATAAAAAAACACTTTAATTCATTAAATAATTAAAAAAATATTGAAGGACCATATCATAACTTTCACATTTCATTAGTGATGTTAGCATGCTCCTATAGGTGGAGTTTTGTGACTATACTATGCAGGGAGAACATGGGGAAGCAAGAAAATGCAAGGAAAGAACTTCCAAACACCACAATAAAAATGTCAATTATTACATTCATAAAAAACATTATGATCATCCCCAAATAAAAATCAAAACATTCCTTCCAATGTGGAAAAAAAATTCAAGGTAACTGAAATGTCTCTTGATGCAAACTAGGCATTTTGTAAGCATGCAGAAGCCTAGAAGTGCTCTCCCAGTATTTGATATTTTGAAAACAATAATAATAATTATTATGTATTTAAAATAAATTTTAAACACCTATAACACATAAAACCATCAAACTAAAAAAAGAAAACTTGAAACAGGCTCACAAAGACACCCCCTCATGGTTTTAAGTCCATAAAAGGTTGTTTAAAGTGTTAAACATTATTAATAAAGGAATATGTACCAATATGAGCACTAATACCATTAAATTTAATTGGAATTTGATTACTATCCACCTATAAAATCACTCCTCCCAATTCCACCTGTACGGTTTGTACCAAGTGCTTGAAGTTGCTCTTTATTAGCTTGCTAAGTGAAAATGAAGAGAAATGAGTTGTATATGAATTTTTTTATGTAAAAATAACAATAAAAATATGTAAATTACCAATGGAGAGGTGAAGAGTCACACCACCATGTTTTCCAAGTAGGATACTTCCCAAAAAGCCATACAAGTGTCCTTTTCTTTCTCTTTAGCTTAAAAAACTACCCTTTTTCTAAACATTCTACCAATTTGTCACTCAAACAATTAATATAAGGTAAAATTAACACATATGAGGTGACATTATCTTTTTAATCTTGAAAAATTCCCATTAAATCTATATAAGGCATTAAATGCACTATTTTGGCTATTGAAAAGACCTTAGAAAGACTTGAAATGACTTGTGGGGCCAAATTGATCATGGTTAGACTATTAAAATCATTAATTAACACTAAATTACTTATTAGAAACCATATAATATAATGTTTTTCTATATAGGTTGACCTAAATTGACTATATAGTGAATTTGGTCAATATTCTTGGCAATTTTGTAAGGGTGGTATGCCTGCTATACCTAAGACCAGTAGCCTATCTTATCCATTGGGAAATGGAGTCTAAATAAAACCTTTATAACATTCAAATTAATTTTACCAACACACCAAACCAAATTATAACACACATAGCAAGGCACACTCAAAGGCTCACACATGTGTTCAATTAGAACACTTAGGGAACACAACCAAAAAATGAAAAACACACACCTATGCTATTATGTACAAAATAGACCTCAAAAGGACTAATATTAGAAATTTATATGTATCTAATTATTTGGGATAGGTAACTCTTCTCCATCCATCTTGGTCAAATGAAAGGAGTTGTTTTTCTTGCACTTGCTAATAATGTACATGCCACTTCACAAAGCATCAAATTTGGTGTGTCTACCTAGTTTGGTTTTATCCTCATCCCATTTAAAAACTATATCACCCTATTTTAACACTCTAATACTTTATCTCTTGTCAAAATAATTATTCATGATCACTTTGTGGTGTTCGATAGTCCTACTGGCATTGTCTCTTACTTCTTGTAGCCACATAAGTTTAGTCAATCTAACTTGCATTAGAGTATACTCAAGTAGTTCCAGCTATTGTGAAAGTTCTAAAGTAGGTAGTTATTTAGAGATAGACAATATAGTTTCCCTCCCATAGACAAGCACAAATGGGGAATTACTAGTTGACCTCTTAGGAGTAATCCTATCAGCACATAGGGTTGCCTTCAACTTGATGTGCCATGCCCTTTGATTGTTTTCTAAGGTCCTCTTGATAATCTTGATAAGATTTTTATTAGTTTTCTCAACCAATCCATTACCTTTGGGGTAATAATTGGATGAAGTACTCAAGTAAACTCCATTATTATTTTCCCAATCAAAAGTTTTGGTACTCATAAAAGCTAGTGTATTATAAAAAATGATAGTGTAGGGAACTCCAAACCGTGTTATGATGCTCTCATAAAACTCCAAGATGGAAATTTTAGTTTCCTCTTTCAATGATACAACCTTTACCCACCTTTTAAAGTAGTATATTGTAGTCAATATCTATTTATGTCTATTACTAGAAGGAGGGTTGATCATACCAATGAAATCAAGGCCCCATTACATGAAAGGCTGGACTACCTAGATGGGATTCAATGGAAGGGCTGTAAGCTTTTATTTTGCCATGAAGAAGGCACATTGAGGACACATCCTATCCCAAGATTAGAAATACTTGAAGAGGCTAGGTTAATAATACCCAACCCTCATTATCTTTGTAGCTATTATTTTTGACGAGAAATGACCTTCATCTACACCATTGTGAAACTTTTCCGGCAAGATGCCAAACTTATCATTGTCAACACACCTTAGTATCTCACCATTCACATCCTTTTGAAAGAAAATACCATCTCCAAGATAATAAGGAATGGTTTACAATCTAAAATATCCTCTTTGTGACTTTTTCAAACCATTAGGACACTCACCATTTTGGAAAAAATAAATGATGTCTTATGTCTAACTTTAAATTGGTGTGTGACTAGTTGGTAGTGGATGAGCTTGATTGACCAAGACTTCTTCCCTTGTCCCTTAAAGATCTGAAGCTAGATGTTCACACATCCCCTTTCCTCTTACCAAGTTTATTACCTTGATATCAACATCATATTCCATTACCTTTATGATCCACCCATATCTCTTCTCATTAAGGTCTTTGCTTAGGAGGAACTCTTTTGTGTTAGGATGAGAGACCATGACATGTATATTTTTGTTTTAAACTATGTACCTAAACTTTTTAAAACCTTTTATCATAGCTAGATCTTACTTTTCAACAAATATGTACTTGACCTCATAGTCTTCCAATCTTTGACTAAAGAATGAAATGGGTTGTTCAATTTCTTCATCATTCTTTTTCATAAACATGGCTGAGATTATGTCAAGGTTAGAAAAACAATAGAGTATTAAATCCTTGATAAAGTTTGGATTCAAGAGAGTAGGAGGTTTGGAAGTTTCTTATTTGATTGCCTCAAAACTATTCTGACCTTCCTTTTTCCAAGCAAAATCTTGGTTCTTCTGGAGTATGGTTGTGATAGGCTTCACCAAAGTAGCAAAACCTAGAATAAACATTCTTACAATGTTGATCTTTCCCAAGAAACTTTTCAAACATTTTTTGTGTAGAGGCAAAGACAAACCTAGAATGGCTTCAATCCTTTTAGGGTCAATAGACAAGCCTTATTTTGACCCAATAACTTACCTTCATGAAAAGTAAAGATACACTTTTTTGGATTAATATAAAATTCAAACTCTTTATACTTCTTAAAGACTTACTTTAGATGTTTCATGTGGTCATTATCATCATTGGAAAAAATAGTTATATCATCAAGGTATACAAGCAAAAACTCATTGATTAAAGCTTTAAAATCCATGTCGATTGCTCTTTGAAAGGTGGCACCAACATTAGATAAACCAAAAGGCATATTTCTATATGAAAATGTCCCCCATTTTGTGGCTAATTTTTCCTTGAATTGATCTTCCTCATTCACTAATATTTGGTTATAACCTGAATAGCCATCAAGTAGTGAAAATCATTGAGAACTTGAAACCACTTGCAAAATTTGGTCTATGGAAGGTAGTGAATAATGGTTTTTGAGTGAAAATATATTGAGACCCCTAAACTCCACACAAATTCTGATCTCTCCATTCTTATTTTGAATAGGTACAAGGTTAGCTACCCAAGTTGAGTGCTTGATAGGAAAAATAATCCTAGACTCAATCAATTTTGTGAACTCTTTTTTCATGAGTTCCTCTATTTTGGAATTGATAGGCCTTTGATTTTGCTTGTCTGGTTTAGCTCTAGGTTTTAACTCAATGGAGTTATGAGCTAGACTTGGATCAAGACCTTTCAAATAATTGTATTCCAAGGAAAATATATCATGAAATTATTTACACAATTCAATGAAGGTTTGCCTTTCAGAAGGAGAACATATCTTACAAATTTTTAGAAGTTTGTCCTTGAATATCAAGAATCTTTTATAGTTCTCTTCCTTTGTATAAATTCTTAACCTTTCTTTCCTTATTTTACCATCATTATTTAACACACTCTTCAAAGTAACCAACCCCTTTGGTATCTTATTTTTATTCATTTGAATAACTTGTTCTTCATATTCATTGTGAAGTTTCTTTTGATTCTTTATAGAAAATTCTACTTCATTTTGTATGAAGTGTACAATGTATTTATCATTCTCAAACACTTTATAAGACACTTCATTATTTGGAATTAAATATCTCATAATTACCTTGATGTGAGATTGGTCCTTCTCTTTACTTACATCGACAACTATATCAAAGTGTGCTCCTATCACACCCAACGTATCAACATGTTTATTTGAATCTCTTGGTATAGGTTGGATATTGAAAGCATCAAAGTTATCAATTAGATCCCACACCCTATGCTTGTAGGACTTAATAAAATGGTTCTTGGTTTTAGGTTGGTTTCTCACTACATGTGTAATCAATTCACTATCTCCATAGACCTTCAAATTCTTGATTCCTTTTCTCTTTGCCCATTGAAGGCCATGAACCAAGCCTTCATATTCTACCACATTAAAAGTACAATTAAAATGGAATCTATATGAAGAGAAATATTGGTTCTTTTAGGGAGAAACCAACATGACACCAGCTCTTGCCCCTACCTTGATTCTAGATCCATCAAAAAACATTTCCCATATCCCTTCAAGTTCATGATCCTCATTAGTGAGTGATGGTATAGGAATGTTCTTCTTGCTCTCTAATTATATAATTTTGATTTGAATTTGTCTCCACACATGGTTCAATGTGGAACCTTTCCAAGGGTTATGTTATTATAGTTACTTTAGCTCCATATCTTATTTTAAAAGCTATAAAATACCAATCATCTACAAGGTACCTTCCAATCTTATCTATGAAGTCTCTTGACAAGAAAATAGCAAAATGAGCTAGAAGAACAACCACCACAATGTCTTGTAAGATGTGTAAATTTGGACAATCATGCAAGGAAACTTTCAAAATGCTAACCAACCCCACCATTTTAGCTAGAGTTCCATCAAGATGTAACACACCCTTGCTATAAGGCTCATACTTTAGTCCCAACTTGTCAACAACCACCTTAAGCATAATCATGGTACTAGCTCCCTATCCATAATGTAATTATGAACCAATTTGACTCCCAAAATGAGTATGAGGTATAAAGGTAGAGGGTTTTCAGATTTGGTGGATGATTCTAGGACATAGTTAGGTGTGTTGGTAAGGGATACACCATTGTGTGCTGGAACTTAAGGGGCTACATGAATGTTTGATAGTTATTCTTGTAGAAGTTGCTTTTGGCTAGGCATATGCAAGACTTCCCAAAGAGAAATGCTTGTCTTGGTATTCTTAAAATAATCATTAATTTTTAGAGAGGAATTATTCACCTTGTCTTGCATTATTAAAGGCAATGAGGGAGCTTGAACTTGTTGTATTGGAGGTTTGGTAGCATTGCTCACATTCTGACTTTGAGGAGTAGTGTTACTAGTAGGATCTATTACAGTGGTACTTATAATTTGTGGCCTTATAAAGGCATTAATTGGAGTCAATTGTGTTTATAGATTATCTCCTAAAGCCCTCTTTTTATCCCTTATTTTGGCTATAATTGATGTATTTTGATTCAACACATAATTGTCTTCTACTTGAAAATTCATAAAAATAGTAATTTGGCTACTACCTTCTCCTTGAACATCCCTTTACACAAGAGTTTATTATTTTGATATAACATAAGGAGTAGCTCCTTCTTGAGCTACCAAAACTTGATTACCTTCTCCACCATTATGCATAAACTGACCTTGAGATTGGCCCCAATGATCCAAATGTTCCTCTCATTGAACTAGATTGGTGTGGTCTAAAATAATAATCTTTGTGGATGGAGTAGAATTAGGATTAAAGGCATTGGGTTGCCTATTGAAACCTTGCTGACCTTCTCCTCTTCCTTGGTAATTGTATTAGGGTAGAGATCTATAGGTTTATGAAGGATAATATTTGGTATTGGGTGGAGCAATTACATGCAATTGATCTTGTTTGAGCTGAGCTTGAAATGACCAAATCATTTCATCTTTGTCTATAGAATTATTCACCTTATTAGGAGTGGTTTTAGGTTTGACATTGGTATTTGGGACTTGTGCTATGCTTGGGGATTCAAATGAATTATAAGACAATAAAGGAATGAAGACTCTTGGAGATAATTGTTGTCTCTAAATATTACACCCTTAGAAGAGAGTGTTCAATCCTCTTCCAAATTTTAATAACATTGGAATATTTTTAGACATGTGGGTATGCTTATAGAGGAAATGAACCTCAAGATTTAAAGGGGCTAGCTTCCTAAATGTATCTCTAAAAAATAAAATCTATTTAAAAAAGTTTGATTTAAAGGAAAATAGTTAGAAATTGCACAAAATGAAACCTACTCTAATATTGGTGATGCACCAAGATTATCTTCCACATCAATGTCATATTCTGATGCACAATACAACAAAATACACAAACAATTTTTAAGCTCTAAGGGGTCTAACACAAGTATTTCAATATAGAGGTGAGATGTATAAAATGACATAAATAAAATGAATTGAAAGGTGAAATTTGTACATTTCAAAGTAGTAATACACTTACATCAATTTAACACACTTGAACACACTCTATATGACTTGTTAGACTAAGAAATTTTACTCAGGCATGAAGGATGAAGGATAGAAGGATGGAAAATAATCACTTACTATCACTATACATATCTTACACACTGAAAAAATTATCCAAAAACTTGAAAGAAATAGACTTTTACTAATGATTAAAGGCATAATCTAACATCAATCTAGTAGGGCTTCACCATATACTATGTGGTTCCTTTTACACTAGCCCAAGGGTTGTAATATATAATAAGAAGTGAGAGGAGGAGGCCTTTGGCACCATAAAGAGGAATAAATTTGTGAAGATTCTCCATATTCAACTATAATTGTCTTTGAAAATGATGCTCATTTGGGCCATTCGATTGATCCATGCCACCTCAAGTGGTTACGCAGCGAGCTTGCTCTGTCAAAGATGCTTTCTAAATGGTTGAACTAGTAGAAATAAGATATTTTTGAGTTGAGTAATGGAATGAATTAGTTATGTAAATGATATTATACTTGTTGTAGATTTATCTTGATGCTAAAAGCTTATCACTATCTTGTTAAGGTGTGTAATGGTGTACGGAGGATTCACTTTCATTTTATTTGCCTTAGAGAGGCATAACTTGGAGTCTACATGTACAGCCAATTATTATTTTAATTAGCCATGAAAAAATGACTCAGATCATGACCTGATCAATGGTGAGATGAATCCTTTGATCTACTTTTATGGATGAAGAACATGAACCCTTGGATCTTTGAGCATTTGAATGAGGACCATTGATCTACCTGGGACCCAATTTTTTAAATGTCAACTACTAGCTCATCACCTTTAAGTTAATGTACATATAACTATCATTCTACTGGGACCATTCCCTTAAGGTTTTTGTTTAGACCTTTGATTGGCATTTTCTTGAACAATATTCTTTTAGACCCTTTTCTCTGAAAGAATTGACCTCTCGAGTCCCTTCTCTTTTCTCTAAAACAATCTTTCTTTCATATTTTCTACCAGTGTCCCTTTGGAATTTTTTTGAAGGACACTTTTGCCAAGAATAATCCTTTGGAATTTTCATTTTGCCTCTCCAAAAGCCTAAACATGCCCTTTGGCATTCCTGAAATGTCCCTTCAAAAATCTTGTCTAGAGAAAAAGACCCTTCAGACTTTTTTAAATGTACCCTTCAAAAAAATACAAAGGACACTTCCATGAGAAATAATTCCTTTAGAAAAACTAAAAAGGACCAATTCATTTAGGATTTTGAAAGTGACCAATTCCTTTGGAAAAAATGAAGTGATTGATTTCTGAGAAAAGACCCTTCATAAATATTGAAAATGTCCCTTCACTTAAGAAATGAGCCTTTGAAAAGATTGTTTCAGACAAAAAGTATGAAATAATACTTTTGGAATTTTTTTTAAAGCCAGTTTCTTTGGAAAAGTGCAAGAGACATTTCATTTAAAAATCTTTAAATGTACCCTTCAAAAAAATTGAAATGGAATAATTCCTTGAAAGAAAAATTCCTTCAAAAAAGTTGCCAAGGACACTTTTCATTTAGAAATAATTAAGATGAATTTCAAAAATCTTGAAATAGAATAATTACTTGAAAGAACAAACCCTTCATAAAAGTTTCAAAGGACACTTTTCTTTTAGAAATATTGAAGATGCTTTACATAAATCTTGAAATGTGCCCTTTGGAATTTTTTCAAAGGATACTTCCATGAGAAAAGACCCTTCAACAATCTTGCAAGTGACCCTTTAGAAATCTTGAAATAGACCAATTCCTTTAGACTTTTTGTTACACACAAGAAGTCCAAAATAATTCCTTTGAGACTTAGACAAAAAACCTGAAGCAAAACCTTATTAAAAAAATAAAAATTGAGCAAAAAGACCAAAATAACACTTGTAAAAATACCAAACAAAGGCTTGCAAAGGAAATAACACTTGGTCTTTTTGTTGTGGGGATAAACCAATTAAGAATGTGGCACTTAGCCAAAATGAAAGATGTAAAACTAGGTGTGAACATTGGCTAACATTCTTGGAGATTCCTAGGGGAGGCATCCCTATTATTCCTAAGACCAGTTGCCTAAAACCTTCCATTGGGCATGGATTCATGCATATAGACAAACAAAAATGACTTGAATAGATTCTTGGCTCAGAAAAAACCAGTTAATTGATTCACATGCACAAAGGTAGAGAAACACACCAAAAAAAAGAAAGGAAACATAATTATGCTACAAAACACTTAGGGAACAAAACAAAAAACCAAAGGAAACACACACCTAAACTAATATTTATAAAATAGACTTTCAAGGACTAATAACATAACTTTAGATGTATCCCATTCATAGGGACACTCAATTATTTTCCATTTATCTTGGTCAATTCAAAGGATTTTCTTTGCTTGCACTTACTAATGATGTAAGGGGAACTCCACAAAGTTTCAAACCTTGTAGGTCTACCCATTTTTTCTCTATCCTCATCTGATTTCAGAACTAGGTCACCTTCCTTAAACACTCTTGCACTTGCTCTTTTTTCAAAGGAAATATTCATGAGTACTTGGTGGTGCTTCATGGCCTTGTGTGCATTGTCTCTTGTTTCTTGTAGCTACATTATTTATATCAACCTAACCTCCATTAGAGTATTTTAAAGTAGTTCCATCTAATGTGCAAGTTTTAGAGTAGGGAGTTCTTGAGATATAAACAACCTAGACTCTCTCTCATAAACAAGCATAAAGAGAGAATTACCAATTGATCTCTTAGGAGTAATATTGTTAGCCCATAAGGTTATCTTCAACTTATTTTTTTATGATCTTTTATTGTTCTCCAATTTCCTCTTGATGATCTTCATGAGATTCTTATTAGTATATTTATCCAATCCATTATGTTGAGGGTAATATTTGGATGAGGTACTCAAGTAAATTCCATTCCTATTTACCCAATAAAAAGTTTTAGCACTTATGAAAGTAAGTGCATTATCAAAAATGATAACATGGGGACCTCCAAACCTTATTATAATGTTCTCATAGAAATCCAAGATAGAATTTTCACTTGCCTTCTTCAATGCAACAACCTCTATCCACCTTGTGAAGTAGTCAGTAGAAGTCAATATCTATTTATGTACAAAACTTGATGGAGGGTTGATTATACCAATGAAATCAAGGCCCAATTGCATGAAAGGATGGTCTACTTGGATAGGATTCAATGGAAGGGCTACAAGTTTTTTTTTGCCTAAAAATAAGGCACATTGAGGACACATCTTTTCCCAATGGTAATAGTCCTTAAAAAGACTAGGCCAATAGTAACCAACCCTCATTATCTTTGTAGCTATTGTATAATGAGAGAAATGAACTCCATCTACATTGTTGTGAAAAATTTATAGCAACATACCAAACTAATTAGTATTAACACACCTCAACAACACACCATTCATGTCTTTTCTAAAGATAAATTGTAAGGAATGGTATTCAATCTAAAATATCTCCTTTGAGACTTGTTCAACCTATTGGGACACTCACCATTTTGAAAAAAACTAATGATGTCTTGTTTCCAACTTTGAACTTATATGTGATCAGATGGTTGGGGTAAACTTTTGTTGATCAAGACTTCCTCCTTTGGCTCTTGGAAATTTGAAGCTAAGTGCTCACATAACCCTTTTATTTTTACCAAGATTGTCATGTTAATATCCACATCATACTCCATTACCTTTGTAATCCACTCAACTCTCTTTTCATTGAGGTCTTTTCTTAGGAGAAAATCCTTAGTGATAGAATGAGAAACCATGATATGTATCTTGTTGTTTGAAATCATGTGTCTAATTTTTTTCAATCCTCTTATCATTGTTAGAGATTGCTTCTCAACAAATGTATACTTGACCTCATAATCTTTCAATCCTTGGTTGAAGAATGCAATTGGTTTCTCTACCTCTTCATCATTCTTTTGCATAAGCATAGATGATATTGTATCAAGACTAGAAAAGGTATAGAGTATGAAATCTTTGGAAAAGTTTGGGTTCAAGAGAGTAGGAGATTTTGAAATTGCTTGCTTGATTGGATCAAAACTACGCTTACCTTCATTTTTTCAAGCAAAAGCTTGGTTCTTATTGAGCATAGCTATGATAAGCTTTACCATAGTTACAAATCCTAAAATAAACCTTCTTATAAAGTTTATTTTCCCTAACAAGCTTTGAATTCCTTTCTTATGTTGAGGCAAAGATAAGCGTAGAATAGCCTCAATCCTCTTGGGGTCAATAGAAAAGCCTTATTTTAAAATAATCTGACCCAATAACTTACCTTTATGGACAACAAATATGAACTTTTTTAGATTAGGGGATATTATACACTTCCTACATTTTTCAAACACCTACCTTAGGCGTTCCATATGATTAGTAGTATCCTTAAAAAAATAGCTATATTATCAAGGTAAATAAGTAGAAAGTTATTGATCAAACCTTTAAAATCCATGTCCATTGATATTTGAAATGTAACTCCAACATTGGATAAACCAAAAGGCATCTTCTTATAGGCAAAGATCACCCATTTTATATTGAAGGCTATCTTGAACTAATCCTTTTCATTCACCAATATTTGATTGTAACCTGAATAACCATCAAGAAGTGAGAAACATTGAGAACCTGAAACAATTTATAAATTTTTTTTCCATGAAAGGTAATGGATCATGATCCTTGAGAGACACTCTATTAAGGTCTCAAAAATCCACAAAAACTCTGATCTCTCTATTCTTCTTTTGGATAGGTACAATATTAGCCACCCAAGTTGAGTTTTTGATAGGAAAGATAATCCTTGACTCAATCAACTTGGTTAAGTCTTTATTCATGAGTTCTTCTATCTTGGGTTGATATGCCTTTGTTTTTGCCTGATTGGTTTAGCTCTAGGTTCTAACTCAATGGTTTGATGAGATATACTTGGATCAAACCATTTTAAATATTTATATTCCCAAGAAAAGATGTCATGGAACTCTTTGCATAATTTAATAAAGGCCTACCTCTCAGACAAAGAACATACCTTACCAATTTTTAGGAGCTTGTCCTTGTAAATCATGACTCTCATAGTTTTCTTCTTTCATGGACATACTCACTCTTTCTTTCTTATTTTTATCATCTTCATTGAAAACACTTTCTAGAGTAATCAACCCCTTAGGTATCTTTTTTCTTCTTCAGTTGAATAACTTGTTCTTCATATTGGTCATTCAGTCTTTTTTGGTTCTTTGAGAAGAATCCTACTTTATTCTATAATAAGTGTGAAATGTGTTCATCACTTTCAAGCACTTTTCATGAAACTTCATTATCTATAATATATCACCTCATAATGACCTTGATATGGGACTACTCTTTCTCCTTTCTTACATCATTAACTACATCAAACTATGCTCTTATGGAAGCCAGTTTATCAGTGTGTTTATTTGAATCCATTGATATGGGTTGTATGTTAAAGGCATCAAAGTATTCAATTAGGTCCCATAACCTATGATTTTAGAATTTAAGAAAGGGATTATTGGATTTATCTTGATTTCTCACTTGGTGGATGACCAACTCACTATCCCCATAAACCTTTAAATTCTTGATCCCTTTGTTGTTTGCCCATTGGAGGTGAAGAACTAGGCCTTCATACTTTGACACATTATAGGTGAAAATAAAGTGGAATCTATATGAAGATTAGTATTGATTATTTGATGGATAAATTAACATAACACCATATTCTATACCTACTTTGCTTCTTGATCCATCAAAAAACATTTCCCATATTCCTTCAAGTTTATGGTATTCATTAGTGAGTGAAGGGAATGAAACATATTTTTCATGTATAAAATAAAATCCTAAATCATTTTATTCTATGAAATTATATGGATCAAGTACATGTATTTTAGTGATATACTTATCAAGGAAAAGATCAGAAATATCTTCAAGGGGGAGGATGCTTCACCATCCATGACACCTTCTTCTTCTTCTTTACTTGTAGACACCAAAATAGTGTCAACTCCCCTTGGTCCCTTGTACACCTTCATTAATTTAAAATAAACTAATTATTTTAAATTAATGACATCACCTAGACACCTCACTGTGGACACCTCACCTTGGACACCTCACCCTAAGACCATTTCCTACCACATGAGTCACCCTGAGACTAAGTCATCCTAATCCTAACTAACTAAGACTTATTCTCACCCCCTATTTATTCCTTAACTAACTCTCATGCCTAATAAACTCATCATTTAACTATTCCCCAATAGTGAAAGCACTTGGTAGATGAATAACAAGCAAATGGATAAAAATAGCCCCTTTTACCCATTCTCTACCCACCGACGTCGGTCAATTTTCAGCCAACACCGACGGGATCACCGACGTCGATTACTTAAACATACTTCAAATGATGGGATAACCCCCCTTAGACTCATTGATCTCTTGGATGCCCCTTAGACTCTATTAACCTGGGACTCTCTCTCTCTCTCTCTTGGGCCTAGAATCTTGGACATCGATGGCACTCTAAGACCAAGAATCAGACTTTTACTAATGCTCCCCTAGATACAAAAACTCTACGCAAGTCACTCCAGATTGGATTGGAACATTATATGAGGACTCGACATCAGCCATAATAGGAATAATCATTCAAACACCTCTAGTTCTCCATCAAGTAGGGCTAAGTATTCCTCTATCTCATCAGTAATTTAGAATGCATTAGTAATTAGTTTCTATTTACTATTTCTAAATACTATCGACCCAACTTGACTTCTTCTTGGAGAGGCTGAAAAGCCTTCCTCTTACCCTTACCCTTTCTGACAACGTATCCTCTACCTTTGCCCTTCTGTGGACATTACTCATCTCCCTGCAACCCTACATAGACCTTTAAACTCCCAAAACCCTCTGTCGACCACAGATATTCTCAGAAACCCATCCAAGGACCATTGCCCCTACTGACATCGACAGCCTAACCGATGTCAGTAACATTGACCAACTGACATCGGTAGTTTGACTGTGACAGACTAACAAAAAAAAAATAGGTATGTGTTATCTTTATTTCTCTTTCTTAGTCTTTCATTATTTCTCTTTATCTGACACTCTTTTTATCAAATAGTGGGGACTATCATCCCTCACGAAGCTTTACGCTTTTGGGATCAAGCGTGTGTTTGGTAGTCCACCATATATCATCTAACATTTTCTTTGTTTGAGTTTCTTTCTTATCTACAGGTGTCTTCCTCCACAGCCAAAGAGGAGCTCTTTCAACATCTGAATACGGTGCATAAATTTATCTGGGTAACGTATAAACCCCTGACCATTAACCTTTAGTTTCTTTCTTCTTCTGAATGTAAACAAGAAAAAATGAGTATAAAAATTTTGGCACCGAAGGGTGGGACCCTTGGAGTTTTTCTTGGGTTCATTCCTTTTCTTCTAAAAAGCAAACTTTCATATATATGCATTAGATTCTCTTCTTACATCCTTCTTCTATCTTTTTATTCTAAAAAGACACCATTAACAAGTTAAAAAGAACATCTTTCTTTTTCTTCTTGTCACTTTTTTCTTGCATCTTAGAGTAGTGAAAATTCATACTCTTAACCTCTTCCAACTTGTTTGCATCTGAACAAAATATCTCAATTTGGGCTGAAAATCTATTGCATGTCATTTATGCTTGAATGCATATTTAGCTCATCTAGTAATTAAAATGCATTATGAATAAATCATAGTGCACATATGTTACACAACCTAACCATATTCACCATCAAACATCTAAACATACCTGAGACAAGGCCCGACTAGGATTTCATCACCTAGCAGATACCTTACCCTTCCCGATGATCCTACTTGGATTTCACCACCAAGGGGAGGACCCACTCTGTTCTCTAGCAGAGTATAAACTATAGGCAAAGTATATTTTGGCTAAGTAGGCCAGCTCAGCTTTGGGTTTGTGAATTGAAGGGAGCAATCCCCAGCACCAAGCCACATATAGAACCTAACACAGATTTTTGAGCACCAAAACATAACCTGAAACCAAACATAGACTACCTCCTTAGGACCCATTCTAAAATCCCAATTCCCAAACACGTTCTTCTAAGGCATAAGCCACCATGACTCTAAAATTTATTCTTAGGAATTTAACATTTAGAGGTTGCTTGCCTTCATATTTTTTGTTGTTTTCATCTGATTGTTTGAGCTGGTGAGAACACATCATTCTGAGACCTAAAACAACTCAAAACTTTTCTTTATTCCAAAACTTTTAGTTTTCTAAGTTTCTAGAAATACACAGACATCGACATTAGTTTTTCCACTGATGTCAGCAACTTATTTCACTAACATCAATTTTTCCATCGACATCGGCAACTTTTCATAATCGACATCAGTTTTTCTACTGACGTCAGTCACTGTCAACAAATTTTCTTCCACAAATAGCAAGCTTAAAACCTAACTTTTTTGTTGTCAAACACACATTCTAGTTTTCTGAAGCTAAAATGCACAGTTTCTAGATCCTAAATGCCTTTTGCCTTGAATGGTTTTGACACATAGTCAAGCCAAATCTCTTGTTGACCACGTAAGACAACAACCACTCCCGCCTTTGCCTTTCATACCAAGTCCTCTAATGGAGCATACTTCAGATACTGAACGTACTCCTATCCAGTCTACCCCTGATCAACCTCCAATTGTTCATGAAGGGGACCAAAACTTTGAGAGATTCCTTGACCACAATGTCAAGGCTCTCCAACACTATCTCGCAAGAAGCCAAATGCGAGATCTTTTAGGTAATCCTATTTATGGGATGCCAACTTCCATCACTGAAGCGGTAATGGTATCAATAACACCCACTACCCAACCCATGACCACTTAGGCTATTGCCTCAACTAGTAACCTGACCATGGCCAATACTCCAGATTTAGCCTCCCCATATATTTTTGGACCTAACTCCATCAGGGTTTCCATACCCCCTCAACCATAAACAATTCAACCAAGTTCTACACATTTTCACAACTTGATTGTCTCTTGCCCACCTACTCTTACACCCATAAATACAAGAGTGACTACATATCCATTTACTGGTATCACCACCACTCAACCACCCTTGGTGGCATCTAGTTAACTTGTGCCCTCCAACTTCACGGCACAGGCCCCCTTGACCTCAACATCAATTCCTATGACAAACTACCAATATGTTGTGCCTATACAAGCACAACCAAGTATGTCATATGCCCCTCCCAGCACCTTCCATGTACCTTACAACCTAGGGGGTGCCCCTCTTGCCAATCCATCAACTGATCTAATTAAGATGTTGATGGATAAGATGTCTAGCCTTGAGACATCCATTTCTAGTTCAAGCAATGTTCTTTCATACGAACAAATCTGCAACAAACCCATACACCCTTCGGTGCCTATTAGACCATACCCTAACTAGTGGGAACTCCCAAAATTTACTCACTTTCAGAGTAAAGAGGACCCACAACAACATCTATGAGCATTTAGACACGCCTGTTATCTTATAGCACATGATGATATGTTACTAATTCACACATTCCCCATGTCACTTTCTGGTGCTGCCCTTGATTGGTATAGCTCTATTACCAATCATTCTCTCTTTTCCTTCACTCAACTCACCCAACTATTCCTTGACCACTTCTCAATCAACATTATGAAGGTCTCCATCACAGACCTATATTCTATTAAACAATTCAACGATGAGTCAATAGCTGACTTTGTTGCTCGTTGGAGAGGTTTGATCAACCAACTCTCCTTTTTATTACCTCAACCTGAGCTCATTGAGCTCTTTTCAAGAGCATGTGCCAAGCACATCTCATCCACTTTGTAGATTCAAAATTTTTACACATTTGACGAAGCTTTCACCATGGCCCACAAGCTCAAACTCTGCGCGGTTGAAGAAGACAAGGTCAAATTGCATAGTACAAATACTAACACAAAATCCAATGACCTTTATTCTTCCAAACCTTCTTCTTCCAACACCAAATCTAAGGGATCGAAAAATGCTATGGTCCTAAGGCCATCATCCTCTACCACAACCAATCAATCTCAACCTTCCATATCAGAATACATCATAAGACAATTCCAACAACGATATATACACCATCAATACACTCTTATAGGAGAGTCATACGCTTCTGTGTTGGATAAACTAGTCAAGCATGGGGTCCTCAATCTCCCTCAAATTTAACCACCCCAATTTGACCCCTCAAAATCCATCCCTATATGGTAAAGGGCAAATGACTTTTGTAATTATCATCGTGTCAAGGGTCATGACCCAAAAAATTGCAAAACCCTCAAGAACGTTATTTAGGACATGTTAGATAAAGGGGATCTTGTTTTGGATAACCTAAATGCACCGGCTAACTAAAACATGGATATCTTTAGACAACCATTCCCTAAGCATCCCCCTAGTCGAATGGTATATTACACACGGTCGACATGGTTTCTAACCAACCTCTCCCACAATCTGAAGAGATTAATCAATCTATTTCTCCATCATGGGTAGAGGAGCCTTCTTCTCCTATTTATCTTCCACAAATGGAGGGTAATCCTCCATCCACCCCTCTTTCACATGTAGGAGAGGCTACTTTGACCTCTCCCATATTGGAGGATGTTTTGATGGCACCAGTTACCTCACCCTCATCCTTCTTATCATCAGTGGGTGATCATACTTTCCCTACTCCTCAACCACACATCGAAACCATGATCATCCCTATGCTCTATCCAACTAAAGAGCCACATTCTCCAATCCCTTCTCTGCTGAGAGAGGAACTAGCCACCTCACCCATTTCAGTCAAAGAAAATTTAATGAAGGTAGATTTGAACCTCCCTCCAGACAATAGTAGTCCTCGCACTGCACTAAAGAAGGCTACTAAACCACGTCGGAGGACTCATCCCTCACCTTCACCATTACCCTCCATTTTGGGCCCACACCCTTTTACATTAATAGGAGTGCTCCCAAATCCAAAACCTCTCATCAAGAAAGTGTCATCTACACATGTGGCCACACCACCAACAAAAAAGATGGTACAGAACACTCCTCACATAATTCCTAAATAGAAGTTATCAACTCCTCACCTATTTGTGGGTTCTTATGCTTTGATTTTATGTCGATTGTTGTAGTCCCCTAGCATCACTCTCCCACCTATTAAACCATACCAACCTCTTAGACCAAAACCATCTTGGTTCAATGACACTAAAATATGCTGGTATCATCACACACTGGGGCATGATACTGAGCGTTGCTGTGTCCTTAAGGTTGTCATTCGCCAACACCTAAAAAAGGGCACCCCTCACATTGAGGATTCTCTCGACCACTTATTTGACCAACTATCAACACCATCCCATGTCTCTCAAACCTCCTCACCTTCATCAAATTATCATCATCAGACAATGGTCCTTCTACCACCTTCTACTCCATTATTCAAAATCAACACCATTGATGTGGTCACCAGGTCACAAACTTTAAAAAATAAAGGAAAAGACCAGGTTTCTACACCTTTGACATATTCATTTGTCAATCCCTCTCAACCACTAAAGCCTAATATTTCTATTTTTGGCTCATCACCATCAACATCTCTGGGGGAAATCCCTCTTAACCACTCTAGTCCACATGACATTTGGTATAAATGACTTGTTGACTAATTAACATATTTTATCATGCCTCCTAATCTCTCTAGCAATGGATGGTGGGATTTTATCAAAAGTACTGATCAATACACTATGCTAGGGGGTCTTCTCTACAAATGAGGACTTGACGGCCTCCTTCTCTAATGTCTAACAACCACTGAGACTCCCCATACCATTAAAAAAGTCCATGATCAGATTTTTGGGGGACATTTTAGTGGTAATGCACTTGCAAATCGCATCCTCTACCTGGGATATTATTGGCCCACTCTTAACCAAGACTGTAACAACTATGTTTGGCATTGTATCAAATTCCAACAACATACTAACCAACTTTTCGTCCAACATCGACCAAAACACACCTACAACAAAAATCTGCAAGAGCGAGACTTCAAACTCAGAGATCTCATCCCTAAAGATACCCATCATGTGACCAATATGGAAAGAAGAAAACGAGACAAGTTTTCTCCTAATTGGCTTAGACCTTACATAATAAAGCACACTCATGGATCAGGGACTTATCATCTATCTTCTTTTGAAGGCCAGCTAGAACCTGAGCCTCTTAATGCTTTACATTTACAACCATTTTATTGTTAATCAAGTAATCATTCACTTGACATTTAACTTGAGCTCATCCCTTGAGTAACCCCCGTCATCCTCATTCATATTCCTTTCAACTCTTTTTCCCTACAAACATTAATCAACCCTTTTGTAAAGCATGAATGCTTTGTCCTAATAAAAGGGAAACCCCCTAAACCTCTATAGTCTAGTCCATGACTAAAAGTCCAATAAAAAATAAACATAAAACTGGGATGCCTAACCAAAGGTCATAAACTATAAATGTAGACTGCTCCCTTGAAGGATAGCTGCATCATTGCTGTAATTAATAGACTACTCCCTTGAAGGATAGCTATTCAAAGACATCCAAACATACAAATCAAGATATAGACCACTCCCTCGAAGGATGGCTATGCCTAAATTTTGCTACAAACACAACACCCTCTAAAAAGCTTCTCACACCGATTAGCTTCAACATGACCATAACACAAAACATCCCCATGTGGACTTCCCGCATTGATCAGTCTACCAAAAAAAAATACTGACAAACTATTAAGTCATGGACTTGCCTATAGTCATTCTCAGGGTCACCTTTAAAAGGGGAAAAGCTATCCCTACTAAAAAGGGTTACGTTATCCTCACATATCACCTAATCACACCTATTACCCCAACATACTCAAGGGATTTTGAGCTCACTTAATGTCAAGTGACTACACTACTTCTCTAACATACATCAATGGTCAATGACGTAATGCATGAATGGGGCTTTTGTTTGCAAAATCCCTATCTATGCCATCATTATGGTCCTTGTCAATGAAAGAGCAATTCACCTTTCACTTCTTATACATATTTATCACATACAAACAAAACATTTTATAACCAAACCAAACCAAAACATTTTATAACCAAACCAAACCAAACCTTTTTGTAACCACTAACATGACATCATGATTTATTTAACTACAACTATCAATTTCTCATATGACTCATCATAGCCCATTCACACTAGTTTCTATGGAAAACAATACACATGGAAACTATCAACCACACACAATTTATGTCAAGCATATACCATCACCTATATGGAAACTTGCTGAAGCATAATCATACTCATTTCATTTTTGGCATACTCCATCACAAATATGGAAAATTGCTAGGAATGAAAAACCATATAACCAATGTTACATAATACACCATCACACAATATGGAAAAGGCTATAACATCATCATACACTTACATAACCAATGTCACAGAATACACCATCACATATGGAAAAGGCTGTAACATCATCATACACTCACATTTCAATCATGTACCATCACACATATGGGAAATGCTAAAAACACTAACCTGACCACAACACAACTATCAACCACTTTAACCCTCTTCTCCCTTTTGGTGAGAACTACATTGGCCTAAGGCCCTTAAAACAGGGGTTATGTAGGTAGCACTCAGTTGACATGAAGTCTACTGAGGTTAGCTCAGCCATCCATTCATTCATCTACCTGATGGACCAACCATATTACCTTTAACCATGACTTAATCTAGTCAAACTCAATCTATAACCTACCCTCTTCTCCCTTTTGGTGAGAACTACATTGGCCTGAGGCCCTTAAAATAGGGGTTATGTAGGTAGCACTTAGTTGACATGAAGTCTACTGAGGTTAGCTCAGCCATTCATTTGTTCATCTACCTGATGGACCAACCATATAACCCATAACCATGACTTAACCTAGTCAAAACCAATCTATAACCTACCCTCTTCTCCCTTTTAGTGAGAACTACATTGACCTGAGGCCCTTAACATAGGGGTTATGTAGGCAGCACTCAATTAACATAGAGTCTTCTGAGGTTAGCTCGGCCATTCACCCGTTTGTCTCCCTAAAGACAACGGCCATTCATTCATTCATCTACCTGACGAATGAACCATATAACATTTAACCATCACCAAATAACCTAGTACAAAATCATGACCAAACAACCAGCCCTGACACTGTATAAGTCACCTTTGACTTCTCATGGGGCACATTAGAGATCACATACATCTCCCTGACCACAACAAATAACACTTGAGATCACTTATATCTCAATCCCAGCTCGACCAACGACCTTGGAGATTGTGACTATCTCCTCTGACCATGACCACTTTTGAGACAACTTTGCCTTAGTTATTTTTATTACATGTATGCTACCTCATGAATAGTTAGAAAAATTATACACACCCCACATTATGACCCTTACAAGTATTAGATCACACCCAAGTTGATCCCCACTACTTGTGACATTTTTGTGTTTTCTAGGAGCACTTCCTAAGCCCAAGATACTTGGAACATGATGACCATTGGAGCTACAACTTTGATCATTTAACCCAATCAGCTATGACTAAAAGCTGGGGACTGGTTACTTCAACTTTAGAACTCCTTGACCTTGCCTGTGATAATTTAACCTACCTATCACGTGAAGTGGTATACGCACAATCTCAACTATTGCAGTGTTCACACTCAAAATTCACCATACCCATCCATTGCCTATCAAATTTGCACCCGATATTAGGTTACCTTCCCTTGACTCTTACTTTGAGGGGGAATACCTCATCTCATACCAAGGGTAACTAACTCCTATTTTTGTCTTGCAGTTCATCAAGAACAACCAACAAGATAAAAAGGGGATAATGTAGACACCAAAATAGTGTCAACTCCCCTTGGTCCTTTGCACACCTTCATTAATTTAAAATAAACTAATTATTTTAAATTAATGACATCACCTAGACACCTCACTGTGGACACCTCACCCTAAGACCATTTCCTACCACATGACTCACCCTGAGACTAAGTCATCCTAATCCTAACTAACTAAGACTTATTCTCACCCCTATTTATTCCCTAACTAACTCTCCTGCCTAATAAACCCGCCATTTGACTATTCCCTAACAACGAAAGCACTTGGCAGATGAAGAATGAGCAAAGGGCTAAAAATAGCCCCTTTTACCCATTCTCTACCCACCAATGTCGGTCAACTATCAGTCGATGTTGGTGGGATCACCGATGTCGGTTACTTAAACATACTTCAAATGATGAGTTAACCCCCCTTGGACTCGGTGATCTCTTAGACACCTCTTGGACTCTATCGACCTAGGACTCTCTCTCTCTTCTACCCAGACTCTTGGACATCAACAACACTCTGAGACCAAGCATCAGACTTTGACTAATGGTCCCTTGGCTACAAAAACTCTACACAAGTCACTCCATATTGGAATGGAACATTGTACGAGGACTCAACATCAGCCACAATAGGAATAATCATTCAAACACCTCTAGTTCTCCATCAAGCAGAGCTAAGTATTCTTCTATATTATTCGTAATTTAGAATGCATTAGTAATTAGTTTCTATTTACTATTTCTAAATACTATCAACCTGACCCGACTTCTTCTTGGAGAGGCTAAAAAGCCTTCTTCTTACCCTTACCCTTTTTGACAACCTATCCTCTACCTTTGCCCTTCTGAGGACATTACTCATCTCCCAACCCTGTACAGACCTTTAAACTCCCAAAACCCTCTATCAACCACAGACATTCTCAGAAACCCATCCAAGGACCATTGTCCCTACCGACATCAGTAGCCTAACTGACGTCGGCAACATTGACCAACTGACGTCGGTAGAACTATCAACATCAGTGACTATGACAGACTAACAATAGAAAAATAGGTACGCATTATTTTTATTTCTCTTTCTTAGTCTTTCATTATTTCTCTTTATCTGACACTCTTTTTATCAAATAGTGGACTATCATCTCTCATGGAGCTTTACACTTTTGGGACCGAGCGTGTTCTTGGCATTCTACCATATATCATCTAACATTTTCTTTGTTTGAGTTTCTTTCTTATCTATAGGTGTCTTCCTCCATAGCCAAAGAGGAGCTCTTTCAATGTCTGGATATGGTGTGCAACTTAATCTAGGTAATGTACAAACCCCTGACCATTAACCTTTAGTTTCTTTCTTCTTCTGAATGTAAACAAGAAAAAATGAGTAGAAACATTACTAATTAGATAATTTTGATTTGAACATGTCTCCATGTATGGATCAATATGAAACCTTGATAAGGGATTAGTCCTTATAGTCACCTTGGTTCCATATCTTGTTTTAAAATCTAGAAAAGACCAGTCAACAAAAATTTACCTTCCTATCTTAGCCATGAAGTCCCTTGACAAGCAGTTAGAAAAATGGGCTGGAAGGTCTACCACCACAACATCTTGTATAATGGGGAAAATTGGAAAACCAAGTAGAAATAATTTAAAAACTCTAACTAGTCCCACTATATTAGTTAGATTCCCATCAAGTTACATCACACCTTTACTATGTGGTTCATACTTCAATCCTAACTTATCAGCCACCACCTTAGGCATGATAGTGGTACTAGCTCCACTATCTACGATACAATTATGAACCAACTTGTCTCCCACAATGAGTGTGAGGTATAAGGGTGGAGGATTTTCATATTTTGTGGAGGGATATAAGGCATGATTTAGAGAATTGGTAAGGGCTACACTATTATGTTTTAGAGTTTGAGGGGCTACATGAATGTTTGCAAGCTATTCTTGTAAACACTCCTTTTGACTAGGCATATGCAAGACTTTCTAAAGAGATTTTCTTGTCTTGGTATTATTAAAAGATTAAATAATGTTTAGAGGGAAATTATTCACCTTTTCTTGCATTATTGAAGGTTGTGGGGGAGTATAAACCTACTAAATTTTAGGCTTGATAACCCTACTTGCATTTTGACTTTGTCGAGAAGCATGACTGGTAGTAGGTATTGTAATAAGATTCACACTTTGTGGCCTTGGAGAGGAATCACTTGGAGTCACATGTGCTCTTGAAACATTTCCTAGATATCTCTTTTTGGCTCTTGTATTGGTTTCAATTGATGTGATTTGATTTAACACATTATCATCCTTTGCTTGAAAGTTCATCATGCCTACACTCTAGCTACTACCTTTTCCATGAGTATCTCTTTACATGAGTATTCAAAATTATTCTTGAGGAAAATCACCATTACTCTACAAAAATTACTCTAGGATCAACCATCTACCATCAAGCAACAAACTAGGTATGTTTTGTATTTTAGGTTTTTATTTATTTGCTTTTTGACTTCCTTGCCTAGATCAAACCTTTCTACATCTTATCTCTTAACTTGTGAACCTTAACTAGATCCCAAACCACTTACTCACCCCTTTTTTTGATCCAAGTTAGACTCTTTTATAAACACTTTTAGAACTTAATAGAATCATTGATGGTCATCTTGACCACCGATGGTCACCTATAACCACTCACAATCACCTATAACCGTTGATGATTAGCCAACTACCAATGGTTAGCTTAACCACCGATGGTCACCCTAATTGCTGATGGTCACTATGGTAATAAATAAAATAAAATAATTTATACATACCTACCCTTATCCAAATTCTACTTTCTATGTTCCTACATATTCATAAAGAGCTCACCTATTTTATGAACTCACTTGACCTCTTTAGCATTAGTATTGACCTGTTATTTTCTTAAATTAGTCTATTATCCTTTATAAAGCGTTCATTTCCTCTTGCATTTAATTTTAGTTCCTTTTATCATTTGATGCAAGTATTTTATCTTCATTTATTTTAACTTAACTATTTTAAGAGTGTGGATCTATAGCCTCCTAATAAGCTCATACTTCTTGGATCTAGCTCACACTAGGTAATCCACCTTTCTACCCATATAACAACCCATTTACATAAGTGATTTATTATCTATAAGTCATTATTCCCAAGAAAAAGAGGATCTCATCACCATCATCTAGTTCATGTGCACATAAACAAATAGGTTCTTATACCACACCTTTATTACTAGTTTCTTACTTCTTCATTAAATAAAAACAAGCAAAAATTGAGAGAAACATTCTAGCATGCCCGGTAGGACCTATTTGAATTTAGGTACCCTTTTATTATTTATTTTATGCTCATATAAATATATTTAAAAGTTTCATTTTTGGGCTTAAAATAATCCTTGCATACATGGACTCCTTACATGTTTAGCTCATTTAGTTAAATTAAAAGGCAAAGTAATCAATCATAGTTTCACTTCTTTAACACACACTATACAAAACCACTTAAATCAATTAAACATAAAAATAATTAACATACATTTTGAGTAGGGTTTAATCTCCTAGGGGATCACCTTCACCCTTTGGATATCTTATTTAGAGGTCATTACCAAGAAAAGAACCAAAACTCAGCTCTCTAGTGAGTCTAAACTCTAACAATTGATATATAGTGCCTAAACACCTTACACCCTTATCATTGTGGTGTGTAAAGTAAGGGAATAGGACCCAATACCAAACCACATATTGATTTCCAACATAGATCCTTTTGAGATACTTGAACACTTAAAACCAACAATAGATTTCTTTTCTAGTACCTATTATATAAACCAACTTATTCTTCATACTTTCAAATTAAGGAATAAGCCAAAAGTAAGATAAAAGATATATTATGATTTTAAATGCACTCTAGTGTATGTTTGATCACTTTGAGATCTTTTTATTTTTATTTGCTTTGTGTTTGAGTTGTGAGCTTTCCTTTATTGCTTTCCATTATTCATATGGTTTTTACTAGACAACAACTGAGGAACCAAACCAACCAAAAACCACCTTCCTCTTCCTACATAGAGTATACCTCAGATGTTGAGGGTTTTCCTCTTCCTTATACCCCTCCTACCATGCCTCGGATAATTTCTCAAGGTGATGCAAATTTCACCACCTTCCTTGACAATAACCCTATGGCCCTCTAATATTACCTTAACACCCTGTCTCACTGCACCCCTCCTACTTCAATTCCTCTTAGTGATCCACATTATGGGATACCTCCCCATATTATGATTGATATTACCTCTACCCAACCTATGATCTCTCAATCATCTTCCTCCACCAATAATCCATGTATTACTTCCACTTGAAATCAATCAAACCACTCAACCAGTAACTAATCACCCCTTACACCAACCAACAAGTCCTCTAACATAGGAACGACCTTACCTTTAGTTACATTTACTCCTTCCACCATGGGGATACCTTTTACCCATATTACCACTATCCCGCTATTCACTATGAACCCACCAATATCTACCCCACTTCAAAATATGGTGCTTTCTATACCTTCTACCATTCCATGTATCAATACCATGGTTACCACTCACCCCCAACTAACTAACCATATCATACCTCAAACCCATTCCATGTCAATTCCACAATATACCAATTTGATCATACCTCCCAACCAAACCAAATCAACCCCTCCACAAATACCTATGATACCCTACCCATGCTATATTCCTAATCTATAAGGATATATGTCTGCACCTTCTACCCAATATTTTCTACCCATTAACCCTTATGTGGCATCATCCCAACCCTTAATAGCCACATATCAATATGTGACATCTTCTCAACCTTCTACTAGCTATCCATATATTACATCCACCCAACCTCATAGAACTTACTATATAATTATGGAGCTCCCACACCCCAAATAGATTTGGTCAAAATGCTAATGAACAAAATGAGAAACCTAGAGTCATCTATCTATGGGGCTCACAACCTCATATCTTATGACCAAATATGTAATGAACTTATTCACTCATCCATCCATATCGAACCTTACCCTCCTCAATGAGAATTACCTAAATTTTCTAAATTTAACAGGAAGGAGGACCCCCAACAACACTTAAGAGCATTTTGGCATTCTTGGTACTTAATTTCCTATGAATATGCTATTCTCCTTCATACCTTTCCTATGTATTTATCCAAATAAACATTGGAAAGGTATAATACTCTCACAAAACACTCCATATTTTCCTTTTCCTAACTTTCCTAAACCATTTAAGACCATTTCTTATTAATATATCTAAGAAGGTCTCTATTACCGACCTCTACTCCATCAGGTGGTTTGATGATGAATCAATTTCCAATTTCATTACATGATGGAAAGGTCTTATTAACCAGATCTCTTTCTCTTTTCCCCAACCTAAGTTGTTTGAAATTTTTTCTTGGGCTTGTGCCAAACATATTTCCCCTTCTCTACAAGTTCAAACCTTCATGACTTTTGATGAGGCTTTTACCATGACACACAAACTAGAAATCAAAGCCATTGATGAGGGGAAATTGAAACTAAGAAACAAAGCTCTAGCTTTAAATCCAATGACCCTTCCACATCTAGAACTATAAACCAATCTAACTATCCTAACACCAAACCAAAGGCATATGCAAATATGGTAGTCCTTAAAACATCCCCACCTCTGATTATCAACCAACCAACAAACCCAAAATAAAAACTAGGCTACCCCAAAATAATACACTTCACTAGAGGAGTCATATGATTTCATTTTGGACAAGTTTCTCAAAGATAACATCATACAACTTACCCCCATCAAAAATCCTCTATAATTTTATGCTTCTCACCCTATACTTGGTTGGTAAAATGATAATTACCTTTGTGATCTCCACGATGTCATTAGAAATGATGTTAGTAGCTGTAACACCTTGAAAACCATTATCCAAAACATGATTGATAAAGGAGAACTTTCATTGCATAATCGTATTGCACACTCAAATCAATCACTTGACATATTTTAATAACTTTTTCCCAACCATTAACCCTCTACCAACCATGATGATAAAAAATTGGAGTCATCTCACATTCATGAAGTCCATATGATCAATGTAATCATCAGTGAACTTATAATTGAGAAAACCATTGACTCAACTAACTCTTCCTCTACTCCATTTATTGACCAAAACAAAGGAAGCAACCAACTCTACTCCTCCATTTGAGGACATAACAGGCTTACCCACCTCTCCTTTGATAAAAATAGAAAAGGATGAAACTATTATCATCACACCTTCCTCTCCCAACATGGAATCACCCTCTCTTTCTTTGGAAACCATTCCATGAAGATATATCACTTTATCTACTCCCTCAATGGAGGAGACATCTTCCTAAAACTTATAACCTTTATCACTAACAATGGTGAATAAACCATTCCCTCACCTCAACCTATGGGCCTAACCTATGAATCTAATGCCCAAAGAACCAAACTAATTTACAAACCCTTCTCTAGACTACTCTAAATCCTAGAATTCTCATCTCAACCCAATTTGGATCGATCCACCTTTTGGCACCATGTTGGGAACCCCTATCAAAATAAGCATGAACCTTTAACCTCACTTTCATCTACCATTAAACCTATCATCACCTTAATCCCTCTATCAAACACCTCTCCTTCCAAAATTTTGGGAGAACTATCTAGACTATCTCCATCCAAAATACTCAAATCACCTAACACCTCTCTAATAAAACCTATCAAGAACCTAGGGCTGCTTCTTACCCCTAGCCTTATCCACCCATCTTTGAAGTTGGATTTAAACCCATCTGGTCCACCAAATAAAACATTAACCAAACTAACTAAGAAGGTGGAGCAACCCAAACTCCCACATAGAACTAAAACCATACCACCTCCTTCCCTCTTAAATTCTATCATGGTACCCCATCCTTCATCCATCTTAGGAGCTCATCCTTCTACCAATAAGGTGAACCCTTTGAAAACAACCCAAAATAAACTTCTTCTTTTCATTATACCTTTACCTACCCCTTACAAAACATCAAACTCCCCATCATTTTTAACGAATATCTCTACCTCCACCTTCCCACCTATATCCAAACCTTCATCATCTCAATCATCCACCTTAACACCTCCAAATCAAAACCTACCAACACCAAACAAGCCCAACCAACAACTACCAAATAAACCCAATCAAACCCACCTACCAAAACCATTCTACCATCCATAATTTACATGGTGAAGCCTACTTCAAAGAAGGCTTCCACCCCAAAAACCTAAATCCCATCACCCTCAACACTTTTGATCAAATATTATTTGACCATTTTATAAAGGTTATTATAAACTTACTATTTAAACCTACCACCTATTAGACCATTTGACCCTTCCAAACCCAAACCATCTTAGTTCAATGATAGTTTAATTTGGTCATACATTAGGACACCTGGACATGACATATATAACTACAAAGATCTCCAAGCACTTATTCATAAATTATAGGATGAGGATGATCTATTTTTATATGAACCTATCTTGATCCCATTATCAACCCAACCACCAAATAAACCTACCAAACATTTACCCACTCCTACACTCTCATCCAAGAGTGAGGTAGATCTAAAGAAGCCATCTAGACCAATACTTCCCCTATCCACAATATCCATATGGTTACCTAATCTCAAGCCTAACAAAAGGATAAGGGAAAGGCCAAAGTGTCCATTCTATAAACATATCCTTCCACCCCTCAATCTTTTAACCAAACTCAAACACCTTCACCTTGACCTTTACTAAAACCCAAGATATCCATTTTGGGTGCCACTACCTCCAACTCTTCTAATTCTATTTAGTGAGTAGTTATAAATTAGTTTCACCAAACATTGATGAATATGAGCCTATATTAACTAATAAACACCTCACCCCATATTTTCCAAGCATTGATAGAGACCTTACAATCTATAAAGGTCAAAATTGAAGACCCTCAACCTCTTACAACCTTTGTCAAAGCTCTTAACTTTCCACCCTCATCATATTCAAGGATTCAAAAATACCTTCTATTCATCCTGACTATCTTGATCTACCTCTCTTAATCATTGCATACATTAATCAAACCCACATCAAAAGGGTGATTATTGATGGGGGAACTATTATTAACATTATTTCCTCTCATGATTATGACCAACTCTAAATAACAAAGAATATCATGTTAGAAAACATAATAGTCCTATACTCCTTTAAGGATACAATGGCTAAAAACTTGGGAATAATTGTCCTCCACATTTGATTAAGACCTTGCATGCTTCTAGAGTTATTTTACATCATAGTAGGTGAGATCCAATATAATGTCTTACTTGGATGCCCTTGGATCCACTCTATGTGTTATGTCTCTTCCACCTTGAATCTAAGTGTCAATTTTGAACATGAGGGTTAGGTCATCACCATACAAGTTGAACCTAGTCTTTTTACACCTTACAACATGACACATCAAACCAATTACATTCTTTTACTTCACACATACACCTCACCACCAACCAATAACAACACTACTTCACCACCAATAAATAATAACTCCACCCCTACCATCAATGAAGTTTCAACAAGCTCATTTATCCCTTATTTTTAGATACCCATATAGGACCCCTTAGAACCTATGTTCTAATGTCTCTCTCTAGGGGAGTATATCCTTTTGGCCTTGGATTCCTTCCATATGCTTTAAGAGTATGGGAACCTTGACCATGACCCTGATTATGACACTAATATTAGAACCATCATTCCTTTTAGGCTTCCCAACCACCAAACTAACTTCATATATGAGGGACTTGATCATCTAATTCTTGCTTCCTCTACCACCTCTTTTATCTGACTATTTACTTCTAATTTCTCTTATTTGGACAAACCAAAATTTAGCAAATTATACCTTCAAAGGTATGCCTAGAATATATTTGGCCTTGGATATTATGAATATATACCATATGAGTTACCTTTGATCAAAACCCAAAAACCTCATGATCTATTTGGCCTTGGGTTCATACCACTAGAAGAACCCACTGATTCACCCAAACCCATCATTATCATTGAGGAGGACATCCCTTTCTCACCAACACTACCTCTTTCAAAGTCCAAAGATTTAAAAACATTCCTCCTAAATTTTTTTAGTTAATATCATTAGTTTATGCCCCCTAATATATCAAAAGGATGGTCTCACTAAAGCCTTTCCTTTGATTCATTCAGAAATGGTAGAAACCTATTCTCCTACCATCAACGCCATCCAACATCAGGATGATGATTTTATTCTCACTTATCTTGGTGAAGGGGATTATTCTATCTAGAAATCTCTTCCTCATGGGAACCAAACCATTTTTAATGAATCCACTATCAATGTCAACTTGAGTACTTAGGATAAACTTCTCATTGTAAAGATTGGTCAATTTTTAGATTCCTTAGAGCAACAAGATTACCCTTCCTTCATGACTATAACATATAATTTTCTTGTTCTTATCAAGATATTCCTATAATTTACCCTTCTATCACTATACATAACATTATCATCCATTCTAATGCTAAGCCTATTACGTAAAAGCTTCATAGGATACACCCTTGCATCACCTTTCTAGTAAAACAAGAGTTTCATCATGTCTTATCTATCAAATTCATCCAAACCATTAACTACACCTAATGTGTTTATAATATAATTCTAATCACAAAAAACACATGGATACTTCACCTATATATCAACTTTCATGACATCAACCTTGTTTGTCTAATAAATGACTTCCCTTTGCCTAACATCAACCATCTTGTTGATCTTATAACCAACCATGAGATGTTATCTCTCATGGATAGTTTCTTGAGATATAATTAGATCTTTATTTACACTAAAGATCAACATAATACTTCCTTCATCACCACTTGGGGAACCTTTTGCTACAATGTCATGCCATTTGGTCTAGAAACATTGAAGTAACTTACCAACATGTAATGACCTGCATCTTCCATGATCTCATCGAAAAAATCATAGAGGACTATGTAGATGATCTAATTTAGAAATATAAATATCAAAAGGATCATTTAGACATTCTCAAAATTATCTGTGAATGCCTAATCCATTTCCATGTCTGACTCAACCCTAAGAAATGTGTTTTGGAGTTCCTATCTAGAAAGCTTCTTGGCATTATCATCTCTCTTCATGGACTTAAAGTAGGCCCTACCAAAGTTAGAGAAAATCCTAGACATGCCACCTCCAACCCACCTTAATAAACTATGTAGCCTATAGAGGAAGCTCCAATCCATCCATCATTTCATATCTAAGTTATCAGATTGATGTCAACCCTTCACCACCTTCTCAAGAAAGATACATCTTGTAAGTAGACTAAGGAATGTCAAAAATTATTTGATTCACTCAAAGAGTACTTTATTTCTCCACTTATTCCTATCCCTCCTAAAAAAGATCAACCCTTATACCTTTATATGTCCACCATAGACCATTCCTTAGGGGTAGTGCTCACTCACTATGATAAACAAAACAAAAAGCAAGTTGTCTACTATATAAGTCAAACACTTATAGAGTATGAGACTCAGTACACCCATAGTGAGTAATTTTGCCTCTACTTAGTCTTTGCGGATACCAAACTTCATCATTACCTCCTCAATCAAAAAACCCTCATCATTACTAACACTGACCCACTCAAGTACATACACTCTAAACTATACCAAAACCCATGTATAGATCAGTGGCTCATACTTTTAGTCAAGTTTGACCTTGAATTCCTCCAAAAAAAGTTGATTAAAGGGCAAGTCATTGTAGAAAAATTAGATAAATCTCCTTTTCTAGATAACCAGCCCCTTTCTCTTATGTTTATAGATGAGTCTATCATGACTTTTCTCAAAAGGAAATTACCTACCAAATGACCATGTTTTTTGATGGCTCAAAGTACTAGTGAGGTGGGTGTTCTAAATTTATTCTAATTCCCCTTAGTGTAAAACGTCTTCCTCTATCTTTAAAACTTTATTTTGAGTGTACCAACAACATGGCTAAATATGAAACCCTATTAATAGGTATCCAAACCATTATATCCTTGGGAGTTAAGATGATCAATGTCTTTGGCAATTCCAAATTCATTGTCAGCTAGGTAAATAGATCCTACCAATGCAAGAATGATGTCATACAAAAGTACAAATAACTAGTATATGTACTCTTAGCATCATTTGATCATTACTTTATCTAATCTATTCCATGATCTACTAACAAGTTTGTGGATACAATAGCTTCCCTTGCTTCCTAAATCCCATCTTAGCCATCCAATTCCAAACTCTTTTTCACCATCCATCATTTTATCACACCCTCTTATATCATATCAATGATTAGGCCTATTAGTGATTGAAGGATATGATTTTAGATGATGAGACAAGGATGAAATATTGAATATTAGTTTTACAATATTAGATTAGTGATGGGAACAAAGATGATGAGAAAATTATAGGAATGATGAGGGTGGGTATGATCAATCCATCATAATTTCATAAAGCTCATCATATTCTAAGTAATCTAAAAATATAACACTTGATAAGATGACCCATGATATAAATATGACCAAGAGGTCATTGTGATAAAGTGCTTGGGCAAGTGTCAAACTTTTCATCCTTGAGGTTATTTGTGGTGTCTTCTAGCATCCCTGTTCATTTCAAAATAGATAAAAAGAGACATAATAAACATGAGACAAACATGATATATACATGACATGCAAATAAGATAAATAGAACAAATAAGTAATGCACACACAAGTATCTACATGTAGTGTCATAATGTCTTGCCCAATGATAAGATGAGTGACTAGGTGATGGGTTGGATTAAGATAATCATGATGTGATGGGGATGGAGGGTAGATTTGGATTTGGATAGGATGAAGATGATTAGGATGAAGTTGAGGTGTTACCCCTAGTTTAGGATATAAGGATGGATGACATGATTTGGTCTTTGAATATTGATTTAGTCTTAAAATAATATTGAAAAGTGGCTAAGGATGGTGATTAGACAAGTGATAACCAAGGATTATTAATAGATAAGGCATTACAATGATCAAATCTAGAAAGTAGAGTAGGAGATGATGATGGGATCAAATAACTTTCATGCTAGTGAAAATGATTGGATGGCTAATAAACACGAAGATGCAATGATAAGGATAGTGATGGGATTAAGTAACTTCCACACTAGCAAAGAGGTGATTTGATAGGTGCTAGGTGTGAGAAGGAACTGATAGAAAGTGACACGTGCTACATTAAGGTCTTTGATAAGGTGATTTATATCAATAATGCTTATCCAAAAGGATGCTGAAATGATGGGTAACCACTTCTATTGGGTTTGAAAAGTAAATGTGGTATTGAAGATGGGATGGATAAGGAAGATAGGAGATAAATAGAGATGAATGAAACTAGGGGATTGGGGATAAGACAAGACATAATGGACTATTTTGGTTTTTTCTAAATTTTATAATTTTTAGTGTTTTTAAAATATTTCAATTTTTAGGGTTTTTAGAATATGTGTATACACTGTACAAATGGGGTTAGTATCAAAGGGAATACCAAGCCTAGAAACCAAGAAAAGGATGTAGGGATTATGGATGGGATGATAAAGGATGATGATGATTGGGACAAAAGATAAATAGACTAAGGATATCCAATACTCACATCATGAAGGAACAAAATGGTTATTTACCTAAGTGTTTATTAAGGGATATGCCAAGATGCTCATCAACATACACCATCAGATATGGTGGAGGGGATTTTTGAGATTGGTGCCATGAGACTACAAGATATAATAATTTTTGACTTGATTATTCTTTGATCCAAGCATTAAGAGGATTGTTGGCCATATGATTTTTGACTTTATTTGATGATTGGATTTGATATTGATTGCCCCTTGGTGCCTGATTTTGGGCTTCACCAGGGGAGATTAACTTTTGACTTGATATATGATTATTTTGAATTTGATATACCCCTAGTGCCAAATCTTGGGATTCACTAGGGGAAGACATTATTTTATTAGGTCAATGATTTTATTTTACTTGAATTTGACTAATGGGATCAAAGATGATTGGATTGTGATTTATAATTTTTAAAATATGGTCTTGGACTTTTGTATTTGTGGCATGTGATATTGGATGTAGAGGGGAATCCAATGATACATGTTCCTATTTGTCCCCTTCATGAAATGAGATAAAGGGATGATGGATGAAATATGAAGGATTAACATGATGGGATGAATTAAGGGGGATAACGGGTATTGTAGTCCTCATATAGGTCATTAGGAGCCATATTCTCAACATTAGAGAAAGTGTCCTCAAGGGTCTCAAAAGCATTGTTAAGACACATATCCAAGGTAAGATTAGATCCACTCTAAAAATATTCAATAGATAAATCATTCAAAAATTTAGGTATGACTTCATCATCCTAATTGGAATCTTCAAAAGAATAGGAATTATCCTCATTCACTATAATATTGATAAGGGATGATGATTTTGATGAGGAATTTGATTTGGATGTTGGTATGGAGTATGATATAGATGTAGATAAAACTTATTCTATCTCTAATGCTAACTTTGATGTACATGATACTATACTACTAGTAAAGGATGATTTGATCATGATTGTACTCTTAATGGGGGAATTTGATATGATGAGTGAGAGGGAGATGATAGATGAATGATGGATTCAAAGAGAGAGAGTCATGGAAGTTTTAATGAGAGATGGGTGGACTATGGGTATGAGAAATAGACTCAATTTTTATGGAGGATTAATTAATGATGGGGGTATCATGGAGGATAGATAAGAGGTCTTGAATTTGGCTTGAAAGGGTAAGGTATTGGTCATGATTAGGAAAAAATCTTGGCATTCCTCTTCTTATTCACCTAGGGATAGATATTCATTTGATTCATTCTCAATTACTATGTGACTACTATTGATGAGATCTTGGACAATCTTAGAAGTTTTGACATCATTTACTATAATTCCCCTAAGTTTGATGATATAGACAATATCAGTTTGCTTTATACTTATAGGGCTTAGGCTTGGTAGGATCAAGATGTTAGATAGGCAGATGGACCATCATAGTAGTAGTTTCTAGTTGGTTGAAGAGGGCCTCTAATGACATGGGAAGGGGAGTATAAGTAACTAATTTAATTTATGATTTATATGTGGAAGCATTAGACTTAAGATGATATAGTTGTTGATGTAACTAGGTGAATGGATTGGTATTAGGTGGGGTAGCCAAGATTGGATTCCCTTTTCTAGTATATGAAGGGGTGGATGATTAGCTATGACTAGTGGATGAGGGATTGGAAGGGGCCTTTCATGAATGGGTTTATGTTAGGAGTGCCTTGAGTGAAAGGGGATCAATGCCTTCAGGAAGTGAGGCACCTATTGAAATGAACTTCAATAGGATCTCATCCTTATTGGCATCTATATATTGGTCTATGAAATCAGGGTTGAGATTTATGGTGGTGGGTGATAAAGTATGAGGGAATGGTAATGGATTATGATTAGTAGATGGGAGATTTTATTATGGATGGGTATGAATTAGGGCCAAAGGATTTAAAATAGGGATAGTGTATGGTAGAGGGGATGGGATAAGGGTTGATGATGTACTTATTTGGGAGGTGACTTTAGGTTTATGAGATCAAAATCATTAGGAAAATGAGTACCCATCTTCCATAGCCACAAAAGGAATTCATCTTTTTTCTTGTTAATGTATTAATTGACTAAGGTGACTATATCAAGGATGGCTAAGATTGATTTTGATGAGCTAGGGGAGTGTTTATGGGATGTTGGTTTAGGATGAATGGGATGAAGGTTAGTAAGTAGGTGGACACCCATCTCTAATACTCTTAAAAGGAAGTCATCCTTATGGGTCAATATGTATTGGTCTATAATAACCAAGCCTAAATCCATGTGGGTGGTTGATATATGATGGATGATGTAGGGGATTTGAATAAGGATTAGAGATGGGGTTTTTTGAACAAAATAGATCAAGGGATTGAGCTAGTATTGTAGGTGATGATGTGGATGAGGGAGACTAATAAATCAAGGACTATGATCAAATTTTTGAATGATAGTGTAATAGGTGTGAACAACCTATTGACAATGTCTATTGGTCAATTTAGCAAAAGGATTGGGGATATGATGGGTACCTATATTTAAACTAGTAAGGGGATGATATGATGGGTTCTAGTTATGAATAAGGAAAGATGATTAGGCTAGGGATGATTTATAGTTGATGGGTTTGCTATATTGAGACTGACAAAGTGTCAAGATTCTAACAAGATATTGATTATGATAAGATATTTGATCAAGAATATTAGGATGATAGGATGATATGGATGATAAGGATAGCTCAAAACCTTAGGCCAATTCATCTCAAGATGGGATGGGTTAGGATTAGGTGATGAAGGTGATTAGGCTAATGAAATAAGGATAAGTTTGATGATGAAATGATAAAGAGGGAATAAAAGGTGGATGTTTTAGACCCATATGTGACCTATAAGCCAACTAGGATAAGATGAGGTGATGACTAGATGGGTGATGAAGGCAATGTCAAGACTAATGATCATGTATAAATTGAACTAAGGTAGGATATGGATAATGAATCAAGATATGACTAGGATATGGTAGGGGATGATGAATGATAAGTGGGACTAAGGTATGGTAAGAATAAGAGAACAAATTATGTACAAGGGATTAGATTAGGATATATAATAATGATGATGAGGATGTAGGGTGATTGGTTAGTGATAGGTGTATATGGTTTGACATAAGATGAGATGATAGATGGGATATAAATAATAGGTGATGGGATAATGAGATGAGATAATGAAGTAGATTTAGGATAAGGTGTAGGTGATGAGGTATGATTAGGATGTAATAAAGATGCAATTAAAAATATGTACAGGATAATGAATTATGTACAAGAAGGTAAATCTAAACTATATAAGGTGATGGGATAATGAGACAAGATGATATGTAAATGATTAGGAATATAAATTAGGTTGGATTAGGATATAATATGATATGGGGATAGTCAATAATATTGTGTGATTGATGGACAAGGCAAGGTCAAAGTGAGGTGTGATTGATTATGGATGAGATGGTCTGATGACAAGGAGTGACTAGGATGATGGAGAAATTTGACTAATATGAGACTCTAGTAGAATTTACAAGAGAATAAATGACGTACAATATGATAAGATTAGGATATACAATAATGATGATTAGGATGATAAATGATATGGGAATATGGTTAGACTAAGATTGTGATAGATACGATAGAATTAGACAATGGATATAAGATGGTGATTAAGATATAAGAATGGATGTTGTGGTGGGTACATGTGGTTAGAGTAGGATGGGATAAATACTAGAGGATGATCTGGCAAGGATGGGGTGATGATCAAGGATAAGGGGATATGGTAAGGGATGATGAGTGAAATGGCCTAAGATATGGTAAGGCTAATATAATGTACAAGGGAATAAATTATTTATAAGGGGATTAAATTAGGATATACAATGATGATTAGGATGTGGGTTAATTGATAGGTGTATATGGTTTGACTTAGGGTGAGATGATGGATGTGATATAAATAATAGGTGATGGAATAATGAGATGAGATAATGAGGTGGATTTAGGACAAGGTGTAGGTGATAAGGTGTTATTAGGATATGATTAAGATGTGATTTAAAGGATGTATAAGAGAACAAGTTATGTACAAGAAGGTAAATCAAAAATATACAAGATGATGGGATAATGAGATAAAATGGTATGGGGATGATTAGGACTATAAATGAGGTAGACCTAGGATGGAATATGGATGGTGAGATAAGATAGGATTAGGATAGTGATGGGTTATAATTAGATATGTAAGGAGGTGATGTCAATAAAAGTATATGGGAATGATTAAGACTATGGTGTGATTGATGGGTATGGTTAATTGATTTTGAATGAGATGGTCTTATGAAAAATAATGGATAATCTAAGATAAGAGATGGGACAATGAAAATGATATACAAGGAAAGGGTGATAAGATATATACAAGATGATGATTAAGCAAAGATGTACAAGATGGTGTGATTATTAAATCAAGATGAAGACAAGATAGTATGGGATGTGTAAGAGGATGTACAAGGGAACAATATTTACAACAAGATGAGTCCATATGAGGATAAGATAGGTAGATGAATGGATGATTATTATGAAATATGGACTATGTGGATAAATAAATTATAATGAGGGATGATGATACAAGGATAAAATGGGTGAACTATGTGGGTATAATAGGATAAGCTAGATTTAAATGATGGATTATGAGGAAAATAATATAATATGTATATGATATGAATGTATTAATGAATGATAGATGTGAAGGATGGACTATATGGATATAATAAATGTAATGTGTCTAGATATGATGATATAAGGATACTATGGAAAGTGATAAGAAATGAAAATGATGTGGGTTGAGATAAACATTATAGAGTGAAAAAGACAGAGGATGTGATAGGGATAGCCCAAATAGAATGATGATGGGATGGAGGAATGATATGAAAAAATAATGATGAGATAATGGAAGTGATCCTATAGGTTTTATAAGGTATGGATGCAAAAATTATGGGTATGGCAGACTTGGTTATCAAACAAAATGGGTCTCGACACAACACACAAACAACACTCACAAATACAATCCTAAATTAGTAAATTGTATAGGAGTGTAATGTGATGTCCACACCATCTAAAAAATACACAAGTAAGGATGTAATATAGTTACCCATTATGGAATCAACCAAACCTTCTTGACCTTACTTGTACTTGATGATCACTTGGGCATGGATATTAACACCAGTAGTGGAACACCTATTATAGCCATAGTCCCCTACTCTATGGTATATAAAAGGATCTAGGGGATACCTTGATATATGTGATGGTACATTGGGGCCCAAGTATGTATAGGGTATTGCCTAATGATTGGTTTAGAGAATAAACTCTTCCCCTTCATGATTGACTTGTATGGGGTCAATCACTTAGCCTAAAAATAACTATCCCTGATTATTATACTCCACTAAAATATGTAGTTTGGTTAGTGTATGATGATGAAATCCAAAACACTAACCCATATATACTAATCCTATGCATGGGTGTCAATTCCATGTCATGTGTTATCTTAGGGTAAGGGGTAACAAATAGGCAATCATATGATATGATTAATTAACCAATCTAATTACATATGTGTTTTTGACATGATATGACAAATAAATACATACAAAGAGAAATCAAAGATATATATACACCCACAAGATTAAACACAACTATTTGAAATTTTTATAAAGACAATGATATAATAAAATTAACAATCAAGCTAATGAAATGTAAGATAAAATTAAAAAATGGCACTCCCCTACAAGCACAAGGATTAGATATATGATGGGGTGCAAAAATATCCAAGGGACCTACAAAAAAAGTGTTATTAAAGATGATTCTTACAATAAACAATATGTTGGTCAAATATGCCTTAATAAAACACCCCTAAAATATCGTAGCTTAGCTCTATAACTTATTTGGGGTGAATGGGACATGATTTGGGGGGTTTGGGGGTGGTAACCCCCAACACGGCCAAGGGGAACAGGGAAATTTGGGCTTTGTGGGAGGCTTGGAGTGACTAAAAATTCACAAAAATTAACTCAAAAAATAATCTAAAAAAGGACCAAATTAAAGGCAAAAAAATGACTACAATATCATAAATACGCAATGCAAAACCATGACTTAAAGGATAATATCATGACTGGGAGAGTGGTAGGATTGTAGATGTTAGCTAACTATGATAGTTACCCACAAAACCATGGTATTTTAATAACCCCATTACTAGGAATAATAATCTTGTGACTAGGAGTAGATCGACAGTAGCAATATTGTCATAAACCACAATACTATGACTAAAATTGATAAACCTACGACTGATAGAAAAAACATGAATGACGATATTGAAAACCTAGACTAAAATAATATATATAAACATATTAAGTAAAGATAATTTAAAAAAATTAAAATAATTATAGGGCTTTAGTTTAAATACAATTATTTTAAAGATGAAAAATGCTTATAAGATTCCAAATCTATCTAGACTATAGCCTAGATTAGCGTAGTCTACAAAGTCACTATTCTAACTAACAATCTCGCTACTTGTAGGGAAACATCATGACTGAGGTAGTAGCAGTATTAAAATATGGGGATAAATCAACTTGTGGTATGTGCTTTTTCAGATGAATCTACCTCTTCTTTATTATTGTGACCCTAAAAGACAAAAAGACACCACTATCAATAGTTTTCTTTAGATATAAAGAGGTGAGAATTTTCATAGAGGTATTCTTTAAAAAAATTAATTAAAGAACAAAAACTCTATTTTTATGACTTACAGAACCTTAACACCCTCCTGATAGGACCTAGGGGTATTGAAATGAAGATTGAAAGAGGAAAAGGGTAGTGTTTTACTAGGCTAAGGTGACAAAATAATATTGTGACTAAGATCTACAATCCCACTATTACTAGGATAATACCATTATTTAGATAGTGGTAAAATTGTCAAAAATGTTTTGATAGTTGATTTATAAAGGATTCATGCTCTGCCTTGCATATATTATCAAGAAAATCACACAAGATAATCACAATAGTAAAGGGTTAAGAAAAAATGAGTTCAAACCTAAGACTAAATATAGTTTCAATAATATCATTACTAGAAAGGACAATACCGCTATTCTTAGGGCAAACACTCAGATTGGCAAATAGAAATAGATAAGATGCAAAGATGAATACTTGCTAGGGTGATTTTGATAAATAATGATACTTGGCCCTAAAATGATGTTTGGAAAGATCTATTGTACCCAATATGGTTTTCCTCTTGCTGATGAAAATCAAAGTGAATATTGATGAGGAAGTAAAAATTAATCAAGATAAGAACCTTACTAGTTTATGATGAATAAATAATATCACTACTAAAAATATTAATATCACTACTTATAGGTCAATATCACTATTAGTAGAGTCTTAGAATTGTCAAAAATGAAAAAAATCCACCTCTTGCCTCAGAGTGGTTTTTTCAACTCCTTTCCTACACACAGGTTAGATTATCGAGGATAAATAGGCTATAGAAACATAGTGAGGTGAAAACCCAATATATTATAAAATTAACTCCTATTTCTTACAATACCACTATTGAGATCTATAATACCACTACTACTAGTGAAATACCATCTGAGTTAGTGACAAGATTTTAAAAAATAGGTCATCTATCTTTATTTTAGAAGAATATCACCCTATCCTACACACAACAAACAACACACCTACCAACAAGGACACAGTTAGCTTAGGGTTGTTAAGACACAACACTCTCAACAAGGGACAATACCACCACTGGAATCATCAATACCATAAATATTAGGGTAATATAATAACTACCTTTTTAAAACCTATAACCACTAATGGTATTATTGACAATACCATGAGTTGGGATGACAATTTCACTATTTGGGTCAACAAAACTGCTACATCTGGGGCAAAACAATGACTTTTTTTGAAACATGTGAAAATGAAAAATCTAGCCTTGTTTTCACATCTAGTTGGTCCTAAAATCACTTTAAAAGCTTCTATCAAGTATATTATCCTAAATAAAGTGGGGGGGGGGGTGGGTCCCACCATGGTCACCAAAATGTGGACCAAATTTGGGATTCAAGAGATAATATCAAATGATAATATATAACCTAAAATCAATGACACCAATAGGAAATGATAGATAAAGTAAATTAGAACTACTAAAATATTATTACCATTCTCTTTACCTCCACATGCCTCCATTCCAAGATTCAAATGCATATGATCTAGATTCAAATTTGTCAACAAAATGATAGCTTGATTGAAAGATGTTTGATGCTTGATAATGGATTGATTATGGGATTCCTAGGATAATTTTGGCATGGTTTTAGTATGATAATTCTAGATTCTAGATGGATTTTAGTAGTGTTTCCCTATAAGCTTTCTTATCTCTTTTTTTCATGGAGAAGGAATGTTAGTTTTATAGATGGAAGGAGGGGAGATCAATGGCTAGGATTTAAACTTGGATCATGAGATTCAATGGCTATGAATTATTTGAGGAATATTAAATTACTTGGGGGAAACCTCTAGAAATAGAGGATTCTAAAACTTGGAGGGAAGTCTCCAATTCTAGTGACTTCTAGGGATAATAAGGATTAGGGGGGTTAGACAGGGATTAGGGATCATAGGGTTGTTGGAATAGCTAAGAAGTAGATTAGTAGGTGGGTAGGTGGGGTTATAGTAATTTTAAATTCCTATATATTGGATAAGTCAAGTTAGATTAGGATAATGGGATATTAAGAAGAATTAATGAAGGGATGGGATGAATATAGGCTAATGGATTTAGAATAGTAGAAAGGAGACATTAAATAAATAGTTATAAAATAAGATTAATTAATAAAATAAAATAATTAAGTAGAATTAGTGTCGACTAATAGGAATATTAGTTGACTATAATGGAGTGAGTGATTTTGGGTGCATACACTTTTATCATCATAAACCATGATCATATCACATATCCATGATGAAAACCATAATCTTAAACCACATCACACATCCATGAGCATAGCTATAATTAGAACATAATAATCATACTAACCCATGAAAATCATAACCATATGTAAAAAAAAACATCACATCATCATAATCATCTTTCACTAATCATCATAAACATCATCCATAATCATTACATACCTAAGTTAGTGAGTCTACTTAGATCTCATAATCATAATCATAAAGCATAAACATCAAAACCATGAACCATATAATCAAATCTATATATCACCATAAACATCATATACATTATGTCATCAAAATAAATAACACATATAATCATGTGCATCTCTCTCTCTAAAAAATATATATCTTGATACATCAACTTATAGGTTGGTATCAAAATCATATAGATATATCATATCATAAAATAATGCCCCTAGGGAACCACAACCACTAGGCCCTACTACACCATCATTGGCATCTGGTGCTGGCCCTCCTGAGGTTCCTACCTATCCACCTACTAAAGCATCCCACTAACCTAGAGTCACTACACCTATACCACCTACAAATTTGGCTTTGTACTCACCCATCAAGGCTCTTCTAGACATTATGTTAAAATTATGGCCTCATAATATTATAACTCCTCAACTATGGCCAAGTACCATGCAATGGGAATATTTATTGGTAGTCCTATTGGTGCTATAGTTTCTCCTCTTCTCTATCTTAGGGTGTTCCTCTCTTGGGTCATCAAGCCTAGTAAAGTCCTAGCCTAGTCCCTCTCCCCTATCATAGTGGAAACCTGGCCCTATAATGTCATAACATGGCCCTATAATGTGGCCACTTATCCCTATAAAGATATGATCTATTATTTTGTAGTGGCTAGTGCCACTCATACCTATCCATTAGGGCTACCTCCCTATACCTATACCTATAAACCCCCACTAGCTAGATCCACATCCGTGTGCTACCTATCCTCATCATCCCATCTAAAATCCTTGGTTGCAGAGATGGCCTGATATGATGCCACATAACCATCAATAAAACCAACATCATCTATATCTATTCTAACAGGTAGCTCCCATGATAAAAAACCACCTCCACTTGCTATAGCACTAATAGAAAAATCTCAACATCATCCCTCCTATACCTTAGGAACAAACCTAGAATCCCCTATACACACTTTAAATACTTGAGGACCATATCAAAATGAATGAACTTCATCTCACCCTCTCTCCTCCCAAAAATCCACATCCAACTCTACATTAATAAAATATGTTGAGTGTAGTGGGCCCACCTTAGGAAGATGACATACGGCCTCTAAACCACATCTTTAGCAACCAAAGCCTCTAGTGTCTTCGTAAACCAATCAATAGCCCTTGTGCCTCCTATATATCCTATAAGTGCATAATCACCCCTCCTTCAAATTAATGCCACTCTGAAGTCCATGTAGGTGTACCTCTCCAATGGCAGTCCCATCAGTCTCAAAAATTTGATATGATCATAGGCCCAATAATAAGCACAAACCCCAAACTGATGCCATATCTCTAATGCACTCAAAATACCCATAAATATCTATATATCTAATCTAAAAAAATTGGTACCCACCCAAAAATGGTCCACCCAAGAAACATTTCCACCAAATCACTTAATAATAGATAAGGAAACCATCCACTAATTGAATATGTCAATACAAAGCAAGAGACTACCATCATCATCAATTGCCTATCATCTCTATCCCTCTGATATAATGGCCTATAACTCAACCCTTTGGCATGCCACCTAGCCAAGGCTTGATCCTCAACATATAGGATCTCCATATGCTCATCTCTCCTTGCTCTCTATGTGATATATTGACTCCCCCTTAAATTGGTAGAGGTGTGATCCTGTGTACATCCTTTAGTAGGATGAGTTCACATAGTAGATTGTACTCAAGGGTAGGATGCCTAGCTCCTGCCCTTCCACATGCAATAATGGAAACTCCCCTCTTGCCTGTGGGACTGGCGAAGCTAGAGGGGAGAGTCTCTAGATGAGGGCTAGCTCCCTCTGATGTATCTTTTAGGCCCTGGTTTCTCCTAATGCTAACAAAAAATGTAAAAAGGGGGGGATGAAAAGGGAGAGAGAGATGCTGAAAATAAGGCCCAAGCCTAAAAAAGAAAAGGTGATACACTAGAAAATGTGACCCAGTCAATCCCGAACATACACTTTTCACCAAAAGAAGCACCTATACACTTCATCCATCATGAGAGAACCATCTGCCTCAGTGGGTCAGGGGTCCATGGAGATATTGGGAGGAAATAACTACTAGAGGCATTCTGAGACATGCTGCAGCAGCCTATCCACTTCACCTATACTCCTCTAAGGACACTTTTGACAGACCTATAAAAGGAAACACAAAAATGCACCAGACATGCTGTAATCATTCTGTAAAAGAATTAATAAAATGACTTAACATAGAATCAAGGCATAGACACATACTAAAGATGCAAAACATAGAATGGAGGTAAAAAATAGCTAAGTACTGATTCAAGGTAAAAATTTTGGTAGAGCTCTACCTTACAAGCCTGAGAGATTTTTGGGTAGAGTTTTGCCTTAAGGCTGAGAGCGGATCCCCCTTCTCGAATGAGAATTTTACAATTTATAGAAAGAGGAAGAGCACTTGGCACTTCTTATAAATATTTTTTGGCACTCTTTTGCAAGTGGCCCATGTGTGTTCTAAACCTTAGGAAAAGGAAAGCCATCTGATTGTCATCTCTTACTTTGACTTTGGTGTCTACATTAATGTAGAAACATGGCCACATCTATTTTCTATAAATAGACTGCTATTTGTCCCCTCATCAATGCCAAATAGAGAAAATAGGTTGTGTTGCTCATCTAGCAATAACTCAACTTCCCTTTGCCACTTGGATGCTTTGTCTTTTCTGCTCCTTGTCTTCTTTCTTCTCTTTCAGCCCTCAGGGGTGATCTTTTGGTAGATCGCTATGTTCCTCAGGGCTCTTTCCATGATTTGGTACTCAGACAGTTCAAAACAAACAACTAATTCACCATGTTAAATTTGACATTTATGTAGTCATCATCACTTTGAAAACCAATAGCTAATCTACTTCCTTAAATTTGATAGTTTTCAAGACATCATCATCCTCGGTAAATTCCTTCGGGCTTCTTCTTTGTCTTTTTCCTGTGGATTCTCTAGCTTTTGTCCTCCTCAACCCTTTGGGACATGTTCTTCATTTTGGCTGAGAGTCCCCTACAAGGGAACCTACCCTTCAGGGTCCTTTAGCTCTTTGGTGAGTCCTTTCTTATTTCAAGCTTTTCCCATGGACAAAAAGTCTATAGGAATTAGCTGCTTTGGCTTCCTGGGCTTTTGGCTTTAGGCTTTTTCCCACGGATAAAAAGTCTGCAGGAATTGGCCTCCTTGGCTTTCTTGTGCCCCGTGGATAAAAGTCTGTGGGAATTTCTTGCTTTCTGAATTCCTTCAGACTTTTTGTCTAAAATAATTCCTTCGAACAAAAAGTCTGAAAGAATTTAGTCTTTTTCTAAGTCTAAAGAAAATTGCTAAGTCCCAAGAAAAAATTTAACTTTGCAGCTCTTTGAAGTACCTTTTCCCTCCACAAGGGATTCTAAACCTTAAACTACCCTTCAACTATAGGGCACACCCTTAAACTAATCCATTGAACCAACCCATTGAACCAAAATTGGTTTAACAATTTAATCAGTTCAATGGTTCAACTACTGCGTCCTGAGCCAATTGAACCAAGCTTTTAAACTTGTTGATGAACCAAAATGCATTGAACCAAAGTGATTAAACCAACACATTGAACTAGTTCAATGGTTCAACACTGTGTGCCAAGCCTATTGAATTTTTTTGATTAACTATCTAATTGAACTAGGAGCCACTTGAACTGAGCATTGAACTAAGGCATTGAACCAATTGGATGAACCAGTTCAAAGGTTCAAAGTTATGTGCTGATGAACTTGCTGATGACTAAGCACTTGAAACTGAAAGTGGTGAACTTTTTTGATTGAATCAAGGCCCAAAAATGGAGTGATGGACTTTGAATATTGAACTAAGGCCTAAAAATGAAGTGATGATCCTGCAACGATAAACCAAGCCTTGAAATGGAGAAATGAACCTTGAAGATTAAACCCAGCTTGAACCAAGGCCGATTGAAATAAGTGATTAAACCAAGCATTCTATTAACTAATCATGTGCCAAAAGACTAACCTGTAGAGTCTGTAGAAAGCCAAAACCTATAGAGTTCATAGAAATATAAAACCTATAGAGTCTGTAGAAATCCAAAACCTATAGAGTCCATAGATTTAGACCTGCAAAGTCTATAGATTTTCTACCTGTAGAGTCCGTAGATTTTGTACCTATAGAGTCTGTAGATTAACTACAGAGTCTATAAAAATGGATAGATTCATACAAACTCAAAAAATGAAATGGCCTAGAATAAGAAGAATAGAAGGGGACCAATTTTTGGCCTATTAGGCAAAAAATGGTCAATAAATTGGTGACTCCCAGGGGAAGCATGCCTGCTATGCTTAAAGACTAGTTGACTTATAGTCCATTGGGTATGGAGTCAGAATTCAACTTTGAAGAAAGTTAGAAACAACCCCTCAAAGATCCAAGAATCAAAACATGAAGCTTTTACCCCACACACAAAGGGAAACACACAAGGCTAAAAACACTACTCGTGCAAACTGCACTTAGGGAAAGTAGGAAAAGAAACTGAAAACCAACTACTATATATAACTAACCAAGAATGTTTGCCTCCCTCCTAGATCAAAGGGAAAACTTATTAAGTCCCCTTCTTGGAAAGAAGACTTATGGTGCCAGGCAAGTAGCTGAATGAAAAAGAGAGTTGGTGACCTGCTCCTCTTGCCTGCCATCTTACTTTGCTTATATCCAAGTGGATCAGAATTGAACATGCTTCCAACATATGTGTACTCTGCTTTTCCTTGGAAGCTTGTTGAATGCTAGTCCCTCATACTGGTGCTCTTCACCAAGAAATCTATGGATGTTGGCTCATCACCATAAGCCCTTTGAAATGTATCACTCCCTTACAGTGCATCATGGTCTGACCCATTTTCTTTTGCTTCATTAAAAACTCTGTCAGACTCATCCTCTGCTTCCTTTTGGCCTTCTTGAAGAAGGGTGATAGTTGTGGTTTCTAAAATGGAATCACAAAATGATTGCTCATCCCACAGAACATCACCTCTCTATTCAAAGCTTTCTTCTTCAAGGCATTCCTCCAGGAAGATAGATCTCTCCTTTTCTTCTTCCAACTCAGGTTCTTCAGCGTAGTTGTCCTCCTCATCGAAGTAATAAGGAAGTTCATTGAACAAGGGGGAAGAGATCTCACCATGCTTTTATTCCTCCTCATATTTCTGGAACATCTACATATATGTAAGGCTTGCATCTTCTCCATTGCCGATGGTGTCTTCACAAGAAGCATCAATGATGATTTCTTCTTCATTATCACTCATGATAGCCTCCTAGAAAACTATAGATTGGATCTTCTGCTCCTCACCTACCTCTTACAAAATAGGTTCCTCCTTGAGAAGGGGTGAAGTGGGAAAACCATGTGGAAGAGGAGGTAGTCCTTGAGCTAGAATCGAATGATTTTCCTCCTTCCACTTGGCTAGCACTTCATCAGTATCAGGTGTGGCCTAATATTTCTCTTGGAAATGTGTAGGTGGAGTGTGTTTAGACATGGAATGTGCCATTGGGTCTAAACCATCTATCACACACTGGCTGAGGAATCTCTCTCTGGATTCCAACTCTATAATTCTCCTGGCTAGACCTTCTTGGAAAAGCCTTTCCTAAAGGTCACCAACATCATCATGAGTAGGAGCAGCCTCAGCTTCTTCAAGGTTTTGAGAAAAACCTTGCTTCTTCTCCTTGCCCCATGATTCTACTATTTTCCCCCAGTTCAAGATCTAAAAATTGGAATTTTGCTCCTGTGAATAGGCAGCAACTTTGTTTTGTCCAAGGTCCTAGGGCTCCTCCACAAGGTCTGGAAGTTCTATCTCTCTTTCAAGAAGTAGTCTCATCCTAGCCTCTAAATCTTCAATTTGTTTGGCTAGGTTATCCTAAAAGAGTCTTTCTTGGAGGTCACCAGCTTCATCATGTTGAATAGGAGTAGTTTCGAGGGAGATGTGCTAGTTTGTAGAGTTTTCCCCAAAAGAAGATTCATGATCTAAGGAGTTTAGAAGGTTTATCTCCATGGGGGGGTTGCTCTGATGCCCTTTGATGTTGGAAAGCTAGGTGCATGGGATTGAGAGCAGATGCATCAGATGAGCTAGAGTGGGTAAGTGTTATCTGATAGAAGGGATTTGGTGTAAAAGAGGCAGTTTTCTTTAGAATAAGAGGGGGCACATAAGGCTGACTACCTTGAATACATGGATTTCTCCATTTTTCTACCTCCTCCTCCATGGATTACAAGGCCTATTCTTGCCTAAACAAACACTCCTCTTTATACATTAGCTCTTGCTGATATCCCTACTACTCCTCCAGTCTGTCAATCTTCATCATCTGCTTCTCAAATTTTAGGGCCATTTCCCTTATCACTATAGGGAAACTAGGAGGGCTGCTTGAGTTGATTCTCTAAAAATATTGAGCTTGATCATAGTCATGTGAAGGAAAACAAGACCATGATTTTGTGAAAAGGAATTATACATACAAAAATAAATTTTTGATGGCACCAGGCTACTTAACCATCAATTCAACTTAGAGTCACCATTGGTGTTTGATGCAAAGCCTCCAAAGGCTAGTCGATTGAAGAACACACCAAAAATTCTTCAACTCTTTGGACACAACTTGTCCTAGTTGGTCCCACTGAGCATGCCAAAAATTGTTGATGTAGTGGATTGCACCTAGGGGCCAAGACGCCTAGCTCCTATCCTTCCACATGCAATAATGGAAACTCCCCTCTCACTTGTGGGACTGGCAAAGCTAGAGGGGAGAGTCTCTAGATGAGGGCTAGCTCCCTCTGATGTATCTTTTAGGCCCTAGTTTCTCCTATTGCTAACAAAAAAATGTAAAAAGGGGGGATGAAAAGGGAGAGAGAGATGCTGAAAACAAAGCCTAAGCCTAAAAAAGAAAAGGTGATACACCAAAAAATGTGACCCACTCAGGCCCAAACATACACTTTTCACTAAAAGAAGCACCTATACACTTCATCCGTCATGAGAGAACCTTCTACCTTGGTGGGTCAGGGGTCCATGGAGATACAAGGAGTGAATAACTACTAGAGGCATTCTAAGACACGCTACAGCAGCCTATCCTCTTCACCTATACTCCTCTAGGGACACTTCTGATAGACCTGTAAAAAGAAACTCAAAAATGCACTAGACATGCTGCAATCATTTTGTAAAAGCATTAAGAAAATGAATTAACATATATTCAAGGCATAGACACATACAAAAGATGCAAAACTTAGAATGGATGTAAAAAATAGCTAAGTTCTGATTCAAGGTAAAGATTTTGGCAGAGCTCTACCTTACAAGCCCAAGAGATTTTTGGGTAGAGTTTTGCCTTAAGGCTGAGAGCAGATCCCCCTTCTCTAATGAGAAGTTTACAATTTATAGAAAGAGGAAGAGCACTTGGCACTTCTTGGAAATATTTTTTGGCACTCTTTTACAAGTGGCCCATGTGCATTCTAAATCTTGGGAAGAGGAAGCTGTCTGATTATCAGCTCTTGCTTTGACTTTGGTGTCCACATTAATGTAGAAACATGGCCATGCCTCTTTTTTATAAAGAAACTACTATTTGTCCCCTCATCAATGCCAACTAGAGAAAATAGGCTGCACTACTCATCTGGCAATAACTCACCTTCCCTTTACCACTTAGACGCTTTGTCTTTTCTACTCCTTGTCTTCTTTTTACTCTTTCAGCCCTTGGGGGTGATCTTCTAGTGGGTTGTTATGTTATTTAGGGCTCTTTCCATGAGTTGGTGCTCAAATAGTTTAAAATAAATGGCTACTTCAACATGTTAAATTTGATGTTTGTGTAACTGGCATCACTTTGAAAACCAATGGCTAATCTGCTTCCTTAAATTTGACAATTTTCAGGACGTCATCATCCTCAAAAAATTCCTTCGGGCTTCTTCTTTGTCTTTTTCCTATGGATTCTCTAGCTTTTGTCCTCCTTGGCCTTTTGGGACATGCCCTTCATTTTGGCTGAGAGTCCCCTGTAAGGGCACTTGCCCTTCAGGGTCCTTCAGCTCTTTGGTGAGTCCTTTCTTATTTCAAGCTTTTCCCACAGACAAAAAGTCTGCGAGAATTACCCGCTTTGGCTTCCCAAGATTTTGGCTTCAGGCCTTTTCTCATAGACAAAATTTCCATGGGAATTGGCCTCCTTGGCTTTCTTGTGCCCCGTAGATAAAAATCCGTGGGAATTTCTAGCTTTCTAAATTCCTTTAGACAAAAAGTCTGAAAGAATTTGGTCTTTTACTAAGTCCAAATAAAACTGCTAAGTCCTAAGAAAAAATTTAACTTTGTGGCTCTTTGAAGTAACTTTGACCTCTGTAAGGGCTTCTGAACCTTGAACTTCCCTTTAGCTATAGGGCACACCCTTGAACCAAGCCATTGAACCAAAATTAGTTCAATGGTTCAATCGGTTCAATGGTTTAACTACTGCATGCCGAGTCAATTGTACCAAGCTTTTGAACTTGCCAATGAACCAAAATGCATTAAACTAAAGTGATTGAACCAACGTGTTGAACTAGTTCAATAGTTCAATGCTGCATCTTGAGCCTATTGAACTTTGCCGATTAAACATTTGATTGAAGTAGGAGCCCCTTGAACTGAGCATTAAACTAAGGCATTGAACCAATTGGATGAACTAGTTCAAAGGTTCAAAGCTACCTGCCAATGAACCTACCGATGGACTAAGCACTTGAAACTGAAAGCGATGAAGTTTTTTGATTGAATCAGGGCCCAAAAATGGAGCAATGGACTTTGAAGATTGAAATAAGGCATGGAAATGAAGTGATGATCCTACAGTGATGAACCAAGCCTTAAAATGGAGCAATGAACCTTGAAGATTGAACTTGGCTTGAACCAAGGCCAATTAAAACAAGTGATTGAACCAGGCATTATCTAAACTGATCATACACCAAAAGACTAACTTGTAGAGTCTATAGAAAACCAAAACCTGTAGAGTCTGTAGAAATCCAAAACCTGCAAACTCCATAGAAATCCAAAACCTGCAGAGTCCATAGATTTAGACCTGTAGAGTCTATAGATTTTCTACTTATAGAGTCCATAGATTTTCTACTTGTAGAGTCTGTAGATTAACTACAGAGTTTGTAGAAATGGAAAGATTCATGCAAAATAAAAAAATGAAATGGCCTAGAATAATAGGAATAGAAGGGGACCAATTTTTGGCCTATTGGGTGAAAAATGGTCAACAGGATGGTCATCTCACCCATCAATAAAAGGTAAGTGTTCATGGCTAGATCCCATCTCTTGATGAGGACTATATTATTGCCACATCTCATGACATGTGTTGGTAGTGCATCATTTCATTAAGGCCAACTTCCTCCATATGCCTCCAATTACCATCTATCATCCCTCCATGGATCTCCACAAAGATCTAAGTGACCTAGTCCAACATCTAGATCTGATCCTATGCCTATAAAATCTAAGTTACCTAAACACACTTAGTTTTTTATCAAATACCTTATCTATGGATAACCTCCTTTCATCCCATTTCACCTAGCTAAGGACATCTATTTTTCCCCATTCAAACTACATCATCCTCTTTTTCTAACCTACCCTTAGTATTCTCAAACATTTTAACTCAACCTTAACATCTTACACCCTTCACCTATTTTTCCTTAACTACATTTCCAATCAAAACCAACATAATTTAAAATTCACTCTTGCCTAAGCCTTTTATCAAACCAACCTAACCCCTTAGTCGGCCGTTGATGGTCACCATGACCACTGATGCTTAGTTGGCACTTTATCCTCTAGTCTTCAATCATCGATGGTCAATTATGACCATCAAAGTTCAAGTATGACTATTTATGGTCACTTTGTGTGACTGATAACAATAAAAACCCCAACCTACCTACTCAAAACCAACATAAACTACTCCTTTCTAATAACCAATTACACTAGCATGCTCTCTACCCTACCCCTAACCCACCTACACTTTAAATTTCCATTTTACCCTCTAATTTAAATAAATCACACCAAAAACCTAAAACCTAGGTCAAAACCCTAAATCCCTCCCCTAATCACAAACAAACTAACCCAATTGAACAAACTTTCAACCAAAATAACCAAATAAACTAATTAATAATTCAATGCAACCCTTACCTTATTTTTCAACCATCATCATGGAGGAATCCTAGCTCTTACCACTCAATTGCATCCTCATCCACCCTACATCCTTGGTCCCATACTATCCTAATGTAATCAACTCCTTAAAAAATTAGTAATCGACCGCACCTTGTTAACATGTTCTCACAAAATGCCAAAGTACCAAGTGCATAAGAGTCAAAGCATCCAAAGTCAAAAGTGAGATTGACAACTCTTTTTCACATTTTATCCTCTAACCTTTTAAGGTTTCACCCTAACCATTTATGGTTAGGGTGATCACTGATAGTTGAGTTTGGGACCCATGACCATTGATAGTCAGGAAACCCACCTTTAAATTTTTTTGGGCACCAACATATTTAGTGCAACTTTTTAGAGATTTCCCTTCTCTGCCAAACTAAAACCAACCTTTGAGGAACACTTATTCTTTGTAAACCAAACATGAACCATTGGATAACACTCTTTCAAACCAACCATCTGACCACATTCACCTTGATGATTGGCCATTTAAACCTAAACTATCACATTTTATGATGAAATTGCCTTAGTCTTTTTAACCAAACCAACTAACCTTTCCATGTTGAAAAATTAAATTTACACCACCTCATGCACACTATATCATTTTTGTTTTTCATGGTAGCACTTCCTATCTTAGATACACTAAAAAACACCAACCTTTCTTAAGAGACTTACATTTATGAGTGTTCTCAGCCATCATACCTATATGTGATCATGTATTCCACTTATCACTTATCCTTATCGAAATGACCTTATTTTTACCAAATATGGTAACTTAGTTTATGAATGATTTTTATGATCACACTTAATCACATTTTGTGTTCATTTTTTCACTTCAAATTCCCAACCACCATTATCACCAACCTCATGACTCACTATCCACTGCTTATCAAACCTTGACTCAATTTCAATTTCACATCATCAAATCCTTGTTTGAAGGGGAACACCTCCTCTGATATTTAGGGAAACCAGATCTTTGATCCATAATATATTTTTATTTTATAGCTTGATAACACAAACTACATAATAAAATGGGGCAAAATATAGACACCAAAATTTTACACACTATAATTCTAAATGTCAAAACATCTATATATCGAACCATTACTTAACCCTTGACCATTACCCTAAGTTAGGTTAGATAATTAGCCAACCAAATCACTAACTTACCCCTTTCACCCCACTTAAACTTTGCACTCAACCATTTATGGTTAGCTTGACTGTTGATGATCACCCTAGCCATCTACAACCAAGACCCTTCCCTACCACTTGAACAAACATAACAGTAGTTGTGTACAAGGTAACATAACAAAATTTAATATATTCACCTTACCCACTACTAAAACATAATGATGCATCAAAATCAGTAGCCTAACCTCCTATAAAACCTTCCACCTCCATCTCTCTTGGCATATAAATTGAAGAGATTAGGAGGTGAATAGGGATCCATGGTCAATCTATCTATTGATCCATAATCATGCATTTTAGCATACATGTAATCAAGACATCAATCATTAGGTCTTACTTCCAAAAATTCAACAACTATAATAGAGACATGATCCTCTAACAAAATTTCTCTTAATGAAAATCATTGTTACTATACCAAAATTTCTATAGGATCAACCATCTATCATCAAGAAACAAACTAGGTATGTTTTGTATTTCAGGTTTCTATTTTTTGGGTTTCTAAATTCTTTACCTAGATCAAACCTTTTTTCATCTTATCTCCTAACCCCAAAACCTTAACAAGATCCCAAACCACTTATTTAACCCTTTATATAATCTAAATTAGACTATTTTTTAAACACTTTTAAAACTTATAGGAATCATTCATGGTTACCTCGACTACCAACGATCACCTTCAACCATTGATGGTTACCCAACCACTGACAGTCAGCTTAAGCACCAATGATCACCCTAATCACCGATGGTCATTATGGTAAGAAATAATATCAAGTTATTTATACCTACCTACACTCAACCAAATTCCACTTTTTATGCTCCTACCTGTTTAGAGAGACCTCACTTATTTTTTGAACCCACCTAACCTCTTTAACATTAGTATCTACCTGCTATTTGCTTAAATAATCTATTTTTATTTATCAATCATTCATTTCCTCTTCAATTTAATTTTAATTCTTTATATTATTTAATTCAAGTAATTTATCTTAATTTCTTTCAATTTAAATGTTTTAAGAGTGTAGATTGACAACCTCCTAGCAAGCTCATGCTTCTCAGATCTAGCTCACACTAGGCAATCTACCTTGATACCCATTTAAGAAACCCTTTACATGAGTGATTTATTATCTACAGGTTATTATTCCCAAGACAAATAGGATATCTTCACCATTATCTAAATCATGCATTCATAAATAAATACATTCTTCTACCATACCCTTATTACTAGTTTCTTACTTCTTTAAATAGAAACAAGCAAAATTGAGAGAAAAAAACCACCACAAGACTAAGATATAACATTACACTAATATTATCAAATAAACCTTAATTTTTACTAAAAATGTTTTAGGAATACTATTAAATGACCTCATAAATAATGACAAAGCTTTAAACTAGGTTATCAAAACATGAAAATCAAATTTTCACCTATATGGGTTGACATTTGACCATGGGGGTTAAAATTGGTCAAAAAGAACCCTTCATGAACTCTTGTTCATAAATGCTTTATGTTTGCTCCATATTTATTTTTTATAATGTAATTATTCACTTTAATAATTTTAATACTTGTCTACAATTCTCCTCCTTGATCCTAAAGTTTATCTTTTTGATGTGGACTATCTTTGAGCTTGAAGATGTATCCTTTCATTTTGATTGTTATATGTTTACTTTGAAGCATGAAGTTTGGATCTTATTAAAAATATTGAGTATTTCCTTTATTCATTGTTGTAATTTTTGTCTTAAATATTTATATCTCTCTCCTTTTTGTACCTACTACTTAACATACAAATTATATCATAGAAATACAATTGTTTATTAGGGCCATGAGACCTATTTCATGTCACTATGATGGCTACCAAATAGATAAAAGTCAAAAAACTTGAAAGATATTTTTTTTATCCTTACTTCCATTTATTATTTCATATGGGTTATTTATTTCATCTAAAACATGCTCACAATTGTTTCTAATCTCAATTATAGGTTTTTCATAGATAATCTTTGATTTCCCCTCCACATGCTACTTACTAAGCAACTTTTCTTTGCCAATGCCTTCCATGGCAACCTATTTTGACTCCTTACTTTTACAATAAATTCTCTTGGAGGATTTTCATCACTCATTAACAAAAATTCATTATCAATCTCATTAGTCTCCTCATTCATATAATCATCAAATGAATCCTGATGTTATAAAGGAAAATTAGATAACTTATTATCTACATCAACTATTGTATCCTCTTCTTCATCTTTTACCAGTGTTGTAAATTTTTTTGAATGATGTCATTCACTTTTATTAAATATATTTATGGAAAAAACTCATTTTTTTGTTACCAACACCTTGTCATTACCCTTTGTTGTTGTTCCTTCTTATTTTAATGGAAGGAGTATATGCTTCTCTCCTCTTATTTCAAAAGTATAGGTATTTTTATGTACATCATGCAAAGCCTTCATGTTATACTACCATGAAATGCCTATAATAATATGAAAAGCATCCATTTGTACCACATCACATAATACCACATTTCTATAACTTTCAACCTAATATTATACTCTATACTATTTATTTACAAAAACATCATGGCCAATTTGTAACCAAGACACTTTATAAGGAGTAAGATGATCTGCCTTTTCCAAATTTAGTCTACTAATAAACTCATTAAATATCATATTATTAGTACTTCCAATGTCAATAATGACTTGACAAAAATTACCTTACACCTTGCATATGGTCTTAAATAGGCTTTGTCTTTGCATTGGTTATGCATTTGTCTCTTTTGGCTTGGGAAGCACCTTATCCATTAGAAATAATCTTCTCCTTTTAGTTTATTTAGTTGACCCTATAATTTATTAATTTTTAGCTTGCATGATTTTATAAGCTTGATTTCATTAATCATAATTTGAGACTTCATAAGTATTATGGCCAATTTTATGATTTTTATAAAATTTATCTCCAAAGAAACCTTTCTTACCTTCTAGATAGAATGTTGTTATTTTGTATGGATAATATCCTCTTGAGTATTGAGTTTGACTTGAAGTTGTGATATTTTTTCTTCATGAAATTGGATGTTCTCACCATACTGGATCTTCTCTTTGAAGTACCACCTCTTTTATTTTTGAATCCTGCTCATCTTTTCTTCTATTTTGAGTGCATACTGATAGGCTTCCTCCATTTTTCTATAAAAAATAAAGTGATTTCATCATAAGTACTAAATTTTAAACCATTGACATACATGGATACCTTCTCCATGTCTTCTTAAATATGACCTACACTTATGGTCAATCTATAAAACTCTTTAGTATATTCTTTAACTGATATATTTTTTAAGTTTTAAGGTTTAAAATTTCCTAAAAAGATTAATTTTATAATATATACATATAAACTTAACCTTGATTTTATCCATCATGTTGTCTAATGAGGTAATAATATATGATTAATTTTATTTACTATATCATTCTATACTACATCCCACCATAATGATGTATGTTCTCTTAGCCTTGTCACATAAAACTTCAGTCTTTTATCTTCATACACACTTTCATAATCAATGTACTTATCTAGAGTGTTTATCTAATCTACCATCTCTTATTCATTAAAGTTACCATCATACATGGGAAATTAAAATTGAGGTTTAGTAATTACCTTTTAAATCACCTTTACAAGTCTTTCTTCTACACCTTCTTACTTCTCTAATGCTAATGTATATTCTTATGGTTTTACATCATCAACACTGATGTAGCCTCCTACAGTACCTCTTCTTTGTGTCATTTACATTATTTACAATCATTGTTATATGTTTATCACTTCCTTGGGTAACCTAAAATCTTGTCTTCAACATATTTTTATCCTCCTTGGGTCACCTCTAATAGAAGTATAGTCAAATATTTAGATTAGGTCAAATATACACTTGAATGTTTAAACTTGACAAAAGACACTTTCACTTTGATGAAAAATAGGGCATTATCTTCTTATAATGATCTACATAAAATAATATCCTTCACTAATCTCCTAAAACACTCTAATACTTATAGTTATCAATGTTTTGACTCAATTACTTTATATCTTTATATCATAAACAATTTCAATACTTCAAACTTAAGAATGTCTAAAACTTGCAAAATGGGTATTTCACTCCTAATTCAATATAAAATATCTACAACGAACTAAAATTTCAAAATATTTTTTGATTATGAATTATATTGTAGCCATAATAATTTATACCTATATATTAGGTTGAAAATCCAAACCTCAAGAAACACAGACCTACATTCCCTTACTCTCTCTTAACTTGATGAGCACTTACAACTATCTCAAGAATAGTCCCGCAAACAATAATTTCTCATAAAATATTTAAGGACTATTTTGGTTAATTTATATTCAACAAAAAATCAACAATATACTTTATTAGATAACCATGCAATCTCTATAATACTGATAAAGTCACCAACACTTAGAAAATATTACTTATGACTAGACTACTATAGTACTTAATAAGTTCTATTGACCTTGGGATATTTATTACTCTTATTGAATACCTTCAATAAATTAATCAAGATGTTATTAATATGTTTTTAAGATATCATTTTTGTGCAAAACTAATTCCATCTATTGGTTTCTCAAGAAATTAAACTCAACAACAAACATAACCTTCTAGGCTAAACAATCCTAACCTTTCATATTAAAAGTAACTGGCATAGAAAGAGACTTTTATCCATTTTATCATTGGGTGATAGACCTCATAAGACAAATTAATCCCAAATATTCCCATTGACATGGTTTTATCTTTACTTCCACTGAATATTTCACTAAGTGGGTGGAGGCTATTCCCCTTATTTCGATCAAAGTAGACAAGATTATTAATTTTATTAATCATAATATTATCTATTACTTTGGTGTTCCTCATAAGATTATTATGTATAATGGAAAATATTTTTAAAATAAGGAATTCTAAATACTTTATGATTCTTTTAAAATTAATCTAAGTTTTTATTCACCTTATTATCCATAAGCCAATGGATAGGCTAGAGCATCTAATAAAACCCTTATCAAAATGGCAACTAAAGTAGTCAATGAGGCTAGAAATAATTGGAATATTCACATTACTCTCACCTTATGGGATTATCACACTCTCATTCAAACCAATATTGGTGCTACCCATTTCTCTTTGGTCTATGTCACATAAGTTATCTTCCCTCTAAAAGTACAAATTCCTTTTCTTTGGATTTATGTTAAAGACATTTCTTCTAAAGAAGATGATTGTCAAGAGTAATTAGTATATATTTAAATATTAGATGAGTGTCAATCCATGGCCCTAGATAATCTCCATATATATCAATAAATAATAAAATGTTCATATATGCAACATTTAAATTAATGAGAGTTTAATATTGTAGACCTTGTCCTTCAAGAAAATTAACATGTCACAAATATGGAAATGAGTAAGCAAGAAAAAAAATATAAAAATTATCTTGGACGATATATTATTACTCATAAATAGGGATTTAGGGAATATAATTTGGCCTCTCTTGAAGGAAAACCAAAATTTGAACCTCTTAATGCTTTACATCTATGTCCTTTCTATTGTTAATAAATTTAAAATAAACTATAATTGGAAAATTTTCTCCTCCTTTAATTTAAAAAAGACTAAAACTACACCTCCTATCACTTTAAAAAAATATAATAATGATAAATAATCATGTGGATATATGGTATCATACCTACCCTAAAATAAAATATGAACACCCCATTTCTGTTCATAGTATGTTATAAATGGACAAACTCCACATGTAATATGAAGGAACCCCAAATCATTATTTCCAAAAATATCTCACCTAAAAAAGTTTATTTTAGGCATAAAACTATAATTTTGTGTAAACATATTTGTCTATAAAAGTTATCCTAGGTTACCTTAATCAAAATCAATAATCTAGGATTAAAAACCTCAAAGATGTAGGATGAAAATTTGAGTAATTGAATTTTGATTGTGCAAACTACATCAAAAATCACAAGTATATAATATATCATTAACATTTAGAACAATTAGATCAAAATGACATAAACTAAACCTCTAAAATAACATTTTAATTTACTTTTTCCAAACTAATATTAAAACAAAAAGATTAAGTATTAATAGATGGAGATTTCTTACAAGTAGACTCAAAATTTTAGCATGATATTAGCTTTATCAAAAGACTTGGATGATAGTTTGATAGACTTATTTTATATAAGATTTTAGCATGAATGATCATTAATTTTATAGTTAGTTCAATGGAGGAATGAAGGTGTTTAAATAAAATAAAGAGGGGGTATTAACAATGAATTAAAAATTCCTTGGAAGCCTCCAGAAATAAAGGCTCATAGAGAGGAAGGGATAAGATAGAAAGGATTATAGAATTGGAGAATTCTAGATTCCATTTGGTGGATAATCAATATTAGTAGGTAATTAGATAGGTGATTAGGTAATATGGGTGTAGGAGAGCCTAGGAGTAGGCTAGGGTAGGTGGGATTTGAATTTAAAATTCCTATATAATGGATAAGTGGGATTAGTTAGTGGATAATAGGGAATTAGGTGAATTAATTTATTTGTAAGATATGAATAAGATTATTGGATGAATAATAATGAAGGGGCATGTTAGATAAATGACTATAAAGGGTGATATTAGGATGGAATTAGAAGGGATAAATGATATTAGATGAGATAAGTAAAATTAGTGTCAACTAATAATAATATTAGTAAGCAAGAAAATTTAGATTTATACATTTTACCCCTATTTAAAAGGGCATTCTAAGTGGATGAAGTGGTAGGAGTAATAGTATTTCAAATAAAAATCATTTCATGGATGAATTTTAGTTCATTATGTTAGTGGATACATGATTCCCCCTTAATGGGACATGTGGAGAAGAATGAGATGTATGGCCACTCAAAAGAGGAAACTAGGGGTGGGGTGAAATGAATAAATGAGGGGATGGGATGTTAAATGTGAGATAGATGAAGAAGAAGATGAACTAAAAATAAATAATGAGCTAAAATTGATGATTCACATCGAAAATACATATTCACAAAGAATTGAAATGATTGTGTCATGGTTGTTAACACATCACAAGGGGGAATTAATTGTAACATGATAATGATAAGGCCATAAACTTTAGACAAATCCCAGGCAAGGACACATACTAGGGAATGATGCAAACCAAGATAGGACTATTTGGATAATACTAATTATGAGTGTAGTTCAAGGTTGAAGTCAAGTGATATGATGATGAAGATGAGAGATAATAAAGGATATTATAAAGTAACCAAATATGAAGGTGAAGAATTAGATTACATTACAAAGAATCAATGAGCCATAATGTGATTAATAGTGATGATAAAGTTACATTTTTCAACATTCCCCAAATGAAGGAGGACATTATAAAATTTAAATGATTAATTTAGCAATCAATTATAATGGATGAATGATGGAATAAAATATGGATGTTTTGATTTTTTAGGCCCAATCCATAGGTGTGGGTGATTGAAAAAAATATTAGGGATGGTGATTTATCTATAGACTGATTGATTAACGAGTGATGTTATAACTCAAGGATTTGATGTAAGACTTAGGGATGATAAGGGATAAGAGAGTGGCCAAGATGAACTTAGGCACACCATGTGAATGAGCACTACCTAAATAGTCTGAAAAGACCTCAAGCTAATGTATTTCAGATTAAATGACATATGACAAGAGAGACTATATGAGGAGTATGATGATAGATGTTTGACATGTTAGTTATTTAAATATAGGATTAAATTTAAATTTTATACATGAGGACTAATAGAAGTAATTGTATTTTAGATGAGTGGAATGGGATGATCAACTTGATGATGAGATGAAGATGATTTGATAGATTAGGATAAATGATCAAGCCATAATTGATATAATAAGGCTCATAATAGTCTATGAAATCCAATATAAATATAACACTAGGTAGTATACCCCATGATATACGTATGACCAAGATGATTGGGCCAAAATTTATATAAATAAAAGGGTCATATGATTAACTCTACATTATTGAGGGTACCTTAAAGCATCATTGTAAATTTTGGTGTCATCATAGTAACTTTAATTCCCAATAGACAAAAATATGCATGATTTTAAAAAAAAGTAAGATAATTAGATATATACATGATAAAATACATGCAAATAATTCAAACAAGTAACACACATAAGTATCTACGTGCAATGTCCTTATATCTTATCTAATGGTCCTAGTGAGAATTGATGGGATGATTAATTAGGTGATGAATTAGACTAAGTTAGTTATGATTATCATGATGTGAATGTGGATTGAGAATATGGATTAGGATAAGGATACAAAAGATTAATACGATGTTGAGACAAGACAAGATGAGAAAATGATAAGATGGATAAGAATTTAGATAGGAAGAGTGGGATATTTAGGACATATGACAAGATAACTCACATTTTTCAAGTTTTTATGTATTTTATACTTTTTTAGGGATTTTAGGACATGCATGTACACTATACAAATGGGGTTACTAACAAAGGCAATACCAGGAATAGTAAGTAAGATAAGGATACATGGAATAATGGATGGGATGACAAAAATATGAGGGTGATGATGAAAAGTGGATAAGGAAATATGGACTAGGGATCACCAATGACCACATCGTGAAATAACCAAATGTATAATTACTTGATTTTCTATTAGAGGATATGCCATGATGATTCTAGAACATTTTCAAGACATCTTCCACTCCCTTATAAAGTTCAAGGTGGGAAATAATGATTGACATAATGGGATTCAAGATATGATGGTAGATAATGGGTAGGAATAATTGATAGAGGGATATGACATGGGTGGGATTATTTAGATGTTTCCCCCAAGTGAATAGGTATAATATAAATAATAGATTATTTTGCAATGACATAAAAAATTAGTTTTTATAATGGTATTTTCCCAAGGTGCCAAAAGTCTTGTTTTCACCATTAGATGAATGATTTTTATTTTTTATTTTTATTTTTATAGCATCTCATTTTATTATAGGTAGGTGAGATGCATAATGCAAATGATTTATTGATCTTTTAACTGACACCGATTCTAAAAATATGTTATATTGAGATCATGTTGTCACTATTAGATGTATTCATGTACTTGTGACCTTTGATGACTCTTGATTGAGACCCATCCAAACATCTATACTAGGTTTATTCTTCATCCTTACAAGAGATAATGTTGGTTGGGTGTGTGCTATAGAGAATGGATAGATTCAGGGTTTGGATTTGATGGTGGAGTATAGAACTTGATTATATGATAGGATCATGATAGGGAGGTAATAGGGATTATTAGGGTGTGAGAATATCAATAGCACACATCATTATAGATATTGAACATTCCATATTTTATTGGTGTCATGTGACAAAAGATTGTAAAAAATATAAGACTTTTGTACTATGTAATTCTTTGATCTAATTATTTGAGGGATTATGGGTCATACTGATAATGATTTTGACATTGTTTTAATTTTATAAACTTAAATATTTATTGAATACTACCTGGTGCCTAAATTTGGGATTAAACAAAGGAAAATGACCTTTGACTTGATAAATGATGATGATTTTTAATTTGATGGTTCCTGAGTGCCTCAAAAAGGGTTTCACTAGGGAAGGTAATTTTTTATTAGGCTAATGGTTTGACATTTTTTGATTGTGAATTATGGAATCAAAGGTAATTTGATCATCATGTATTAATTTTTGAATATGGTCTTGGACCTTAGTATTTTTAGGACATGTTATATTACTCAGGGAAGAATTCAATGATGTATGTGCCTCTTCATCCCTATGGAGGGAGATGCTTAAATATTAACTGATAAGAATAATAGGGTATATGATGGATGAAGGTGGGTATGATGGTAAGATAAGGTCAATAAATGGTGATTAGGTAACATGGTCCTCATAGGGGTTCGTAAGGGACCTAGTGTTGACATTGGAGAATATATCCCTAAAATAATCAAAAGGATTAGTAAGACTAGCTATAATACATGCATCCAAGGTAGGATTAGATTTGTTTTGATAATATTCAATAGATAAAGCCTACCATAATTGTGTTATGACTTAATCATCCTAATTGGGATTAAAAGGTATGCTTGGTGATTGATTATCATCCAAATTAGAGGTATCTTCAAAAGGAAAAACATAGTCATCATCTGCTATAATAACTATGAGGGATGATGTTTTTGATGAGGATTCTAATTTAGATACTAGTGTTTAACATGATATTGATGTAGATAATACTTGTATTGACTCTAATTACAAATATGCTGAGGGTGCAAGTGATGTTGATGATGAAATAATACTAATGTAGGCTTCATTGTCCATAAGTGACTTCTTAAAATGGGGTTTTTAATGTGATGATGGGGAAATAATAGATTCAAAAAATATAAGGCCATGGAAGAATTCTTGAGAGATATGAGGACTTGGTTCATGAGAAATAGAGTTATTTTTTGGAGGATTTTTTAAATATCAAGGGACCATAGAAGATGGATGTGGTGTCTTAACCATGGTTTGGAAATGAAAAGGCTTGATCATGGTCGATAATGTAATCTTAGCATTCCTCTTCTTATTCACCCATATATGTAGACCCATTTGATTTATTATGGATTTCCATGTCACCATAGTTGATGAGGTCTTGGATATAGTTTTATAAATTATGACATTGATCAATGGAATGCCCTTAGGTTTGATGATATATACAATAGTGGTTTGATCTATACCAAGAGGGCTTAGGAATAATGGGATTAAGATTTTGTATGGGTGGATATATCATCATATCATTAGTAGTAAGCTGGTGGAAGAGGGATTCTAAGGATGGAGGAAGGGAAGTATAGGGCATCTCTTCTCTTCATGACTTGGATGTGGATGCATTAGAATTTATATCTTGTGGTTTTTGCCATGACTAGGTTCATGGATGAGTAGTAGATTAAGTGGCTCGTATTATATTCCCTTTTCTAGTGTATGAAGGGGTAAATGACTAGTTATGACAAGAGGATAGAGGATTTAAATAAGACTATGTGGTGTGAAGAATAAGAGTTATTGAATGTGGATGGGTATAGACTGAAGGTAATGTTGGATAGATGGGGTTAAATTTTATGCGACGTGGAGTGCTCATCTCAAGGAGGTGAAAAAGGAACATATCCTTATTAACAATGAGGCATTATTCAATCATGGTATTATAAAATCTATTTTGGATGCTATGGATTAATATGGGATAAAGTAATGATGATGTGGTTTTTTATCCTTTATTGACATGTATGGGGGATTAAATATAAATATTGAGGGATGAAGATAGAATGTGTGGAACAAATTTGGATAAAAAAGCTTGATTTAGTCTGATCTCAAGTTTTATTTGATATTTTGATGTGTTGTGATGTTCAAAAATATAAGACAAAACAAAGTGGACCAAATTAAGATGTGAACTAAACTTTTATGATTTTAATTATATTTGAATGGGTGAGCTATGATAAACTCTAAGATTTGACAAGGGGATAGACTACCCTGAGAGATTGATTTTGACTAGGGATTGATTAAGACTAGATCAAGACTAAGATGATCAACTCAAATAAGATGAGATGAATTAATTGATAAGATTATAGGATTATGATTATGATTCAAACATGATTATAAATAATCAAGATGATGATGAGGACCCTGATATGACAAGGATATTTTTCCAACATGGATGAGGACCAAAGTATGACTACAAACTTGATGAGAGGTCTAGTATAGACAAGGGGATGAATTAGGTTGGACTATGATTAGGAATAGATTGATGAGATGGTGGATAAGGTTAATATATAAGATAAGGTAAGCATAAATGACCAATTTAGACTAGGATACTACGTCTAGGTGATGTGATTAGGTGGAGTTAGTTTTATGAGACTAAGGATGACTAACATGGAGTTAGACTATGCTAATACATGATATAAGGATGATAAAAATTAATTAAGATATGTATGTAGTGGGGATATGGATAGTGTGAGATGGATTAGACTAGAGTATACTAGGATTTGACTAAAATGAGAGGGGTGATGTAAAATGAAATAAATTAAAAGGATGTTCAAATGTGAAATGAAACAATGTACAATAAGAAATTGATAAGAATATACAAGATGATATAATTATGAAACAATGATATAAAATATGAAAATACATGAATGAGACCTAAATATGTGTGTATAACCTTGGGTGAAATGATGGCCTGGATCACAAACAACACAAGTCTAGCATGCCACTCACCAAATAAAAAAACCACAAACCTAGGATTAGTAAACTAATTTGGGTATATAACCAGATGACTAAAATATATAAAAACTTCATAGGTGAGGTTGTAGGATGATGATTTGTTAAGGAATATCCCAAACCCTCTCAAAACCATCTACACATGATGGTCACATGGGAGCTAATACTGACTCTGACAACAATTCACCTATTACAATTAATGGTCCTAATATAAGTTTAATGGGATTTTTATGTGTGTCCTTGATATATGTAAGGTACATAGGGATAAATTATGTATAATGTGTTTTCTAATGCCTATTTTAGAGAGTTAACTCTTCTCCTTCAAGGAAGAGCTATATAAGATCAATTATTTACCCTAACGATAATTGTCCCTAATATTTATACTTTGTTAGTATAGGTCAGGGTTGAGTGGAAGTACCCTTGATGCCAAATATAGTTTGGGACTTGCATAACCCTTGGAATGACTCAAATTTATTTGAAAATGATCCTAAAATGCAATAAAAAAGACAAATTAAAGACATAAGTGAATGTAAAATCAAAACTATAGAAGGAAAAATTGCATATACACATTCACATAGAGTTTGATTTTCAAAATTGATTCTAGAATAGGAAACACCATATATTATTTACAAAAGTTCCTATAATGTAAATGTAGTTTTATAAATGGTTAGGTTGATAGTGATTATGCAGTTAAGAAAAAACACTTAAGGCTAATGCAATACCATAACTATAAAAATTGATACCATAACTTCAAGATATGTAGTTTTGTAGAGGGTTGGATTTTTATGACTATACAATTAGGAACACTTTATGTGGTCAGTGGAAAAATGACTATGGGAATCAAAACCACCTACCATGAGAGGCAATTTTGAAATTGATAAGAAAAATGATAGATTTTAGATTATATTATAAAATAGGTTATTTATAATTTCAAAAGAGATTTTTTTATTAAAATAGGCTTATATTAGATGCCATTAGGTGGATGCATAAATTTTTTGTCTTCTGTCAAAATAACCTATAGATAGTCAAAATTGGCTATATAGACCAATATCACCTATTTCAAGATGTGATTTTACACAAGACTAAAAATTATAGTGTATATAGAATAAAAAAAATTGTTGATGAGAATAAAAGACTAGAAAAATCTATAAAAGCCTAAATATTTAAGATTAAAGCCAGAACACCAATAATTATTATTTATTTATTGTGAAAACTATCTCTATAGTTGTCAAAATTACCTCTAGGATTCAAAACTAAGTTTGTGGGTAGGTGTATAATAGTAGATGGTCAAAAGGGGGATTTTATGGATATTTGATGTTATATGTGCAGAATCTCTTCCTCCCTATATATAGATGACAATTAGATAGAGACAATGAGATTAGCAGTTACTAAAAAATCACAAGTTAAATTAGTGATTTTATGTCTATATCAAAACCACTATTTATAGAGGCAATACTGACTCTTATTCAAAACTAATAATATGGATAGGTAGTATTGTAGAATATATTTGAAAGGAGTATTTAAGGAATGATATAATTATTTGAGCAAAGTCCTCTTTTCCTAAAGCATATAACAACCCTATAGAAGCAACCAAACTATTATGTAACAAAATCATAAGATCAAGTTAGTGATTTTATGATTGGGACAAAATCATATTTCATGAAGGCAAACAATGCATATATATTTACAAATCACCTCTGTTAAGAGGTGTTTTGAAAAGGTTACACAATCTACCAAAAAAGGTTTACTACTAGTGGTCTGGGTTGGTAGTTTGTTCAAAATTGCAACTGTCAAGGTCAAATCACCTATGAAAAATTTATTTTTTGTAGAAAAATACCATACTTCACCTAGCACATGATTTTTTTGGAAATTTAGAGCCCAATCTTATTCAATTTAACCCACAACCTTGAGAAAACACACTCAAAGTATAAAATGTCAACCCAAAAGGAGGGATCCCACTATGGTCGCTAAAATGTAGGATGGAAATTTGAGCAATTGGATTTTGATTATGCAAACTATATCAAAAATTCCCAAATATACAATCTGCCATTGAAATTAAGAACCATTAGATCAAAATTCTATAAAATAAACCCTTAAAAAAAATTCTAATCTAAAAATAAATGTTCCCAATCAAGATTCAAATAAAAAGAGTAAGGATTAATACATGGAGATTGCTTACAAGTAAACTAAAAAATTGAGCATAATATGAGCTTGATCAAAAGACTTGGATGATAGTCTAATAGACTTATTCGATAGAAGATTCTAACATGAAGTATAATTTATTTTATAGTTAGTTAAATGGAAGAATGAAGGTGTTTAAATAGAATAAAGAGGGAGGATTAAAAAAGGAATTTAAAATTCCTTAGAAGCCTCTAAAAATAGGTTATTTTAGAGAGGAAGGGATAAGATAGAGAGGATTCTAGAATTGGAGAATTAAAGAATTGATTAGGGTAATAAACATGATTAGTAGGTGATTAGATAGGTGATTAGGGACTAGGGATGTAGGATATCTTAGGAGTAGGCTAGGGTATGTGGGATTGACTTTAAAATTCCAATATAATGGATAAATGGGATTAGTTAGTGGATAATAGGGAATTAAGTGAATTAATTTATTTTTGGGATAGGAATAAAGTTAGTGGATGAAGAATAATGAAGGGGGATGTTATAAAAATGATTAGTACATGCGATATTAGGATGTGATTACAGAGGATACATGATATTAGATGACATAAGTGAAATTTGTGTTGAATAATAATATTAGTGACGATAAATGAAGTGAGAAAATTTATATCTATACAAAATCATAGGAGCAAAATTATATACTATTCCCTTGAAGGACAATTATTCATAAAAAGGCATAAAATCACAAACTGGTCCCTTGAAGGATAGTCATGTAAGAATATATCCTAAATTATTGACCACTTCCTTGAAGGATAGCTATCTAAAGTAGAAAATACATTAGAAAACCTCATACATTGATTATTTTTATATAAATCTTGCCTCTAAAAGAATAGACCTAAAAGAAATTATAAAGTACCCAAAAAAGATTACCACATTGACCAACTTTCTCAAAAGTCTCAGGATTTTCACATTTATCAATCTACATGGAAGTTCTATGGTTATCCTTAAATATCTAAAACATAAGATAAGACTTATATTCTTAGAAAAGTGAGCTTTGACCTACATTGTGTGAAACTCAAAGCCATATTAATTCCCGTCGAAGGGGTCATGAACTCAATTGACATAAATTATTAAAAGTAATTATTAATAGTAAGACAATGGCTGCACATGCAAATGCATCAATTAAAAAAAATTATTCAAAAATATAAAAAAATTATGCAACAATATGGAGTCTTGAAAACCTCCATTATTCTTTATCATAATCATTAAAAAAATTAATCAAATTATCCATTGTTTAATATCATTATCTATCCATAAATCCCATTAAAGTCAAGCTATAAAATCATTAATCATTATAACTTATTCCATTATTAGCACCCATTAAAACATAAATCAAAATGTAAAATACATCATTTTTTTATCATAATATAAATCACATAATGAATCTATAACCATAGCAAAACTTAAAATATAACACATAATCTAAATCCATAAATCACATCACATTAACACATAATAAACAAATATATAATGTAATGATAAATCATAATAAAAAATCAAGAATTTGTATATATAATGAAATGCTAAGTCATGATAAAAAAATCATGAATTCACATCATCTAAAGTATCATAGTATAATAATATACAAAATGTCTCTCTGGCTAGTATAGTGAGTAATATATAACTACTCAGTAAAATGAATACAAATCAAATGGATGTTCTCACTACTACACACCTCCCTCTATCCCTTCCTCCATCCTATCCTCTATTTCCCACTCTATCTTTTCCATCTCTTCCCTATGGTACACTAGTGTCAAGTAAGTGGTCCACTTACTCTCTCTTTACTTTGCTTGTAAAATTAGACTTTTATTCATTTTGATAATCTCTTTATCTTCCAATAATAATATCCTTATCTATATTGATCTTGAAAGACCAATTATCAACTCTCAATATTTGAATGACTCAAATAATTGAATGTCTAAATATGAAAAAAGACACTTTAATATTTATGAAAATTAGGGCATTATATTCTTGGGATGATCTAATTGAAACAAGATCATTCACTAATCTCCTAAAATACTCAAATACTTATAGTTATCAAAAATTTGACTGAAATTACTTTATATCTTTAGGTCATGAATAATTTTAGCACTCCAAACTCAAGAATGTCTCAAACTTGCAAAATGGATTTGTCATTCCTAATTCAATATGGATGGTCTAAAAACAAATAAAAGTTGAAAATTTTCTATGACTATGACTTATAATACAACCATTATCATTTATAATTGTATAGGAGGTTGAAATCCAAACCTCAGGAAACACATACCTAAATTCCCTTACTCTATCTTAACTTGATGAACACTTATAGCTGTCTCAAGAATATTCCTACAAATAATAATTTCACACAAAAGATTTATGAACTACCTTGGTTAATTGATATGCACCAGAACATTAAAAATGGACTTTATTAGATAATTATGAAATGTTCACAATACTTAAAAAGTCACCACCACTCATAAAATCTTACTTATGATTGGAGTAATATAGTACTTAACAAGATTAGATTAGATTAGATATTATTTTTGAAGCACGACAACATGACCATCTTCTAGAACCTCATATTTGAAAATTAATTTGTTTCTTTCTTCTCTAAATGGAGTACCAATGAATATCTATTCATAAAACTCACTTGACACATATTCCTCACACTCTCTTTACACTTCACTTGTAACTAAAACCTCTTCTTCATTTTCTTCCCATAAAATAGGCTCCTCTTTAAGAAGGGAGATGGTGGGAAGGTGATGAATAAGTTCATGATTTGGAGAGTGAGTATGAGGTATGTTAGGTGGATCATGAATAGGCTTGGGGATGAAAGGAGATCTATTTAAACTTGAGACCTTAGGAGTAGAATATTCTTGTAGGAACTCTTGGAGTGATAGAAAGTTTAGTTGGCTTCTAAGTGCCTCATACTTATCAACAAGTAGATTATACTTATCATTAAATTATTGAGGTTATTAAATAGCTATAACTTGATTTTAAACTTTCTCAAATATAACATCCTTATTGTCTTTAATGCCTTCTTTGATATACCTCTATGATGAAAAATATTTGGGTTCTTGAGGAGAGGGAAATGGGGTTTGAATAGGCTCAAGGTTTTATTTGATTATAATCTCTTGATCTTAGATCTCTTCCTCTTGATTTTCTCAAGACTTCACTATTTGGTTCTGATTTAGGACATTGACACTAGTAGGTTCTCTTGAAGATGGAACTAGCTCTCTTAGAGGATATGGAGCATAGGAAGGTTGATAAGGAACATAAAGGGGTTTATTAAAATATTTGATCAAACTCATTTTTTTGACATTCCCAAATAACCATCCTCTCTAATACAAAATCTCACACTTTTTCCTCTCTAGTGGATCATTAGATATAGGTGAAAACCACCTAATCACTTCTTCTTATTAGGAAGTTGAACAAACCCTTCTTGATAGGTCTAGTAATTTGATCTCCATTTCATTCAATCCATACTAAAAATCTAGGGAAGCTAATGGAGGAGGAAGAAGAGGATAACATGGTTAAAGATAAGGCTATTTATATTCATTATCATAACCATATGTTGATGATTTAGGCTAATCATAAGATTGATATGGCTCACAAGGAGAGTAAACATGATGTTATTGGTAGTAATAAGGATGAAAAGACTTAGTAGAATGTTAAGGTATGTAGTTGGGATGCTAAAGAGGATGGTAAAGAGTACCATAAGACTGATATGAACCATAATATTACTAATAAGGTTCATTATAATATTGATAAGGCTTATGGTGAAATTTCTAAAGAGTAATATAGGCTTTAGGAGCTTCATGAACTTATATGAAATCAAACTATACTTCAAACTCATCCATAACAATTTCATCAAGAAAATGAATTTAAAATATAACTTAATTTGAATAAGTGACTATGTAATTAGAACCAGTTGATTGAGTATAGAGTCACCATTAATGTTTAAATGATCTAAAGGGTGATATTTAGAATAACAACACCAACAATTCTTCCACTAATTTAGACCTTAGTCCCATTGGGCATTCCAAAACTATTATCAATCAAATTTTGACCCTTTAAAAGGTAGTTCAAGCCTTCTAAATTTGGAATAACATGGAAACACCTCAAGGTCTTGGGTGACTGATTAGAGAGGTGAATCTCTAGGTTAAAGGGTTATCTCCCCTTGAATAATCACTTAGGCTCACAAACTACTCTACCAACTTGTTAGGAAAAGAGAAAGAAACCTATTCTAATGAAGGTAATGCACCAAAATAGTTGGACCACTACCAACAAACTATAAATGCACTTCAAATATGAGACCAACTTGCAATAAATACTAATTCAAATATACCTTATTACATTAGTATTTCTCATTAAGGTTGTGAATAATGCTTAGGCTAGGAAGAATAGTCAAAATGTCATTTCATGACACTAGTGAATAGGCTACTCAATCAACCTTCACACCTCATTAAAAAAACTTCACAAGACCTGGAAAAATTGTTCCAAACTAATAATAAATTTAAAGAAGGGAAAACATGCTAAGGAATCAAGAATATCATTTGACAATATTAACTAATCAAGCATACACATTGAAATTAGTCAAATCAAGAGGTAAAACTAGACTTTGCTCATTTATCAAAGTCTTGAAAATAGGTAGGGCTTCGTCATAACTAGGTGGTGTTTACAAACATAACTTATCAAGGTTGAATATATAGAGAAAGTGAGAGAAAAAGGAGAGTGAGATGAAAAGTGTGTCATGAGTTACATGTAAGAAGAGAGTTATGAAACTGTTACATAAAACCCTCCAAGACATGTGTATATCTCTTCTACCACAAGTGGCATGGAAGTTTGAAAATTGGCTTCACACCTTGATCTTTTCTTCAAAACTACCATTTACCTTGGATTGTGAGAATAAAAGTGGCTTCATTGACGTTTAGGTCATGTTGAACTAAAATCTTTCTCTTCTCTTGACACCTTTATTTTTATTATGAATTCCTCAAACTGACATCACAGTGGTAATCATCAAGTAACTCCTTAGGTGTCTTGGAACTTCTTTGTCTCATGAGGCCAATTTTGTTTATAAGTGTCAAATCTTGAGTTCATCTTTACCACATTAAAATTTAACCATGTATGGCCTATTCCAATAATAATAGATCTGAAACAACTCATTTGGAGTCATCAAACTATGCCCAAGATATCATTTTACACCAAAAGGTCTCATTTAGCCTCATTATTCGTAGCCTTAAAATGGTGTAAACCTCCCTGTGTATATGAATGTATGGAGGATATTTGGAAAATGAGAACATATTTGAGGACCAAATATGGATTTTGTCTTGTTATTTTTCAAAATAATAGAGTTTAATTCCTAATTTAATAAATAGGTTTGAGTAAGGTAAATCAATAAATAATGTGTAATAATTAGGCTACTGATTTGTGTAAATAGATTGTATTTTTGCCTATTCTAAAATAGTAATGAATAAGAAAAAAATATGACTTAGCTTATTCTGAGCTATCTAGTCTAAGATAGGGTCTGGAAATTCAAGTACATGATTGAGATAGTGTTTAAAATAGGTTCCTAAACTTCATTTTCTAATTGGATATGAGTATCAAAAGTATGACACCCTATTGTTGTGTGTTATAGTCCTTTTATGATGTTATTATCAAAGTGATCTATGTTTTATGTGTTTTGATCGGTAAGTTTATATTGCCTTATTAGTGAAATATCAAATCCTAAAAGTCTATGGAGCTCACTATGCATTTGTTTTAATCTTCAAAAGCCATAAGAACCCTTTATGCTTGAACTTAAAAGGAAAATTTGGGAAAGAGAGAGAAGGGGTTAGTGTGTAAAGGATACACTAGATGCAATTCACACTCTATGTATGGGAACACTACCTACATACCAATACTCTGAGGAGGGATCAAGCTAATGTAGTTCTCTCATTGAAGTGGTTAGTGTAATTATGTATGAAAATGTAATTAGATGTGAAACTGAGTGTACTTTAGATTTCTAGGGACTGGTGCAAGGTTTTGAATAGGCTTGAGATAATATTGGAAGGATGTACATAGAGAATAGGGAAAAGTGCTTGAGTGTACTTTATTGTATTCTTGCCTCTCTCTTGTAAATGTGTGTCAACCTTTTTAAATAAACTTTGAATGGCCTTTTATAGGGAACCTAATGATCATGGGTTAAATGAATTCACATTGGGATGAATTAATTAAGATAAGGATTTGGGGAAATATGACCATTTGAACCAAATTTACACTTGGACAATAGTGATAGAAATATGAGACCCTAGGTTTCAATTCTCCTATCCAAGTTAGGCACTATTGTCTAGAGAGAATGAGGCCTAGGGGGATGGATCTAGGCCTGAAAGAGCTACCTAGGTCTATAAGGGTTAAGTTTAGAAGGTTGTGGATGATTGTAAATTGATGAAAGAGAAGCCTATGAGGGTTATGTAGGAAAGTAGGAGAACCCATGGATTGAGTGTCATTAGCCACACTAAAATAACCAAATTTTGCATTTTATATGACTACATTTACCCACTTTTATTCTAGTGATGTAGACAATTAAAATAATTGGATAAAGGAAACAAATAGAAAGAGTAGATAAACTTACCTACAAAGGCAAATCCTATGAAACTTGTGTGATGTTGACTAATGATAGATAGTGCATAAAGAGCACAATATGTAAGTTTGAATATGTGAAATGAAATAAAAGATTATATCAGTTCTTATTATATGTGATAAAAAATAAGAACATACAAAAGCTAAGTAAAAAAAGAAGAGAAAATAACAAATACACCTCACTAAGTACGTAAACCAATACAAAATCTATTTTGATTATGAGTAAAGCTGAGTAATGTTAGAATATATTGGATGATGTTGTACCAAAAATTATATCATGAAAAGAGATGAGTGTTCAATTCATTGAAAAGTGTCTCAAGAGTACAAAGGCTATCCCTTTGACTCCATCATCACCTACTGAGTGAAGCTAGATGATCTTGCATGTGATAATCGATGTCTAGACTATGTGTCTAATCCCTTTGAATATGTAGCTCAAGAGTACAAAGGTTATCCCTTTGGCTCTAACATTGCCTACTAAGTGAAGCTAGATGATCATGCATGTGATAATTGATGTTTGGACTATGTGTTCAATCCCTCTAAATAAGTGGCTCAAGAATACAAAGGATGGCCCTTTTGCTCCATCATTACCTTGTGAAGTAAAGATATGAAGTGATACTAGTATAAAATATATGTCATATGAGATGGCTCATGGAGCCCATGGATGTTTTGAATATCTAACAATATGCCATGAATAACCAAATGTATGCTAGAAATTAGGCCACTCTTGGCCATTTCGAAAGATGGAGGTTAGGATTATATGAAATCCACTCTAAAATTGATGTAATATACTTATGTGAAATAAAACTTGGGAACTTAGGTACTTGAGAAGTTGAACTACTATGAAATTTTAACTTGAAAATGATGCCAACCATCTGTAAATAGAGTAAGGTGCATAACTACTAAGAATGTCTAGCTAATAAACTTAACTAAAAAACAAAAGAAGACCAATATGTCATGAAAATTTCCCCCAATCACTAATGTTTATAACACGGGTTCTTATCTAGAAGTTATACAACTACCTAATCTAAAACTGAAAGTGAGAGTCATCATGCCACACATGATACTCCCCTATATTTGGATTCCCTAAGAAAACTATATTGAAACTATTAATTTTGACTGATGTGGATGTGTAAAAAATATTGTTGAGCTAAATTTGTTGCCTATTACTAGAAAACCTAGGTGTTTTTTTCCTAGATAAGAGAACCAAAATGAGGACACCCTTATGTTTGGTGCTACTATCCATTTTTAGCATTAATGTCTTGTGCTAAAACTAGTTGTTGATATGGAATTGCCACTATTTTTCTATTCTATTCTGACTAGTTTAACCTCTAAATTTTGAACTGAGTGATATGAATGATGCTATTTTGACCGATAGGAGCTTTGATCTCTATGAAAAACCCCTATTTCCTACCCCCTCTTCTAAAGTTAGGAATGAATGAACTTGTAATGATTTCCCTCAAAAGAAAAGAGTCTTGTAAGTATGTTATACTAAATTTGACAAGATATCTTGAGATATAGCAATGTTTTTAATGATAGATTTGTTAGATCAATAGGGGTATGCCTATATAGATATAATAATGTAAAAACATGTGAAATTTACTAAACTAGAACTAGAAATGTTAGATGTTAGTTGTTAGTTATTAGTTGTCAAGGAGGGATGGAACATGATATCCATCATGGCATCCAAGAAATCAAGATAAATAAATCATATGGATCATGGCATTGTAAACAAGGACAGGAAATCAAGTAAAATGCATAAAAATCAAGAAACAAGAAGCAAGAATCATATAAGGTTGGCCAAGGGACCATGAAAATAAGGGACATGGGAACATGTCACTCAAACTAAAAAGAAAGCATATAAGACATTTTCAAATGCCACATACACATACAATTTGAAACAAGAAAAGTTTGGCATGAGGGCCACATGCATAGAGAAGAGTAAAAGCAAGGGACATTGGTAAATGTCTAAAGGTATACACACATGAATAGAATTAAAGGACATTAGCAGATGTTCTGAGGAACATATAAGAAGCAAAACTAGAATTGAAAATGCAATCTCATCTAGCTATGTAAGCAAGAAAGGAAATCATGTAAAAATTAGAAAGGTATAATCACATATAACTAATCAAAGAAAGAGTGAAAGTATGTGAGACACATTTAGTACAAGACTAGATAAATGCTAAGAGATAGACAAGTGTTAGATACTAGTGAAATGTCAATATAGTAATATATTAAATAATAAACATCAGTATGATAACTCAGAGTGTGTAGTGTATGATTAACATAACCTAGATGGTGTTGTCATGTAGAAGATGCCCTCAGTGGGTATGTATATTGATGTGTGTCTCAAATGTACAAGTAGGAATGCCCCCTCAATGGGTAGAGTGAAGTAATCAAGTAAATGAATATCATTTCACACACTCAAAGAAGATCAAGTGAAGCATGGTAATGTATATAATAGAAAAAAAATAGAATGAAATAGAAAATGTAATTCCTAACATAGAAGTAGTAATGTAAAGCATGGATGATGCATATAATAAATTTTTTTTTGTATTTTTTATATATTTTAATCTTTTTGGATTTTAAAATTTTCTATTATTTTTGGATTTAGAGTGATAAGCTATGTAAAATTAATCATTTAATATACTATGTACAATAAATTGAAGAGAACTATATACAAGTGAGCTAGGAAGGAATGATACTAATTGATGAGTCTCATGGGAGACTCCTTATCATGTTTTCTTGTATCAAGAATAGGTATCATGTGTGATCATGAAGAATGATGGAAATGATGAGACTATGACTTTGAAAGTTATGTATGTTGTAAGTGATTTGAAATGTCTATAATAGAAATTGACTATGGGGTCCCCCTATAACTTTGAGAAGTGGATGTGACTATGGGGATTTGAGGGAACCATATAGTGGTAAGAGAAGCTCTCTTAACATGTGCTCTATGTATAGATTCATGAGATCTCAATGATACTACCCTAGGTGTGAATATTGTATCTAGAAACTATCTAGAATCTTAAAGCTATTGAGGTATATGAATTTTCTATACTAATGATGAAGGTCTTGACTATGGCTGAATCTAGACTACTGGAAGAACTATAACAAGTAGAGGAGAATAAATTAGATTGGAAGGGGTGCTAACCTGAGTGACAAATCTATAACTATGGGTGTAATCGACCTACCTATCTTCATGAACCTAGGTGATGGCGTGTACCACATGATATACTATAGGCATAAAGCTGATAGTAGGTGTGGGATAAAAGCTAGATGAACCAAATTTGAAGGAAGGAGGGATAGATATAATCACTAGTGTTTTTTTGTGTCTAGTAGTGATAGGGAGATACTTAAAAGTAGCCAAAGAGTTAGATACATCTAAGTAGAAACCATGTATATCAATATGATTATAAAAAACATTCCATATGATAGATAGTAAACATGGGATAGAGAGCATGGAATTATGCACTAATGCATATAAAACTTTAGCATGTGATATGACATTTATAATGTGTTTAGCATGATAAATTTGAAAAAAATTCCACGTGAGCGATAGAGAGTAAGAGATATGAAAGAATTTGTTCATGAATGCATAAGAAACTTAGCATAATAAGATTGAAATTTTTTCCACATGAGAAATAGAAAGTAAATGGTAGAGATCATGATTTTTTGCATAAAGGCATATAATATTTTGACATATAACATAACATTTTGAATGTATTTAGCAAAATGGACTTGGTAATTATTTAGTATGAGAAAAAGAGAATATGAAACATGAATTTTGAAATTTTGTGCTTTTTTGGCAATGAATTTTGTAATGTCATCCCATATAATGAAACATAAGCATGCAATTCAAAGGATGAGTCTTTGTAATAACATATGATAGACATCATTATTCATGTACAGGATAGGGCCCATTATGGTTTCCTTATAATTTGCAAGAAATGTAAAACAAATTATACATAAGTGAGAATCATTTTTACAATTTGATTATGGATTTAAAGTGATACCTCAAGAACCAAATAGGTGCTAGTACATGCAACTAGGGATGTAACAGTGATAGTTTTATAGAATACTATGAATTTTTGAAATTTAAAATTTATTTTCTAAGTTTGATATGCAACTAAAAATTTAAAAAATGATTGGAAAAGTATGGGAAAATAACTGGGAGATAGATGATGAAACTAGGGTTTGAAATAAAATTATTTTTAAAATTATAATTGAATTTGATAATTTGAATCAATTTTTTGATTTATATATGCAAGCAAAAAATCAAGAAATTATTGGATTAATATTGGAAAATTATTGGGAGCTAGTTGATGTAACTAGGGTTTGAAAAAAAATCACTACAAAATTTTAAAAATTGAGAGGAATTTATGATTTTAATATTCAAGATAAAATTCATAAATTAATGTGAAAAATCATATAGGAATTTACCTTAGGGTTTTTAGGGTTTTTATGCTAAATTAAAAGTAAGTCAGGTTCACCAAATGTTTTATTATTTTTTAGAATAATGGAGTTTTATTTTAAATTAAATAAATAGGTCTGAGTAGGGTAAATTAGTAAACAATGTGTAATAATTAGGCTACTGATTTGTGTAAACAGATTATTTTTTTGGCTTTTCTAAAAATAATAATAAATAAGAGAAAATATGACTTAGCTTATTTTGAGCTGTTCAGTCTAAGATAGGGTCTGAGAATTTAGGTACAAGACTAGGATAGTGTCAAAAATAGGTTTTTAAACTTCATTTTTTGATTGGATGGGAGTGATAAAAGTGGGATACCCTATTGCTTGATGTTATAGTCCTTTTTTAGCACTATTGTTTAGGTGATCTAAGTTTTCTAGGTTTTGTTTGATAGGTCTATGTTATCCTATTAGTGAAATATAAATTCTTGAACATTTATGGAGCTCGTTATGCATCTATTTTAATCTTCAAAAGATGTAAGAGATATTTATGTTTGAAATTACAAGGAAAATTTAGGAAAGAGAGAGAATGTGTTAGTGTGTAAAGGATACATTAGATGTACTTCACACCCCTACATACCAATACTCTGAGGAGGGATTAAGCTAATGTAGTTCTCCCATTAAAGTGCTTGGTGTAATTGTGTATGGAAATGAAACTAGATGTGGAACTAGGTGTACTTTAGAGGGTTAGGGACTGGTGTAAGGGTTTGAATAGTCTTGGGATAACATTGGAAGGTTGTATACAGAGAATAGGGAAAAGTGCTTGAGTTTACTTGCTTGTATTCTTGTTTCTATCTTGTAAATGAGTGATAAAATTTTTAAATAAAATTTTAATGGAATTTTATATGGAACTTGATGATCATGGGTTAAATGAATTCACATTGGGCTCTTATTAATTAGGATAAGGATTTGGGAAAATATAACCATTTGAACCAAATTTGTACTTGGACAATAGCACTAGAAATAGGACACCTTGGATTTTAATGTTCCTATTCAAGTTGGGCATTGTTATCCATAAGAAATGAGATCTAGGGTATGTATTTGGGCCTAAAATACTTACCTGGGTCTATAAGGGTTAAGTCTAGAAGGTTGTAGATGATTAGGAATTGGTGAAAGATAAGCCTAAAAGAGTTGTACAAGCAAGTAGGAGGACCTATGGATTGGGTGTCATTATCCACACTAAAGTAACCAAATTTCACATTTTATATGACTATAACTTTACATATCCATTCCAAATTTCATATCCTAGCTTTGAGTGGAAGTGTTTTTTATACCATTCTCTCTCCTCAATTAGGCCTCATAGCCTAGAAACTAAGTTTTGGCCTAAAATCAATCCCATAAATTTAAAACTCAAGAAAATAATGTGATTTAATTTAACCATTCCAATACCATGTTCCATGTTAATTCTAAGCTCTTGAGATCCAGTATAGATGGGTCAATCATGAAATGATCAAAAACCCTAGTCTAGGCACTTGTGCAAGCATGAGAGATAGTTGGAGTGTTTGGAAAGAAATTTTAAGATTTAGTTTTCTAAAATGGGGTTTTAGGCTTGTAAAATAATTATGCAACTCCATACATTAAGTATATGGGTCTTAAAGTGTTTTATAGGCTTGTAGGTATGCCATTTGATTAGCTAAATTAAGCTTTTCTCTCTTTTTGGCCAACTTGGTAAGTTTTAGATCTCATGCAGCTATTTATGAGAAATAAATATATGTGTGTAAGGTCATTTATCCTTTTTAAATTCATTATATACCTCTACATTTGATCTAGATATCATTTCATACCTTGCACTTTCACATACAAGCCTACAACCCTATTTTTTGAGTAGTTTTGTACACCCCTATACCTTCACATGCCATCCAAAGACATACTAAGGTGTTAATGAGAGGTTTTAATGTCATAAATGTAATTTAAATGTCTCATTAATCCATTTTATCATATTTTAAATAATATTTCTCACATTGGGTCACTTTTTACTTTCTAGGAAGCTTCAAACTAGTTTTTAGTCTTCACCACGGTTCATACAGACTAGAGATTATTTATCTCTCATAATACCATAAATTAAATATTTGGGGCCGAATATAATACCTATAAATAACACTAAATCCCATATAAAACCTCATGAGATATCTAATTAAATGTTGGTGACCTCTTGGGCTCAAGTATTCATTTTGTGACTACCCTACATTCTTAGCATCTATTCATACCTTGTAAGTCTTTTAAATAAACAATTATTACTATAAAATTATAGTATAAATACCTCAAAATCATATCCAATTTTCATTCCCATCCATGCATAATATTCCTAGAGCTATGAGCTTCACAAAATACCTTCTTGGGTGTGGAAGACTATGCATATATATTGATGTTAAGCATGGGATATACTGAGAGGGGGGGTGAATCAGTATATCATATATCTTATAAAACTTTCCCTTTATCAAATTACACTTAATAAAACATTAAATATATGAAATAAAACTCAAACAATAAACATCACACAAGATAGAGAGACACCATATATAACATGGAAACCCAATGTGGAAAAAACCACAGAGAACAATCTCAAGTATATTCATGAGAATAAACCCACAGGAGCACCACACCCCTTTTCTGAGTACCAACACAGATACAATTCATGAGCACTAACCCATAGGAGCTTTAAACTCCTTTTTCAAGTACCAACCCAATAACTATTTGTGAGCACCAACCCATAGGAGCACCAACCCCTTTGTGTATAACACACACCTATCTCTCAATGTTGCTATCTCAACAATTGATAGTTCAATACAACATCTCTTTCCTCTCTCTCACCTTTGCTCTTCTAAGCTGGATAATACAAATCATATTCACCTCTCACAATTGCTCTTCTAAGCTAGATATTACAATATCAAATCAACCTCTCACTTCCATATTACAAATGGCTTTTAAATCCTTTATTTATAGCTTTCCAAATGACATTTGGCCTTCCCCCTTTGTGACCCTTTCAATCCTCATGGAAAATGGTGCTAAACTTGTGTGACCCTTCATATTCAAGCCTTTTAAAAGTCATGTGGTGACCCTTCATGACCAAAAACGTCCTTCCATCTTTTATCCTTATCTTGGTGACTCTTCATATTCCTTAAAGTGTCCCTTCATGAGAAATTTCACCCTTACTCTTTTGTCTTCACTTGGTGACTCTTTGGAATTCCCCAAGATGACTCTTCATGGGAAAATGTGTCCCATCCTTCTTTTGTCTTTACCCCATGGATCTTCGACTTCTCCATGGGCCCTTCTTTTGTCTCATATGCAACCAAAAATGTATTCATTAATATTAAATAAATATTAACTCACAGTAGCCAAGATATATTTATTACAAACAATATTAAATGCAATGGGGCCTTTATCACCAATAATGCTAGACCTTTGACATCAATGACAATATTTCCAACAATTGAGAGAAGTTTTTGGAATAAGAGCCTCCCAAATGTTCATCATTTGATTGAAGTGACATTATATAGGTCTAAGGAAACTTGGAACATGTTTAAAAATGTTTTTTAAAATTTTAAATGTCCTTCAAAAGTCTCTGCAACCTACTTGTTCACTATGAGGGTTTATCACCTACCTGAGATTCTTGACCCTAGAGGTCTTTGTTTTCTCTTTTATCCACTGTCAAAGGATTATAAACTTCATGGAATGACTTTTTAAGTTTTTAAACATCTCCCTAGATTCTTAATTATCCCATATCATATTCACAAAGTCAACATTCACCATAAACCATGTTCATAGGACTGTGTAATATGCGTGCTTCTTATTGAGACACCATGGTTGCAGGTAAGTATTTGAGTTTATTATCTTTAATGGAGAAAAGAAGTAGATTTAAGATTTAAAATAGGTATATACATACCTCATTCACATATTATCATATTTTTATGGTCATCAAACATTTTTAAATTTTAGTACGTTCCTTCTCTAATAGATATACATCAAGCTAGCCTTAATTGATTGCAGATGACTCTTAGGAAAAAATATGAATGAATTTGAGATTTAAATTATGAAAAAAAAAGAGTAAATACAATACTTTTTGAGTGTGTAAATCCTCTCAAATTTAGTAAAACCCTTCACTTTCATAAACACTCTCCTATTTCCTACCTGTATCCCACACATGGCTATAGGTGGTAATTTGAGGATAATTTGAACATGAACTTTGAAATTGGTCTTATAAAATAGGATTTGGATAGTTTTGAGGTGAGTAAATTCATGGAAGGTTCTCTTCACCATGATACAAAGTCCATTATCCTTTTATGTCACCTTGAAAGTATTTCCTTCTATCATCATACACAAACATGTGTGCATGAGTATTTGAGGATGTAGACATAGTCAATTCAACTCTTTCTTTTATTTAAAATGGTTTAGGTTTCTCATTTTTTAGTTATTTTTTATTGACTACAATAATTCATGTTTCTACATTGATCCTCTTCATATGACTATTGTCTTATGTCCAAAATGAGGACCCATAAGTTTTTAAATTGTACATCTACCTTTTTTCTTGTATATACTATTGAGAATAAATTCCTTGAGTGTTAAAAACTTTTAGATTATATAAAATATAAATAATTTATTATTACACTCTCTACAACCTTATGAATTTCTTAATATCACTGTACAACCTCAGATGTGCCTATTCACATGTATCACCTATGTATACAATCAACGCATGTACAGGGTTTATGCATAGTATTTGGGGTACCTTCATTCATTTATGATCCCTTTAAAATCATAAAATTGATGAAATAATGCAATTAAATTTACCTCAATCCTTCATAACCAACCTTGACTTGTATTTCAAACAATTTCTCTTTAAAACAAAGACATAGAGATCTACAAAACTGTAGGTCTACATTCTTAATGATTAAGTTTTATAAATGGTGTAAGTTTGATTTGATGAGCCTAAGATAATATTAAATTATCTCCTCATACTTAAAATTTATTCATATCATCTTATGATATCATGATATCTAGGTGACCTTCACAAAACAAGATAATAAACTTTAGAAACATACTTTACAGGCATAGTTAAACACAATCTTCAAAACTAAGATCATGTATGATACCTAAAGAATATATGTTGGAGTAAATAATGGAAAATTTTATAGACATAGAGTTTCATTCAGAAGAGTGTAAAAATTATGATTGAATTTCATTTCATCCTTTCAAATGTTGAAAACTCTAGAGCAAATAAGAACTATGATAGTCACTCTGCAAACTATGTAAGAGTGTATCTTTCCTTACCAAATGGATTTTCACATGTGATAACCTAGTGGATGAAAGTGTTAAATTAATTTACATCTCTGAGGATCCATTTTAATTATTCTCATGATTCTAGAAAATCATTCTTTCACCTGAGAGGCCCAAAACTAACCTTGTCATTGTTTTACACCTAGAAAAACACTTTATCTCCTTAGTGATTTTTCATAAAGATAAGTAGCTAAACCAAATAAATAATTAAACTAATTGAGATTCCATAAGGGTCATAAAATCTGGTCAAAATCTCAGAACTTGACTCCACCTATATTGCCCTTACCATCCACTTCAAATACACCTTTGTGAGCTTGTGAAGGGACTAATGGAGGAGAGAGAATTATTTGAATTTATCAAACCTAAAAATTCATCCAAAGCATAAATTTTACCTATGTAATCTAAAGAGACACCTGTAAACTATTTTAACCTAAAATTGAATTCAAGAAGTCTTTACAAGTGAATTAAATTCCTTTTTAGGATTTGAAATTCAAGATTTTGACCAATTCTTGACATCCTAACATATAGGGGAATTGTATAAATGCTAGAAGGACATTTTAAAGATTGTTATAAATGATAATTTACTTTGGAGACTTTGTCATATGTTGGAAATAAAAAAAAAACACATTTTTCTTAGGTTTCTTGAAAAATTCAATCAAACTCATTTTTTTTACTTTCCCAAATCACCATACTCTCCAAAAGAAAATAACACAACTCATTCTTCTCTTGTGGATCATTAGATACATCTACAAACCACCCAATCACTTATTAATATTGGGAAGTTGAACAAACCCTTCTTGACAATTCTAGTACTTTGTTCTCTATTTCATCTATTCCATCTTGAAAAGCTTTGGAATCTAGTGGAAGAGGAGGAAGAGGATAGCATGGTTGAAGACAAAATTGTTCATATGCATAATAATATACATAGGGGGATTATGTAGGATAATAATAAGACTTATATGGCTTAGAAGGAGAGGAAGAGTGATTCTCTTAGTAGTAGAGAGGATGACAAGACTCATGTAGTTGGGATGACAAGGATGATGGTAAAGAGTATTATATGACTGATATGAACCATCATGCTACTGATAAGGTTCATTATAGTATTGACAAGCCTTATGGTGAGGTTGATAGGGAGTACTATAGGCTTTAAGATCTTTACCAACTTTCATGAAATTGAACTCTAGTTCAAAATCATCCATAAAAACCTCATCAAGACATTGAATTGAAAATAGAACTTATTGTGAACAAGTGACTGGGATGCTAGAACCAATTGATTGAGCACAAAGTCACCATTAATGTAAGAATACCTCTAAAATCTGATATGTAGGATAATAACACTACAAATCCTTCCATGATTTTAGACCTTATTCCCACCAAATCATGATAAAACTTTTATGATTTACACCCTTTAAAAGGTAATTAAAGCCTTAAAATTTTGGAATAACATGGAAACACCTCAAGGTTATGTGTGATCAATTGGAAAGGTGAATCTATAGGTTAAAGGGATAACTCCCCTTGATGAATCACTTAGGGTCATAAATTAATCTACCAAATTGTTAAAAAAGGAGAGAGAAACCTATTCTATTAGAGGTGATGCACCAAAATGGTTGGAACACTACCTACCAGCTATAAATACACTTCAAACATGAGACTAACCTGCAATAAACACTACTCCAAATTTTCCTCTTTACATTAGTATTTCTCATGAAGGTTATGAAGAATGTTTGGGTTAGGAGGACTAGTCAAAAGGTCATATCATGACATTAGTGAATAGGATACTCACTCAACCTTCAAACCTCACTTATACACTTCACAATACATACAAATGTGAATTAGGAATTTGACTCAAGAGAGGTGATTAGTATTGTGTTAGTACCAAAATGAAAACAAATTGATAAAAACACACTAACTAGCATACATCTCTAGGCCTAGTTACTAGGGTGAGATTAATAACAAAAAAATTTAAAAGCACAACTAAAAAGTAAAGAAAAACAAGAATTCTTCACCTTCATTGGATGCTCCAAATGCTTATTGTAGTGGCTTTCTTGGCTTGTGTTCATGAAGTCTTCATCAAAGGAGGCTTGTCTATCTCCTCTTCTCCTTGGCACCTTATGGATTTGGCTTGGATTGGATCAATATTCTGGCATGTGAGAGATCTTGGAATCAATTTTAAATGGTAAATTTTCATAAATTAAGCTTGAAATTCAATAGGCAAGGCCTCTTATTTATAGATTTTTGAGATTACTCAGAATCAACCTAAATCATATATTTTGAGATGAAGATGTGTGGTTGAGGATTAATTACATTTTTTGGAATTAAATATATAATTATCCTCATTATGAAATTTGAAAAATGGGAATTTAAGAGGCATGTAGGGTCATTATGAGGCATGGGAGACCCATAATCTTGATATTTGTGGCATTTATGGCCTAGGGATGTACCCCATATGATGATGCCACCTGATGATGCAGCTATTAGAAATCAATTTATAATAAGTATTTATTCAAATATTTCCATTTAAAATTATATTAAGGCCATATTTTTTTTATTATCTCTTAAGCATGATTAAGCACTTTGTGTACAAATTACTCAAATTGATCATAATGCCTTGTTATTAGTCCAAAATTTGATTGGATTGAAATTAGAAGTCAATGTAAGATGCATTGAAACCATATTCTCATTTAGGATGTTACCAGAAAAAAATAACAAAGACATGCATCTTACACAATAAATTTGATATAAAAGAGCAATCTAGAGCACCTAGGTGTAAAATTGGTATTTTGACTCAAAATGATCTGATCAAAGTTAGCTGGCCCATAAATTGCATTACCCTATTTAGTGATACCCTGGCTAAAATTAGCACTTGAATATGTTAGATTCAACTCATTTAATGAATTTAAGTGTTTTTAGGCCAAATTATGTACTTTAAGTGGAAATTGGTCAAAACCCTGGTTGGAGATCATTGGTGGCCAAATTTAGGTGTTTATAGCTTACCCCTATTTAGGAAGGCATTACAAGCTATAAGCATAGCAACATCTTCTCAAAGAATGAAAAGGTCCTGTATGCCTATAATTACAATGATGATAAACTAACTATATGATGCCCCCTTAAGGGAATGGTTGGCATAAGTAGGTTGATAAATGGTCCTTTGATAAGAAGTGAAATGAGGGAACCAAAGAAAGGAAAGATGATGGGGTGAAAACATAATGATATTTAAAAAGTAATAAAAAACACTAAGAATGCAAGTGTGATAGTGTACAATGGTTTACCTAAAGGCATTTATAATTATTAGACCTTGATTATGGTAAACATGATAAACTTGGCCAAGGATGATGATAACTTAACACAGAGGGTAATGATGAATTGAAACAACCTACTAAGAGGGAGATGCTCATTTGAGCTAATAAAAGTTGAAATTATTTTTTGGTTAATAACTTTATTTGGGATATGATTAGGATTGAATCAAGATGTCGATGTCAAAGAGATGTTGATGCTACCATTATTGAATCGACTTCTTGAAGTTGAGCTTTATTATAGCACATGTCAATAGACATCATGTTATAACATCGTAAGGAGTGGGCCAAAATATGCATGAGGACCGACTCCCAAAATTCAATATTCAATAGAACACAATGCATCAATGACAGAAACCATGATGATAATGTAAAAATATGAATATGGATGGATTTAACTATACGTGTGGGCAAGGAATCACCTAATGAACACACATAAACCGAATCAAGGCAACAATGTTGAAATCAAATAAATAGGTAGACAAACAAACAAAATAAGTAGAGACAAATAAATAAATAATGCAATAGAAACCATATGAACATTACCCCTAAAAACTAGGTGACAACTTAACAAATGAACAAAATGGGGGAATAAAAGAGAAATAAGGGGGTGGCCAAATCCCCATATGCACTAGGTAAGTGGACACTACCTACATAGTTCCATAGATGTAATATCTAATAAAAAAACATTAGGCCAAATGTAGTTCCCATAGGGAATGGGAAAAATAGGATAACTAATGAAAATAAATAGAATGGATGTGATAGAAGAATAATAATGGTATTGAAAAATGGTAAGTGCATGAGAGCCAAAGGCCAAAAAGGATGGGGAAACTAAGAAATAAGTGATTTGCTTACAACTTAGTAAGGGTTCCCAAAATCCTTAAGGCAAAGTCAGTGTTTTGGTTTTTTTAATGATTTTACAAATGTTTTTAGAAAATTTTAAGTATCTCAACTCGATTTAGAATGATGAGACACTAAATGGTTAAATCTCATAAAATGGTGAGATCATTTAAACTTAGGCTAATCACAAATGGTGAGAGTATGGAAACTTAGGTTTCTTAGAAAATGGTGAGAGTGTGGTGGAAAGGGTTCTCATAAAATGGTAAGAGTGTGGTGGAAAGGGTGACTGAGCTAACCTCAATAAGTATAAAGCACTATCTACATAGTATTAGAGTAGGACCTCAAGTCACTATAGTTTCACCCTACAATAGAGGAATTCGACTAGTGTAGCAGTCAATTCAAACAAAAGAGACATAGGTGGCAAAAAGGCATAGTATGGCATAGAAAGTGGCAAGTTGGTATGTCAAGAATTAATAAATAAATGATGCCCCTAGTTTACCCATAAGTGGTTATAACTAGGACATAATGTCATAGATTAATGGTACTAATTTGCCCAAAGGCATTTATAATTAGTAGCAAGACCGATGATAAGAAAGGAATAACAAATGAAGGATGCAACTATTGAAACTTTTATTATACTACTCCAAAATAAGATCTCTACCTAAATTACTTGAAACAACTGATGAAACTGATCAGATTGCTTGGTACTAAAAATGCATAATGAATGGAAAAATCCAAGGTGAAATGGGATAGTATTTAGAACACATTTAGTTGATAGATCAGAAATGTAAAGTAGATGCAACTTAGAGGATAGATAATAATGATATTTTTACAAATACAAATAGTAATAAAATGGCACCACTAAAATGGTTCTTATAGATAATACACCTTAGCACTCAAGCATAGTATCACTTGAGATGAATAATATTCATCAGCTCAAGAAGTTTATCTCCATCTGGTGTGGCAATCTTGTATGCTTCTAATCCGTAATATATAGTAATGATGAAAGGTCCTATCCAATTTGGTTTGAATTTACCTTTATGCTTATTCTCAGCCATGGTATTCTTTTGGTTTTCTTTAAGAACAAGATCACCAAGTTCAAATGTTCTATACTTGACACACTAATTGTAGTGGACTTGGAATTGATTATGATATGCCTGAAGATTGTTGAACATAGCTATACATTTTTCATCAAATAGGTCTAGTTCCTGTAGGTGAGCTACTTGAAAGTCATGATCATATAGGACATGCTTGAAATATATGCACAGTGAAGGTAATTCTACCTCAATGGGAAGGATGGCTTCAGTACCATAAACAAGTGAATATGGAGTGGCTCCTATGGGAGTATGATGATTAGTACAATATGATCAAAGGGTAGGGAATATTTTTAGGTGCTAATCATGACCAACATCATTTAAAATATTTTTGAGAATATTGATAATGGTTTTATTTAATGCTTCAGCTTGGCCATTACCTTGAGGGTCGTATAATTTAGAAAAATGTTATGTGATATTATATTCGGCAAATAGTTGGTCTACATATTTGTTCTTAAATGATCCTTCATTACTAGATATAATGTTAGAGGGGATACCATAGTAGAAAATGATATGGTTGAAGATAAATTTAGAATTTTGCTTTCTAGTCATGTGATGGGCATAACTTCAACCCACTTAGTGAAATACTCAGTGGTGATAAGGATATGTTTATGGACATCAAATGCAGTAGGATTGATCTTGCCAATGAGGTCATGTCCTCAGGTATCAAATGGCCATGGTGTCAACATTAGTTTCAATTTTGGGATTGGGCATGAATTAGATTACCATGTCATTGACATTTGTCACACTTTTTTACATATGCAATTGCATTTACATCCATTGTGGGCTAATAATAACCTATATGTAAGATATTTTTAGATAGGACTACCCCACTAGAATGAGCTCCACATACTCTTTTAAGAACTTTTTTAATGCTAGTGTATAATCTATCGATGTTGAACAATGAAGTAAAGTTTCATCAGAACTATGGTGATAAAGGGTGGATCCAAGTGGAGTATAATGAGTGGAATGATGAATAAAGGATTTGGTTTGTTTTCGAGATAGGTTAAGTGGTAGAACTTGGTCATGAAGGTATTTATAAAGGTATGAGTACTAGATAGAATTAAGACCAATAATATCACAAATCATTGTAATGGATAAAGGTTCATGAGCTGGTGCAAATAAATTCTCAACAAGGAAATGATATTATCTAACTTTATCTATTTATTGAATTAGAGAGATGATAATAGCCATGGCATATACAATTCTATTAAATTCCCTTGGTATATTCTCAAATTAGATATTTATAATTTATTATTTTAGGGTATCAACCATAGCCTTGTATGGAACCAACTTGTCATCTTTGGTTTGAAAATGGTCTGTGACCTGATTGATGATTAACTAAGAATCACCATAAACTTGGAGATGAGATATGTTCTAGAGTACTACCTATCAAAGTCCTAAAACAAGTGATTCATACTTGGCCATGTTATTTGTATAATGAAAATTGATTTTAAATGATTTAGGGATTAGATCCCCTTGTGGTATAATAAATAAGAGGTTTGTCCCTAATCCATATGTAGTAAATTAATTATCAAAATATAACTTCCAATGCTGCTCCTCAAGAGGTTTATTAATGATGGTCAGTATGGATTCATCAAGAAATTTAAATGTGAGTGGCTTTATGTCTGCAAGGGGTACTTTAGTAAGTTGATCTGTAAGGACCTATCCCTTGATTTCTTTCTAATTGACATACTCTATATCAAACTCAATAATAAGCATGATATATTTAGCCATTATACCTTGTAAAGATATTTTAGATAGTAGATACTTGAGTGGATCTACTTTTGAAATGACCATGGTCTTATTGTTCAACATGTAATGGTGGACTTTTTGAGCTACGAAGAGCATAGCTAAACAAGCTTTTTCAATAGGTACATAGTTGTGTTCATATGTGACCAAGGTATGGCTTAAGTAGTAAACTACATGATCTTTCCCATTGTTATCATGTTGATCCAAAATTTCTCCCAAAGCATTGTTGGTAGCTGATAGATACAACAAGAATGGCCTTCTTGGCATAAGAGGTAATAAAATAGGTGGATTAACTAGATAGTCCTTGAGTTATTGAAAAGCTATTTGGTAGTGGTCATCCTAGTGAAATGAAACTCCCTTCTTTATAAGATGTGTAAATGGATGACACTTATTTAATAATTGAGAGATGAAGCATCAGATTGATTGGATCTTGACCTGTAAACTATGGAGTTGGTTCAAATTAGTTGGTGGCAGCATCTCAATTATAATATAGACTTTAGTTGGATTGACTTCAATGCCCCTATGAGACATAATGAAGCCAAGTAACTTTCCTGAGGTTACTCTAAACACCCATTTATTTGGATTGAGTCTCATTTTATACTCCGACAATCTTTCAAATATCCTACATAGCACTGCTAGATGGTCAGTCCCAGTTTTTGATTTTATTAATATGGCATTGACATAATCTTCAATAATATCATACAACATATCATGGAATATGATAGTCATGGCCCTCTGATATGTATCTCTAGAATTATTAAGACCAAATGGCATTACTTGATAGAAAAATGTTCCCCATGGAGTGGTGAATGCTATTTTATGTTGGTCTTTTGGTGCTATTTTGATCTGGTTGTATCCTAAAAAGTCATCCATGAGTGAAAGCATTTCATAACCTACCTTGGATTATTGTTGGTCCCAATCTATCAGTTAGGGATAGTATAATGGTAATGGGTTGTGATGAATGATTAGGGTAAGGGTAAAAATGACATCATTATCAAATAGGTTAGTCTCAACTATGTCATCAAAGCTGAGGCTATGATTAGACTCTACTTCATTATCAACTTCATCATCACTAATCACCAGTGATGTAACTTGAATAAGATATGTGGGTTCACCCCCAGGCAATTTAAATCCAAGTTCATAAGGTATTTTATACTTAGTCATGGAAATTAGCTCAATGGTTCCTTATTGATTTAGTCCAAGGCCTCTTCCTTCATAATCTTGATGTTACATGATCCTATTGGGAATAGGATACTTGGTGCTCTTATAAAAATCAACCAATTTGTCATTGTATAACCATGATTCATCTCCTTCGAAGTGGTCTTATTCTTGGCCAGATGCTAGTTCAAACATGACTAGTCTTAGATTATGAAGTTTATCTTTAGATTTTTGTTACAATGCATGTGTGGGGTGACTTTAGGTCACCCAAAGGTCTTTATATTTTGAGAAGGATTGGAAATATGGAAGGTATCATGGGTCACATACTCCCCTAAGGCATTAGATAAAATGGTAAAATGATTGGAAGCTTCAGGAGGTGGCATGTGGGAAAGGGAATCCAAAGGATTAGTATCTATGCAATTATCCTATAGAGAATCAATAAGTATGGCTTTTCATTTATCCTACTTTGAAATTAGATTCATGCCATATTGGTAATTGGAGATTTAAAAGTTAGCCTCAAGATGTTTGTACTATTCATATGGGTGTAAATCTCTTAGGATATTCACTTCCATCCCTGAGTGGGAGAACTTGATATATTTATGTAGCATTGATGGGACTACATTAATCTCATGTAACCAAGGCCTACCTCAAAGCATATTATATGACAAATCAAGATCAAGCACATGGCAAAGTGTATCATGGGATAAAGACCCAATGATAATTGGTAAGCTAATGGTGCCTTGTGATTCTCTTTCTTGATTATCATAAGCTTTGATAGTTATTATTTCTAACTAGAGATCTACCATTATGTACCCAAGATGCTTGATGAGCTTTAGAGACACTATGTTGAGGCCTGATCTATTGTTTATAAGTACACATTTCACTTTATGCCACTTTATATAAACTTGTATGTATAATAGATTATTATAGAGTGGGACAAGGGAAGACATATCACTTTGATTGAATGTGACTTGTTGGATTGGAGCTAGGTGTCCAACCAAATCTTGAAATTTATCAAGTGATATTGATATGTAACTAGTAATAGTGGATTGTGTTAAAACTCATTCAAAATCTTCTTGTGGATTGTTTACATTCATAGAAAATCTAAAATATAAATTTGTGTTGGTGTCTTCTACAATTGTTCCACAATATCAAAATTCTTTTCTTGGTCAATGGTGAATGGTTTATTCTGAGGTTAAACAGTTGGTTGGATAATAGGCAAAGTGTTAGATGGTTGTGGACCTGGGATAGTAATCTTTGACCTCTAATTTGTGACTACACAATCATGACTAGATGTTGGACCATAATTACTAACAAATACTAGGAATGGTGTGAGATGAGATAAGACAAGTCTCGATTGTTGATGCACTTGTATGTGGTCACACAGCAAGGGAGAGTTATTAGTATAAGGTTAAAAAGTGGGAGTCTCGATTTGTTGGTTTGCCTATGTGTAGTCCTAGGTCAAAGAAGGATTATCCATGTAATTTGGTTGAGTAGTATTATTTAGAAATGGTCTAGATTGATTAGTTCTTAGTCTAGGATTAATGGAGATGGTATTAATGCTACCCCATATAATATGACCTACAACCCTATTGTAGTCATGTACAACTACATGGTAGGTTTGTTGGTTGTTTCTATTATGACCTTGGTTTTGTCTATTATTTTGATGTTGTGGGTTCTATTTTTGATTCTAATAATTCTATTGGTTTAGCCTTTGATTTTGATATTATTGATTTTATTGTTGCACTGGTCAGTGTTGTTGTTGTTACTAATTTTTATGATATTATTGTGTGTTATGTTGGGGAAAGGGGTTTTGATAAATATCAAGAGTTTGATTAGAGGTGGAAGCACCATTATCCAATTTTATCTCCCCTTTCTCTAACATATTCTTAATCGAATGCTTTATTTGCACACATCTTCATAGATTATGCCCATTGACTTGATGATATTCATAGAATTCATTTTCACAGTACATATAAGGAATGTCTTATGGATAATGATTTTGTATAGGCCAAATAATTACATTAGTAGTGGTAAGTTTTCAAAATACAGACTTAATAGGATCTAATAGGTCACTAAATACATGACGTGTAAGCATAGTTCTCCTTAGAGGAGGGGTTTGTAATGGTAAAGGTTGTTTCATTTATTGCATAGGTCTTGGTTGTTGTGCTTGTGACACTAGTTAGAGAGGTTGTTGGGTAGGAGTAAGCTAAAAAGGTGTTGCAAATGATTTTTTCAATATTTGGACATGACATGACTTGGTTACTCCATTACCCACAACATTCCTATTATGGTTGAATTGCTTTGGTCTATCTTAGTTATTGGCCTATGCTAGTTGTAATGCTTACACTTGGATTGGATGTTGGTTCTGGTCACTTCCTTGATTGGTACCTTGATTATAATTAGTTGATGTAAGCTTGATGATCCATTTATTAATAAGGGATAGTTCAATCAACAAGTCTTTGTCGATGATCTCCTTGAAAGTATGTGCACATTATAATTCTAGATGATAATCTCTCACTATGTGAATTTTTAGTAAACATAATAGATAATTATTTATCTAGTAAACTATGGGTGAATCAACTTGCAAGGGATCTCCATCACTGTAGATAACTTGTAAAACTCTTACCTACTTTTTATTTACTTGTGTCAATTCAACCAATGAAATATCATGTTTGATATTATAGGTAAAGTGATACACAAAATTATCAAAAAGATCATCAAAATCTGTTACTAAATTCTTGGGAAACTTTTAAAACCACTCCAAGGCTTGTCCAACCAAGTTCCTTATAAATAACAACAAAAGGTATATATCACTATATGTTACTTGTTGACATGAGACAAAACTTAGTTAAATGGGCCTTAGGGTCACCTTTCCCTTTATATTTGTCAAATTAGGTGGTTCATATCTTAGAGTAAATGGTATCTAAAAGTACTCCATGTTGAAAATATAAGAACACATGTCATCCAATGTAAAATTTTTAGTCTATTTCTTAGCTTGAATGGTAGCAATTGTATCCTTCATTTGTTATAATTATTGGGATAGGAAAATGGAAGGAGCATTAGTTTGAGGGAGATTATTGGTTTAGGTAGATGGTTAGGAGGTCACAAGTGGGACACTTTGAAAATGGTATGATGGAGATATTTATTGAGGTACATTGGTTTGGTTGGGAAATGGAACAGGGATATGCATACGATGATTAGGATGTACTTGGAATTGATCATTTAGTTGTGTGATATTTTAGTTTGGGTTGGCTATGAAGGTTTTACTTGAAATATTTTGTGTTTAATATGGAGGGATATAACTATACTATGCCTACTATGGTTGAAAAGGGACATGTTGTTGACTAATTAAACCTTGTTGTTGAGTGGGAACTTGTGGACCAAGACCCTGTCTTTGAACTTGTGGCACATTTTGAACCAATTATTGTCTAGTAGGTACTTGAGAAACATGGGAGCCTCCTTATTATACAAATCCTTATTGGGAACCAAAATCATGTTAAATATTTGACATTTATCACTGACTAATATTTACACATTATTGGCTAGTCATCACTTGGTTTTGGATTGGTATACTAGTCTACAACTAAAAAGGTGTATTTGCCACTACCTGATGAGGTGGAAAATTTGTTTCCCCTTATTGAGGTTGTAATATATTTGACCTCTATTGTGTTGGTACATTAGATTGTGTCTAATATTATGGAATTCTACTCATCATTTGTTGATGAGTAGGATTCATCACATTTTATTGTTGAGGTGTGAGATTGTGTACTGTTTAACTACCTAATCCTATTGGTTGCATGATTGATGAAGCAACTAGTTGAGGTTGGGATGTAGAAACTCATACTCCATAGTATGATGGTCCACTTATGGTATTAATTATAGGAATATGTTGTTGACTATTTTTTTATGCATTAGCACCACTATGGTTTGGATTAGACATTGCTTACACATTATCCACTATATTTTTCTCATGATTTTGTGTATAAGTAGAAGACACTTCTTCAGTAATGGGTATATGCAAAAAATTGTCTACCAAAGTGTTTTTCATGAATGGGTCTAAACTTTTAATGTCTTGACTAGTTAAATTTATCAAAACTCCTATTGAAGGAATTGAGTCAATAAGAGGTTTGCTCACCATGGTCATCTAATTGAAATTGTGTGCTAGATTCAGATAGGTTTGATATACCATCTGCATTTAGTTAAAGTGGTCTTCCATGATGTTTTTTCATCTATTAGGCATATTAGGGTCTTGATATGTTTTTTAGACTAGAGCCAAAGGATTACTAGAAGAAGCCTGTTGATTATAAATTATATTGTGGGGTATTCTTACTAGGCTTGGTAAATTCTCATGAGGGAAGTCTGCTAGAAACTTGGCCCCTACCTCTATGGATCTAACCAAAATATTATCTTTGTTCTCCAATAAATGATGCATAAACACAAATGGATCATATGTGGAAGGCATATTAGTAGAACATGACTATTGAAGAATTGGTTCGTCAGTTGTAGGTATTATAACTATGTATTATGTGGTTTGTGTTTAGTCTTGTTTAGAATAAGGTGGTGTATTAACCAAATAGTTAGCCAATTAATCTTATATTTGTGCCTTTAATTGAGTATTAAAATATGGATAAGGATCCATCTCATAAGAAATATTATCTGCATAGGGGTCTTGCACCATTTCTTCATATGTAACCACATTACTAATCCTTAGATTATACATGAGTCCACTACAAGTGTAAGAATACATGTTGGGATCCATAGTCAATGCTTTGTGATATAAAGGGAAGAGAGTTATACAAACTCTAAAAGGACAATGTCTAAAAAGATGATGTTCAAACCTAGTCTAGATTTATCAAAAGGATCAAAAGGTTTATGTAAAGATTTGTGATAACACAAACTAACATTAAGTGGCTAAAATTACACATCTTACAAAAAAAGATTAAGTAAATGAACCAAAAATAAAAATGTCAAACACTAAGGTTAAGGTGTTTTAAACCAATCTAATATAGAAAATTAAAAGTTACTAGGTCTTTTGGCCAAACACGACGTAAAAATCTAGGCTCAAATAAGGCATGCACTAAGAATCTTAGCCAAAGGGCATCAAAATCTAGACTTTGAAAATAGATGAAATTTTTAATCTAACAGATTTGAAACACTTATAAAAAACATTAGGCATTTGATTATTAGACATGGACTTGATCAAATAAGTATAAGGTATGAAAAAAGGCACTTTAGAGATAGTTTATTTTCTCACAAATAATGGTATAAAACTTGATTCTTTTGACAAATAATCCAGACAGAAGTGAATGGCATAATTGTGCTAGACAAAGGTTCACAAAAGTATAATTAGATTAGTCTAAAAATGTAGGAACAAATTTTAAATATATGTAAGAGGGCCTATGAAACAATATCTAAAATGTTTTAGGCATTGTAACAATGCTAGAATACCTAAAAGATGTGAAAAAATGCTTGTTTTAAATACTCTCTAAGGCAAAGATATTTTCCCACAAATCTGATAGTATAACACTATATTTCCTGACTCAAAATGTTATGGTGCATAGACTCAAAGTGCAAGTGTTTAACACAAAATGACTTAAATCTATCAAGTGGTGATAACGATCATGAGTCTTAAATTAACTTCAACCGAAATTAGAAAGTGAGCCTAAGTTCCCTCAAATTTAGTGAAAATGGTGAACCCACTTAACACATCAACCATATGAACTTATAAAGGTGAAATTTCAAATTTATATTATAAATGGACTTAAACAACTTTGGTAAAGTTCTAGACTCAATTGGGCAGCATAACTTGCCAAAGTGGATGATATAACTCCAAGTTTTGATGAACTTTGAACAAGACAAATTGACGATTTCACATAGGTAGCATAATTCCTCTTTGTTCAAAGTAAAATGAGGACCTTGTGTTTTGGTTTGTATAATTTGTTTACACCAAATTTTGACTCCAAACAAGACTCTAATCTAGGACAAAACCAACTAATTAATTTCTCTTAGATCTTAAACTGACAAAGTTGCTTGGTATTGTTAGAATCTGTCACTATACATCATTTGAGAGGATTTCAAGTGTTCATCCAAAAATAAATGTGCATTATATAGTAGGGTTTTTACACCCTCTTCTCTCAAATGATAGTACTACAACATGGAACTTGAGGCATACCTTGCACTAATAATACTTTTATGATAAGTGGGGATTTATCTAAGATCTACAAGTTTCTAAAAATTCTAGGGGAATCAATTACAAAATAAATTTCACATCAAATAATGCAAAAAAAAAGTAAAGATTTTGGGTTCATATCATTTGGATTATTGAAAAAAGGTCTAGCCCTTTTTTCAACCACTACATCCTAATATTTGATCAGTGTAGTGTGATGTTCAAAGTGCCACTACATCTTGTGTGCAACTCCAATATGGATCCAAATGAATTCAATGCTAGGAGGTGAAACCCCAGGTCAAAGCTTCCATAAATAACTCATAGGAGGTAATGACGTCCGACTCACAAGCCAAGTTTACATGAAATAAAGAAATCATAAAATAAAAAGACTTTGGGGAGATTGTCAAGGTTACCTAATACTTTTATGATTTTTTGGGGAGTGATTTAGATGACATTATTTGTATGCCTTGGACTTAGGTAATTTTCAATTAAGAAAAGTGCTTTTGATTCCAAGGATTCCCTAAAGGGGTCAAATGGAAGAACATACATGCAACATCCTTGTATTTTTTGAAAAAAAAGTGCTAATTGAAACAATGAAAACAAAATTGACAAGTATGTTTAATTTTAAGCCCAAATGAAAGATTTGGTGGTGTTCATTTGACCCCTTGGTCTTCAAATTGAAAACTTGTAAAACTAATGCTAGAAACTTACTTAAGCACCTAAATGTTATATTAAGCACCAAACTAATGTTCCTAGTTTATTTTAAAGCATACAAAAGATGATTTAAACACATTTTACAAAATTTTCAATTTGGTTCTATAAGAAAAATGTTAGAAAGTGGTTTAGATTTGAAGCATTTTTAAAGATAAAACAATTAACTTAGGAAAATGAACTCTCAGGTTGACACAGTCAAGTTGGGATCTGAGTCAAGGTGAGTTGGGTCAAGTCAAGCTGAGTTGAGATCTAAGTCAGGGTGAGCTGGGTCAATTCAATTTGAGTTGGGATCTGAGTTAGGGTAAGTTGGGTCAAGTTCAGCTAAGTTGGGATTTGATTTAGGGTGATTTGGGTCAAGTCAGGATAAGTTATGATCTGAGTTGGGGTGAATTGGGTCAAGTTAGGATGAGTTGGGCTTGAAGTCAGGGTGAGTTGGGTCAAGTTAGGTTGAGTTGGGATCTAATTCAAGGTGAGTTGGTCAAGTTGAGCTGAGTTAGGATCTGAGTTGGGGTGATCTAGGTCAAGTCAGGCTAAGTTGGGATCCAATTTGGGGTGAGTTAAGTCAAGTCAGGATGAGTTAGGATCTAATTTAGGGTGAGTTGGGTCAATTCAAACTAAGTTGGGATCTGATTCAAGGTGAGTCAAGTCAAGTTAGTCTAAGTTGGGATTTGATTCAAGGTGAGTTAGGTTAAGTCAAGATGAGTTAAGATTTGATTTAGGGTGAGTTGGGTCAAGTCAAGATGAGTTGGGATCTGAGTCAAGCTGAGTTGGGTCAAGTCAGGCCAAGTTGGGTTCTAAGTTGAGGTGAGTTAGGTCGATTTAAACTAAGTTGGGATTTAAGTCAGAATGAGTTGGGTCAAGTCAAGGTGAGTTTGGATCCCAATCAAGGTGATTTTGGTCAAGTCACGCTGAGTTAGGATCTAAGTCAGGGTAAGTTGGGTCGAGTCAAGACAAGTTGGGATCTGATTTAGGGTGAGTTAGGATCTAATTTGGGGTGAGTTGGGTCAAGTCAAGCTGATTTGGGATCTGAGTCAAGGTGAGATGGATCTAGTCAGGCCAAGTTAGGATCTAATTTAGGATGAGTTGTGTCAAGTCAAGCTGAGGTGGGATCTAAATTACATAGTCTCAAGAATAAAAATGTGAGCTCCAAAAAATAAGCTTCTTTTTCAAATCTTCACCTTTTTTTATTCCACACTCTAAGATCCTCCATGATAATGGTTAGCATGTTACTTGTAGGTGTTATTTTATAAATATTTTGGGGTAAAGTTCCACCAAGCGTGTCATTATGTGAACTAAGAATTTGACTCAAGAGAGGTGCTTAGTATTGTGTTAGTCTTAAAATGAAAACAAATTGATAAAAACACACTAACTAGCATACATCTCTAAGCCTAGTTTCTAGGGTGAGATTAATAACAAAAAAATGAAAAGCACAACTAAAAAGTAAAAAAAAATAAGAATCCTTCAACTTCTTTGGATGTTTTAAATGCTTATTTTAGTGGATTGCTCAACTTGTGCTCATGAAGTATTCATCAAAGGAGGCTTAGTTATCTCCTCTTCTCCTTGGCACCTTGTGGCTTTGGCTTAGCTTGGTTCAATATTTTGGCATGTGAGAGCTCTTGGAATCAATTTGAAATGGTAAATTTTCATAAATTAAGCTTAAAATTCAATAGGTAAGGCATCCTATTTATAGATTTTAAGATTGCTTAGAATCAAATTGAAACATCCATCTTGAGATGAATATGTGTGGTTGAGGATTAATTCAATTTTTTTAAATTAAATCTATAATTATTCTCATCATTACATTGGAAAAAGAGGCATTAAAGAGTCATGGAGGGTCATTATGAGGCATGGGAGACCCATAATCTTGATATTTGTGGCATTTATGGCCTAGGGATGCCACCCCATATGATGATGCAATTAATAGAAATAAATTTCCAATAAATATTTATTCAATAAGTTTCATGGAAAATTAACTTAAGGCCCTAATTTGGTTTTATTAGCTCTTAAGCATGATTAAACACTTTGTGCACAAATTACTCAAATTGATAAGAATGCCTTGTTATTAGTCCAAAATTTAATTGGATTAGAATTAGAAGTCAATGTTAGATGCATTGGAGCTATATTCCCATTTAGGATGTTTCCAATACTAAATAATAAAGACACACATATCATACAATAAATTTGATAGAAAAGAGCAATCTAGAGCACCCAAGTGCAAAATTGGAATTTTAACTTTAAATGATCTAATCAAAATCAGCTATCTTATAAATTATATAGCCCTATTTAGTGATACCTTGGACAAAATTGGCACTTGAATATGTCAGATTCAACTCATTTGATGCATTTTAGAGTTTTTAGGCCAAATTATGCACTTTAGGTGTAAATTGGTCAAAATCCTGATTGGAGGTCATTGGTGGCCAAATTTAGGTGTCTACAACAAAAATGATTCTAAAATAAACATAACTATAAAAAAAGACAAACATGCCAATGAAGCAAGACATCATTTAAAAATATCAACTAATAAAGCATACACATTGAAACTAGTCAAAGGAGGAGGTATAACCAAACTTTATCATTGATAAAATGATTGAAAATGGGTAGGGATTCACCATACCTAGGTGAAGGATACAAACATAGCCTATCAAGGTTGAATATATAAAGAAATTGATAGAAGAAGGAGAAAGAGGCATAGGAGAGTGAGATGACAAGTTTCTCATGAGTTACATGTAAAAAGAGACTAATGAAATTGTTATATCAGACCCTTTAAGACATGTGTATCTCTCTTAAAGATGCTCTTCTCCTAAAAGTGTTGTGGGAGTTTTAAACTTGGCTTGACACCTTGATCTTCTCTTCAAAACTACCCTTGCCTTAGCTTATGAGATAATAAGTGGCTAAATTGAATTTTAGGTCATGTTTAACTGATATATTTCTCTACTCTTTACACCTTTCATCTTATTAAGAACTCTTCAAATTGACATCTTAGTAGTAATCATCAAGTAACTCCTTAGGTGTCTTGAAACCTTTTTGACTCACTAGGCCAATTTTGATTTTAGATGTAAAATTTTGATTTAATATTTAACAAGGAATTATTTATCCATTTATGGCCTATTCACATCATAATATACCTTAAATAACTCATTTAGAGTGATCAAACTATCCCCAAGGTCTCATTTTACACCAAAAGGTTTTGTTTGGCCTCATTCCTTCTAGCCCTAAAAACATGTAAAATTATTTTTATAGAATAATGTACAAAGTATATTGGGAAAGTGAGAACATAATTTATGACCTCGTATGTATTTACAATCCCATGCTAAATTTTAGGTTTTGAATCAGAGTAGAAGTGTATTTTCCTTCCATTCTCTCTTCTCAATTAGGCTTCTTTGCCTAGAAACCGAGTTGTGGCCTAAAATCACTCCCACAGATGTGAAAATTAGGAAAATAATGTAATTCACTTTACACATGCCATTCCCATGGTTCATGTTAATTTTCCACTCCTGAGACCCTATATGGATTGGTCAAGCTTGAAATGGTAAAAAACCCTAGTCAAGGCACTTATGCAAGCATGAGAGATAGTTAGAGTGCTTAGCAAGGAATTTTTAGGATCTAGTGCTTATAAATTGTTTTTAAGGATTTTAAAATCATTATTAAACTTCATTAATTGAGGAAAGGTCTCTTGAAGTGTCTTATAGGCTTGTAGGTAAGCCATTTGACTAGGAAAATAATATTTTTCTCTCTTCTTAGCTAACTTGGCAACTTGAAGAGCTCATGTACCTTTATATGATACCTAAATGGGTATGTGTAAGGTCATAAAACCTCTATAAATTATTTATAACCATTTTAATTTTATTTATAGATCATTTCATACACCACACCTTCACATACAAGTGTACAACCCTATTTTTTGATCAATTTCATACACCCATATACCTTAACATGCCATCAAAATACATAATCAAGTTATCATGAAACTTTTTAATGTCATAAATGTCATAATAAGGTCAAATACCTCCATTTTAATTAATTTAAAATCAGATTTATCACATCAGGTCATTTTTTGCTTTCTAGTCAGCTTCAAACAAGTTTTTAGTCATAACAATGGTTCATAAATGCAAAAGCTTATTTATCTCTCCTAATACTATAAAGTGGAAGTATAGGAACCCATATAACACCTCCACACACCAATAATTATAATTCACAACCTCATGAGTTTTGGATATTTTTCAATGATGTCATGGTGATGTCATGGAGGTGTCTAAGTGTGTATATGAAGTGCCTTGATAGCCCAAGTGATAATGACAAAGCGTGCAATGTGCTTGTCCTAGTATGATTGAAAAAGGCTTAGTTGATATTCAGTTTTATAATGGTTTGAGATGTTTAGGGATGAGTATGGAGTATTGAATATGTACAATATTTCTCTAAGATGTTTTCTAATATTTGAGTGATTGTGTGCATAAGTGGATTTCATTTGTTAGTCCATAGTTTTTATCTAGATATTTTGGGTCCAATGGTAAAAAATATGAGTAGGTAGATTTTTGACATCACCATTGCCATGTATGCATGATTCATGGGAAGTTTTTTATATGGTTGTTATCACATTAGTCCTTATCTATTTTTTATCTAAATTTTAGATTATACACTAAAGTACATCAAAAGATATGTAAGTGTAAATTTGGGCTCCCAGGTTGTTCGATCGTGTTTTCCCATACTTAGCCAAATTTGCATGAGGTAAGAAAGAGTCAAGTATTTAGTTTAGTGATGGAATATATCTCATGTCTAGATTTTTTAGGATAAGTTGATCATATGGGTTTATTAATTTTTGTGCCTGGTTGATTTGGACTAAATTTTAGATCATGCACTAAAGCACATCAAAATATATGCATGTGTAAAGTTGGCCTTATAGGAAATTCTTGACATTTTTGGCTCTGTGATAGATAAATATAAGAAGGTATTTAATGTCATTTTATCTCACTCATGTGAAGGTTTAAGGATCATTTTGACACATGGTTGTATTCTCCTATGTGAAGAGATCATGTGTTCCAAATTTAAAAACATGTGCTTGAGTAAAGCAAAAGATATGCAGGTGTATGGTTGACCTTATATAGATAAAAATGGTTCCTGTACTTAGTCATTTTTTTAAAAGTTAAATTTCAAGCAACATCAATGGAGTGCATTACTCTAAGATGTTAGAAAGTAGTGAAATAGTGCCAAGTGTTCAATGTTTAACACTAAGTAGAGATAAAGATCAAGATTCTTCTAAGGATAAATGGTGAGCAGGTGATCATACAGATAGAAATAAATGGTGCACATTAAATTCAAGAGATAAAATTCATAATTTTATAGCATAGATAAAGTGAGGACTATCTCAAAGAGTTTAATGGAGCATATGAATTTAAAGTTCCTAGATTGCACAAGAGGAGGTCAACTGTTAAAGGTTTAATGTTTGGGCATTGACATATTATGCATTAAATATCAAAAAATACCAAAGGTGTGTGATAAATCTAAATTTATGAGGATATGAGATGTGATCATAGTGTTCAAAGTTTAACTTTGACCATTGGCATTTGAATATTTGAATTTTGTAAAGGGAAAGACTAGTGCATGTTTTTGAGCCATAACTTTTGATCTATGTAAAATTTGACCATGGTGCAAAAAGTGAATTTGTATAGGACTCCAAGGTTTATCTATAAATATAAGTTTGAATTTTTGAAAGTGTGTAAAATAAAAGTTATTAATGTTAAAATTTTACTATATATTCATTCATGTTTTACAAGTAACCCGAGAAGGGTAATTAAGCTTGAATTGATGTTATTTAGATGTTTCATTATGGATTGGATATTGGAGAGTGTTTTAAAATAAACGAGGGTATTTTGAATTATTTTTTGAGGTGTTATCAATCTCTCTTGAGTATGAATAATGATTAAAAATTTTACTATGTGTTTGTTCATGGTGTCCTTATGAACAAGGATATTGTTTGAATTATTTAAGATTACACAAAAGATTATAATGATGATTATAAAAATTTGAAATTATCTAAGGTGTCATGTTGAGTGGACCTATGGATTTAAAAGTGGTCTTGTGTTCTTAATTTTCTCAAAAAAGTGTCAAAGAACTGAGTGGTTCTCCATAGGACCTAAAGGTGACTTAGGCCTATTTGAAAGAGAGTTGGCTTTAACCCATGTTATATGCCTTAAGGATGAAGGCATGTATTATGGATAACAAGGAAATATTATGGAATTTTTAGATCATGAATGCTATATATATAGTGAAACCAAATATGATGGTTTCTTAAATTGTGGAAGACTTGTACGAGAGAATTGAAAGAGGCTTGTGTGTGTATGGTGAAGTGAAGGAGAGAAAGAGTGACTAGTAGATGAGTTAAAGAGTAGAATAGTTTAAGTACTATGTGTATGACCTATGGGTCATATTTTCAATGTCAGAATAGTTATATTATAGGTTGAGGATGAGCGAAGAGGTCTAGGGTGATCCAAAAGGTGGCATTGGATGTATTGAGTGTGCAAAGTTGAAGAGAGATAATATACTTTATATATCCATCAGATTGGTAGGAAATAATTGTGTATGAGATGTGTTGTTTATAGGTGTTATTATGGAATCTCAACATCTAGGGGGTTACAACCTCCTTTCAAGGTGGAAATTTCTAGATGTCTAGTTGTTGTGGTAGCTCTGCTACACAGGTGTGGTAGCACTTAGTAGGATAGTAGTCTCACTAAATAAGGGATGGTAGTTCCTTGATAAGTTGTATCTAGTCTAAATTATCTATTTTTATTATAGGATAGTAGTCCAATTTTAGGTTCTATTGGGTTTTCTCCCCTAAGAGGGTTTCCCACATATGTCATGTGTTATGTGCTTGATCTTACATTGTCTTTATTGTTTATTACTATAATTGATATGTATACTTAGTGAATGCTTGTGGTAATTAATGAAGAGTTTATAAGGATTGAAATTGAATCTATAATATCTATGGCTCACTGATTCATCTCCCAATGATTTTACCTCTAACAATGAGGGATCTAAGTAAGATATAGTGGCCTCTCAGGCTCAAGTATGCATTCTATGACTACCGTACATTCTTAGCATCTGTTCATAGCCTATAGGTATTTTCATTAAAAAATATCACTATTAAAATTGAGTATTAATAATTTTGAATAATTTTCAATTATCGTTATCTTCCATGCATCATTTTAGTGGAGTTATGAGCTTCACAAAATACCTTCTCGGGTGTGAAATACTATGCATATAGGTTGAGAGAGATGTTTTAGGATTAAAAGCCTACCAAATGTTCATAATTGAATGAAATGACCTTCCATAGGTCTGAAGAAACTTAGAACATGTTTTCAATTTTTTTTTGAAATGGGGAATGACCTTCAAAATGCTTTTCAACTTGCTTGTTCACTATGAAGGTTTGTTGACTACGTGAGCTTCTTGACCCTAGAGGTCTATGTTTGCTCTTTTTTCCATTGTCAAATGATTAGAAACTTCATGTAATGATTATTGAAGCTTATAATCTTCTCCATAGAGTATTCATGCTCCCATATCATCTTCATAAAACCAACCTTCACCATAAATCATACACACATGATTGTGTAATCCATAGGATTTTACTAAGACACCAAGGTTATAGGTAAGTATTTGAGTTTTTTAATCTTAAATGGAGAAAATAAGTAGAGTGAAGTACTTGAAAAGGTATATACATAATTAATCTCTTATCACTTTTTATGGAAATAAAACCTTTTAAAAATTGAGCACCTTCCTTCTCTAACAAAGTATGTATAAAACCAACCTTAATTGACAATAGGTAACTTTTAGGAATGAATATGAATGCATTTGAGTTTCAAAGTATTCAATAGAAAACATTGAAAAACTTCAAGATTATTTTACTATTTGATATTTTGTAACTCCTCTCAAAATTTTCAAAACCCTTCACTTTCACAAACACACACCTTTTTACTGCCTGTATCCCATACATGATTGTAGGTGGTTATTTGAGAAGAGTTTGAACATGGACTTTGAAATTGGTCTTATCAACTAGGATCTAGACATTTTTGAGGTGATTAACTTCATGAGAGGTTATATTCACCATGATACAAATTACATTATCATTTTATGGCACCTTCTAACTTTTGCCTTTTATAATCATACATAGGTCTATGTGCATTAGTATTTAAGCCTATAGACATAATAAATTCAACTCCTTCTTGGATTTAAAATGGTTAAGGTGTTTCCATTAATAGTTATTATTTTTTGTCTACACTAATTAATTTTTATACACCAATCCTCTTCATATGACCATTGGCTTATGTCTAAAATGAGGACCTACAGGTTTATAACTTATAGGTCTACCTTTTTTGCTTATATGGACTATTAATAATAACTTACTTTAGTGTTAGACATATTTAGACTAATCAAATATTAATAATTTATTATTAATCTCTCCATAACCCTATTAATATTTAGAAATCACTATACAACCTTAAATGTGCCCATTCACATGTATGACCTATGTATATAGCTAGGGCATGTAGAAAGTTTATGCATAAAAGTTGGGGTCTCTTCATTCATTTATACTCCCTTAAAACTCCTAAAAGTGATTAAATACTAGTATTACCTTCACCTTAGGGCTTCATAACCAACCTTGACTTATATTTTAAATAATTTCTCATTAAAACATAGATCTACAGGACTACAGACCTATAGATCTGCATTCTTTATGCTTAATGCTTAGAAATGGTGTAGGTTTGAACTCATGAGACTGAGATCATCTTAAATTGGATCCTCATACTTCAAATTTATTCATATCATCTTATGATATCATGATATCTAGGTGAACTTGACAAAAAAATACAAAAATATTTGGAAACATGCTTTGTAGGCAAAGTCAAACACAGTCTTCAAAACCAAAATCATGTATGATACTTGAAGAAGATATGCTGGAGCAAATAATGGAAAATTCTATGGACTTGAATTTACATTGATAATAGTGTAAGCATGATGATATATCTTCATTTCATACTTTCAAACATTGAAAACTCTATAGCAAATAAGAACTATGATAGTCACTCTATAAACTGTGTAAGAGAGTAGATTTCCTTGAAAAATTTCTTCCTACACGTGCCAACCTAGTATATTAAAGTGTTAAATTTATTTACATACCTTTGAGGATTCATACCAATTGTTCTCATGATTTAATGAATTCATTATTTCACTTGAGAGGCCCAAAACTAACCTCTCATGGTTTTGCACCTCAAAAAAGTACCTTAGCCCCATAGAGATTATTCATAAATATAAGGAGATAAATCAAACAACCAATGCCACTAATTGAGATTATATAGTGTTCATCAACTCTTTTCAAAATCTTAGGCTCTGACTCCACCTACATGGCTTGTACCATCCACTTCAAATTCACCTTTGTGAGTTAATGAAGGGAATGATGGAGGAAAGAGAGACTTATTTTCATCTCTAGAACCTAAAAATTTATCCAAAGCATTAATATTACCAATTAAATCATAGGAGACACATGTAAACTATTTTCACCTAAAAATGAGTTCAATAAGTTTGTAGCAGTGCATTAAATTCCCTTCTAGGTGTTGACATTTAAGATTCTAAATAATGTCTGACATATGGCCATATAGGGGAGTTTTATAGCTTATTCAAAACCATGTAAAGATATTATTATGGATAATTTACTTTGGAGGATTTTTCATATGTCAAAAATAATAAAAAATCACCTTTTTCAATTTCTCTTACCTTAAAGTCCACAAATATACCTTAAACTTTCCTAATCAACATGAAATGTTTATGAATGGTGATTAAGGTATGAAAATACTTTTAGAGACACACAAAAATCTATGACACCTCTTGAAATCACCTATATTACACCATGACATGTCTAGGCCACCACAAGGCTATGATATAACATTATCTTAATCTTACCAAATAAACCTTAATCTTTACTAACAAGGTTTTAAGAAGACTATCAAATCACCTCATAAGGCATGACAAAGATTTAAAATAGGTTATAAAAACATGAAAATCAAGTTTTAACTTATATGGGTTGACATTTTGACATTGGGGCTGAAAGTTAGTCAACAGGAAACCTTCTTGAACTTGTGTTCATGAATGCATTATGTTTGCTCCATGCTTCTTATTTTTGATACACTTATTCACTCTGATCATTTTACTACTTGTCTGTGATTCTCCTCCTATATCCCAAAGTTTATCTTGTTGATGTGGACTATCTTTGACATTGAAGATGCATACTTTCATTTTTATTATTATATGTTTACTTTGAAGCATGAAGTATTGATCTTATTGAAAATATTGAGTATCTCCTTTATTCATTGTTGGAATTTTTGTCTCCAATATTTATCTCTCTCTTTGTTGTACCTACTCTTGCACATAAAATCATAGATCATATAAATAAAATTGTTTATTAGGTCCATGAAACCTATTTCCTATGACCATGATGGCTACCAAATACATGGTAGTCAAAATAACTTGAAAGAGGATTTTTTAATCCTTTGACTTCCCTTTCTTCCTTCATATGGGTTATTTATTTCATCTAAAAATTGCTCACATTTTTTTCTAACCTCAATTATAGGTGCTTCACAAATAATATTTTATTTCCCATCCTCATGCTACTTACTAAGAGCCTTTTAGTTTCTAATGCCTTCTATAGAAACCTCTTTTGACATGCTTAATTTTATATTAGATTCTCTTGGAGGATTTGAATTTCACATTAACAAAATTTCATTAGAAATATCATTATTATCCTCACTCATATTCTCATCAAATGTATCTTGATGTTCTAAAGGAAAATCAAACACCTCATTAGCTAAATCAACTATTATATCCTCCTCTTCATCTTTTACCTATTGTAAAAACTCTTTAATGATATCATTCACCTCTATTTCTTCTATTTCAGGAAAAAATCCTTGTTGCTTGTTACCAACACCTTATTGTTGCACTTTTTTGTTGTTCCTTCTTGTTTTAGTGGAAGGATTATATGCTTCTCTCCTATTTCAAAAGTATAGGTATTTTTATATCCATTATGGAAAGCCTTCATATCATACTACCATGGCCTATCTACAATAATATGAAAAACATCCATTTATACCACATAAAATAATACCACATCTCTATAAATTCCAATTTGAAATTATACTCTACATTATTCATTTACAAAAAATTCATGGTCATTTTGTAAGTAGAACACTTTATAAGGAGAAGGATGATATACCTTTTCCAAATTCAATTTACTAACCACCTCATCAAACACTCAATTATCGATACTCCCAAATGTCAATAATGACTTGACAACACTTACGTTTCACCTTGCATGTGATCCTAAATAGGCTTTGTCTTTGTATTTGTTACACATTTTTCTCCTTTCGCTTGGGAAGCACCTTATCCATCAGCAATAATCTTCTCCTTTTAGTTTATTTATTTGACCCTTTACTTTCTTAATTTTTAGATTGAAATATTTGATTATGATTTATTTTATCATAATTTGAGACTTCATAAAGACTATGGCCAATTTCATGATTTTTATAAAATTTGCCTCCAAAGAAATCTTTTTTACCTTCTAGATATAACATTATTATTTTGTATGGATAATCTCCTCTTGAGATTTAATCTTGACCTCAAGGTGTGATATTTTTTTCTTCATGAACTTGGATGGCTCTCACCATAGTACCTCTTCTCTTTGAAGTACCTACTCTTTTCTTTTTGAATCCTCTCATCTTTTCTTTTACTTTTAGTGCAAGTTGATAGGATTACTCCACTATTATAGGAAATAATAAAGAAATTTCATCTTGAATACTAAATTTTAAACTATTTACATACATGGATACCTTCACCATGTCTTATTACATATGACCTAATCTTATGGTCAATCTATAAAACTCTTCATTATATTCTTTAATTGACAAATTTCTAATGTTTTCTAAAAAGAACAATATTATAATCTCTAGTTATAAACTTAACCTTGATTTTAGCCACCATCCTATCTAATGAGGTAATATTATGCTTAAGTTTATTTACTCTATAATTATTTACTACATCCCACCATAATGATGTATGTCCTCTTCACCTTGTCACATCAAACTTCACTTTTTTAGTTTCATCCGCACTTTCATAATCAAAGTACTTATCTAGAGTGTTTATACAATCTACCATCTCTTCTTCATTAATATTACCATCATACATGGGAAATTAAATTGAGGTTTAGTACTTACCCTTTAAATAACCTTTACAAGTCTTTCTTCTTCACCTTCTTTATTCTCTAATGATAATGTATCTTCTTATGGTTTTATATCGTCATCACTGATGTAGCCTCCTATAATACCTCTTCTCAATGTCATTTCCATTGTTTACAAGCATTCATTCCTATATGTTTCTCAACTCCCTCATCATGTACTATTTTTTTTATTTCCTTCTCTAACCTTCTTTGTACCCTTAATCCTAAGTTCCATCCCCACAAGCTTGTCTTCAACAACTTGATATCCTCCTTAGGTCACCTCCAATAGAAGTACAATCAAATATTTAGTTTAGGCATTTTGAGATCTAATACCACTTAGTGTCAAGTAAGTGGTCCACTTAATTTATCTTCACTTTGCTTGCAAAAGTAGACTTTTCTTCATTTTGACAATATATTGATCTTCCAATAAGAAGATCCTTATCTATATTGATCTTGAAATACCAATAATCTACGCTCAAATAATTAATTGACTCCAATATTTGAATGTTTGAACTTGAAGAAAGACACTTTCACTTTGATGAAAAATAGGGAATTATGTTCTTACAATGATCTACTTGAGAAAAATATCCTTCATTAATCTCCTAAAAAAGTCAAATACTTAGAGTTATTAATGTTTTGACTCAACTTAATTTATATCTTCAGGTCATGAATAATTTCAATACTCCAAACTTGAGAATGTCTCAAACTTTCAAAATGGGTTTGTCATTCCTAATTCAATTTCCAAAGTATAAAACCAACTAAAATTTTAAAATATTCTCTAACTATGACTTGTATTGTAACCATAATAATTAATATTTGTATAATAGGTTGAAAATTCAAACCTCAAGAAACACAAACCTAATTTCCCTTACTTTGTCTTAACTTGATGAATAATTACAAATGTATCAAGAATATTCCTACAAACAATAATTTCTCAAAAAATATTTAAGGAATATATTGGCTAATTGATATTCACTAAAACATCAATAATATACTTTATTATATAACCATGCAATGTCCACAATACTGACAAAGTCACCACCACTTACAAATATTAATTATGACTGGATTTCTATAATACTTAATAAGGTTTTTTGACCTTAGGATATTTATTACTATTTTTGAATACCTTTAATAAATTAATCAAGACATTATAAATATGTTAGAAAACTATAATTTGTGATGAGAAACCAATTCCATCTATTGGTTTCTCAATAAATTAAACTCAACAACAAACTTAACTTTCTAAGTCTAAATAGTCCTAACCTTCCATATTAAAAGTAATTGACTTATTATATATATAAAATTACTAAGTACATGTTCCAATAGTATATTAAAATGGTATTATAATGATATAAGACTTCCTTGGAAGATTTTTACTCAAAACCAATACAAAATTACCATTGCTCCTCTTGATTGGTTCTTCACAATTGATAATTATAGGATTTTAGAACACAATCCATTATCTAAGCAACCAAAAAGATAGTTTAAGAATTAAACCACTTGAAATAAATTGTAAACCTTCTTTGACAACTTTTATCAAAATTTGGTCATATTTGACTAGTTAAATCTCAAGCTATAGGCATTTTTGTCTAAATTAGGGTTTGACTGTGTATTTAGAGGTTGAGAGCTAGAATTTGATAATTCATAAATAATATGAACTCTTTAATAAAAATAACACATGAATTAGGACCTATAAAACATCCTTAAACTCTTATAATCATTTAAAAAAAATCATATAATGGTTTACATGATAATGAGTGACTAAAGTACTGAAGTCATATGTGAAACATGGTAATTTGACAATTTTTAACTACAAAACATCAAAATAGGAAAAAAATCACATCAAACTTGATTTATAATGTTTAATACATTTGATAATAATATAAAATTCTTTCTCTCTAAAAAAATATATCTTTATTATGCAATAGAACTTATTATTGATTCAATATAGACCCCTATTTTATAAGACAGACTATCAAATCTGTCAACTCTTCACGTATTGACCCAATCATGAATTTTGTAGACTTGGTCATCTACTAGAATATTATTATAATGCACTCAATGAGGACATACATTTTCTAAACTATGATTTCATCAATTATAATCCCTATATTAATATGCATATATAAATCTCAAACTTCTTATAGGATGGGGGGTGTTCTCATCTTGTAGGGAGATGGCAGTCTCCTCACGCAAGTATTCCCAAAGCTTGGGCCTTCAATTTTGTGTTGATTATAATGGTTTAAGGTATATTTTAACATCATTATATCAATGGATAAAAACTTATATAATCTCCCTTAGGTTTCTAAAAGTAGGCATTTGTAGTAAGCACTCAACATTTATGTTGTGAAATTAGTGAGGCAATGTGAGGGCAAGTAGTTATGTAGCATCAATAGGGTATGGATGAAATAAATTATGTTATGCTTTTAAAAGTAAGTATAATAGATCTGCATCATTGAAATTGGTTTTCTTGAGAGCCATATAAATGCTCATTTGCTTATTTTTGTACCTTTATAAGACCCTTGATGGGCCATGAAGTATCCATGTCTACTAAAGCGATGAAATTAGAATGATATCTATTCTCTTCACAAGAAAAATATCTCAAATATTTGTAATTATATATCATGAAAAATATACACAAGGATGAAATTATGACTTGGTTCTATGAATTTAGACTTTATAAATTTCATGCCTATTAGATTCCATGTAAATGCTGCATTTAACTGTCCACTCATCATGATTACAATGGTGGATGTGGAAAATCTTTATTGAATCTAGAAATTAGGATAGTTAGTCATTAACACATGTGTGGAGTTACACCATTATGATTTTTGTTTTTCATATAGGGGTATGAGCAAATGATGTTGATGAGCCATCAATTTATTGAAGATCAAGTCAATCAACCCTTGGATTTGATATTTACTTTTGGTAGATGACCATTATATGATGGAAATACTATTTATGTGACTTTTCTATACCTTTCCTTGACTTAATTTATTTTATTAACTCTTCTTTTACATCCACAATGGCACACATGGATTCACCTATGCATGAATAGTGTACACTATGCTTGGTATATTGGCTCTTGATTCATAGTGAAAAAATATATACAAACATAGATAGACATAAAATAAACTCATAAAAAACATGAAAATATAGGAAATCCTAATCTAATTGGTTCTAATCAACACCCACTCACTTAGCATAATGAGATAAATTCAACTATTGGTGGTAAGGCTTAATCCTACATCTATTTACTTACTTTGGTAAAATGGTTCCCTAAAGATCTCTTAAAACCATAGTTCCTTACTATGCTAGTTCATATATAATATAGGGCCCTTTCTATCGAATCTATAACTTGCCTAAGAAATCTCTAAAATTACTATCATATAATAAGACTAGTTGATCTTTATGAAATTATTTATGGTGTAAATTCCTATCGTGCCATGCTTTCTAGTTTTTCTTGTGAGCTTCCTACGTCTATGATGCTCTACATCTATGCTCTTCCATCCTATTCACTTCAAAGAGTCTGTTATTGAGAGACTCAAAATCCCCTACTCTCATAACCATGGTAATACATAAATTATGTACTATGTATTCCATCAACATGACTGCTTTAAGACCATGTACCAACTAGAATGGTGTATAACTTTTGGATCTCTTGTAGTGCATGTAGTATGTCCACAGAATAATAAGAATGTGATCTTCCCAATCATCCATCTTGACATTGTGCATCTTTGTCAGCATTTTACCTAGCACTTTATTGTAAGCTTTAGCTTAGCCATTTTCTTGTGGATGGTACACAATGCTCTTGTGATGAAAAATCATAAATTCCTCAATAAGAGCCTTGATGGTGTTGTTTAAGAAGTACATGCATTGATCATTGATAAGCTTGATAAGTATCTAAACCTTGTAATAATGTTTTTATAAAGAAACTTTACTACATATTTGGTATCACATCTAGGTATCATAACAACTTCAACTCACTTGGTAAAATAGTGAGTCATAATAATAATATACCTTTATTTTCTACATTTGCTCAGTGGATTGATAGGTCTGACAAATTCAATGCCCCATTATTTGAAATGTTACTCAGCCAATAGAGGTTTCAAAGGAATTTCATCTTTTTGTAGTGGTTTACCCATGCATTAGTAAATATCATAGTGTTGCACTACTCTGTGTGTATCCTAAAAGAGATTGGGTGACCATAACCCACTCTATAATAGATTCTTAGCAGTAGCTTCTCCCAAAAAATGTCCTATAATTCCTTGATCTACCTCTTTCAATATTTTAGGTCCTTCATGTTATAGAATAACCTTGCATAGAACTTTTTCCTTCCCCAAGTGATACAAAATCCTATTGATGATGGTGTATGGCAAGGATCTAGTACCTAACTTCTTCTTATCATGTTCTTGATAGTGCATAGGTAAGAATGCTTGTTTGAGGAAATTGGTGATTACTTCAAAAAATTTAGGAATTATAGAAATGCAAAAGAGGTGAGCATCAGGAGAGTCTTCTTATAATTATTTTAATTCTTTTCCATTAAGAATTTGGGTGAGATGATATGGTCCCATGTTCTCTCTTCCTAGATTTACATTAATGTAGAATTAAAAATCATAAAATAACATCAAACACCAAGATATGCATCATCCTTAACATTTGAATTGTATATAAGGTATCATAGGTCTTGATGATCAGTGAATAATTTAAATGGTGTTTCAAGTAGATAATGTAAAAAAATCTATAATACACACATGATAGACAATACTTCTCATTTAGTGGTTGTGTAGTTCTTGCTCACATCAGATAGTTTCTAGCTAATAAAATAGATAGGATGGTCAAATCCACCATATTTTAGCTACACAAGCACAACACCAATTGAAATAATCAAAGCATCCACATGTATGTGAAAGTTCTTACTCCAATTTGGAAAGATATGAATGGGCATAGTAACCAATCTCTAATTTATTTTGATGAAGGTTAATTGGCACTCTGAAGTCCAAATAAACTTTGCATTTTTATGTAGTAAAAATTCCAAGGGAGATGAAATAGTTGAATATCCTTTGATAAACTTATGATAGTATATTGTATGGACCATAAAATATTGTACTTCAATGGAGCTTACTAGTGGATGCATATTCATAATAATTATAATTTTGGCTTGGTCAACCAAAATGCCTTCACTTCATACTATATGACCTAATAAGATGCCAAAAGGTGTGAAGAAGAGACATTTATTTAAATTTAATGCAATGTGAAAATCTCAACATAATTCTAACATTAGGTGCAACTTAGACAAATGTTATTCAAATAAGGAAAAGGCTACCCAATCATTAAGATATACTTCCAGGAAGTCATGAATGAAGTCCTTGAATGTAGTCACCACTACACAAAAGAACATCATAGGTGAATTTTTAAGGCCAAAAGTTATGACCTTGTATGTAAAAAATCCTCATTCCATGTCAAAAGTCATTTTGGATCTATCATCTTCTACGATGGGTATTTGATGATATCCACTGAATCCATCTATGAAAAAGTAGACTTCATGTCATATGATAGATTCCAAAACTCTATCTCTAAAGGGAATTAGGAATAGATAATTTAAATATACATCATTAAAAATGTGATAATCTACATATACTCAGATTTCCCTTGATTTATTTAGATACACTACCATGGGACTTACCCATTTTGCCTTTCTACTGGGTATATTATTCCTATGTCCTGCATCCTATCGAGTTCATCCTTCACTTTCATATTAATGTTTGAATTTAGCTTGTATGGGAATTTATTTTTAGGATGTGCACACTAAAGTTCAGTATTCATCTCACCTAGATATGGATCAAATACTTATACCTATGAAAATGTAGTCGAAAAGACATCTTGGTAATCTTGTAGGAGTTGCATAACTTCAAAAATTTCAGCTTCTATCTAATAATTATCTATATTCACCAATTTGGGAACTTCCTTAGTTTTAATGTTTGATACATGATTTTAATGGGCTAATAGTAAGTAATACACTTTTCTTCATCAATAGATTCATATTCATTCATTGCCATTCCTATTCCAAAATTTGTATGCTACACAACTTGTCTTCTTAAGTAGGTTCTGCATGATGTCTTTTATTGGATATAATATCCATTTAGGTTCAAATAAATTATTTATATCCAAATAACCATCAAAATAATAATCCTAAATGTCCTCTTCTTTGTCTTGTATTTAGTGGCATGGTTGTGTAAGAGATTATTCTTCTTTCTTGGTAACTTTATATCTTTGTAATGTTGAATTAAGATCAAAAGCTACACTCTGTTGTATAGTGGATTTGGTCATGGTTCTTAAGTATTTTGTGCACCCATGGCATAATAATTGTTTGATTTTATATAGTGCATTATGAATCAAAAGGTTTTCATCTTAAAAAATAAATGTCTATATAAAATAACTTTGTACTTGTGCCCAATAGTTTATCTCCTTTCTACGCTCTTGATTTATATACCATGTTAACAATAAAGGAGTAGGTATAGAGATGAACCCAATACTTTGGTACCACACATTCATCACTCTAGACTTCAACATATTTATATGAATTTTAGGATATTCACCTTATTGGAAGAAAGGCCAATTACTTTTGATGAATAATGCTAGCTAGAACCAGCTAATCATGTGCTCATAGGCACCATCCCACTTGAGTTGGTGATTTTGATGAATTTCCCACCATGTCATGGAAAATCCTTTCATAAAATAATTAATATCACTAACCCAATAGATGATGGTAGGTACATTAACTTGTAAATGTACAATTAACTCATTGATATCCTTAGTTGTATAGTAAATAATATTTTGTTACTTATGAACAAAGACTATTCTCATCAGTCAAAGTTCATGATCACCTCAGACCTAATTAAGTAGGTGTGTTTATAAGTCTCCATTGATAGATGAGTATACTTAATAATTCCAAGTTCCTTCTCTATTCATCTCTATATATTACTACATATGATCATTGACTTGATAGAGGAAGTCAACTTCTAATTGAGTAGGGCATTTTATATACATGGATGCAAAATCTTTTATGAAAAATTGGTTTGCCAATGGTTATGTAACTACTAATTTGGGTTTCCATTATTTTGATGTACTTAAATATTGAGTGAGTAATGAGTCATAATTGAGGTTTATTATACTCATACAAGAAGTTGCACTCAGCTATGCATAGAGCTTCTAGATTTTATTTATATTTCACCTTCATCCAGCTAGTTTCTTGCATGATATATGAAGAATCCTATTCAACTAGAATGATGTAGGGTTTATACACTCTGTTCAAAGGAATTATGGAAACCTTATCTCCTTGGTGCACCTATAATTAATTTTTCATAGGGTTAATATTCATCTAAGAATCATATGCCCAATTATTTCTAATTAGCATAGAGTAATATGTTATTGATATATTCATGTCAATGACTTTAGAGTCACATTTCAAGGTTAATTATGTGACTTTGATCTTAACATCTTCTAATCTTCCAAATAGATTAAGCCTTTCATAATTAGATAAACTTAAAGTTAATGGGTTATAACTCATAATCAGTCATCCAATAACTTCCCATGTAGACCTAGGAACCATGTTGACCATGTTTCGAAAATCAAAGACATCATTTGAAATCTCATAACCTACATCCTCAATATCAATTCATACATCAACATCTCAAGGCTTCTTTGTTTTGATGTACCAAACCAGATTTTCTATTTTTTGTTATCTATGTTGTGCACATTCCAATAAATTATGTAATAGGTTTGTGACGTTCTATAAGATGTATTCATTATGCATTATGCTTAAAAGTTTTAGAAGATTTGTTAGTGTAGTGACAACTCCATCCTAATGCATAATGCACATGATTTGGCCATACATTTTAGAATATATCACTGCAACATCTCCTTTAATGGTGTCTTCATGTTGGATGTTTTTCAACATCTACACAACTTCATACATCAGCCACTTTTCTATAGTTGGTTCTAGGTATTTGTCCTATTTTTATTTTTGGATCCCTAATCCTATGGAATTTCAAGTGGTGGAAAACCTTTTTATATGTTTTTTTATCATGTAAGTGTTAAGGAACACATCCTCCTTAGGATACATACTCACCATATTCACATTATGGATAACTTTATCATTTCCCTACTTTTCCAAGATAGGATAATATTCTATGTCATAATTGTCATGTATTCTATATCATGCATAGTAAGATTGCCTTTGAGGATTTATCAAGTAATTACATTGTACATGATTGTATTCTCCACATAAATAGCATTGTAAATGAGGTCATTGATATTTATTTCCTCTACCACCTTGTTAGCCTCATTTGTATCCTCCCCTAACTCCTCCTCTACACCCTCCTTATTACTACGTAGTATTCCAATGATGATGATACTAGGTATTATTTATAATTTTAAATTGTTGTTGCATAGTTGGTGTGGCCTAATTCATTTATAGTTTCTATGTCATGACTAATATCTAGGGTGATATATAATGGTATAGAGGAGATGGCAGTGTCCAACTCAATGAAGGAGGGGTCCAACTAGCTAGACCTTGAGGCTAGTATTATGGTAAACTAAGAATCCATTTTGGACTTAGTTGGGTTGTATATCCTTTATCAACCTCTAGGCCTATAATCATCTACTTTGATGAGGAATTTTTTTGTATAGTGATGGTGAATACATTTTTGGTGATGCCTTCTTTGATCTCCTACAAATCCTTATAGTTCTTTTCATCATAATTATTTGACTTACAAAAATTGCAATATAAATTATGTGGAATCTTGACATACTATTGTAGAATATGGCATTATGTTGTTGCATTCCCCACTACTTGATAGATTTCATAGAATTTTATCTTGATCTTAGGATAACCATTCCTATGATGTTTGCATTTTTTGCATTCCATACACCATATATTTAATTTAGGTTTATCTACCTCATGGTATTACTCCATTATTTTCATAAAATTATATATTGTATTTTCAATCTTAGAATTGGCAATATGAGATTCTTCATAGTCTTAATTTACTCTACTCATAGGGCAAGATCTCTAGAATTTGATTTTGTAGCATATTGAGTCTGTGTAATGGTAAATCTGACTCTAGAGTGTAGTCCTTTGTTGAACCATGCAACTTTGCCTTTATTCATTAAGGTAAATTCTACTTTATTCATCATATCAAAGAATCTACAGTCATATTCATAGATTGACTCTCTAGACTTTTGCCATATCTCCTTAAAGTCTATATAGTCTGAATAGTATATTTATTTATCTTGAATTTTATGACAAGCCAGTGTTTAACATCTTATAAATTTTCTCACTAAAAATCTCTTCTATTTATGAACTCAATCACTCTTCTAGATAGAGCTACTACTAACTCACACTTTTTGATAGTATCATCAATAATGGCCTTATCTTACCATCTCATTTCATAGGTTAGTTGGTATTATTCAAGGTCTATAAACCCATCATAGATTACTAGGTTTATAAATCCTCCTAGATGACCCATTGTGTAAATTGGTGTCGATGGATTTTGTTACATAGCTATTAATATAGGAGGATACATTCTAGTTGATCATACATGCATAATACTCTATGCACTAGGAGAGTTAACATGCACACTTTATTCTTTTGGGCTTCCTTCTTTTCTTTGTTTGGCTTCAACAAGATTAATGGACTTAAAATCCTTCCTAATTGATCTTGTTTGAGTTTTATAACCTTATAAATACACTTTATTTAAAAATAGTCCATCCCAACTATTATCTTCCTATTTGCCTAGCTGAAAACTTCTACTAGAATATAAGATATTGGGATATAGGGATGTTAATCTTATAGTGAATGTTTCTTTCCTATGATTTCTTCTTCTGCTATGATTGAACCTATGATTAAACTATAATTATGTTTTGATTATTTACTTAACTCTTCTTCTTATTCTTATGATAATACCCTTTCTTGTAGCTATGCACTCTATCTACTCTACTTCTACATTAATCTCACCTTATTTTTCAAACATCTCTTCATCATCTTGTTCGTTATCACTTATTTTAGCTTATTGGCATTCATCATATTATTTCTTCATCCTTAGTTATTTTTCTCTTTCATCATTCTCATCATGTATTTTTACTCATTCATCACCTAGTTTACTCCTATTCTTACCTCTACTTGTAGCTACCTGGGTATTCTTTTATTTATTCCATTTATTCTATTATCATAGTTCATGTTCTAAATCCTAATTTTTCTTATAACTCTTCTTCCCTCATGTCTCCATTATGAATTTAGATTTAAGCCTTAGTTACTCATATAAACATAATTCACTATCATGTAACATATACCCCCATATGCCCAAAGTGATTACTGCATATTGGATGGAGTAGGCACTATGGCCTTGTCCGCAACTAACATCTTCATAAAGAGAGGTAGTCACTACAAAAAATTCCCTCTAAATCCTTAGGAAAATAAATCTTACACAACTTTGAAATATATATATCCTTATACTAAAAACTTAGTGATGTATCCATCTATGATGGTATCAACCCTATAGTCTATTTCTTTCATCCAGTCAGTTTCCAGTTTCTATAACTAGTTTATGTTCTCTTCAGTCCATATGATTATTTATTTAATTTTTGAATTAGAGTAATAATAATCCTATCATGTCAACCAATTTTATATAATTTCAAGTAATTTTCACCATAATATTTCATATATCTCTCCATATATGTGTTCTTGAATGATTCCTCATGTGGTAAGACTAGTCCATTTAGATTCTTCTTCTAAATAATTCCATACTTTTTATCTAACCATGTCTCAATGTCTCTTTACCCTAGTAACCACATTATCATAGTTTCATTTAGAAGTAATGTTTCCATTCTCAATTCACCATTATTATCTAAGGTTCTTAAAGCATCAAAACAACTAAGGATGAGGATAGCTATGTTTTACTCAAGTACACATGATAGCGCAAAGAATTCACATTCAAATGGGAAAATAGAAGCATAATAAAGATGAAAATAGAAGAATTATGAACATCCATTACTTCATTAATGTTTATAGATCATTTGGAGTAAATTAAATAGACATAATACAAACATTAAAAATGAAAGTGCATGCAAGGAACAAAATAATAAACATAATAGGAAACCATAACCAAATAGTCTATATTGATCTCTTTGAAGGTAGAACTCCCTTATTCATAATAACATACATATATATTCATTTATAGTTTTTGACTATTCACATTCCTCTCATACATGGTACCAAAAAAAGAGTCTATTCATATTCTAACCTATTATAAGTCATGGAGATGTGATAAAATATATATACATATGACAAACTAAATATAAAATGCACAAATATCTAAAGAATATATTTCACAATTTTACTATTTGATTTCTTCTCCCAACACTCCTCCATTATAGGTTTGATGTATCTACATTTGATTACTATGCATGGCATTGCTATCTTTACCTTGAAACCACCTTAATCACCTTGTCCTCATCTTGGCAAATGAGTTTTCTTGTCAATTATTTAGTTGCTTGATCTTTCAAGATAATATTTTCATAAGATAATGATTAATAATCCTTAATCCACATTGAACATCATGTATATGACCTATACAACTTCACCAGGGCAATATTTACACATGTAAATCCATATATTTACAAGTATAGAATTTGAAATTTGAAATTAGTCTTTTTGGTGGGAAACTTGTGAAGGGCTTAAAATGTCCCTAAAATGAATCTTAAGACCTAAAAATGTCCATTATTATTTCCTAATACCTATAATACTTATAAAAAGACAAAATTTTATCATAATAGTGATGCTCCTACATCATACACTCCCCAAACTAGCTGACCCACCCTAATTCCATCATGATGATATCGCCTATGTAGCTACATAAGTGGAATATTAGGGTACCTATGGAAGCCACTCGATTATAATTTTCTCATAGTATCACAACTATAAAATAATATAATGATATCTTTCTAGGATCACCATCCCTCCCTAGCCTATGTATGGTCCTACTCCTCATATACATAACTTCCCTATAACCACCATACCACCTCTCTATAGTCTATCCCTCTCTACCCTAGATATATCATGATCTAACACTCACTAATCATGGCTCTCTTATAGTATCACTAGATGGGTCTGTAAGGAATCAAAACTTACCTATATATCTATTAGAGTCCCTTAAAGTGTATTCACATGTACTTGTAGTGTGGCACACTGAGCTCTCAATGCATCCTAATCTAAAATAATTACTTGTACATTTGCTAGCTCCTCCTTCCCTACCTCTTCCATCTGTACATCCCCTCCATCCTAGCGTGGTCATACTAATCTCTCTTATCTCTTTTCTAGCTTATCCCCCTCCATAATGAGTATGTTAAGGTGCATCCTACATCATCCACATATATGGTCATTAGATCTTGCTCTAGCCTTGATTATGGATCAACATAGTGTGCCTTTGATAGTGTAATCTCTATACCATCTTACCTATATAACTATGCTACATTTGAGATAACTCATACCAACCCAAAGTATCTCCTCACCCTCTCAAACTAGAAAAAATCCAAGTGATCTACTCTCCTACCCTATAACCACCTATCTTGTTATCTCCCAACTAACTCTACCTTTACCCTAGGCCATGATAAAAAACCCATATATGGTCTCTAGATCACATATCCCTCTTGTAACCCCTTCATTTCCCATTAATAATTTTATATCTCATATAATACCCAATTAATAAATGGTATTATAAGATCTTGTTTCCATGAAGGAATCCCACACTGAAAGCTATTTAGTGACATCATGCCTATAGAGTGTTAAGTGGGATAACTCCTCTGATGTGCTCATAATCCCAACACTAGAATATAAAGATCACATATAATCAAAATATCCATTGCTTCCACCACCCATATAACTCTTTATACACATGATAAAAGGGTAAGATCTCAAGGATATATTCTATGATGGTTTGGCATATCCACCATAAGACCTGTCAAACTCTAGGCAAATTAGCCTTCCCATAAATATAGTAATGTATAGTAGGAGATGGCCACCACCATCATCATCATCATGACTAATCTCCCCTATACATCCTAGTGTCCCCAAAATTTCACACTAATTTTGGGGTACCCTTATTGAAAATTTTACATTTTTGTCTAGTGGGAGTTTATTTTACTTGTTGAACTAGTCTTATGATTAAAACCCTTAATCTTTAGTAGTTGTTATGTCTGATTGCTTAATTTCCCTAGTTGATCCTAGTCACTTTAGATAATTGAAAATAATTACTTAAATACCATCACTAAAAACCCATTTACTCATCTCTTTTAGCAAATCAAAGAATCTTAAGTGTTTTGGTTCATTCATAATTTAAATCAAATTCTCCAAACTACTTTACTTATTGAGAAGAAGTAAAGTTGTGTCACAAAAGCCAAGATACTCATCAACCTAAACTTACCTAGGTTTTTGAGGATGATCTACTTAAAAAGGTAAAAATAAGTAATGTAATTTAAAGAGCCTGATATAAGTGCCAAAAAGCTTACGTGGGCTTCACAAGCTTGCCATTAATGAGTTGGATTTTTATATATATTTTGAATTTCCACTTTTATTCCCACCTATAAGCTAATATATTTTACCAAGTAACCACGTCTACAAACCCCAAGTCATGTGATTTGATCTTTTGGGGCATCTTTGAGTGATTCTATTTTTGACCCATTTACACTTAAGGTAGGTGTATCTCACCTATGTACTTTTTATAGCTTTTTGTTTATCTTTTTATTTTCTTTTGCCTCTAAAAATTCCTTGTTATATCATGAAATTCCCTCTATTAGGTATTATTCTTTCCTTTTTTCCTTTTTATTTCTTATCATGAATAGGTAAATTGCATTTGTAATTGGTTTATCATGCTAAAATTTGAGCAAAATGCATATGAAATCAAGTCTTTCAAGAATCCCTAATAGTTGGATTACCTTTCCCACTCAAGTTTACCAGACCTCATGTCTTACTCTAGTTCCCTGATTTGCTGTGCTTACTCAGGTTTCTAACCCTAAGTTGCTTCCTTTGGTAAACTTTACCTACTAAAAAATTGTTCACCCAAAGCTTTGATCTTAATTAACTGACCTTAGAAACTGCAACCCTCAAAGAACTAACCTACCTAGGTTTCCCTTCCCATATTAATTACTTTGGGTTTCATATATGTAGTTGATTATCAATAAAAAAAATGAAGTATTCAACCATCATAAACTAAAAACTATCTATATACTCATAGTGATCTATTTGGGTTTCCAAATGCTTAAGACTTGAGATCTTTTTAGACCAACTTGGGGTTGTGAAACCCTACTACATAAAAGTAAAGTGCTTATCTTTTCAAGACTTTCATATAATCAAAACTTGAATATTTATTAGATATAATATAAGGGAAATAAGTGAACTCTCTTTTCTCAAACTTTATAAATTAGTTAGAGTAATCACTAATAATTTAAAATCACTTATCAAGATCTTTAGAGTTAGCAAGAGCCTATGTCTAGATCAGAGGAATCTAGAAGATCAAATGAATAAGTAACTAAGTTAGATGTATAGGCAATAACAATTGAGGAAGTCCCAAAATTATCACTTGAGGAGATCCCTGAGTAGAATAGCAAGGGTAATTCAAAAGTTAAGAAAGCTAAGTCATAAGAACCCAAAATGAAGTATGAGTACAAGGGCTACCCAATTGAATCAAGCATCATTTCTAAGTTGACAAAGATAAGTGATATAAACATGGGACATGTGTCTATAACTAAATTACTATAGAGATCCAAAACTATTGCTAAGACCTCACTCATGCATGCCATGACCATTAGTGGTATTATATAAGCTACAACTTTCTAAAGCTCAGCTCAATTTCCTAAGTTTATTTTATCCTATGCCAAATACTATAACTCTATAGCTAGGAATGTAAGGGATGTTTTTGGAAATATAGTCATCAAGTTGGATGTTCAATACTTCAATTACTACTTAAAGATCCTAGTATCACCTAAAGTAATTAACATATCAAAAAAATAAAATAAGTAGTGGGAAACAAAGACAATTGAGTGTATCAAGATAATGAATACATAATCCTTGAAGAAGGTAAAAAGTTCATAAAGGTTTCCAAAGCATATTGTGAGGTTAGACTTGGTCCAAGAAGTAGATGATATCACTCAATTACTGTGTATAATCAATGGAGATAAGAATGCTAAATGTTTCCCATCATGGATGTATGCTTACCTCTAAACTATTGATGTCATTAGGAGCTCAAATAAGATTCAATGGGCAAGAATGATAAGTGATAATATAGATAAACAATTGAAAGAAGTGATGAAATTTTTTGATTTTAATATGACTTCATTTCTTGTGTATGCTTAAGAATTATATTGAGCCTTCTCAAGGCTAAATACAAAAGTAACATTAGCAAGTGAACTAATATATTAGTATTATCCTCAATTAGTTCTTGAAGAATGCTATAAGCACATTAAATTGGTGAATGATGGTTTCATTTATGAGCTTATTTGTAAATTAAATACAAATTTAAAGCATAAGAGAGTGTTAGATGAAGCTTAGGAAGTAGTTTTAAAATATGGATGTATTCTCATTCAGTTTATTAATTTGACATACATATAAAATGGGGGTTTATAAGGTGTACCTATTTAAATACTTAAGTACCTATTGACCATTTTTTTCCCAACAAGCCAAAAATTGGTCCCCTTCTATCCCTACTATTCTAGGCCATTTCTTTTTTGATTTTGCACAAGTCTAAGAAGTTTTACGGACTCCACAGGTCTAAATCTATAGACTTTGGAGGTCTAAATCTATGAACTCTTCAGGTCTAAAACTATGAACTCTATAGGTCTAAATCTATGAACTCTGTAGGTCCATTTATATGGACTCTATAGAGCTTGGATTTCTATGGACTCAGCAGGTTTCTACGGACTTCACAAATTTTCTACAAACTCTGTAGGGTTAGTCTTTTGGTGCATGAAGAATCAGTTCAAAGAGTACTGGGTTTTTGTAAGTCTTTTTCAAGCTCTTATCTGAGGAAAAATCATGAAGAAAGTTGGCATCATTGAACCATTAAACTAGTTTAATGCCTTAGTTCAATACTTGGTTCAATCACTTGGTTCAATCGGCCTTGGTTCAATTCAGCTAGTTCAATCACGCTTTGTTCATCAGCAAAGTTCAAGCATTTGGTTAATCACTCAGTTCAATAAAATGGTTCAACAATTGGTTTAATTGATAGGTTTAGTCAGTAGTTCAATGCATTGGTTTAATGTTTAGGTTCAAAAGGCTCGATGCGTAGTGTTGAATTGTTGAAGCGGTTTAACGGATTGGTTTAATGGTTGGTTCAAGCGGGAAAGGTTCAAAGGCTTGGTTCGACAAAGGCTCAATGCATAGTGATTGAACCATTGAACCATTTTTGGTTCAATGGGTTGGTTTAATGGCTTGGTTCAAGGGGGCATCCTAAAGCTAAAGGGCAAGTTCCCTTGTAGAGGGTAGTTCTGAGTTCAAGAGCCCTTGCGGAGGGAAAGAAACACTTCAAAGGTAGTCGAAGGGGTAAATTTTTTGGAAATTCATCCAAGGCATAATTCTTTCAGACTTTTTGTTCGAAGGAATTCCTTCAGACAAAAAGCCTAAAGAGATTCAGAGGAAGGCCGCAATAAAAAACCCAAAGTAAGAAGCCCACTCGAAGGGTATGTGACCTTGAAGAGGGCTCTCGCTAAAGAAGAGGACTATTCTCAAGAAGCCGAAGGGTCATTTCCCCTATGAGAAGGATCGATAAAGGAAGTCTACAAGAAAAGGCCGAATCAAAAAACCTAGAGAAAAAGCCTGCCAAAGGACCCAAAGGATTTTGTCAAGGACAATGACATCCCGAAAGCCATCAATTTTAAGGAGATGGACTAGCCATTAGAGATTCTATTTCAAGGTGACGACGACACAAATGTCAATTTTAAGGCAGTGAAATAGCCATTTGTTTTTGAATTTCCTAAGCACCAACCACGAAAATAGCCCAAGGAATGTAGTGACCTACCAGAAGATCACCCCCAAGGGATAAAAGAGTTGAAAGAAACAAAGTAGGAAGAAGACAAGGTGTAGAAAGAGACAAAAGAGGAGGCAAGTTATTGCGAAATGGTCACCAAACGGTGTGGCCTATTTTTCTTCCAGTTTGCATTTATAAGTAGACAAGCCATGCAAATGCCCTAAAAAGAGTAGTCTATTTGTAGAAAAGGGACACGGCCATGTTTTCTCATTAATGTGGATCGCCAAAGTCAAAGTAGGAGCTGAAAATCAGATGACTTCCTCTTCCCAAGGCTCAGAATGCACATGGGCCACTGCAAAAGGAGCACCAAAATATTTCTCAAGAAGCACCAAGTTCTCCTCCCCTTTCTCTATATATTTTAAAATTTTTCATTTGAAAGGATCCATCCTCTTAGCCTTAAGGCAAAACTCTGCCCAAAAATCTCTCGAGCTTATAAGGCAGAGCTGTTAGTTTTTACCTTGAATCAGAACTTAGCATTTTTACTTCTATCTGGGCTTATACTTTAAAGTATATGTCTATTTTATTATTTTGTGTTAAGTCATTGTCTTTCATGCTTTCACAGATCGATCACAACATGTCTAGTGCATTGTGAAGTCTCCTTTCTGCAGGTCTATCGAAAGTGTCTACAGAAAGAATATAGGTGCCTATGAATAGGCTATCAAAGTGTGTCCCAGAACACCTTTGCTAGTTCCTTCCTCCCTGTACTTCCATGGACCCCTGGCTTACTATTATAGAAGAGTTCCCACTTTAGATGAAGTGTATAGGCACTTCTTTCTGGTGAAAAGTGTATATTCGTGCTGGGTGGGTTACATTTTCTAGTGTATCACCTTTTCATTTTAGGCTTAAGTTCTATTTTCAGCATCTCTCTCTCTCTTTTCATCCCCCCTTTTTTAATTTTATTTATCAGCAATAGGATAAACTAGGGCCTAAATATACATCAAAGGGAGATAGCCCTTACCTAGAGACTCTCCCCTCCAACTTTGCTGGTCCCACAGGTGAGAGGGGAGTTGCCATTGTTGCGTGTGGAAGGGTAGGAGCTAGGCATCCTACCCCTAGGTGCAATCCACTACTTCATTAGTTTTTGACATGCCTGGTGGGACCAACTAGGACATGTTGTGTCCATAGAGTTGAATAATTTTTGGTGTGTTCTTCAACCAACTAGCCTTTGGAGGCTTTTGCAACAACACCAATGACGACTTTGAGTTGAATTAGCTAGTTAAGTAGTCCAGGTGCCATCAAGAAATCACATTTTTGTATGTATAATTCCTTTACACAAAAGCATGGGTCTTGTATTCCTTCATATGACTTCAATCAAACTCAATATATTTAGAGAATCACCTCAAGCAGCTCTCCTAGTTACCCTTCAAAAAAAGGGAAAATTCCAATTCTGAGGTCTTTCACCCTGGTGGCACGCTCCTGACCTGGAAAGAAATAGTGGAATCATGGGGTAGGAGAAGCAAGGTTTTGGTTAAGACCTTGAAGAAGATAAATCTTCTCCTACCCATGATGATTCTTATGATCTCCAAGAAAGGCTCTTTCAAGAAGATATGGCTAGAATAATTGTAGAGTTGGAATCTAAAGAGAGATTCTTCAGCCAGTGTGTGTTGGATGGTTCAGACCCAATGGCACATTCCATGTCTGAACACATGCCATCTACAAACCTCCAAGAGAGCTATCAGGCCACACCTAATATTGATGAAGTACTAGCCAGTTGGAAGGAGGAGAATCATTCGATTCTAACTCAAGGACTGCCTCCTCTTCCACATAGTTTTCCCACTTTACCCCTTCTCAAGGAGGAACCTATTCTGCAGGAGGTGAGTGATGAGTAGAAAATCTAATCTGTAGTTTCCCAAGAGACTATCATGAGTGAAAATGAAGAAGAAATCATAATTGATGCCCCTTGTGAAGACCTCATCAGTAATGGAGAAGATGCAAGTCATACATACATGCAGATGTTCCAGCAATACGAGGAGGAACATAAGCATGGTGATCTCTCTCCCCCTTTGTTTGATGAACTTCCTTGTTATTTTGATGAAGAGGACTACTACGCCAAGGAGCCTGAGTTGGAGGAGGATCAAGAAAATATCTTTGAAAATCTAGAGATCCTGATCTTTGAGGAGGAAAAGGAGAGGTCTATCTTCCTTGAGGAAGGCCTTGAAAAAGAAAGCTTTGAATAGAGAGGTGATGTTTCCTGTGGGATGAACAATCATTTTGTGATTCTATTTCAGACATCACAACTATCACCCTTCTTAAAGAAGGCTAAGAAGAAGCAGAGGATGAGTTTGACATGGCCTTCAATGAAGCAAAAGGAAATGGGTTAGACCATGATGCATTGTAGAGGGATTGTATAGATCAAAGGGCTTATGGTGATGAGCCAACAGCCATAGATTTCTTGGTGATATGCACCAGCATGAAGGAATAACATTCAACAAGATTTCAAGAACAAAAGGAATACATGTATGTTGGAAGCATGTTTGAATTTGATCTACTTAGATATTAGCCAATCTAGGTGATAGGCAAGAGGAATAGGTCACCAAATATCCTTTTCATTCAGCCACTTGTCTGGCACCATAAGTTCCCTTGTCATGGAGGGGACTTAAGAAGTTTTCCCTTTGATTAGGAGGGAGTCAAATGCACCTAGTTAGTTGTACATAGTAGTTTGATTTTAGTTGTCTTTCCTACTTTCCCTAAGTTCAGTTTGCACAAGTAGTGTTTTTAGCCTTGTGTGTGTTTTCCTTTATGTGTGGGGTAAAAGGTTCATGTTTGATTCTTAGATCTGTTGGGGCTATTTCTAAATTTGTTCAAGCTACATCTGACTCTGTGCCCAATGGACTACAAGGCAACTAGTCTCTAAGCATAGTAAGCATGCTTCCCCTGGGAGTCACCAATTTGTTGACCATTTTTTTCCCAACAGGCTAAAAATTGGTCCCCTTCTATCCCTGCTATTCTAGGCCATTTATTTTTTGATTTTGCATAAGTCCAAGAATTTCTATGAACTCTACAGGTCTAGATCTATAGACTCTACAGGTCTAAATCTATGGACTCTATAGGTCTAAATCTATAGACTCTACAAGTCTAAATCTATGGACTCTACAGGTCCATTTCTATAGACTCTGTAGAGCTTGGATTTCTATGAACTCAGTAGATTTCTACAGACTTCAAATTTTTTTTACGAACTCTGCAGGGTTAGTCTTTTAGTACATGAAGAATCAGTTCAAAGAGTGTTAAGTTTTTTCAAGGCTTCTTCAGGCTCTTGTCTGAGGAAAAATCATGAAGAAGGTTGGCATCATTAAACCATTGAACTAGTTTAATGCCTTGGTTCAATGCCTGGTTTAATCACTTGGTTCAATTGGCCTTAGTTCAATTCAGCTGGTTCAATCATGCTTAGTTCATCAGCAAAGTTTAAGCATTTGGTTCACCACTCGATTAAATCAAATGGTTCAACACTTGGTTTAATTGGTGGGTTTAGTCATTGGTTCAATGTGTTGGTTCAATGCTTAGGTTCAAAGGGCTCGACGTGTAGTGTTGAACTGTTGAATCGGTTTAACGGTTGGTTTAAGCAGGAAAGGTTTAAAGGCTTGGTTCGATAAAGGCTCAGTGCACAGTGATTGAACTGTTGAACTGTTGAACCATTTTTGGTTTAATGGGTTGGTTTAATGGCTTGGTTTAAGGGGGCATCCTAAAGCTGAAGGGAAAGCTCCCTTGTGGAGGGAAGTTATGAGTCCAGGAGCCCTTGCGAAGGGCAAGAAGCACTTCAAAGGTAGCCAAAGGGGTAAATTTTTTGTAAATTCATCCAAGGCATAATTATTTCAGACTTTTTATTCAAAAGAATTCCTTTAAACAAAAAGTCTGAAGAAATTTGGAGGAAGGCTGCAGTAAAAAACCCACCCGAAGGGTATGTGTCCTTGCAGAGGGCTCTCACCGAGGAAGAGGACTATTCTCGAGAAGCCAAAGGGTCATTTCCCCTATGGGAAGGATCAATAAAGGAAGTCTACAGGAAAAGGCCAAAGCAAAAAACCTAGAGAAAAAGCCTACCAAAGGACCTAAAGGATTTTGCCAAGGACAGTGACATCCCAAAAGCCATCAATTTTAAGGAGACAGACTAGCCATTGGAGATTCAATTTCAAGGTGATAGCTGCATGAGCATCAATTTTAAGGTAGTGAAATAGCTATTTCTTTTTAAATTGCCTAACTGGCAACCATAAAAATAGCCCAAGGAATGTAATGACCTACCAGAAGATCACCCTCGAGGGCTGAAAGAGCAGAAAGAGACAAAGCAAGAAGAAGACAAGGTGCAGAAAGAGACAAAAGAGGAGGTGAGTTATTACTAGATGGTCACCAAATGGTGCGACCTATTTTTATTTTAGTTTGCATTTATAAGTAGAAAAGCCAAGCAAATGCCTTGAAAAGAGTAGTCTGTTTATAGAAAAGGGGCACGACTATGTTTTCTCATTAATGTGGATCACCAAAGTGAAAGTAGGACCTAACAATCAGACAACTTCCTCTTCCCAAGGCTCAGAATGCACATGGGCCACTTGAAAAAGGAGTGCCAAAATATTTCTCAAGAAGCACTAAGTTCTCCTCCCCTTTCTCTATATATTGTAAAAATTCTCATTTGAAAGGATCCATCCTCTTAGCCTTCAGGCAAAACTCTACCCAAAATTCTCTCAAGCTTATAAGGCAGAGCTACTAGTTTTTACCTTGAATCAAAACTTAGCATTTTTACCTCTATATGGGCTTGCACTTTAAAGTATATGTTTGTTTTCTTATTTTGTGTTAAGTCATTGTCTTTCATGCTTTCACAGATCGATCACAACATGTCCAGTGCATTGTGAAGTCTCTTTTCTATAGGTCTGTCAGAAGTGTCTACAAAAAGAATATAGGTGCCTATGAATAGGCTATCAAAGTGTGTCCCAGAACACCTTTGCTAGTTCCTTCCTCCCCATACTTCCATGAACCCCTGGCTGACTATTGCAGAAGAGCTTCCCACTTCAGATGAAGTGTATAGGTGCTTCTTTCTGGTGAAAAGTGTATATTCAGGCTGGGTGGGTTACATTTTTTGGTGTATCACCTTTTCATTTTAGGCTTAGGTTCTATTTTCAGCATCTCTCTCTCTCTCTCTTTCCATCCCCCCCTTTTTTCATTTTATTTGTTAGCAGTAGGAGAAACCAGGGCCTAAATGATACATTAGAGGGAGCTAGCCCTTACCTAGAGACTCTCCCCTCTAGCTTCACCAGTCACACAAGTGAGAGGGGAGTTTCCATTGTTGCATGTGGAAGGGTGGGAGCTAGGCATCCTACCCTCGAGTACAATCCACTATGTCAACAATACCTAAGTGATAAATGGATCTTGATGGAATTTTATAGGTAGCTTGTGGAATTGCATGATTTATACTCAAAAGCTCACTACCCAACTATAATATTTCTTATTGTCATTGGTCACTACCATTTCTATAGCATATATAAAGATAGAAATGTAAAAAAGGAGATGTATGATCATTATAATAAAAAAAATTTAAAGCTAAGGCTAACTTTAATTACGGATGGGTAGCCAAGAGCATAGTTTCCCTAGAATATATGCACATCTTGGCACTAGAATATTTTTGGACTGATTACATAGATGAGTTTTATATAAGAAGAAGGGATAATAGTAGATTATCTATTGAATAAATCCATGTTTTCTACTTAGCTACAATTCCAAAAGATATGGAAGATGATTGAATTATGAAAAGTGATGATTTTCATGTAGTAGGAGGAGACAATGCTCCACTTCCAGTGATTATTTTTGGAAAACATCATGATAATACTACCTCAAATAAGACTTCAAATGTTTTAGCACTACCTTCAGCTTTGATCTTCAACAAGAGCTATTGTATGAAAGAATTGATGATGGATCCTTCTCATACTACCCAAAAAAAGAAATAAATAATACAAGGAGAGAGAAACCAAGGGCCTACAAAGAAGTTGAAGATAAAAAGAAATGTGGATGATGAATATTCTATTGTAAAAGATAAGGAACCTAAGTAGCCCATGGTCTCCACACCTCCATTGGTCTCTTATATTGATACAACTATTCCTAATATTTCCACCACCCCTTCGATTCTAACTTCCATTTCACCCACCATAGATCCATTTGTACTAATGCCTCATCCTATGTTTTATAGCACCAAATTTCCTAAGAATCCCATTCAAAAGACACTAGTGCTCTTCCTCCTCCATCATCTCCATTTTTTTCATCTCTACCTTCTCTATAAAACCAACTTACCATTGATAAATAAATTTAAAAAGTAACCACTGAAGAAGAGACTCCATCTTAGAGAGAGTAACAATATAAATTGAAATAAGTAATTGAGATCAAGAAAGAAGTTTGAAGAGTAGTTTCTAAGAAGTCAAAAGATATTGAACATGAGAAAGAGAAAGTAGTTAGAATAGTGAAAGAAAGAGAAGCTTAGAAAGGAGTAGAGCTTAGAGTAATAATAGAGAAAGTTGCCAAAAACCCCAAGGAGTAGGAGGGAGTAATCAAAAAATTAGTAGAGAAAGAAAAGGAAGATGATAAAGAAAAAGAAATAAAAATTGAGAAATAAGTTGAAGATTAAATAGAGAATAAAAATCATGTAGAGGAAGCTCCTTTTTAGGAAATAGTAACTAAGGGTAATCAATAATAGATGGTAGTCCATACAGATGTTTCCACTTCTATGGACTTCTCATCTTGGTTATCTATACATAGTTCCGTAAAAGCTAAAGAAGTAATAAATTTTGAGGAGATGGACTTACAACTGTTGAGGATTCTAGATAAGAAAGGTAAAAATCCCAAACCAACCAAAGTAACTATATAATTATTTTCTAAAAAGTTCATTTTTACTTGTGACTCTTATTTTCTTTTTGATAATCACAAGCGGTGCTCTAAGTATCGGGGCTGAAATAACTTAAGTATAGAGCCTTTAATGGAGGGTGTCCACATGTTGCTTTGATTTTTTTTCTAGCTTAAAAGAGTAGGGAAGAGCCTTCAGCTTCCACTCAATAGACACGTGATACAACATTGGTCCCTTCTTTTAAAAGTAAAGGTCCCAACAATGAGTTGAATGCTAAACATTAAGCTTCATGAATCCTCTCTTTGGTAAAGCTTAGTAAAAGTTTTGAGATTCAAATGAACACATATTAATTCCACTTTTCACCTTGATGCTCCCTCAAAGGAAAAGAGTCTTTATAGAAACTCCATTGAGTATGAGACTGACACATGGTTAAACAATGTTTTTTTTTGAGTCAAGAGGCAATAGGAAACAATGAAGCATATGGTGGGTATCTACATGTTACCATTGTGATCCTTAGAGACAAGGTAAAAGGTAGAGGGCCTCCCAAATTATGAAGGTTTCCATATGTATCCTATGGATTAAAAAAAATATTGATGGTTTGATTGGGCTCTTTGGATCTGATGGTGCAAAATCTCTAAAAGTCGTTAAAATTAAAAGCTAAGTAAGGAGTGGGAAAGAGTTTCAATAACTCCAAAAGGGTGTGGAAGCTTCCACATGTCCATGTTTGGGAAGACTAAATGATAAATATAAATGAGGATCAGTAGTTAAAATAGAGTGAGAGGGACAATCAGTAGAATTAATAGAAAAAGGGCCCATGTGGTTCAACTCTAATGGTATGTAATTTCTCAGATCTAAAAAATGTGGACAAGTGGTTAAACATGAACAAGTGGTGGAGATTCAAAGTATATATTTTTTGGGTTATAAGTAGCTATAAATAAGTTAAAGTAAAGGAGGATTTTTCATCTAGATAATATACAGAGTTTTATAATCTAATTTTGTGGAAACATTGGATTGCCTTAAGAGTTGCCTTTATTAAGATTGTGAAGATTGTATTCTATGCATTTGCCTTACATCCTTTGTTCATATATAAGAAAGAGTGGTGTTATGTACAATAATAGTCTACTTTCAGTATTTCTTCTCTTTTTTTACTATAATCCTTTTGTTAGTTTTACATAATTATTGAGATTATTAACCATGTTGCATACTCTTTAATCTTTTTAGGAAAAATTGTTGAAACTAATAGTATGCTATTAAAAATAGATGATGATGATGATTCAGGTTAATTTTATATTATGAGCCATTAATTAGTCTATAGTATTTTATAAAATTATTGATCATGCTGTAAGCTCTTTAATTTTTTGGTAAATTCTATTAGTAATCTTCACTATGTTATCTAATAAAGTAATCCAAATCTTGGTGTATCACCTTAGTAGTTTAAATAATATTTTATGCATTGTTTTCTCTCCCTTTACATCAACCCCTAAGAGAAGATCCAAATTCTTTAAAAGATGGAGGTTGTTTGTAGGGTCAAGTCCCACAACTTTGAAACTTCTCATGACTTTGGTGATTAGTTATAAAATTAAGCATCAACAATTTTTATGGCATGCCTAGTGAGACCAAAGCTAATATTGTTTATAAGTGTGTTAGTGGACATCATTCAAGGAAGGAAAATCATGGGCTGATTACAAGATATCAAAACCCAAGACTCTTAGTAACACCTTTGGTGACTACTTTAAGGAGAAGATCAACTGAACAAGTTAATTTGGGAAGTCAAATGGCTATTCAAGTGCCACTTAATAACTTTGTCAATTGGAATGGTGGAAGTCCACTTATCCTACCAACACCTCTTGATACATGGGATCCCATTCTAGCTAATGCTCTAAAAGCATTATCAAAATCCACTGGAGAGGACTTTAAGACTCCAGCATAGCATCTTGAAGTTGTAACTGATTATGTATTGTCCACTTTATCACATAATAAAATGTATCCTTGAGACTAATCACTACCTCTTTGAAGGGAAGAGATCTTAACTGGTATACATAGTTAGAACCTAACTCTATTGCAAACTAGGAATAATTAGGAACCACATTAAATGATAGATTTAACTAAAAGGGAGATAGATCATCCCTCCTAAAATAATGAATCACTAATAAGAGATCCCCTAAGAAGTAATGATCACTTTCAACACTAGATTCCAAAAGACACGACAAAAAATCCCAATCTCAACTCAACCACCTATAGTTATGGAAATTGTTTTCTATCTCAAATCTTTTAATTCTAATATCTCAATCATGATTTAGTCATTAGGAGGGTAGACTCTCCCTGATGCTTATGAACTTATTTTAAGAGTGAAGAATAATTTGATAGAAACTAAGAAGTTACCCCTAAGGCCTCTTATGCCTTTGTTCCCCAAATTATCCCTCCCAAATCAAGGAGCTCCCAATAATTCCTAGGCCAATAATTCTCTATATACCTTTCATTCATCTTAATAACTACCATTCATAGCTATGTCTTCTACCTCATCAAATATTAATGATGTTAGAAACATCCTTATAACCTTATCTAATGAAATTATCAATCTTAAAAAGAAGCAAGCTTCACACCAATGACCTCCTTATCAAGGTTTCTAGGGGAATATACCCCCTATCAACTGAATTAGTACCAAGGGACTCAAAGATCAAATTATTCACAACTACCTAACCAGATCATCCTCATACCCCCACCATTTTAGATAGTTCTACTAAGCTTAGGTAGAGATCTAGTTCCTGGCCAAAATAACTTGGCAAAAGAAATAAATGCATGGTGATTTCCTTGTAATTATTCTCACATGCCAAGATATTTCCCTATGGTAAACCTACAACAAAGAGTAGATGAACAAAGAAGAATGGGAATCTAGTAAGTGACCTCATTAGGACCATACCTATCATCCAAAGCTCAAAATGTAGCCATGATGGTTCAAGTATAAGGCATGTCAATAAAATAGGAAGGAGAGATTACCCCTGAACATGATTTGTTTTCATGGATTGAAGATGAGGAATCTATGTTCATTAATGAAACATCTACCTCTAAAAATGTGGTTCAATCTAATTATCTCACATGGTCAAAAAAGAGAATGGTTGAGTCTACTAAAATTCTCCCTAATATCAACACTAAATCAAGAAAGGTACCATTAGCCCCAAATTTTCTAATCCCCATAACAAGGCAAAAAGTTTCTATAACCACTCAAAAGTAAGGGGTATCTAACACAATAGTTGAAAGGATAAGGGACCCATAGTATGTCAATACATAGCCCCTCAGACCAATCAATGTGAGGGAATAACTAAAGAAAGTCCCTACTAATATTTCATTATGGGATATGTTGGCCATCCCTGAGTAAAAAGAGATATTTCAAGAAGCACTAAAGGACCATAATGACCCAAAGTGTAATACCATAAAGGAAGATATATCAAATAAAGACAAATATCAATTGGTAATAACTCAACCATAATAACCAATGATCATAATAAACATCAAAAAAGAGGTGAGGAAACCTAAACCTAACCTATTTTATATGACTCTTATAGTGGGTAAGAAATTGATTCACAACTCTATGATAGACTTGGGTGTGAGCACTAAAATTATGACTAAGTTAATAGTTGATGCCTTGAAGATAAAATATGATTTATCAACTAAAGGAGTCATACATCTTGATGGTAAGTTAGTACAAACCATTGGGATCATTAGAGGGCTTCCATTACAACTATATTCTTGCCCAACCATAACTATTTTGTAAGATATAGTAGTTATAAACATTATTCCTATCTTTGGATTATGCCAATATAGATAATTTATAGTAAAAATTAGAGGGTATATGTACCTTGGTTGGTCACATATGATTCTAAGAACTAAGGATGGGTCTAAGATGAAAGTGCTATCAGAACTCTTATGCAAGGAACACATCATAGACCAAATGGAATCAAGGTTTAAAGCTTCCCATACAATGATCACAAGAGAAAAATAAAGTTGTATAGAGGAATAAATATAAGAAGTTAGTGAACATGAAGGTAAGAACTATTTATCAGGTTGGACATTGGAGTATCCTTTTGGAAACTTTGATTCTAATGGCTTAGGAACTCACATCATTTATGATGAAAATCTTGAAATACCTAACACAATGAAGAATGAGTTCATTGAAAAAGAAATCCTCATGGAAAATTATTTAATATGGACTCTAAATTTTGATGGATCAAGAAGCAAAAAGGGCTTAGGAGCAAGTATATGCATCACTTCCCTAAAAGGAGAAAATATCCTTAAAGCCTTACATTTTCAATTTGGTTTCACTAATAATGAAACAGAGTTTGAATGTCTAATACATGGCTTGATTCTCACCCATAAGGAAGGGATCAAAAATCTAAGAGTCCTAGGGGACTCAAAGTTGGTAATCAAACAAATTAGAGAAACGTACGTATCAGAGAAACGTACGTATCAAAGAACCTAAAGATGATGTATTACCACCATAGAGTTTGGGACTTGATCAAATTTTTTGATGATATCAACATTGAAGTAGATAGAATGGCCCAAATTAGATCTCAATTTGACTCGACCAAAGATATGATAACCAATAAAGGATCTATCAAGGTAATCATTTGACCCACTATACATAATAACGAAGATAATTGGCATGAGCTCTTTGAGAGTGATCAATAGGTCATACTATTTCTATAATAATCAAGAGAGTTTTCAGACCTATTATAGCCTAAATTTGAAGAAGCATATGGATACCAAATCATATAATTGAGATCCAATAAGTTTCCAAAGGGGTTAATAACCCTTGAAAACTTGTTTTATCCTGATGATGCAAACATAGATAAAAGAATGTTCATGGCAAGTAAATAAGACTATTTTGAACTCAAAGTCTCCAATGGGAGAAAGTTGAAAGTAGGTAAGGTGACCACTCAAAAATAAAATTAAATATTGGTGGCTTTATGTCATAAATACAATAATGTGATGGCATGGACATAGAAGGATCTTCACAATTACAAGAAATAGATTGTCCAACATAATATTGACCTAATGGAAGGATCTAAACTTTCTATCTAAAAGCAAAGACCAATTAATCTGAAGATAGAGTATCTCATGGTAGAAGAGCTCAAGAAATTACTAAAGTCTAGGATTATCTTCCCCATCAAGCACTCCACATGGGTTTCCAACTTGGTCCTAGTAAGAAAAAAGAATGGAGATATTAGAATTTGTGTGGACTTCAGGGACCTCAATAAGGCCTCTCTTAAGGATCACTACCCCCTACCCCTAATGGAGTAGATTCTACAAATTATGGAAAGAGTAGATAAGTTTTCCTTATTAGATGGATTTTCAAGTTATAATCACATATGGTTAGTGGAAGAAGATCAACATAAAACCACTTTTACAACAAAGTGGGGAACTTTTGCTTATGCCAAAATGTCATTTAACTCTCCAATGTAGGGGATATGTTCCAAAGAGCTATGGACATTGCCTTTAGGAAATTAATAAATTAATTAATTCTAGTTTATCTTGATGATCTCATTGTCTTCTCTAAGTTGATCAAGGATCATTTTGATAAATTGGAGGCTATTTTTAAAAAGTGCCATGAATATGGAATCTCTTTAAAACCAAAAAATTCATGTTTGGATTACCCCAAGGAAAGTTACTCAGACACATTATCTCAAAAGAAGGTATCTCCATAGATCTAGAAAGAGTCAAGGTAGTACTAGACTTATCCCTACCAGTAAATAAGAAAGTGGCACAATCTTCCCTTGGGAAGATGAAGTTTGTAAGTAGATTCATTTTAGACCTTAAGGAATTGGTTAGACCCATCACCTTAATGCTTAAAAAGGACATTAGTTTTAAATGGATGATTGAGGGGCAATAATATTTTGAGAGTATTAAAAGGGAAAAATATATCTGCCCTAGTCTTGAAAAACCTTGATTTATAAAAAGGTTTAATTGTGTATGTCTACATGGGAGAACAAAACATAGCCTTAGTATTGACCCAAAATGACACAAAACAAGGGGAACATCCAATTGCCTTCTTATCAAGGACTCTCTAGGACTATTAATTAAGGTATAATTTTGTTGAGAGGCAAGCCTATATTATTGTTAATAGACTCAGAAAATTTATGCACTTAGTTACTACCAACAAGATCACAATATTCATAACACATTCAAGTGTTAGGTAATACATAATTGAGGGTGAAATCACCAAAAAGAGGGCCAATTGGATAAATAAGATATTAGAATATGATATCAAAGTTAAACCCACTAAATTAGTAAGAGATAGGGGTTTGTGTTAATACCTTGCTCAAGGTTCTGAAAGTCTAACAAAAGAGCTTATAATTGTGGATAATGTACTCAAAATACAAGATGAGTTAGAGATTTGGGTGACTGATAGGGTTATTTTCATAAAGACTGGCTGATATCCATGTCATCTACCCTATAAAAAAATAAGGTACAATTGACATTAAGTGTCCAACTTTGTTCTAGTAGACCTTTTCCTTATAAAAATAAATTTTGATGAGATCTTACTTAGATGCATCGAGGGAGAAGAAACTAGAAATGTTTTACATGAACTACATTATGGAACATCTAGAGGCCATTTTTTTGTAAAGACCACAACTATCAAGATAATCCAAGTAAGGTATTTCTAGCCCACTATGTTTTTTTATTGTCATATTATGGTTAGTAAGTGTCAGTCTTATTAGTTTTACATAGGTAAGAGGAGAAATGTTGTGTTGCCACTTAGCCCTATAATTATTAAAGAGCCTTTCACTCAATGGGGCTTGGATTTTATTGGGATGATTAACCCAATTTCAAGCATGGGGAAAAAGTGGATCCTTAATGCAATAAATTATTTCTCACAAGGTGGACCGAAGTAGTCCCCCTAAAAGAAGTAAAAAAGAATGTGATTTTAGATCTCTTATAAGAAATCACAACTAGGTTTGGACCTCCTCGCACTATTATATTTGACAATGCCAAGGCATTCCAAAGGTCCAAAGTATCTAATGTTGTATTAAAAATGGTATATACCTAAAGACTTCATCAAATTATTACCTTCAAGGGAATGGTTTGGTAGAATCAAGTAAAAAGAATATAATTAGACTCATAAAAAGAATGGGAAATGAACACAAAATAAGATAGCATGAATACATAAATATGGCTCTATGGGTAGATCAAATAATACCTAAGCAAGTAATAAAGATCTCTCCATATGAGTTGGTATATGTAAAAGAGGTAGTAATGCCTATTTCTATCAAAATTACAACCTTATAATTGATAAATAAAATAGAAGTTAAAGAAAATGGTCCAATATAGGTTAGACTAGTAGAGTTGTTGGAGCTTCAAGAGAAAAGAGAATCAACACATGAGTCAATGATGAGTCAACAAGCAATTATCAAAAGTTGGTTTAATAAAAAAGCTTTAGAGACTAATTTTAAAATTGGTGCTTGGGTCTTAAAATGGGATGCAAGAGCAACTAAGCCCAGGAAACATGATAAGTTTGATTTTTTGTGGATAGGTCCCTTCAAAATAACTGCTTATAAGTAGTGTAATTCTTATGAATTGGAGACAAAGGAATGAGAGTCTCTAGATATTCTCATTTATGAGATTAAGAGTCTCATGTGACCATGTATCATAGCTAGGATAGTTTCCTTTATGTTTTCTTATTTTCAAGTTATTTACCCACCTCTTTTCTTTTAAGTTTTCTGTACACATGTTAACATTAAATACTCTTTATAATCCCTTAAGTTTTTATCTCCTTTGATTTTCTTGAAAGGTGCCTATTTAATTATTTCCCAAGGATCTTAAATGTTAAAATTTTGAATTTTGAATTGAGATCTTGAAGATTTATTTTTTGGTAACTTGATTGTAAGTTTTAATGAGACATGATTAACCATCAAGGAAATTCATTAATCTCACTCACAGAGGCCACTGAGTTTAAAGAGAATTTGGGTCTCATTTTTATCCATATAAAATCAAAGTGATTACTTAGAGCTGAGCAAGGAACTAGCATCTAGGTCTAATCGAGCCCAGGAAGTGATTCAAAAAGAAGAAACGAGTGTTTTTAGAGATAAAGGTTTTAGGAAAATAGCCAACACAATTTTTCTTTAAAATTCATATGATTCAGCTCTTACACAACCCAAAACTACATACCGAAGAACTAGAACATGCTTAAAGGTGTCTCCTAGGACTCTTCCCTCATCTTCGACTAGGCTGATGAGATTTTTGACCTTATTTTGTCAAAAAGACTAAGGACCTCAAAGAGGTGGTGCATGATAAAATTCTAAATCAAAATAATCCTGAGACCTTTATCATGAGGATTTGGACCTCGAGGCTAGATCAATATCTAGTACCCATAGTGCATCCATATCCAAAATTGGTGGAATTATGTGCACACAATTATAATCCCATAACCTTGATAATATAAAAGGGATTAATCAAGGTAGTAATCACTCCCCAAGCTATCCATGACATGTTAGGTCTATATCTTGACCCTTTTGCTAGATTTTATAACATAGTTTAGCTGAGGTATGTTTGGTCTTAAGTACACCGACATTAAGCATTTCTAAACAAGGAACTTTATCTTCCTAAAAATAGTACTCAAATTCCACCCCTACCCTTTGAGAAAGGTAGGCTATCTCTAGACTCCAAGGATGTTTTTTCAATGCTCACATTCATTTTTGGGGAGAATAACAATGGAATGGTGCATGACTAGTAGTTTACATCCATTTTTCATATGAAGACCATCTCCAGATCCATATCATAAAAATTTAATTTTATAGAGCACATCACCTATTCCATGAGCCAAAAATTATGTAATTTCAATGTTCACCCTACCTTTAGTTATTACTCATATCTATTCCACCTTATTTTGTATCAAAATACCTAGTTTCTATAGCATCATATGAATTTGACTCTATGGGACTTATAAGTGGTATACCCCCACAAGGTTATCCCCATGTCTACATGGACTCACATGTTGTCAGAGTCATCAGATACTTATGAGTTTTCTGAGCATTTTTTGGCACCAATAATGGGAGAAATGGATCCATAAGGAATAAACAATAGAATGAATGACTCAATTAGGGTCATCTTGTCTTATACCTATCACCCTTGTGATTTATTTTTTGGGGCCCATAATTATTCCATTAGGGTTAATGGTTTTGGGGAGGAGTCCTTTATGATTTCTAAGGTTCTAACTAGTAGAATAGTGGGCTTGGAAGTGGTACAAAAATTGGTGGTCATTGACTTTGAGTTTGGAGTGAGAAAGACAAAGAGGAATTTTCATGAGCTCCCACTATCTAGATGTAGGATTATCATCATCAAGAGATAGGCATAATTTATCCTGAATAGGAAGCTAGCCATTTATGGGTTAGTTTTAATTTAGGATCTATGGAGGTAATACCTAGATGGATTCATCATCTCTTGGCTTTCCAATATTAAAGTCCATGTTCCTTTCAAGTATGAGAGTAGAAGGTTTTTTAAAGATAAGAGGTCTCCAAAGAGAGATACACTTGATTTATATGTAGAGCTACAAGATATCCTAGCTACTTTATAGGAGTCTTTTTATCAACCCACTCACACTTTTGACCCAATGAAGATCATATCTAAGGGTATGAGACAAGATCTACTTAAGATGGATTAGAGTCAGGAAAAGATAACCATGCACTAGAGGTACATGTAAGAGATTGGTGAGTTATCCATAAATTTTGAAGTTATACCCTCAGATACCTAATGGGAGACCCTTTAGAATAAGTCTCATGCCTCTCTAATTTATAGTTTAGATGTCAGGGAGATCCCAAAACCCTAAAATTAACCTTAAGAGGTAGAGACATCTATGGTGGTACATTTTACTTCAACCTGGCAGCTTCCACTCAGTGAAGTGGAAAAGCAAAGGATGACCCAAATCACTTCATAACTCCCTACAGTGGAGACCCCTTCAAATACCCTTTAGGAAACATGTTTTACATAAGAAGTGTTGGACTCATCTTAGTTGGAAATGGTCCAAATAGTAGGAGAGGATCCCTTAAAGATCCTAGAGAAAAAGAAGTGAAAGATAGCAGTTCTAGAGGGAGACAAAGAGAAAGAGGCACAACTTGCCTCATACATGTCTCCACCTCAACCTTCAACTCAAGATCTATTAATGCCACTCTCTTCACATGGCTTAGCTCCCTCAGGCTTCTCAATTATACCAACTTAATCATAAATGTCATATATTCTCCTTTTACTCTCACTTCTCAATACTTGATTTTTCTAAACTTTTCTCTTAGGATCTTGACAAACCCATCCCCCTCACAAGATTAGCCCTAACAGTCCATCAGTTTACCTTATGGATTAAACCATGAGTCTCCCTTTTTGGGTGGTATTGTGGTATCTCCCTCACAATTCCATGCATAATCTGACATGGTAAGGAGGGTTAGAGAAGCAAGAAAGGAGAAGTAGAGGAATAAAGAAATGAATTCTATGGCCACATAATAGACGTTGTATTTTTATGAACACAAGCAATGTTATCTCATTATTGCCCATATGTTCCCTAATTTGAGTAAGCCACTCAAGAAAATACAACATGAGGATTACATAATGAGTATAGTGGTGATGGACCTAACCTAGTTTTGGCAACATGATAAAGTGGAGTTAATGAATGAGACTACTCTTGTGGTAGCCACATCTTATTTGAAGATCTTAAATCATCTCTAGAAAGTAAAATCAGGCTTAAATCAAGCCTAAAACATAGTAATCCACTTAATCCTAGAGCTTAAGGCCAAAGACAAAGAAATTGCCCAACTCAATAATGACTTGAAAGGAGAAATATCCAAAAACATTTTGAAGACTTCATAAGAAAAAGTGTCCACACTCCAAAAAGAGAATAATTCAATCAAGGCATCTACCTACCTTTTGTAGTAAGAGAAGAAGCTCTTTGAGAAGCTGAGTAAAGATAAGGTAGTAGAGGCATCATAGCTTTACCAAAATCTAAATGCCACAGTAGTAGAAAGGACTAGCTTGTAGGTTAGGTGTAAGGTAGTAGATGATAAGGCCACCTAGTTAACCCAATAGTTGACACAACAACCTAAGGCAATAGGTATTGTCAAAATAGTAAGGGGATCTATGTTTCTTGTTGCCAAAGGATCTCCACTGATGTTATCTAGCTCAGGCCTACACTCAAATTCATATCTAATGTGAAAAAATTATGCTTAAGGGTAGATTCCTCTATCAAGAAGATCATATTATCATTTTTAGCCAAGGTTCTTGAATCATAGCTATTGATTCAAAAATTATATGATGCAATAGAAGAGACCCTTCAGGCAGTTGGAGTCACTGATAGGATAGTCATAGGGAAGGTCAATTAGATTCTAAGCTTCAATAAATCTACTTTGAAATGCAATAATCTATTGAATCTCTTAAAGGAAGAGGTTAAAGGAATGAAGGGGCACATCGAAGGTTTAGTTTAGTTGGGACTCACTTCCCCTTTCCTTGATGACACCATTATCCTAATGGAAGACTAGATATAAAATCTACTAGTCAAGAAGAAAAATGATTAGACTATTTTTTACTCCTTGAATGATTCTTCTAACATCATTAAAGAAGAGTCAATTTTGGCTTTGATGACCAAAATAGACTACCAATTACATTCTATGGTGTAGGGTCTCCAATCCTTTTCCCATAAGGAAATCAACAAGTTAGATAGAGATTTTCAATCTCTACAGAAGTGGGAATACTTGATAGAGGTAGAATGGATTGGGTACCAGACATCAATACAAAATATCTAAAGGAAATAGTGATGAGAATGATAATTTTAGTTTTTTTGGTCAGGTAAGGCTAAGGTTTCTTCCATGTAGGCACAAATCCCCTAGTGAGTCACCATAAATTGTAGAATTATTTTCTACAAAGTTCATTTTTCCTCAAGACCGTTGCTTTATTTTTGATAACCACAGGTAACATTCTAAGTTTCAAGCCAAAATAACTTAAGTATAGAGTCTTGCATAGACAATATCCACATGTCACTTAGATAATTTTTCTAGCTCAAAATGGTAGGGAAGAACCTTTAGCTTGTGCTTGATGGACACATGGTGCAATGATGGTCCCTTTTTGTAAAAGTAAAGGTCCCAATAGTGAGTTGAATGGTAAGCATTAGGCTTCATGGAGTCCCATTTTTGGTAAAGTTTAGTAAAAGGTTTGAGATTCAAATGAACATGTATGAATGCCACTTGTCACCTTGATACTCGCTCAAAGGAAAAGAGTGTTTACAAAACCTTCATTGAGCATGAGACTGATACATGGTTAAATGGTGTTTTATTTTGAGTCAAGAGGCATCAGGAAATAATGAAGCACATGGAGGTATTCATGTGTCACCACTATGCTCCTTAGAGACAAGGAAAATGATCAAAGATATCACAACTTGTGAAGGCTTCCACGTATATCCTGTGGATAAAAAAATGATTGATAGTTTGATTGGGATATTTGGATTTGATGGTGCAAAACCCTTAAGAGTTATTAAAATTAAAAGCTAAGAAAAGAGTGGGAAAGGGTCTCAGTGACTCCAAAAGGGTGTGGAAGCTTCCATGTGTCCATGTTTGGGAAGACTACATGATAAAGACAAATGAAATTAGTAGTTGAAATAGAGTGAGAGGGACAATTATAGAATTAATAGAAAAAGGGCCTAAGTGGTTTGACTACAATGACATACAGTTTCTCAGATCCAAAAATTGTGGATAGATAGTTAAACCCAAACAAGTGACAGAGATTTATAGTAGATATTTTTTGTGTTATAAGTAGCTATAAATAAGTTAGAATAAAGGAGGATTTTTCATCTAGATAATATATAGAGTTTTAGAAGCTAGTTTTATGGAAGCATTGGACTACCTTAGTAGTTGCCTTTCTTATGAGTATGAAGATTATATTATGTGAATTTTTCCCTATGTACTTTGTTTATATATAAAGAGTGAGTGGTGTTTTATGAAATAATAGTCCACTTTTAATATTTCTTCTCATTTTTTGCTATAAACCTTTTGTCAGCTTCACATAATTAATACGATTATTAACCATGTTGCATACTCTTTAATCTTTTTAGGAAAAACTATTGAAAATAATACCGTGTTGTTAGAAATAGATGATGATGATTTAGGTTACTTTTATATTATGATCCATTGGTTAGTCTATAGTATTTTCTGAAATTATTGATCATGCTTTAAGTTCTTTAATTTTCTTGTAAACTCTATTAGTACTCTTCACGGTGTTGTCTAGTAAAGGAATCCAAATTTTGGTGTATCACCTTAGTAGTTTAAATAATCTTTTATGCATTATTTTCTCTCCATTTACACCAACCCCTAAGATAAGAGCTAACTTATTTAAAATCTAGAGGCTGTTTCGAGGACCAAGTCCCACATCTTTGAAACTTCCCATGACTCTGCTGATTAGTTACAAAATTAAGAATCAATAGTAACTTCAAAATTATTGATTGAATCTTTAGGACAAAAATTTGTAGAAGTGTTAAGTCTTGCAAAAGTATGAGTACAAGTGAAATTACAAAAAAAGATTTAATAGTTTCTAAGGTATCTTTGATATAGGTTACTACTCAGGGTTTGAAGCAACACAGCTAAACCCTAATACATACTCTTTTCAAAAATATTGATAATGAAAAGGTTGTTAAGGTTAAATTAATGGAGCCAAATTCACAACTATGTGAAATAATAGCTAAGGTTGCAAGATCTATTCCTCATCAGTCTATTTTTTTAGGGGAATTAATTGAGTAACATGTTATCATTGATGTAGAAGAAACTGGGGATAAATAAAAATCTATCGATGATTCGATTGAAAAGATGCATCAAAATGTTAAAAAACCTTTCCTCAAAATCTTAAGTATTCATATTGACATTTTAAATAAGCTGACTAAGTTGAATATTGTGTTGAAAGAGATTGAACTTAAAAATGGAATTGCTAAGTTATAACTAGAAAGTCTACAAATGATAAGTAGTTTTAATGATAAAGTGTTGATTTAAGAAAAATTTTCTCTTGAAGAGTATTTAAAGAAGATACAACACCAAGAATATCACTTGTCTTTTTGAATACGTAATTTTGAAGTAACATGTGAAGAAATGAAAAATTTGAAGGAAGAAGTTGGTGATGAAAAAGAAAATCTAGAGGATTCCCTTTTTGGTCTTACTGGTATTTGGTATAACAATGTTCTAAGGACATCCGAATAACTATGTGAATAATTCAATAGAGGATGGACAAAGCTATGAATCCTTTTACATCAAAGTATATCAAGGAGCTAATCCAATATCAATAAGAAATAAAAAGGTTTAAACTAAGAATCAAGAAGATAAAATCTCAAAGCAAAAAGATAAAAAGGGAGATGCTAAAATCTGAGATAGAAAGGAAAGATCTTTCCAAGCCTGATGATGCAACCATTCAATTCATGATGACTCAAAACATCAAAAATAGAGAGAAAAGTAGACCTTAGGTTCATGAGGTGGAATAACTATTATTACATTCCTCCTTAACATTTATTCTTTCTTCTTCTAATTTTATTATATTATATTCATTCTATTTGTAAAGTAACTTTGTTAAAATAAATTACTTTTAAGTGAAGAGGTTTAGTAAAGTTACTTGTTGAAGTATAGTAATTTGTGAAATTGTAAAACTTGAGTAATTTAGCTAAAATGCTAGTACTTGAATTTATCTTGTATAATAAAATTTCTTTAGTGAACTTTATATTACATGTAACGTATTTGTATTAGATCTAAAAATATAGACTAGGAAGTGATACATGCCACTAGTTACAACATGCCAAATAGGATAATTTTGAGGAGGATGTCACTCAATCGTTTTCCACTTTTATCATAACACATGGGAATTGAAGAACTTAGATCCTATTTTTATTTGGAATTTGATTTTGTATAAATATAAGTATAGGCCTACATACTTGGGATGATGATAATTTATTTGGAAGTAAGAAATTGTAACCATTGTATAAGGAGTTTAAGAAATCTAAAACTTTGTGTTTAAGATAATCAGATTATTTTGTATGAAGGTTACGAAAATTGAATAAGAAAAAAGATTTATTTATGGAGAAATTTATGTCTATGAAAATAATTCTATGTGTTTCATGAAGATAAAATGCTAAACTTTGCATTAATTATTTATCTAGATCGAATTCATTACTTTCTTTATCATTTGCTAAAAATGTTACCAACCTTATATGTTTATCTATTTGCACATATACAATAAACTCTACAAAACTATTTATTGTGAAGTGTATTTCTCTTATTTATTTCCTTATTCAAGAATTCTAGTATTTTATTTATTATTGAACCTATGTAAAATTTCATTCATATTCCCAGAACCAATTGCTTGCTATAACATCTCTTTGTTATGGTTCATGAAGTGATTAAAGTAATGCCCCCAAGTAGAATAACTTTCACATAATTTGTATACCCTATGAATAATTGTAATCTATAAATAGTTAAAAAATAGATAGACATAAATGCATGAGAGCTTCACCATTAAATGAAGGGGATTTAATCCCATGACTACCTAGGTAATTTTGACTTATTAAAACATATATAAACAATAGTTTCTAGAAAATCCATTGGGGAACTATGAGTTTAACTCCTAGAATAAATTCCTAATTATGTAGACTAGTTAAGATAGGCACAATAATACACTGAGTTCTCATAAATTGCAAATATTAAGTTTCTCCAACTGCTGATTAAAAATGTTGCATGCTAAAAACAATGCACTATTCTATTTTAAGCACTTGGTCGAGTTTCATTTCTATTTATTTTAGTAGGTATGTGTCTCTTTAATTAGTTTGTTTGATGCTTAAAAATCCTTAGTTAGACACATAGTTCATTTCTTATTTCACTTTCTAAGATTTATTGTATGTTTATAAAACTGATGTCCAAGTTTCATCTATAAATAGAATTGCTAAGAATAATTTTAAAAATAATTCTTGCATTCCAAGCTAGAAAATCAACCCTTTACAAGAGCAAGGAGAGATTAAGCCCAAACAAAAGATTTATTTTAATTAGAAGAGTGATTTAATTTTAGTTTTCCTATTCAAGTAAGAACATGAAGAGTTAGTCTCTCACCTATGAGACAAACACCAACTACTAAAAAATAGTTATGACATAATTCATCAAGAATAATTCAACCTTCAAATCCATAGTTTCTCATCCCTAGAAGAATGGAATTACCACTTATTATCCCATGGGGACCGGCTATTGGTCCTTTAAATTTGAATCCTCCTCTACATGACTTATCAAAAGGATCAAGGAAGAATTTACCTAAATTTACTGGTGATGGTAAAAAAAATATAGATGAACACTTGGATACCTTCTTTGTGGATTATGGAGTTATTGGCATTAAACATGGAGATGTTTCCATTCGACTCTTTATTGATACTTTGCATGACTTAGCTACAAAATGGTCCCATCATTTAGCTCTGGGCACTATAACTAATGGGTTATTATGAGTGGGAAATTCAAGAAAAGATTCAAAGCCACTAAAGATACACATATACTACTTACTCAACTAACTCAATTCAAGAAAGAACCACACAAACACATATGTGATTTTATCTCCAAGTTCAATAGATTTCTCTACAAAATTCCTAAAGTTTCACCACCCACTATAGACAATTAAATTTTTTTTTCATCAATACTTGGCTACCAAAATTTAGTTATCAGCTATGAAGAGCATGAACAAATAATCTAATAGCAACTCAAAATCTTGCTACATAAGTTGAAGATGATTTGATAATGGTTGGTAAAATTAAGAAAACTATTTCTAAGGGAGATTCTACTAATTCACCCACATAAAAAACTATTGAGATTTTATTGTAGTAATTCACTAATGATTTGATTGAAGTCAAAAGATAAATTGCTTAAGGTACTCACGATGGTGTTGCCCCTTCTAGGAATGCTCCCACCCAAAATTTTAATGATCAAAATAGGAACCATATTACAGGTCTTTCTCAAAGATTGGAAATTGAAGATGTTCCCAAAAACCATGTTGAGATGAGTGAGGAAAATTAGTTGAATGATGATACTCATTAGAGTCTTGGTGATGAAGATGACTTTATGGATCCTACTAGTAACTCCAACATTGGTTACCTAGAATATCAATATGAAAGTGACTATGATGAAGCATTTGAAGAAGATCATATTCATTATTTTTTAGTGTTTACAAGGTCATAGGACCAACAAGATGGAGAGAAATATTCAAAACAAAAAGAGAAAGAAGATCCAAAAGCTGATGTAATTATTCTTAAGAGAGGTAGTCCTCTACCTTATCATTTTGCTCCTAAAGATAAGTTTACGGCTTCTTGTTCTTAGACTCATAAGCCAATAAATCATGCTATTAAGGTTAATCCTTCTCTATCTTCTTTCATTCCCTCTTTTGACATAATTGACCAATAAAGAAAACCCAAATTCAAATGTCAGAAGTTGAGTACTTGAGATCTTATCTAGATTAATTAAATATATTGGGCAAATATGTGGATAGCAAAAGGTCAAATAATTCAACTAATACCTCAAAAGGTATCTTGCCTACTCCCAAATAGTTTCCTTCTTAAAATAATGATGATGATAATTCATCTATACCCACTTCTACATCCAAAAGAATAGAGCCATTTTATGTCTCTCTTCTGATTAATGGATTTAAGTTAAGTAATTGCATTGTTGATTCTAGAGCTTTAGATAATGTAATGTTGGCTAAGGTAGCTGATGCTCTTGGTCTTAACTTGACTAAGACAATAGGTAGGTGTTACTCAATAGAGAGGTAATTTATCCTAATCAAATATGCTCAAGTAATCTTAGTAGCCTTTCCAGATAAAAGATTTAAAATGATAATTCTAGTAGGAGACATTCTTGTTTCCTATGGAATGATGCTAAGTAGAAACTTCTACAAGGATCTTGGTGGAGAAGTAAAAATGGATTGGTCATGTGCCCATATTTCAATCAAAGGGGTGAATCAAAAGCTAGAGCCTAAAAAGAAATCTAAATACATGATTTCCAAATCTAATGACGCAAGTCACACATTATTTTTAAGGAATCTAATCATGGAGTTTATTATCTTGAAATGGGAAAATAAATTCAATAAAAAGATGATTAAGAAGAAAAATACAAGATATGGACATTAGAGTTTGATGGAAGTTGTAGCTTTCTTGGTTTAGGTGTAAGGATAGTATTGATATCCCCTAAAGGTGAAATATTTCCCTATTCTTATAAACTCATGTTTTAAAACACTAAAAATATAGTTGATTATGATGCACTCTTCCTAGGACTTGAAAAAGAATTGGATAAAGGAGTTAGGCTCTTTAAAGCACAAGGTGATGTTGAATTAATAGTGAGACAAATTAGAGATCAGTATTAGGTGAAGAAAGAAAAGCTAAAACACTATTGTGACCGAGTTCTAAGTACCATGCTTGAATTCTATGCTTTCTCAAACAACTTAGTTCCTCAAGATCAAAACTCTAGAGCTAATTCACTTATTATTACTACATCTCTAATAAGGCTAGAATAACACCCAACACTTTTCAGAGAAGGTAAATATAAAGTGGAAATGTTCTACCATCCAAAGGTCTTAGATAATGCTGAACAATGGTAGGTTTTCAATGATGATAAGAAGATAACCACGTTTCTTGAGTAGAAAGACAATTTTGAAGGATTGAACTTTGAAAGAAGCAACTCACATTCATGTGAGACAACAATAGATATTACTAATCCTAAACTTACTCATGATTAGAATATAATTTAGCAAAAAATAAATAAAATTCCTAAGGGGTTGGTCTCTTTATAGAAAATATTTGAAAAACATGATAAGTTTCTAAGAAAATAAAGAATATGGTGATACTTCTTCAAAAGTAGAGCAGATTAACCTAGGCAATGAAGAAGAGCCTAGGATGATCAATATTAGTAAGTGTTTCTCTCGAGAATATAAGGAAGTGTTCATCAAAATTCTCACATAGTACATTGATGTATTTTCTTGGTCCTATAAAGAGCTCAAATCCTTTTAGAAAGATAAGGTACAACACTATATTCCACTCTAGCTAGAGATGATGCCTTTTAAGTAGAAGTTAGATCACCATAACCCAACTATTTTAGGTACTATTTATGATGAGATACAAAAGCTTCCCGATGCAAAAATAATTTATCCAATCTATCACTTAGAATGGTTAACCAATATTATTCCAGTGAGAAAGAAAAAGGGGAAGATACACTTATGTGTTGATTTTGACAATCAAAACTAGGAATATCTAAAGGATAACTACCCATTACCCATCATGGATCACATCCTATAAGTGGTTACTAGTATAGAGATGTTATCTATGTTAGATGGATTTTTTGGGTATAATTAGATAAAAGTATCTGAGAAAGATCAATATAAAATTACTTTTACAATACCACAAGGAACATTTGCTTATTAAAATATTGCATTTGGAATTATCAATGCTAGAGAAACCTTTTAGTGGGAGATGGACCTGACATTCACTCATTTTAAGAACAAATGTATTGTAGTATACTGGGATGACATAATAGTCTTTTCTAAACAAAGAGGTAATCATCTAGTTGATATTGAAGAAGTTCTTGTTTAATGTTAGAGACATGGGATTTCCTTAAAAACAAATAAATCAATATTTTTGTAACTAAAGGAAAAATCTTTGGCCACATAGTTTCAAATGAAGGGACATAAATTGATCTAGAACGAGTCAAAGCTATTCAGAGTTTGCCCATGCCTACATCCAAGAAAGGAGTGCACTCATTATTTAGTAGGGTAAATTTCTATAGAATATTTATTCTTAATTTTGTTGAGTTGACTCACCACATCTCTTATATGATGAAAAAGAAACAAGATTTCAAATGGAATATTGAAGACAAGTTCACATTTGAAATAATTAAAGCCATAATATTTGAAACTCTAGTGTTGGTCTCCTCAGACTTTAGTAAAGAATTCATTATTTACTGTTATTCCTCTAAGCATACCATGTCATCTATACTTTTATAGAAAAATGATGAAGGGATTGAATATACTATAGCTTTCATGAGTCAGCCATTGAAAATCATAGAATTGAAATACTCTTAGATGGAGACACATGCCTTTTCTATAATCAAATCTTGTGAAAAATTTAGGTACTACATTTTGTCTTCACATACCAAAGTTTATGTACTTGATACTATAGTCAAGTCAATTTTGATGTAGTATGAATTGAGATTATTGAGAGACACTTGGATAGCTAAGGTGTAAGAGTTTGATCCTGATATCAAACCCATAAAACTTGTGAGAGGAAGAGGATTATGCCATTTGATGAGAAAAATACAACCTGATGAGAAAGATATAGAAACATCCTCTTACCAAAATGAAGCAAAGGAAGAATTTCCCATGGTACTTTCTATCAATTTAGTTGATGAATGGTACCAAAAAATGCCTATTTTTTGACTTATGGAGAGTGCCTAGCTGATTTGACATGTAAATAAAAATATACCATCAAGCTAAAATCAAAAGATTATGTTCTTTAGGATAATGACTTGTATAAAATAGGAATTAATGGTGTATTTCTCTATTATGTGGACAAAGAGCAACAAACTAGACTGTTGGAGTAATTTTATGATAAAACATGTAGAGGTCACTTCTTAAAAATAACATAGCACACAAGATCTTATGAGCAAGGTATTTTTGGCCTACTTTATTTCAAGATACATCAAATTGGGTTGTTAAATGTCAAGCATGTCAACATTTTATAGGAAAACTCAAGTTACTAGCCTTGCCTCTAAAACCAGTTGTTATTGATGAACCTTTTTATCAACGGGGCATGGAATTTATTGATATATTGGATCCCCCCTCAAGTGTTGTACATTTTTATGTCTTGACTGATACTAACTATTTTAGAAATTGGGTTGAATACATTCTTGTTAATCATGCCACTTCTAAAGTTATATGTGATTTCATTAAATATAATATTGTTGTAAGGTTTGGTGTCCCCCATAACATTATTATAGATAATGTAGCCAACTTTTCTTTTGTAGAATTTACTAAGTTATGTTACTCATATGGGATAGACTTGGTTCAGATATCCAATCACTACCTTCAAGGAAATGGTCAAGTTAAATTAAGTAATAAGAACTTGATTACCATTATCCATAAGCTAGTGGATAATAACCAATTAATCTAACATAAAAATTGATTTGATGCACTCTAGGATGATAAGATCACTCCAAAGAAAGCCATAGGTATGTCACCTTTTTAGTTTCTCTATGGGATAAATGTTGATATACCAATAACTCTTGAGCCACCCACTTTGTAATTGTCTAAGGCCATTGAAGATGTCACTTATCAAGTCTCACTAAACAGAATAATCATGTTCTTCACTAAACTACAAGAAGTATGTGTTCAAGTTGCTGATTATTTAGCTAATCATCGAATGAAAATAAAGAAGATATTTGATCAAAATTATCAAGATAAATAGTTTGAAGTTGGTGATTTGGTGTTCTTATGGGACAAACAAAATGAATCAAAAGGAAAACATGGCAAGTTTGACTCTTTTTGGAAAGGGCCCTTCATTATAAAGATCATTACTATAAAAATACATTCATCTTAGCTTATTAGGATGGGATTGTACTACTTATACCATTTAAGGGGCAACACTTGAAGCTCTATAAGAAATGAGCAACAGGGTACACCTATATGTATATAAATAAAGTTTTTAGTATTTTTTTTGTTTTATTTTTGTTCTTGTGTTTATTTGCTTGTCTTGTAGTTTTTATCATTGAGTTTCTATAAAAATAAATAAGATGTAAACCTAGAGATACTAGGATATCACCTTTATTTCATTATTTATGATAGAAACAAAGAAGTCCCTAGTCAAATCCAGCTAGTATCTCTAAAATTTCACACTAATTTTGGGGTACGCCTATTGGAAAATTTGCATTTTGGTTTAGTGGGAGTCATTTTTACTTGTTAAATTAGTCCTATGAATAAAACCCTTAGTCTTTAGTGGTTTTTATGTTTGATTACTTACTTTCCCTAGTTTCTCCTAGTCACTCTAGAGGATTGGAAAAAATTACTTAAATGCCATCACTTAAAACCCATTTACTCATCCAAAGAAGCTTAAGTGTTTTGGTTCATTCATAATGCATATTAGATTCTCTAAACTACATTGCTTACTAAAAATAAGAAAAGTTGTCTTGCAAACTTGAGTTACTCATCAACCTATACCTACCTAGTTTTATGAGGATTCTCTAATTATAAAGCTAAAAACAAGTAAAGTAATTCCAAAAACTTGATATAAGTTCCAAAAAGCTTACGTGGCCTTCACACGTTTGTCATTAATGAGTTGGATTTTTATATATTGTTTGAAATTCCACCTCATTCCCACCTAAAAGCTAAGCTATTTGACCAAGTAACCACATATACAAACCTTGATCCATGCGATTTTATCCTCTAGAAAATCTTCAAGTGATTCCCTTTTTTACCCATTTGTGCTTGAGGTAGGTGTATTTCACCCATGTACTTTTTATAGCTTTTTGTTTTTGTTTTTATTTTATTTTACCTCTATAATTTATTATTATATCATGAAATTTCCTCTGTTAGGTCTTGTTATTTACTTTTTACCTTTTGATATCTTAGCATGATTAGGTAAATTGTAGTTATTATTGGTTTATCATGCTAAACTTTGAATAAAATGCCTATAAAATCAAGTCTTTCAAGAAACCCTAGTAACTGGATTACCTTACCTACTCAAGTTTACCATACCTAATGCTTTACTTAGGGTCCCTAATTTACTTTTCTTACTTAGGTTTCAGACCCTAAGTTACTTCCTTTGGTAAACCTAACCTACTAAAGATTTGTTCACCTAGAGTTTTGATCCTAAGTAACTGACCTTGGAAACCTTGACCCTCAAAGAACCAGCCTATCCAAGTTTGCCTTCACATAGTACTTACTTTAGGTTTCATATATGTAGTTGTTTATCAATGAAAACTTTAAGTCATCAACCATCATAAACCTAAAACTATCTATATACTCCTAGTGACCTATCTGGGTTTCTAAATGCTTAAGACATGTGATCTTTTCAAACCAAACTAGGGTTGTGAAACCTTACTGCTTAAAATTAGAGTACTTATCTTTTCAAGACTTTCAACTACTCAAAACTTGAAGCTTTTTTAAAGATACTATAAGGGAAATAAGTTAACTCTCTTTTTTCAACCTTTATAAATTAGTTAAAGCAGTCAAAAAGTGTTTTAAATCACTTATCAATATATTTAGAATTAGCAAGAGCCAATGTCTGGATCAAAGGAATCTAGAAGATAAGAAGATGTAACTAAGTTTGAGTTACATGAAACAATAATTTAGGAAGTTCCAAAGTTATCACTTAAGGAGATCCCTGAGCAAACCAACAAGCATAAAGCAAAAGTTTAAAAAGCCATGTCACAAGAATCCAAAATTAAGTATGAGTACAAGGGGTATCCAATTGAATTAAGCATCATTATAAGATAATAGAGATAAGTGATATAGACATTGGACATGTGTTTATAACTAAATTAATAGAGATATCCAAATCTATTTTTAAGATCCCACACATGCATTCCATGACCATTAATGGAATTCTATGAGCTGTAGCTTTCCCAAGCTCAGCTCAACTTCTTGAGTTTGTCTTAGATTATGACAAATACTATGAATCTCTAAATAGGACTATAAGGGATGTTTATAGAAATGTAGTCATTAGGTTATAAATTTAATACTTCAATTATTTCTTAAAGATCCTAATATCACCTAAAATAATTGACATATCAATGGAAAAATCTAATAAGAAGTGGGAAACAAAGACAACTAAGTGCATCAAGATAATGAATACATACTACCTAAAGAAGGTAAAATAAGAATAAAGGTTTCTAAATTAGATTGTGAGGTCAAACTTGGTCCAAGAAGTAGATGATATAACTTAATTACTATGCATAATCAATGGAGAGAATAATTTTGAATGTTTCTCACATGGATATATGCTTACCTCAAAACTATTGATGTCACTAGGAGCTAAAATAATATTTAATGAGAAAGAACGATAAGTGATAATCTAGATAAATAGTTGAAGGAAGTGATGCAAACTTTTAAGTTTAATATGACTTCATATCTTGTGTATGTAGTAGCATTAAGTGGAGCCTTCTCAAGGCTAAAGAAAAAAGGAACATTATCAAGTGAGCTAATATATCAATATTATACTCAATTGTTTCTTGAAGAATACTATAAGCACTATAAATTGGTGAATGATGGCTTATTTTATGAGCTTATTTTCAAATTTATTACGACTTTAAAGCAAAAGAGAGTGTTAAATGAAGCTTGGGAAGTAGTTTAAAAATAAGGATGTATTTTCATTTAGTTTTTTAATTTTACATACATCAGAGTTGGGGGTTTCTCAAGTTCACCTGTTCAACTACCTAAGCACCCAATTGACATATGGATCCTGATGGAGTTTTGAAAGTAGCTTGTGTAATTACATGATTTATAGTAAAAAACTCACCACCTAACTATCAAATTTCCTATTGTCATTGGACACTACCATTGCTCTAGCATATACAAAGCTAAAAATTTACAAAATGAGATGTATGATTATTACAATCAAATATATTTTAAGTCTAGGGATAGCTCTCATTATAGAGGGGTAGCCTAGAGCATAGTTTCCCTAAAATATATGCATATCCTAGCACTAGAATATTTATGGACTGATTATAGAGATGAGTTTGATAGAAGAATAAGGGACAATAATAGATTGTCTATTGAACAAATCCATGCTTTTGACTTAACTACAATTCCCAATGATATGGATGATGATGAAATTATGACAAGTGATGCTTTTTATGCAGTAAGAGGAGATAGTGCTCCACTTCTAGTGATTTTTTTAGAAAACATCATGATAATACTACCTCAGATTGGACTTCAAATGTTTTAGCACTAAATTCAGCTTGGCTCCTCAAAAAGATTTATTGTATGAAATAATTGATGAAATATTGTTCTCATACTAGATAAAAAGGAAAGGAGATAATATACGGACAGAGTAGCCAAGGGCCTAAAAATAAGTTGAAGATAAAAAGTAATGTGGATGATAAATATTTTATTATTAAATCTAAGGAACTTGAGTAGCCCATGGTCTTCACACCTCCATTGGTATATTCTATTGATACAATTATTCCTACTATTTCCACCACCCCTTCTATTTCAACTTCCACTTCACCCACCATAGATCCATCCATACTAATGCCTCCTCCTAATTTTTATGAAACCATAGTTCCTAAGAATCCCATTCAAAAAGACACTAGTGATCCTCATCCTCTATCATCTCCATCTATTTCACCTCTACCTCCTCTAAAAAAATAACCTACCATTGATAAAGAACCTAAATAAGTAACCACTGGAGAAGAGACTCCATCTCAGAGAGAGAGAGCAATAAGAGAAATTAAAAGAAGTGGTTGAGCTTGAGAAAGAAGATGGAGGAGAATTAATTGTTGAGAAGTCAAAAGAAATTGAACATGAAAAGGATAAAGTAGTTATAATAGTGAAATAAGGAGAAGCTAAGAAAGGAGTAGAGCTTGGATTAGTAATAGATAAAATTTTCAAAAAACCCAAAGAGCAGGAGGGAGTAATTGAAAAAGTAGTAGAGAAAGAAAAGGAAGATGACAAATAAAAATAAATATAAATTGAGAAACAAGTTGAAGAACAATTATAGAATGAAACTCATGCAGAGGAAGTTCCTTTTTAGGAACTAGTAACTAAGGGTAATCAACAATAGATGGCAGTCTATATAGATGTTTCCACTTATACAAACTTCTCATCTTGGTTAGCTATGCAAAGTTCACTTAAAGATAAATAAGTAATAAATCTTGAGGATATGGACTTAAAAATACTAAGGAGTCTAGATAAAAAAGGTAAAAATCCCAAACTAGCCAAAGCAACTTCAAAATTGCTGATTGAATCTTCTGGACAAAAGTTTGTAAAAGTGTTAACTCCTCCATAATGTATGAGTAAAAGTGAAGTTACAAAAAAAGATTTAATAGTTTCCAAGGTATCTTTCAGAGAGGTTACTACTAAGGGTTTAAATCAAGACACCCAAACCCTAATAAATAATATTTTCAAAAAGCTTGATGATGAAAAGGATGCTAAGGCTAAATTGAAGAAGCAAAATGCACAACTATGTGAAATAATATCTAATGTTGCAAGATATGTTCCTTAGTAGGCTATTATTTTAGAGGAATTAATTAATAATCAAGTAATCACTAAAGTAGGAGAAATTGGGGATAAAATAAAATCTATTGATGATTGGATTGAAAATATGCACCAAAATGTTTAGAAACTTTTCCTTGAAATCCCAAGTATTCATACTAATATTTTAAATAAGCTATCTGAGTTGAAGACTATGTTGAGAGAGATTGAACTTGAAAATGGAATTTTTGAGTTAAAATTATAAAGTATATAAATGATAAATATTTTTAATGAGAAAGTGTTGATTGAAGAAAAAATTTCTCTAGAAGGGTCCTTAAAGAAGATACATTAGCATAAATGTCTCTTGTCTTTCTGAATACATATTTTGAAAGAAATATGTGAAGAAATGAAAACTTTTAAGGAAGAATTTGGTGATGAAAAATCAAATATGGAGGATTCCCTCTTTAGTCTTATTGGTATTTGGTCTAACAATGTTTTAGGGAAATCTGAACAGCTATGGGAATAATTTAAATAGATGATGGACAAAGCTATAACTCCTTTTACATCCAAGTCTATCAAGGAGTTAATCCAATATCAACAAGAAATAAAAAGGTTTAAACCAAGAATTGAGAAGATAAAATATCAAATAAAAAAGATAGAAAAGGAGATGCTAATATTTGAGATAGAAAAGCAAGCTTTTGCCAAGCTTGATGATGCAACCATTTAATTCATGATGTCTCAGCACATTAAATATAGAGAGAAAATCAAACCTAAGGTTCATGAGGTGGAATAAATATTGTTACTTTCCTTCGTAACATTTATACTTTCTTCTCATTTTCTTACATTCTATTCATTCTATTTGTAAATTAACTTTGTTAAAAGAAATTAATTTTAAGTGAGAACGTTTAGTAAAGTTACTTGTTGAAGTATAATATGTTTTGAAATTGTAAAACTTGATTAATTTGGCTAAAATGTCAGTACTTGAAGTTATATTGTAAAATAAAATTAACTCAAAATACTTTATAATGCAGGCAAAGTATTTTTATTTGATCCAAAAATCAAGACCAAGAAGTGATACATGTCACTAGCTACAACATGCCACATAGGAGAATTTTGAGGAGGATGTCACTCAATGGTTTTCCACTTTTAACACATCACATGGGAATTTAATAAGTTGACTCCTATTTGTATTTAGCATTTAATTTTGTATAAATATAAGTACAAGCCTACGTGCATGGGGGATGATTATTTTTTTGGAAGCAAACAAATGTATTCATTGTACAAAGAGTTTAAGAAATCTAAAACTTTGTGTTTAAGATAATTGGATTATTTTGTATGAAGGTTACTGAAAGTGAATAATAATTAAGGTTATTTTTTAGAGAAATTTATGTCTATAAGAATCATTCTATGCATTTCATGAAGATAAAATGGTAGCCTTTACATTATATATTTATCTAGATTGAATTCATTACTTTCTTAATCATTTGCTAAAAATTTTACTGCCCTTATATGTTTATCTATTTGTACGTATACAATAAAATCTTCAAAACTATTTATTGTGAAGTGTATTTCTCTTATTTATTTCCTTACTCAAGATTTTTAGTATTTTCTTTATTCTCCAACCTATCTAAAATTTCATTCACATTCCCATAACTAGTTGGTTCATGAATGAAGTGATTAAACTAATACCCCCAATTAGAATAAATTACACATAATTTGTATACCCTATGAATAAATGTAAGCTATAGATAATTAATAAATATATAAACATAAATGCATGGGAACTTCACTATTAAATTTAAGGGATTTAATCCCATTACTACCTAGGTAATTTTGACTAATTAAAAAAATCTAGCCAACACATCCTCCTCATATAATCCCTCAAAAATAGAATATTCATATGTAAATGTAATAGTCATTCCATCATCCCCATTTAGTCATTTTAGATATGTTATACATCCCCTCTCATCTATTGACACAATCACTATACCCTACATTGGTAGTTTTAGTTTAAGGTAGATGTCCTCCAAAGTCACATTAATCTCCCTTATACTCATCAAAAATGTCCCTTTCACCACATCCCACCCCTACAACATAACTACCAACAACCGCACATCCCTATGCACATGATGATAGTTGTGAAATCTTCTAAAATAAATGACATTGATGTGCTACTAGTCTTTATTCCTTATCTAGTCCATAACCTCTCTAATAGTGATGGTACCTAGTTCTACATCATTAGTCAAGTTCTTTCCTCTAGGTGTATGTCATCATTCATAATTTTGTTTCTTATGCTCTTAATCTTTCTTAACTTTTACAAACCTAGCCTAAATTGGCAATGATCCTAAAGAATTGATACTGATCCACAAGAATCATTATCAATTCTATATTGATCGATGATAATCAGAAGGAGAATGACATCAATCTAATAATAATAAATCTCAATCCCTATGTATTTTTATACTAGTGTCCAAATCCTAAATTACATAAAAATATAGAAGATTCAAAAAAATTAACAAAAAATAAAACCTACCTCATCATGTGACTTCTACCTCTCTATTTTTACTATCCTCCATTATACATAATTAACCAATATATGTAAATGGGTGTCAAAATTTCTACTCTTGTGCACATGTCATCCATCACAAATGAGTGCCTAACATGTTAGGCTTACTATATATAGTCCATGAATATTGACATCAATTTTATTGAGATTGACATCAATTCTATGGAATAAACATTGATCCATATAAATCAATATTGATTGACTCTATTTTGATCATTTGTTTTACTACTTGTAAATTTTTCACATCCATCTAGTCTTGACCAAAGGCTACCTATGTTATATTTTTAACAAGTATCCTATTACTTGTTACCTTTCATTACTAGCTAGTGGATGTAGACCCCTTATTGGTCCTACAACCTCTAATAGGCCTGCACTTGTTTATAAGAATATCCCTTGTGTATCTTGAGAGTGTATCTCATCTTGGGAACAACTATCTCTAGGTAGTGCACATATCCCTAGCATATTGGATGCTTTGGTTGGCCCATCCTAGCCTTTATTCTCTTGATTTAATTTGATTGATCCCACTTATTCATAGTTTTGGTAGTTCATTAGTTGTTTACATTGAGGTGTTTTTGATTACATATCATGCATCTTGTTTGTGTAAAAATGTACTTCATTACTACCCTTACAATATTGGTGCTCATTTACTATCTATTTTATCCATTACCACTAAATTTAAAACCCATCACCAACTTGTCATCCTTTACTAGCCCCTATTTTGAGGGGGATACCTACTCACATAAACTTAGGGCATTATAACTATCTTATTTTTTTTTATCTCATTGGAAGTTATTACAAAATGCTCTAAAAAGGGGGCAAATGTAGGCACTAAGATTTCACATAAAAATATTCGTGATAGTATAGGTCTTAAGTCCCATTTCTCATTATATCCTTATTTCATCTCATGTAATTAATTTTACCAATTAATATTTTACCCTTACCCAATGTAATTAATTTCAATAATTATTTTTTTACTTGCATAATTATTTTTAACTAATTACCAACAATTAAAATCTATCCAAATCTACTAAAGCTTAATAAAAGTAAATGGTTTAAACTCCCTATCAACTCCCTCATAGTCCAAAATAAATTTAATAACTTAAAGCCTAATTTAAACTCATAATTGAAATAATTACAACCTTTGGTAAAAATATGCCATAATTAGTATAAATCCTCGTGATCGACATTGAAATGGTAGAATCAATATCTATTTACTCAAGACTTTCCTTGAGTAAAGGACCCTAATTTTACACTTGAATGCTAAAGAAATTTATATAACATGACTAATAAATGATTGATTTCCTATTGAAAAGCCATATTGTTATGTTATTCCCTCAACATCCATCTAAAGGTCATAAATTAACTCATCAACCTTGAAATTATCACATATTTAGAACAATGTGAAGGTAAGTACATTTCATTGTGTTAATCAATTCTATCTTTCTATGTTTTATTTTACTTTCCTTTTTAACACCCTTATCATCCCTAGACTATCCTAAACTATCCTAGTTCTCACCAAACCAATCCTTAACCTCTTATTTTTAAATTGTTATATATACTATGAGAATTAATGTCAATTCATAGAATTGACATCGATCCTACATGATCAATATTGATCTTTGTTTAAAATATTCTCTATTTATAGTCTAAGCCTATTTTTGTTAGCACCCCAAAATTAATATTATCATCTATTTCCTTAACCATGGGTTTCAACTATAGATGGCATTTCCTAGAGTTTCACATGAAATTATCACCAATGATAATTTACCTATTATCCCATAACCTTTTTTTCCAACCAGAGTAACATTGTTTTTGAGTTAGGACTCTAATCAATTATATTTTCACCTACCACAGAGGCTATTTCCAATTAGTTATAAATCATACAAGTGGATTTATATTTAGATGAAGCTTATTGGAATGATCATTTTATTAATATCAATGAAATGGATGTAGATTAATTTAAATTATTTCAATTTTATAGTTGTATGTTTGTATGTATCTTTTAATTTCCTTTACTATTTTAGTTTACTTAATTTATTCATAAAGTGAGAAGACATCCTTGTTAGGAAGTGTATCACTTCATGGGACTGGTCTAATACCAAGTAACCCACTAACATATCTTATTAATGAAATCTTTTATGAGTTTTCTCATGTGTGAAAGTAGTCCTTCCTAGCCAAAAATGAGCTCCCACATTCACTAGATCAACAATGTGCAATCTTCAAAATCACAAGTAAGTCTTAAAACCTTTATTTTAATTTAAGTTTTTAATAGTTTATTTTATAAAGGAATGAATGTAAACTACTTAAACACTCCCATCGGTCATGCCAAATTATAGATCCAAGAATCAAAATGAGCCATAAGGGTTTGGTAGATAGAGTAAAAATGAAACACCTAGGAGATGAGGGATTTAAGAATCCACTAGAGGTCTATGGTATCTATCTATTTTACTATATTACACCAAGGCATAGACAAACTTATAGGACCAGGTTAGGGCTAGATGAGAGGATCCTCCTATAATAGTTAATAAAAATGCATGAAATAGCATGAATTAATATATTTAGATAATTAGCAGACTACTTGAAAAGATTGAATGGATCATAGGCCACTTTTATGGGTCAACCTCATTTGATTAAGATTAATACAATAAATTCATGGATGCCTTCATTGGCCTCAACACTTACATAGATACTAAGTTTAATGTAAGTAACTTCTACTTCCCATGAATGCGAGATAAATCCAAATGCTCATGGGATAGATTATAAAGCATATGCATCCATAGAAACTAATATAATAACAAAATAAAGAGAAGGGGTCACATAGGTTCTTAACATCCCCTCCCTCTTTGAAAATTTTTTGTCTTCAAATATTTAGATGTGGGAGTTGGTGTTGAGAATGAAGGAGTGGTTTTGATGTTGCATTCTATGCCATTAAAATAATACCACTATGATGTAGTAAGAATGAAGTTGGCTTGTGTGCCTATCCAATATTGCCTTTGGTTCAAGAAGGATGGATCCTTTTTTATCAAGTTATGGTAAAATAGTTTGCACTCTGATGTTTGTGTCAAGAACTTTCTTGAGATAAGAGACATGAAATACTAGATGAATTTGGGAAGAAGGTGGGACCTCTAACTTATAACCATCTGACCCAATATTTTGGGGAAACTTATATGGCCCATAGAACTTAGGATTTATCTTATGATACCTTTGAGTTTTAGGGAGGATTTCTTGTATGGTTGGAGGTGAAAAAAAACCATATCACTTACTTGAAAGGTGCACTCAAAATGGTACTGATCAGCCTATTATTTCATTATATTTTATTTCATATGAAATTATCTTGTAGGGTATGGAGGATCTAATCCTAGGTTTAGATAACCATGTTAACTACTTGAAATGGTGAAGTGCTAGGACTTTATGGAAGGAGAATTAGTGGTGTTTGACCATAGACTACTTCATATGGAGTCATTATAGTTGAAGTGTGGTAGGAGGTATTGTACCAAAATTCAATGAGAGGGAGCCACTTTACCCACTGATGTTGTTATTCTAAGGTAAAATAATAAATAAAAATTTCCAAGCATCTGTTGACAATTTTAGTCTAGCCATTCATTTATGGATGATATCTAGAACTCATTTTGAGTTAGGTGGTGGTGCAGTGAAATAGTTGTATCCAAAAATGGCTAGTGAAGGTTGCATCACAATTTGAGACAACAAAAGAAGGAATGCCATGAAGACCAAAAATCTGGTCCAATAAAAATAATTCAACTATGAAGGTGGTATAGGGATGGTTGAGGGCACAAAAATGATTATATTTGGAGAGGTAACCAACCATAACCAAGATCATTATTTTCCCTTCAAATTTAGGGAGCCCCTCAATGAAATCCATAGAAATATCTATCCAAATATTGGTAGGGATGGGAAAATATTTGAGAAACATAAGAATGAGTGTTATTTCACCCTTATTATGCTAACATATATCACATTCATCCACCATCTACTGAGTTATGTTTTTTTTATAGTTTTAGAAATATTGGAGTCTTATGCCTAATTTAGTTATGGGTTTGGAATAAATAAATCAATAAATAATATTGAAATAATTATAGTATTGATTTGTATAATTTACTATTCCTTTCAAACCTTTCCAAAAATAGTAATGAAAGAAGAAAAATGTAACCTATCTTAAAAATACACTAAAAAAGGTAAGACAGAGACTAAAACTAGATGTGTAGGACTAGGATAGTGTCGGGAACCTAGATTTAGATTTCATTTGGTGAAAGGATAGGATTATTAAAAGAGGACACTTTAGGGTCTGGTGTTATAGTCTAGGTCCTATCTATATTATCCAAACTAGTAATAAATATCTAATTTTTTTATGTTTTGTTTACTATCCCTGTGTGAGCCTATCTATGAAAATTTGGGTCTTCAATATTTATAGAGTTCCTTATATAGCTAATTCAATATTGAAACCCTAGAAATTTATTATTCTTTGATAAAACTTGAGAAAGGGGTGGGTTAGTGTGTGTAATATGCACTGAATGTGTATCCACATCCCTTATATGGGCACACTACCTATATACCAATACTTTGAAGAGGGATCAATCCATATATAGTTATCACACTTGTTGTGCTTTGTGTAATAGTGTAATGAGGATGCAAACATACCAAATTGAGAGTACATAAGGTGGCTAGAGATTGGTGTGAGAGTTTGAATATGTTTATAGTTGTGTTAGGTGACTATATGTAGAGAGTAAGGGAATTTGCCTTAGTGGTTTGTTTGTATTCTTACTTTATTTTTAAGATTTATCACCTCCCTTATAAATTAAATTTGAATTGAATTTTATAGGGATCTATTGGTCATGGGTTAAATATATTCAAGCTAGGATGACATAATGAAGAATAGGAATTGGATGTGATTAATCATTTAGAATCAAAATGTGATTGGATTTGAGTGCCAAAAATGGGATACCCTAGGGTCTAGTTATATAGTCTAATTTTGATGCTCTTGTCCTTTAGGATCAGGACCTAGGGGGATAAAATTGGCTTGGGAAATGTAGCTTGGCTAAGTTAGAATCAAGTTTAAGAAGTATATGGATGACCAAATATAAGTGAAAAGGTGTTTGGAAGGGTTATGAGAGCATGTAAGAAGGTCCTATGGATTAGGTGTCATAAGCCACACTCAAACTACCAATTTGGACATTTTATATGACTACATTTGCCCCAATTTATTCTAGTGATGCAGTAAAGTGAAATAATAAGATAAAGGAAAAATAGAAAGCATACTTGAACTTACATATAAGGGTGAATCCTATCAAGATGTGTGATGTTGAGTGTGCATAGAGAGATCACATTGTGAAGTGTAAAGCTTCAAGAGAAAAAAAAGAGTAGATAATTTCTTAATAGAAATGCTATGTCTAAAATAAGAATGTATAAATGATGGGTAAGTGAGATAAATAAAAAGGAATGAATATATCTCACAAGATACATGGATAAATACAAAACCTATTGTGATATTGAGTGATGCTAGATAATGTTGGGTATGTGATAATCCAAAAGTAATATCGTGAACAGAGCTGAGTGTTCAATTCCTTAAGAGTGGCTCAAGAATGCAAAGGCTAGCCATTTGACTCCATGATCACCCAAAAAGTGAAGTTAAGTGATAATGTATGTACTAATAATTATTTGGACTATGTGTCCAATCCCTCTGAGTAGGTGGCTCAAGAATACAAAGGCTAGCTAGACTTTTATCTCCATCATTACCCACTAATTAAGGATATGAATTGATATCAATATGAATGTGCATCATATGATATGGTTATTTAAGCCCATGAATTATCTAAAATATAATAATTTGGTGTGGATATCCGAATGTGTATTAGAAACTAGGCCAATCTTCGCCATTTTGAAAGGTGTAGATTAGGCTTGTATGAAAGCCACTCCAAAACTAGGAACTAGGCTTATGTGAAAGCCACTTGGGAATGTGGAGGTTAGGATTATATGAAATACTTTTCCAAAAATGATGCTAATAAAATACAAATGGAATAAGGAATTTAACTACTAAGAATGCTTGTGTAATATACTAAACTCAGAAAGGAAATAAAATCAAATGTGTCATGCACATTACCCCCAATCACTAGTGTTTGTAATGTGGATCATAATATGGAAGATATACCAACTATAAAATCTAAAATTGGAAGTGAGATCCATTATTCCACACATGATTCCCCATATATTTAGATTCTCTAAGAAAAACTATACTAAAAACTTCTAAATCTAAATTGATCTATATCTGAGAAAATTGTAGTTGAACTTACCCTTTTACCTATTTCTTTTTACTATTTGGGTAAGAGTGCATGAAATAGGTCACCCTATTATATAACAATATTGTATAAGTTTGGTGTTATTATCCTTTGCTAAATCTGATCACTATTCTATAATTGTAACTATTTTTATAATCTATTCTTCTTAGTTTGGGTTCTAGTTGTTGTTTTGAGTGTTCTAAAAATTGATTTTTGACCAATAGGAGCTTTGATATTTGTGACAAAACCCTTGTTTGTTGAAAAAATTATTTTATTTAATCTTGAAACCATAGAACTTCATTTTACTTGATAAAACTTGAGAAAGAGGGGGGTTAGTGTGTGTAATAGACACTGAACATGTATCCACACCCCTTTTGTGGGCACGTTGCCTAGACACCAATACTTCAAAGATGGATCAATCCATATATAGTTTTCCCACTTGATGTGATTTATGTAATAGTGTAATGAGGAAGAAAAAATGCTAAATTGAGAGTGCTTGAGGTGGTTAGAGACTAGTGTGAGGGTTTTAATATGTTTTTAGCTATGTTGGGTGACTATATGCAAAGAATAGGAAAGTTTACCTTAGTGGTTTGTTTATATTCTTGATTACTTTGTAATATTTGTCACCTCCTTTCAAAATGAATGAATGGAATTTTTTAGGTATCTATTGGTCATGAGTTAAATGTATTCTTGCTAGGATGACATAATAGAGAATAAGAATAAGATGAAAATGGTCATTTGGGATCGAAATGTGATTGGATAGGAGTGTCAAAAATGGGACACCCTAGGGTCCGTCACTATAGTCTAGTTATGGTTCTACTATCCTATATGATCAAGACCTAGGGTGATAAAATTATCTTAGGAAATGGAGTTTAGTTGACCTAAAATCAAGTTTTAGAAGTCTATGGATGACTAGTTATAAGTAAAAAGGTGTCTGGAAGGGTTATGAGAGCATGAAAGAAGGTTCTATGGATTGGGTGTCATAAGCCATACTCAAGATACCAATTTGGAAATTTTATATGACTACATTAGAGACGTAGATTTAAAGTGACCAATATTACCATAGTTGAAACTTTTGAAAGACCACTTATCCTTGTACTTACCTAATCTAAATCTCAATTTCCTAGCAAACATGGCTATCAATTCATCAACATAAATATATGAACATACCTCATATTTGACCTTCTTGGATTTTTAATTATTTTCAGATTTGAATGCTACTTATTTTTTTGGAGGTCTTCCTTCATTTATTCTCATATCAAAATAAGTCAAGATACCATGAAGCCCATCTATCACCAACTTGTCTAAATCTTACATCTCATTTATTGTAAACACCTTAGAATTAAACTTAGTAGTTAGTGTTCTCAATTATTTTTGAAAAATTATAGACTCTTTCACTTCTTCTCATAATACTCAAATGATTTTGACCACTTCATCAATCCTTAACATATAGGATACAATTCTCTCAACTTCCTTCATACTTAGACTTTCAAGCTACCTTTTATGAGTTTGCAATTTAGCCATCTTCACCTTGGTGTCTATTTCATAGATAGTCTTCAAATTTCCCATATCACTTTGGATAAATCATAGTGCATCACCTTCATAAACTCTACCTCTGATAGGCCACATAAAATGGCATTTATTACCTTAAAATTATTCTCACTTTCCTTCTTACTTGTGACATTAGTTGGTGGTATAGGAAGTGGAGTGTATCCATCCATAAATAGATATCATATGTCATGGCCCATTAATATTATATGTGTCCTCATTCTAATGCTCTAAAATTCATAATTAGTCTCATTTAATAATGAAGCCTTACTGATAGATAAACCTCCTTAAACTTGACTACATGTCATCCTTACTTCTAGGATCTCATTTAAGATATTAGGCCTACTTAAAATCACCTAATATTATACCAAATGTTGGAATAATAATAATTTTTTTTTGGGGGGGAAGGTTAATTAGTGTATTCAAAACATTCATTCAATTCCACTTAAGCATACATGAACCATTCAAACAAACATTAACATTTAGCAAAGCGTATACAACCATATAATATCATGAAACAAGATAATACATTACATATATGAGAAAAACTCAAGGGGAAGAAAAAAAATTGATATATAAAAATGAAATATAGCTCTATAATATAAAAACCAATCTTTAGTGAATCACCAACTCCACATGGATCATCAACCCTAACTAGTCAAGTGCCCACTCAACTAGGATTTCTACAAGAATCAACACGTAAGGAGGCACCAAACCCATATATGATTAAAAAATAAATAAACCACCTAAAATTTGTGATATCCTTAAAAAAAAAAATTTCTCACACAACAAATGATGATCACCTTCTTTATCTCTTCTCACTCTTTTGTCTCTCTCAAACTACCTTCTAGGCTTCTTTACTAACTAGGTATCTTAAAGATAGATTAGGTCATATGACCTTGATATTCATATGTAGACACACTATAAAATATTTATTATATATATTATACACTCATTTTATGGTATAAAATTCCTCTTTTTTCTCAACAATGTTTTATATCATTCACATATACTTTACTTCCATAAATAGGCCTTAAAATACCTTATATATATACCATTCCTTGTTCATATTCCACTTAGTTGGATACTCACCCTTAAACTATTAGGTCATACATGGAATATGTATTATGACATATCATAAAAAATATTCAAATGAATATTGAGTCCCTTTTTGTCTATCATAACTCTATTAGACCTCATTTCACATTTAGGTCTCATGGATACCTAATTACATTAGGTCTACTTTATGTCACGTTACACTTTTCTTTCCTCAGAAAAATTTGAAAATCCACATGATAAAAACATATCATATGAAAAAAATATATCTTGATTTATGTACTCTATGATCAAAAATATATTTTACAACAAATCACTACTTAAAATCCCTCATTAGTACTCAGTCTTATTAGGCCTGTGTATACCAAAAATATGTCTTTCACTACTAAAGCTCAAACTCCATTAAGACACTAAAAAATTATATATATAGAGTATATATTAAATTATAGTCATCAACTTATTCTTTAAACACTTAAATTAAAGGGAAAGAGGCTTATACTCATCTCTTTAGTATACTCACTCAGAACTGCCAGAACTATAAAAAACTAGTCATGAAACTACTTGACATCCAAAACCTAAAAGGATAATTTAAATGATTATCAATAAATTAAAAATGTTATATAACTTCTTAAAAATAACATCAATAAAAAAATCACAATATATAATATCAAACATTGGTCTTACAAATTAATCTTTTGACCTTATCCCACATAGTCTTGCATGAACTAGACAAGCCATTTTGACTTCAAAATTTCAACCTCTTAAAAAAAACTTAAATTATTTAAAAAATCATAAAAAATAATTTAAATTCACAAAAAACAAAAAAATATTAATTATATACTTAAACTTAAGGCATAGAGTCTCAAACTCACTATTGCAACTTGCATACTTAAACCTGCCAGTTTACCTTAAAGCATAGTCATGGTGACATTGAAGTTCAACACTTGTGTAGACACATTAAAATACTCTTTATGAATTCAAAATGTTATATTACATATCCATACCATTTTCAAACATAAAAATCATATGGTATAGTGGTAACTATTAGTCTTACAAACCAATTTGTTGACCTCACTATACATAGACCTCATTAAGTTAGACAAGTCATTTGGATTCATAATTTTCACCATTATACCTAAATTCAAAGATTTATACCAAACATTAATATGGTATAATAGTCCCAAGAAACATCTCCATGCACTTTGTTTTATCACTCTATCATCATAACACATTCTTATTCATCTTCTCACTGATGCTTGGGTTTTTCACTATTTGTACAATTTGGCCTGTTAGCAACTATATAACTTGGATGTGTAGACATCTAATTCCTAGCACCATTTGTGTTGAAATTTTCAATCTTACATAAATTGCACTCAAATTCACAATTTGTCCTAAAAACACTAAAACACGCTAAATGATTTGAACTTGTCATTTACAAGTGCCAATTTAGGTCAAAGTATCCCTAAATGGGGCAATGAAATTTATGGACCAACTAACTTTGATCAATTAATTTTGAGTCAAAATGATAATTTTGCCTTTTGTGCTCTAGATCACTCTTTTCTCCTAAATTCATTGGTACACACCACTTACCTTTGTTATTTTATGTTGGAAACATCCTAAATAGAAATACGGTTCTAATGCATCTAACATCACCTTCTAATTCTTCTCGAGTCAAATTATAACTCAGTAATATGAATTTCTGACCATTTTGATTAATTGAGGGCCAATTTTCAAATAATTGCATAAATGTTGATTAACCTTGTTTAAATATAATTAATCCAAATAAAGAGCTTAAGTGGATTTTCCATGAGAGTTGTTGAATATTTATTTTTGAAAATTGATTCTTATTAACTACATCATCAAGTGACATCATTTCTTGGGAAGACATCCCTAGGCCATAAATGCCACAAATATCAAGATTATGGGTCACCCATGCCTAGTTAATGCCTCCCATGCTTCTTTAATGATTCATTTTCCAAGGTCATGATGAAGATAATTATTGATTTAATTCCAAATATTAGGATTATCCATGGCCACACATCTCAATCTTGAGATGTATGGTCATGGTTGATCCTACCCAATCTCAAAAATATATAAATAGAGAGGCCATGGACATGAATAAAAGAGCTTGAATATTACAAAGTTATAATGTTAAATTGTTTCCACAAGGCTTTACATTTGATCATAGATTTTATTTTTAAGCTTTATTGATAGGCTAGTTTAGTGATTTGGAATCATGAGCTTAGGTTTTATGGAGTGTCCTTGAAGCATTGGAGGAATTTGCTACCATTTTTGACAAAGACAAGGATGCTTGATCAAGGGAGAACATGATTTTGAGCCACATGGATATGGTGAATCCATTTGGGAAGGTAATATGATTTTGATTTCCTTCATTTATTTCTTACTATCCTTTGTAATTCCCATAGGAATAAATAGGCTTGGTTAGTTAGTTCCTTATGCATGTTTCATTATTTATGGACTAATGCTTGACTAAATTTCTTTGTAATCCTCTCTACATCTTGGCATGCCTAGTGGGAAAAAAAACATCTCACACTTGAAGAAGATCATTTTATCACTCTAAAATATTCATTAAGCAAAACTAATATTAATTAGATACCTATAAAGATGGTCATATTAGTATAACTGATGTCGATTAGATTAACATTGGTTAGCCAAAGTAATTATCATCAGTTGTATATAACTAACATCAGTCACAATGTTTTTTCCTAAACCATGGACCTAAGAGCTATTTTTTCCAAATTTTATTGTTTCAAACCCAAAAGAGCTTCAAAGCTAAAGGACGTGCTAATATTTTTTCTATAGGACCAAGCTTGAAATTTACTAAAAACATGTTTTAGATCACTTTTTACATGTTTAAAATCAATTAAGAACTTTGTTTTGGCGTGTAATGAAAAATTTAGATGCTTAAATGATTTTTTTCAAAGTTCACAATCTTAAGACCAAGGGGTCAAATGAACACCACCAAATCTTTCATTTGGGCTTAAAATTGAACACACTTGTTAATTCTTGTTTGTAATAGTTATTCAACTAGATTTTGTTTGGTAAAAAGAGGAATATTGCATGCATACTCTTCCATTTGTCCCCTTTATGGAACCCTTAGAATCAAAAGCACCATTCCTATTGAAAATAGCCTACTCCAAGGCTTAGAAATAAATTCAACTAAAGCACTCCCCAAAAACTCACCAAAGTTTGGGTAATCGTGAAAATGACCCTAATGTCTTTCTATTTTATTCTTTTTTTATTTTCATGCAAACTTGGCTTGTGAAGGGGACATAAATACCTCTCATGAGTTATTTAGGGAAGATTTAACCTAGGGTTTCATCTCCTAGCATTGAGTTCATTTGACTCCTTTGGAGTTGCACATGGGATGTATCTACATTTGGACATCACACTACATTGAGCAAACAATAGGATGTAGTGGTTATGAAAAAGAATAGACTTTTTTACAACTAGATAATGTTGTGGTCACCCAATTTCTATGCTTTTTTTTGCATAATTTGACATGAAAGTCATTATGTAATAGATTCCCCTATAATGATCAAAACATTACTAGTTTAGTAGACCCCACTTTGCCATACCTTATCAGTTTAGACTTAAGACATTTTCTTTTTGCCATTATCTAAATTATTCTTGATTTGTGTCTAAAACTACTTGTTAACTCATTGAACTTAACCCAAACACATTGTCCTCAATTTTATTGAACAAGGGAGGCATTATGTTGTCCAAATGAAAAACTCACCTTTCCCTTGTTCAAATTGTTATCAAAATTTTTGTGTCATGTCATCCACTTTGGTGCAGTCATGCTACCCAATTAAGTCTAGATATTTCATCTAATTTATTTAAATCCTTCATTTATAATCCACATTTTAAATTGAACATTTTTGAGTTCTAGGGGTTGGTGTGTCAAAGTGGGTTCACCATTTACACACTAAGCTTATTTTAACTTGGGTTAAATTTTCCATTTGGATTGAAGACCATTTATTAAGACTCAAAATCACATTATCATCTTGGTGGACTCAATTCATCTTGTGTATCACTCATGCTTTGAGTCCTAGAACATATTTCATCCTACTAGAATCATGTGGTGACATTGTGCTGCCTATTTGGTCTTAGTTTTATACTTAGTGATTTGTGTATGTTTTTACATCTTGAGTTGCTTAGTTAATTTTGTCTTCTTCATAATCTAGAGAGATTTCTTCTAAATTTCTAGGGCCAACTTGTCAAAGTTGAAACTAACTTTTACAATGTGGGCATATCACAAAGATCTAGGCTTTGGTGTACTATTTTTCACCTTGGGTGTTTGAGTTACCTTACTCTCTTCTAATCTATAAAGTTTTAACCTTACCAAATGTTGAGTAAACTCATGAACCAAATATTTTAAATTGTGCATGGTTTCAAACCACCCTCCCTTATAGTCTCATTGGTACCTTGGTTATTTTTTTAAAGGAAGGCTAAATCATATTTTGTTTAGTTGACAAGAATTGGTCAAAAGTTTGCCAAGCACACAGAACACCTCTTTTAGACATGACTCTGAGGTTCACTCATAGCGGGGCCTCTTATGACATTAGTTATGAAGATGAGAAATTTTATGATGGTCAAGATAACCCCATTATTTTTTATTATATCCCCACAAAAGTAGGATTCGAAGATGATAATAATGAATATCAACCCTAAGAAGATAAAGATGAAGCCCTTCTTAGATTGATAGATTTAGGTGTTAGACTACCTTCTAACATTCCTACAGAACAATTACATACCTTAGTTAGATAAGGAGAAAAATGACAACAAGAGTAAGCTTTAACACAAATAGACATACCTTCTTCCTCTAACAAAGGAAAGGAAACAAAAATATATTCAAAACCCAAAAATCTAGATCTTTTAACTAAGATCAAGATAATAATTCAAAAATATGTAGATCAACTTGCCATAGACTTAACTGACTCCCTAGTTGCCACTTTGATTCACAATAATGCTTTGAAAGCATAAGGGAATGTGGTTGAAAGTACACAACAAATATTGGATGAGGACATTACCATAGTGGATCAAGGTAATCTAAATGAATAGTTAAAGTCACAAGAGACCTTACAAAGTATTCCATTTGACATAGAAGAAACATTATTAAATCATCAAGAACCTCTTGTTACTTTACAAAATCAAAAACCCAAACATTCATTTCAAAATAAGGAAATCCCTTAAGGTAATTTGGCTAGTTATTTTCAACCAACCCAAAAATTACTAAATAAACATAGAAATTTCCAAAATCAATAAAGTATGAAACAACCAAGTTCAAGGAATATTTTACAATCCAAGAATCAATAGTCTATGTTCTCAACTAAATGAGCAAATTAGAACTAAATCATGGATCAAAAGGTATACACTCCCTATATATCCACACAAAACTAGGGGAACATTCCACCCCAATAGAAAAAAACTAGGGGTACATTCCACCCCAACAATAAGAAAATTAGGGGCACATTCCACCCCAACAATAAGAAAATTGGGGGAACATTACACCCCAATAGTAACAAAACTAGGGGCACATTCCACCCCAACATCAACAAAACTAGGGGCACATTCCACCCTAACAACAACAAAACTAGGGGCACATTCCACCCTAACAACAATAAAACTAGGGGCACATTCCAACCCAAGAACAACAAAACCAGGGGCACATTCCACCCCAACAACATCTTATTCAATCCATAAATGTGCCAAACATTCAAGAATGGAATTCTATGAAGGAATTTTTTCAAAGATTGGAGACAAATAATAGATTCAAAAAGTACAAACTCAATGAGATATGCCCATATCTATTTGATTTATCTATTCTAAAAAACCCCTTTCCACCTCATTTTGAGGTACCTAAATTTGACAAGTACAAAGGAAAAAGAGATCAACTTGAGAACATATAGGCATTTTTCATTCTATGTCAAGAGCTTGATTACAGTAACGAGTACTTACTATGACTATTTTTGCAAATTTTAGTGGGATAAGCTCTTGATTGGCTACTTAAACTACCCAAGGGATTAGTTGTGGATTGGAAAGACTTATCAAAAAAGTATGTTAACCATTTATCATATAACATAGAACATTAATTGACCATTGTTGACTTATGAAAATCAAAGCAACATGATGGTAAAAGTTTTATTGCATATCTACAAAGGTGGAGAGCATTAGCAAGCCACTTTCAACATAATTTGTTGAGTTGGCTGATATCTTTGCACATAATTTTCATCCTAAAGTTGCACATAATATATGGTTATCTTGTGCTAACTAATTTGTTGAAATTATTGACAAAGGAGTACAGATTGAGAAGGCTCTTATTGCTAAGGACCTTGTTAAGATTTTTGCATAAGGTCAAGCATATAATCAAAATAAATCACTGGCTCAAATAATTATGAAGGATAAGCCTAAGGGCTTTAGAAAAAATAAGAACATGGTTGGAAATGGGGTGATTTAAATAAGACATGTATAAATGGTATAGGCTATGCTTCCTCCAAATGTACAAATAACTCCCCCAAATCCATTACCTAATTTGTAGAGAGAACCTCCATGAAAGACATTTCATAAAAAATTTAGAGTCTTTAGAAAGATAGGAGAATCAATTGAAATAGTGTTATAAAATCTCATTGTAACTAATTTAATTATATGGCCAATATAAGGGCCATTTCCTCAAGATCAACCAAAACCAGGTTGGTACAAAGAGAACAAATGGTGTAACTTTCATCATGTTACTATTGATGGTGCATATCATTGCATTCAATTATGTCATATTATTGAAGACTTTATTGAAAGTGGTGAACTAGAAATTAAGTTGGACCTTAATCAGGATAAAAATTAGGATACGAGAATCTACAAAGACCCCTTTCCTTGACATGATGTGCCACCACCAAGAAACAATCAAAATGATCAAAATCAAGGATAGAGGTAGAATCAAAACCAACAATAATATTAAAATCATAATGATCATAATTGAGATCATAATCAAGATCATAATGCCCACACTAATAATGTGGCTTATAATAATGTACCTTATGACTATATTAATACTATGGGATTCATTTTTGCAACCCACATTACCACTATTACTATAAAACCATGCAACCAATCTCATGTTCCTCATAACATAGGACACATCATTATAGGGTCAAAACCCTCTCCCCTAGTAATACCATGTTAGGTTTGCATCATCATATTGTTAACTCATTTGCATAGGTTACTAATCATGAACAATAACACCTTTCTTCTAATTATAAAGGCTCCTCATTGATCCAAAACTATAGAAATATAGTTAATCATTCATGAGTCACCATCCGAGGCCCTTTTCCTTCCTCTTATAATTATAATAACTTCTTTCCACGTATAGGTTGTACAGTTACAACTAGATGCCTGTGAGTCACCATCCAAGGCCCTTTGCCTTCCTCTTCTAATTATAATAACTCCTTATCACCTCTAGGTTGTGTAGTTTCAACTAGATGCCTGTGAGTTACCATTTAGGGCCCTTCACCCACTATTTACATAAAACCCAATGAGAACATTATGCCAATAGTTCTAAAGCCAAATATTATCCCAATAAATACTAAATTAGTTCAATCCATAGTTCAAAAGCCTTATAGTCTAATGGATCAATTATATAAAACCCCTACACAAATTTCCATATTAGAACTCATATGGACATCTGATATCCATAAAACCATCTTCAACAAACTTTTGAAAGAGTCTATTGTGCCTAATGATATAAACCTTGATTAGTTCCAAAACCTAGTTGGACACTTGTCTTCATTTTGACAAATCACATTTGATTAAAAGACATGTCCACCCTTGACCCAAACCATAATAACCCAATATACATTGATATAATCATTGTGGATCATAATATCAAGTGGGCTATTATAGATATGGTTTAGGGCTGAACATCATATCTCTTAAATTGGTAAGATGATTGGGATACATGGATAAAGACATTCAACCAAAAGGTATTACAATCAAGGCTTACAAAAATGTTGAGAGGGAGTCCTCAGGTATGATTTGGTTTCAAATCATGGTTGAGTCTATTTATCATCACACATTATTCCATATTATGGATATTGAGCTTCCTTATAACATACTTCTTAGTCATCCTTAGATCCATGAAGTATAAGTAGTTCCATCTACTCTTCACTAATGTTTTAAATTTCCCCATGATGGGATCGAGGTTACTATTCTTGGTGATCAACAACCATATCAATACTGAAAACATCTTGAGGTAGAGTTTCATAATCATAAATATTTCCTAGGTTATAAATTCATTACAAAGAAGAACAAATCCATCAATTCTCATCCATCTCCATCTAATTATATAGACCCTAGTGATCTAGCCTCCACTTTGGCTGATCCATTTCCTATAGCTCTAGCCAAGAAGGTTATTATTAAATATGTAGGAATTTCCATGTACCATCTGAACAATGTCCTCCATATTATAAAATTACCAAAATCCCCTAAAATATTTGGTAAGCCTAAATCTTCCTAGACTCCTAACAGACTTGATCAAATTTGGCAACCAAAGAAGAAGTAACTAGAACCTCCTATGGTTATTGTACCTATAATTACACCAAAGATAGATCAAGAGGCTTTTACCAAGGGAGATTAGTTATATTGGGAAGGCCTTGCTAATGTTTTTAAGAATCTAAAGTATCCTATCCCTAACATGATAATGGATCATCTTGACTATACAGAGAAAGGCCATGACCCATAGGCACAAGGAATTTTAGAACCCTTATTAGCTAGAGTTGTCAATTGCAATCATGATCTCAAATTTAAACCACTAGAGGATGACCTCATGACATTTGATAGTGACTCTTCCAAAGTGACTAGTAATAAGACTCTTAGTAGTGATACAACATCCCATTATAGCCTTTTTAATGAGCTTACTGGCTCAGATTTATTTGATTCAAATATCATATTCACCATAATGCCTATTGGAGCTTCCCATCCTGAAGCAAAAAACCATTCTAGTGGTGCTTCCCTTCCTAAATTAGGACATTATATCTTTACCATTGATGCTTCCTATCTTGAATCAAAGACCCATCTTAGTGGTGCTTCCCTTTTTGAAGTAGGACAATATATCTTTACCATTGGCACTTCCCATCTTGAAGTAAACTCTCACTATAACATATGCCTTTTCCACCCCAAAATCATATATTGGGATCAACAAAATTTGGTCATATGCCTTAATGAGTTTTAAAATGAAGAATCAATTGCAGAATACATGGGTGTACAAGATGTATTCCCCATTGATGATCATAAGTAGAGTTTTGATTTTCATTAAATCCTTCTACCTACTTTAGAGATTAGGCAAACTTTATTGGTCATAATAAAGAACAAACATCAAGATCTTCAAGTGAAAACATCTTTGAGGCACTTACTGATCAGGGAAAAAGTAAAGAAAAAGACAAGCCTTTGAGTGAAAACCTATTTTAGGTGCTCTTAGGTGGGAAAGTTTGATCATCCCCTCAATACGTAGAAAGTCCATCTAGCCTAAGTTCCATAGCTAGTAAAATAATCTCTTCATTACAACATCAAATATTTGAGCATCTTACTCTTGAGTTTCTAGAGGTTTTTGCTAATTGGCCTTTACCTAAGAAGGCAGATTTTGATTCTTCATATTATCTAGATCTTTGGGAGGAACAACAAGAAGATATAGTAGATGAAGATGATCATGACCATACATTACCTATAATTCTAGAAGATGGATCCACACTCCTTATGGAGAGCACAACAAAATTTAATTTGGGAACCCATGAGGATCCCAAAATTAATTATCCTAGAGCTTCCCTTACTGAAGAATAATGTGAAGTTATTATATCTATACTTAAGGATTATATAGAAATATTTGTATGGGTATAATCCCACATGTCATGCTTGGACCCATATTTAGTTGTGTATCATCTTGTTGTTCACCTTGATGCTAAACTAGTCAAGCAAAAGTTGAGAAAGATGCATGCATGCATCACCCTTTTAGTGAAGGCCGAGTTAGAAAAGTTGCTAAGAGCCAATTTTATCATACCACTAGACGAATTTGAATGGATTTATAACATAGTAATCGTGAGTAAAAATACCCTAGGCATATGTATTTATACTAATTTTTGTGATATCAACAAAGTATGCCCCAAAGATAGTTTTCCTCTACCCAAAATCGACATGATCATCAACTCAACTACTGGGTACAAGATGCTATCCTTAATAGATGGGTTGTTTGGTTACAATCAAATTAAGATTACCCCTAAAGATCAGCATAAGACCACATTCACCACTTTATGGGGAGAATTTTGTTACCAAGTCATGCCATTTGGTTTGAAGAATGCTGGAGCCACATATCAACATTCAATGACTATCATTTTCCATGACATGATGCATGACATTGTCGATAACTATGTTGATGATATGTTATAAAAATCAAGAACAAGAGCTAGACACCCTGACATTCTATGAAGAATGTTTGAGAGGCTTCATACATATAAAGTCTACTTGAATCTTAAAAAATGTGTCTTTGGAGTCACATTAGGAAAATTTCTAGGGTTCATTATATCATAATGATGGATTGAATTCAACCCTGTAAAGGTCAACACTATTACGGAAATTCCTCCACCAAATAATCTTAAATAATTGTGAGGTCTATAAGGTAAGATCCAATCTATAGACAGGTTTATTTCTCAATTGGTAGATAAGTCCCACCCATCTACCCACCTCTTAAAGAAAGGGGTAACATTTTAGTGGGATAAAAATTATTAGATAGCATTTGCAAAGATTAAAACATGTTTGGTCAATCCACCAGTCTTATGACCTCCAACATAAGGAAAGCCACTACTTCTTTATATATCAACCACAAAACATGCACTGGGGGCACTTTTGGCTCAGCATGATGATCATGGTAAGGAACATTCTATTTATTATTTAAGCCACACATTGGTAGCCTATGAACATAATTATATGACTATTGATAAGGCATGTTTAGCTATGGTGTTTGCCACTCAAAAATTGTGACATTATATGCTAAATAGAAACACTATTGTTATCACCAAGGTAGATCCTCTCAAGTTCCTTTTATCTAAAGAAGCTCTTCAAGGACACATGTCTAAATGGATTATGATCCTTAGTGAGTTTGATATTGAGTACCAAAATCAAAAGGCAATCAAAGGATAGGTTCTTGTTGACCAACTTGTAGAAGCTCCTCTTACAACGACTCAACCTCTCAACTTTGACCTTCCAGATAATTATATCATGATGATAGAATAAGTATCACAAGAACCTAAATAATGGACACTCTATTTTTATGTATCTTTCACATCCTAAGGGTATGGAGCTGGCATATTTATTTTATCACACCATAGGGGGATTTGATCCCTAAAGCATTCCATATATAATTTTAGTCTACAAAAAAATGGCTGAATATGAGGCATTGGTTGCAGGGCTCCATATTGCTATACAGTGGGATATTCAAAGCTTAAAGGTCTATGGAGATTCATAGCTAATCATAAATTAGATAATTGATCAGTATCAAATAAAAGATGATAATCTTTTTCCTTACAATCAAATTGTTGATAACCTCAAAACACATTCTAAATCTCTATAATTTGAGCAAGTTCTATGAACTAACAAAAAATATGTCGATGCCATGGTAACAATTTGTTCCATGATTCAAATGCATGATAGTGCTCAAGAGTATCAGTTCCTGATTGAAAATCATCTTCATCTAACACATATTCTATTAGATTTAGAGAGGATATGCACTATTACTGATCTTAATCCATCACCTAAGCTACCATGGTACCAAGATTTTTATAACTATTTACATAGTCATGTATTTCCCACCAACCTTTCCAAATACCAATAAAAACTATTCCTTCATCACTTAACACATTATATCCTCTGTAGAAACATGCTTTATCATAAAGGCTATAATGGAATACTTCTTTGTTGTTTATCTTTAGGAGAATCCAAGATGGCACTAAAGGAGGTTCATAAAGGAATGTGTGGGGCCCATACCAATGGTGTAGTCCTAGCCAATAAACTCCTTAGAATAGATTATTATTGGTTAAAAATGGAGACATATTCTTGTAATTACATAAATAAATGTGTTCCTTGTTAGCAACATGGAAACTTGATACATGCATCTTCCTAACCATTGTAGTTGATTACAACACCATGGCCATTCTCAACATGGGGTCTCGATCTCATTAAGAAAATTAACCTGACATCTTCAAATGGCCATAAGCACATTTTGACTATAATTAAGTAATTTACCAAGTGGATTGAGGCCATTCCTCTTACTTATGTTACCAAGAAACAAATAGCCAAATTCATTCATTACCATATCATCTATCGATATGGCATACCAAACCATATTATATCAGATAATGGTGGATCCTTTGTGAACTAAGATATGAAATCTCTTTGTGAAAAATTAAATATCAAGCATGAGAAATCCACTCCATATAACTTGTAAGGCAAAAAATAAGATGATGCATTAAATAAAACCATTCTATCCATCTTAAAGAAGATTGTCAATGATGATGGTCGTAATTAGCACTTACAACTCTTTTTTACCCTTTGGGCTTATAAAACCAATCATTGCACCCCAGCTAGAGCTACTTCATACTCCCTTTTTTTTGGCACTAAAGCTATAATCTCAATCAAGATTGAGATCCCATCATTAATAATATCACTAAAGCACATTGAAGATAATGAAGACTATAGAGCCTCATGATTGCACAAACTAGAGATTCTTGATGGTAAGCATTTGGCTACCCTAGAAAAATTGTAGGCATATCAGAATATTTCTAAGAAGCTACAAAAAATGCATTATACCTTGAGAATTTGAGATTGGTGACTTAGTTTTGAAATAGAATTAGAATAATATGAATGTTGAACCTAAATATAAAGGCAAGTTTCAGCCTAATTGGTTAGGACCATTTATTGTCATAGCAAATTATGGATCAGGAGCATATTGATTAGCTAAATCTAATGGTGAAGAACTTTTAGAGCCCATGAACATCATACACCTTAAGAAGTTATATGCATGAAAAAATTTGAACCATTATCTATAAGACCCCTAACTTGGGGGCAACTTGTGCTATCATAATTTTATCCCACCCTTTTATCTTACCTTGAACACATTTTATGCTACACTAGTCCACTTTTCATGATTCCTGATAGTAAAGGCTTTGAACCCTTGGCACTCTAAACACATTCTTCATCCCATTCTAGATTGCTCTCTTTGAGAAGCATATTCTTTGTTATTTCTAAGACATGTTATAATATTGAACAATTTTTGTCCCTTAACAAATTATGATCTTGATTATGTCTCATGAACATTATGAACATCTTCAGTAGTAGTTCTAAAAAGTAGTTCAGCCAAGACAATCTTGTGTAGCTTTAGACAAGTGAACAAAACCATCCTCTCAATTCTAGACCATTTATACACTGTTATGGATCAAGAACCCCACTCTCACCAATTTTTGAGCATGGGCCATTACAATTAGCTTAGCTATCTTATTGGAATCTCTACTCTTAGGATGTGCATCTCTTCGACTAGATGGTCTTACTTTATGCATATTTTATCCCAAAAACATTATAAATACTATTAAAATACTAAAAAAATTAGAACATGATCCACAAAAGAACAAAAACATTATCTCATGATTCTATACATTTGTACATTCTTATTCCACCATGATACACTCTTACCATTTTACAAGAACACAAACACCAGTTTATTTCATATTATCCCATACACTTGCCATTTTTCAAGATCATTCTTTCTCAACTCATCAACTTCTTATTTTCCAGACCATTCTCATTTATTTTTCATATCTTCCATTTCTTATATAACATTAATCATATTGGTCTGATCATCATCTTTCTTCTATCTCATTTCCTAGGAGAACTATATTTGGCTTGAATTTCATGTTTGAACATGCATCCATGGAACTATGTAGGCAACATCCACTTATCTTATATATCTAGAGTTATCTTGGCCAACCCCTTCCTTTTCTTCTCTTCCCCCATTTCTTCTATCACTATTCCTCTTTAAGTAGGGAACAATTGTCATTGTTAGTTGTTATGATCCAGTAGAAAGAAATGCCTCTATCACACATGTATGAACATTTATCTTTAAACCACACTAACTTGGTTTTCGTTTGTGTGTGTTTATTTGAGTTATCTTGGTGTTTTGTTATGTTTTCTTGGTGTTTAAATTTTGATTTCACACCTCTCCTTTTATTTATTCTCCTTCTCTTTTTTTATTACTTCTTGTCTCCATTTTTGGTCTTATGTTTCCATGATTGTGTTTTGCTTATCTCTTTTATGTTTTAGAGAATCTTGATGATTTATATGGATATGGATTGTTTATATCTTGATCCTATGTTATTACATTATCTTGGACTATTTTATTTATTTAATTATTTTTGGTGTCTTGATTTTCTATTTGATTTTAGTTTTTCTCTTTTGTGTTCAAGAATGCCTTGATGGTCCACATGCATATTGATTATTCATATCCTGGTCTCATGTCGTTAAGATGTTCTTGACTTTTATTTTATTTTTTAAAAATTATTCCTACTTAAGATCATATCTTGATTTTAAGTTAGGTTCATTTATGTTTGTCTTTTTCTTTGTCTTTGATTTTTATTGTTTAAATGTAAATAACTGTAGTTCTAGTTTTGTTCATTATTTTACCATTATCCTTAGTTATAGATATTCACATTTGAACTAGCTTAATGCAATTGTAATATTATGTCATTATAAGTTATTCATAATTATTATGCCTAATTTATTTTTCTATATAAATAACTTTGTGCTCAGGTCTCAACATCTTAATGTCAACATCAGCTTCGATGAATGATTCTCAAAAACACTTTACAAAACCTAGGCTCATGATATGGAATTAGGATTCAAGTAGCATGCATTTTAGGCTTCTTTGTCTATGCTTAGATGTGCATCTCTTTTCATACATTGTGATTCTAATCAATTCTTTTTCATTTTTCATCATTCCTCATTCCATTCTCTCCCAAACTTGGGTGAACTACATTGGCCTAAAGTTCATGTTGGAACATGAGTCCATCGAACTATGTAGACAACACTATATTTATATTGAGGTTAGCTTGGCTATCTCCATTATTATTTTCATCTCTCTCATCAAAATGTGCATTCTCATATGCTTGGTTTTATATGGCTTCTTAAGTCATTACACCATCGCATGTACGTTTTCACCCACTCACTTTAACCTATATTTTTTGTTATATCCTTGAGATATTTTTTGCTTGCCAATTACCCAAGTTGGGGCCCAACATATAAACCATTTATGAATCAAGTCATCTCTAAAGTGTCAAAATAATTACTTATTCTTTATCAATGATCAAGGTTCACCGTACTAGGGCACAACTATTTTATCATGATCACATTTTCTCTATTGGGGTACTTCTTATTATCTTCTCTTTAGAGACCCCATTCTAGTGGTGCTTCCCTTGTTGAAGAAGAACACTCTCTTTTGCTCTAATTCAAAGATCTCCACACTAATGCCCATAATGGTATATTTTTAGTGTGCAACTTGTCTCAAGATTGATCAATGTCATAAGCACGTAACTTGTACTCTCAAAATGGGTATGTTTACAGTGTTTCCCTTACATTGATGGATTATATCTTTCCCATTCCCCCAATCTCTAGGGACTATTATACTTCTAATTATATTTGGATCATTGATGGTAAATATGTGTGTAATCATTAACTCATCTAGATGGGATCTATTCCATGGGTTAACCTCTCACTTTATCTCTCTTTTCAAGAGTCCATCCTTCTCTTTCATCTTAGTATGTCCTTTTGAGGGGGAATCATGGGTATGTTGCAATTTATTATTGACAACTCTTTTATTTTAAAATATGTTACTTTGCCTAAATGTCTTACTACACCTTCTCAAATAGAGGAAAAATGTAGACATCCAATTCCCAGCACCATTTGTGTTGAAATTGTCAATCTTACTTAAATTGCACTCAAATGCAAAATTTGGCTTAAAAACACTACAAAACACTAAATGGTTCAAATTTTTCATTTATAAGTGTAAATTTAGGTCAAATTATCCCTAAAAGAGGTAATACAATTTATGGGCCAGCTAACTTTGATCAATTCATTTCAAGTCAAAATGATGATTTTGCCTTTTGTGTTTTGGATTACTCTTTTCTCTTAAATTAATTGGTACACATCATTTACCTTTGTTATTTTGTGTTGGAAACATCCTAAATGGAATTACAATTCCAATGCATCTAATGTCACCTTCCAATTCCTCCTGAGTCAAATTACAACTAAGTAATATGACTTTCTGACCATTTTGATTAAATAAGGGCCAATTTTCAAATAATTACACAAATTTTGATTAACCTTATTTAAGGCTAATTAATAAAAATCAAGATCTTAAGTGTATTTTCCATGAAAGTTTTTGAATATTTATTTTTGAAAATTGATTCTTATTAACTACATCATTAGGTGACATCATTTCTTGGGAAGACATCCCTAAGCCATAAATGCCAAAAATATCAATATTATGTGTCACCCATGCCTATTTAATGCCTCCCATGACTCTTCAATGACCCTTATTCCAAGTTCATGATGAATATAATTATGTATGTAATTCCCATTATTAGGATTATCCATGGCCACACATCTCAATCTTGAGATGGATGGTCATGGTTAATGCTGACCAATCTTAAAAATCTATAAATAGAGAGGCCATGGACATGAATAAAAGAGCTTGAATATTGAAAAGTTATAATGTTAAATTTATCCCATAAGGCTTTTTATTTGATTATATATTTTTTTTTCAAGCTTCATTGATAGGCTAGTTTAGTGATTTGGAATCATGATCCTAGGGTTTATAGAGTGTCCTTGAAGCATTAGAGGAGTTTAATACCATTGCTGACAAAGACAAGGATCTTGATCAAGGGAGAACATGATTTTGAGACACATGGGTATGGTGAATCTATTTGGGAAGGTAATATTATTTTTCTTTCTTTTTTTTTCTTGCTATCCTTTGTAATTCTCATAGGAATAAATAGGCTTAGCTAGTTAGTTCTTTATGCATGTTTCATTATTTATTGACTAATGCTTGACTAACTTGCTTTGTAATCCTCTCTACAAGATGAATAGTTTATCATAATTTAGGGTTAGATACTATATATAAACCTTTATGTACATAAAACATGAGTCTCTACCTTATTCTTCCATTCATTTGCTTATTATGTTTAATGCAAATTTTGACTTCTAGAGAAACTTCTTTAAAAACAAGCTTATAACTCAATAATTTTTTATCTCCTCTCTCTAACCAATATCACTTAGATGTACTTGGGAGAGTCTAATAAAAGATAAAATATCTTACCTGATCATACCAATCCATTCTGGGCACTTTTGATCAATATCTTCAACATTGGGTCCTTATTAGGGTTATAAGACGGCCTAAACATGTTTCCATTCAAAACAATGATTCATAAATCATATCCCCTTAATCCAAAAACTAATATATATATATATATATATATATATATATATATATATATATATGTAATTTTGATATAGGAACCTTACCCATATACCATGAATAGTTCATGTTCCTATGTAAAGGTTTTATGATCTAATGAGCACAATAAAAACCTTCTTGAGTTGAGAACCCTTCATTTTGAGCACTCGAGAGACCTCAAAATGACTTTTCATGCCTTGTCCTTAAAAATATGACCTCAAATTTCATGATAAAAATTATAACAACATACCTTACCTATGAAAATGTTTACATGATCTCAAATACCTTGAAATCTAATCATGATCCTTCGTTAGGCCATATTCTCTCTCTTTGCTCTCGTAGACCTTGACCTGCAAATCACATTAGGCCTTAAAACTAACATTCATGCCTCTTTCCATATAATTTCCACCTTAATCATATATGAAATAAACCTCTCTCGTGATTAAATATTTACATATGTCTTTCACATGCCTTGACACTAGATCATGATACCTCAATAGGCCAAGCAGGGTCTAGGACTAGTCTAAGTGTAGACTTTTTATAAAGGTCATACCCCTATAACTAACCTTAAGACTACCATGGGTGATCCAATTAATTATATAAATGATAAATATAACTCATAAAACCAATCTTGCCTTTGTGCATCCATCTTACCAAGTCACCATACTCATACCTTATAATAAGGACTTTACATGCCATGACAAATGCTATGACTAGGATTTTTAAGCACTTGAAACTTGATAAATAACCTTGGAAAACTTATGAAAGTATCTATAATTTACTCACATGATTAAATAATGTCATAAAACCTCTCAAAATCTTGTGCTCAATTACTTCACTATGCACACCTTCTCATAAGGTTTAGACTAGGCTTCTCAAGACACCTTGTACTCAAGAACTAATACTCAAACATTCTTACTTAAATGATATCAAATAATAACACTCTTTAGATATCACTCTCACACTAATTAAAAAATATATTTCTGATTAACATTTTCTCATGACCTCATGTAAACCTAGAGCCTCATAACCATGCTTTAATGCCCACTTGACCACCATACCTCTTTGTGACAATCAAGACTAAAAAGATGCAACAAAAACATCAATGACATCAATGAAAATATAAGTGACATAAATGATGACTATAAACACTCCTTAATTATGAATCATAAGATATAACAACCTCAATGATCACTCACCATGCACCTTTACAAGATGCACCCTTTATACATCAATGATAATAGCATGCCAATAATGATGTATGCCCTAACACTAGACTTCATCCTTTTATATCCTTATTTAGGTCACCAAGACCATTCCATACCTATATGATATCTTATCATACCTAGAGCCATAGTGTCACTCACCATTATAGGTCACTACAAGTTGGGTTTCTTTTAGTGAATTTAACACAATGTTTACTAACTGTTTTAGATCAAACCTATCTAAATTTGAAACCAGTGAAATAAATTCTCTCTTGATCAAGAAACCACCTTATATTATTCAAATGTAACCTATAGGCTTAGGATACAAGATGGAAACTACTAGGGCTATCTATACCTAAAGACAATTCACCATGGAAAGACCAAGTATATGAGCAAAACTTGATTTAGAGAAGTTGAGGTAAGTTATCTCAATGCAACTTTCCAAACCTATGAACATGGACCTAATTCTACCTTCAGATAATGGCTTCACCATAATCACAATAATTCTTTATACATTATCATAGATTAATGAAGGTTTCAATTAAATTTAAACACCTTTGTTTCAATAATCCCTACCTCTTTTGAATAGCCCTTAGTGGTATTAACATCAGATCACTGTTGGTGAATTCATGTAGGTGCCATCATATATGATTATGTGTTAAGAGTTAGTTCTCACAACCAATATATAACCCTTTAAATTGATAATTATTATTTTCTTCTCTTTAAAAAAATCTTAAAACCTTAAAAACTTCTTTTTTTATCAAGGTGATGATCAGGGCTTAGTTCTAATTGACTATAAGTGATAGTCACAATGAGATCTAATTATGTTCATGTGTTAGGCCTTTTACCCAATCAATGCTAGTGTTAAGACTAAAAATTTAAATAATAACTAATCAAGCATAATATTATATCTTTAAATCAAAAATTATATCCTTGTCTTGAATCTATTTACATGAAAATAACTATGTAATAGGTGAAACATTGATTTGTAAATTCAATGGTATCTTCAACTATCAAAATGAGATAGTCTTGCTCATCAATTTATATTGACATGTGAAAAAAATATTGAAAACATTATGAGGATTATGGTCACAATCTTCAAGGTCATTTACAATGCTTGACTTATTTATATCAATGTAAATAGATAAGGAAATTTGAGGTGTTGGGGATGTGCAAGTAGAAAAAGGTCAAAAAACCTTCTTAGCAATGGTTCATGAGGCATAAATCACCAATCCTAGAACTATGACTATTAATTTTTAGTAAAAATAGACTAATATCATCCACAAAAATTTATTCTTCTAACTCATCTCCTCTTTTCCATACCAAGATAAAATTGATTGACCTTATTGTCTTGTCCAAGAGAGCAATGGGAAAGGAGAATTAGTTTTACTCATTTTTGGACCTATCAAAGCTACCTAATCATGGAAGTGAACTGAAGGGACCTAAAGAGAATTTTTTTATGTCTTACCATATGCCATTATTTTTTTATAGGTTGTATAACTACCTAAAACCACTTGAAGCTGCTTCATCTTTTCTTTTCCACATTGATCTTATAATTGTCAATTCAAAACTACCATTTTTGATATGTACCTAACATATGGAATGCTGGATATTATTTTAAAACTATTTTATTCTTATGGAAACTATACAACTTCATTAAATGACTCAAAATGTGACCTTAGATGAACTAAAACAAACTAACATATATGACCAATGATGAAAACATAATATTTGACTTCATTAAAGATTATAGGACACATTTTCCAACTTAAGAGACCCTATAACAAATTTAAATATATAATAGGTTGACATAATTTGACTTGGGGTTAAACTAGTTGACACTACCATATGGCCATCTTAGGTGACTATTATGACTAATTTGGCATGTGTTTAGAGTATGAACCACTATATAACATGGAAAGAGCCATATATAGTAGTTTACATAAGGAGGTAGTTGGGTTTAATGCATATAGTGGAACTTATATTAGTGTTTACATATTAATCAAGACATGATAGATATCCAAGAGGAAGAGGAGGTGTATGGGTACCCGTTGAGATAATTATGATTAGGCATTAGTCAGTAGTACCATAGATAGGGTAGGTGTGGTAGTAGGAGGTGGTGAGGCATGATATAAAGGATGTTCTATATGTGGATGTTTGAGGTGAGAATGTATGAGTATATTCATGGTAGGGGAGATAAAAATTGCCTTGATCTCATCAAAGACAAAGGCACCATCAATGATAAGAGACATAGATACAACTAATTTCATAATGTGATCCCATAACGACTATGAGACATAGTTAGTATATAAAGAGGCAACTAATGAGGGGATCATGATGAACATGGGTGGTTAATCTTGGTTTTGGACTTATGTGGAGGTAGTTGATAAAGGAGGTTTTCATTAGGCAAGTAGATGAGGAGACCATGTTAGTGATACTGACACTAGGGAAAAATGTTTTCATTTATCAAATTTTTGGCATAGATCACTAGTTTCATTGTCTTGTATGATAGATAGATGGATTGATAGATATATACATCAGATAAAATGTATATTTGGATTTTTTTATAGGTACTACATTGAAGGAGATCAAATGGGGATTCATGATTATGGCTGCACACCATGATATTTTGGATGGGTTGTTATTAAATTATGAGTCATCCACCTTTGTTGATCCTATGGTACTATTTACCCCAACTTATTCTAGCTAGTTTAGATTAATGGGCGAGGGTGATTGATAGCTATAGGCATTAATAGATGGTTCACATCCACCTACAAGGGTAGGAGAGGGATAGTCTTGAGCTTGGTAGGCCTTAAAACATGAGTGGGTCACTTATATGATGACCATTGTATCACTTGGAAGCATACAAGCTTAAGTGGCTAATCTATAAAATCATATTAATGGTTTGAGATCCTGGACTGCCTCTTTATAACACACTATTTAGAGTGGTTAGTCACAAGTACCCATGGGTATCATGGCTAGGCCATAGGATAGGAATGATGGAATACAAACTTAGAGTTGTAGCTATTGTATTTTTACTTGTATTATACAAAACTTATGGAATATATATTTATATAGGCATTACTTGTTCTATGATTTGTATTTATAAGTGGATAGATGTATGGATATATTTCTTTTCTATCACATATATTTGACTTTTTTTGTATATGTTATGAGAAATATGTGATGTATGTTTTCTTTTCTAGCATTATGTGATACACATGCATGGTTAAAAAAAAGTAAAATGATTTGGAAAAGTAGAAATAATCATAAAATGTAATGACACTATCACAATGGAAAATATGTAAAATCAAAAGATGAATAAATATAAGAGACCAAAAAAGTAAATTAAAAAGGAATAAAATGCTTTCAAACCAAGTAAAATATTTTTACCAAATTGAAACAAATAAAAATCATAATATACTTAATTGGGAAGTATGAAAATTTGTAATAAAATGAAAAACATAGGAAAACTAAATGGTATAAAAACAAAAAAATAATAAAGTTAATCAATCATACTGAATCAAGATTGGAAGTATGAAAAGAAAAATAAAATGTAAGTCTAAATCAAATTAATCATACTAAATAAATCTAGGAAGTTTGATAAATTTAATAAAATGGTTGTAAACATACATGTAGTTGAAAAATAAGAAGATAAAATTGAAGTGCTTATGAATTAGCAATAAAACATACTAAATCAAGATGGGGAGTATACCAATGGCATATAAATCATAGTGTAACATAAATTATCTCAAATTTTAAGCATTCAATTTTAATGTGACTTGATTATAGTATGAACTAATTATTGGAATATTTTGTGAGGAAGGCCTAGTCCTGTCCATGGTCTTACACTATAAATCACAAGGGGAACACTAATGAGGTGAAAATAACTATATGAATAATTTTAAGATGTTTTAATATGGTATGCTGTGAGGAGATCCTGGTCCTATCCATGGTATTACATTTTAACTCACAAGGTGAACACCAATTAGGTGAATGGTAATAAGGGTAAAAATAAAAGAATGTTTTGTTGCGGTAATTTATGAGGAGATCTGGTCTTATCCATGGTCTTACATTATAACTCATAAAGGGAAACCCTAAGGGAAATGACCAGTTAAAAAAATAATATTCCTCAAGGGGAAATATTAGGTTTTTTTTAATGAAATAAGGAATTTAAAAATCATGGCATAGGTGTCTTTGAGAAAACCTTAGTAAACATTCACACTAGGTAAAAAAGGCCTCTATGTGAGAGTGCAGTGGACAAAAATGTAGTGGTAAAAAATGGCACTGTAAAAACATAATATGTAAAAAATGTCATGAGGACAAAACATAGTGGTATTTGTAATGCCATAAAAATTTCATGAAGATCACAATTGGGATATTGTAGTGATTATCACATTATTTATTTGTTTAGTTTTTTTTATGATAGTAGTTAACATTTAATGGTGGAAAAGTAATACACCAAATATAAAAGAAAAATAACATAGCAAAATGTGATTACGTGAGTTTGGACCCTTAGTTAAAATTTGTGTCATCTTTGTGACATTACCAATACTGCTATATTTTTTCATCACTATGTTTTGTCCTCATGATGTTTTGTCATATTATATTTTTATCATACTACATTTTTACCACTACGTTATTTACCACTATTTTTTTCTATTCGAAATTAGTGGAGAGCCAAACATTGATTAAATCATGCAAAGGAAAATACATAGAAAATTTTATTTTTACACAATAATATATTTCACACTTCTATTGTTGTTACATTAAATATTCAAGATAATACACACAAATATATAGGAGCATATATCCTATATTTGGGGATTCCTAAAACCCTACAATATCATCTATGAAACTTATTATAACTAAGCAATACTAACTATGATAGATTATTATATCAAATAACAACATATCTCAACCATAATAATATTCTAACTCACTATATTAATCATATGATTACTAACTAATAACAAACTACTATTTAATTTTTACCACTAACTATTTACCTTTCAATAAATATTGCTTACACAATATTAATAATGTGAACAATATTTTAACATTTACCTCCTTGTGAACATTATTAATCATATCTACACCCCCTTAATTTGAGCATGGGGAAAACATACATCTTTAAAAATTAGCCTGAATAGAATCATATGCCAACACATACTTTTAGGTCTACATACTACTATCTGAATCTTGTTGTCTAGATCTTGTTGCACATGATCATTGAATTGATTCTCATGTATATGCCATTTAACCACACTAGATGTGTCACTAGTTGATCATCTCCATAAGAAATAAAGGCAGTCAGAGGATCTCTATAGTCAGAGGATTTGTATAGTTAGCTACCCTTCTATACAACTATTGACCACATTCCATTATATCCACACTCTCCCTTCTCTCCAAATAATAGAGGTCTTTTAATCAAGTAGGGGAATGAAAAACACACACTGAATGTCACATTTTACCCTATAAAAAATCAAATTCTTGCTTGTAGCCAATGTGAATGACCATGCCACTCAATCTCACATAGCAAATAAGACTCCCACTACCACTAGTAGTATTCCTTGACTTTAGTCTATTTAGTTCTGAATGGAAAATGAAACATAACTTTATGTTCCTATTCCACAATGTGAATATTTACACACCACATAACTTAAAAATTAAATCTATCTACCACACTGAAAACCACACCACACAACAAAAAAACACATGACCACCAAATTAGTAGATGGCCTCGTCAAAGGTGCCTAATGAGAGGTCACTTAATAACCTCCATCCTTTGTGTAGCCTCTATCCTCAAGTAACTTCACTACTTAGACAATATCTTGATGAAACTCTTGAATTTTTTGAGGAAAATCCCCCCCATAATACAGATGTCACGTACAAGCTAAAATGCATCCAAAAGTCAATTGTTTTTTAATTTTTACAATTTTTGACAATAACTTTGATGACTTTGACTTTTTTGACATAAGAATGAGTCTTAACATTGACAACTCCTTAACATAACAAAACTATAAACCAAAAATATACCTAAAATAAATGAACAAAAAGAATAATATGGTTTGACTAACCACATAAGATAATACAAAACCTTTTTAAAACTATATACTTATAACAAAAAACTAATACATAATGATTGTTTGACAAATTATCACAAATTCTAAAGGTAGAACTAAATAAAAGTACAAGCAAAAAAACTAAAAATGACTATATTTATATAAAATCCTTGGACTATAAATCCTAAAAATATTTTAGAGCACAAAGGCTTGATGCATAAAATAATATATGACTCATATATGTTTTGACACATCGACTTGATATAAAAAAATTGACATACCCAGAATTACTAAGGAAATAAATGTAACCAATGCACCTGAATGCAATTGATATTTCCAAATGAAAGAATAATACAACTAGTTGATGGAATGCAGGTTGGATTAGAAATGCACACAAAGCATGCATGATATGCATGGGGTGAAAATAGACATCTTGATATCCAATGTATCATAAAGCATATTCAAGGGACCGTCAATGTTAAATTTGATAAACTGATTAGAGATCTAGAGACATAGTCCTTTCAAAGAATGATGTCCTAATAGGTTATAAATTTGCAATTCACTATAATTAATAGATCTTAAACTAGTTTGAGATTGAAAAAATCCAAGTAGGTTAGACATCACGTAGATCTTTGAATAGTGTGTTAACCAGATATAAAAATTCCAAACCATTAATATTATTCCAAAAATATTTGTGTACTTCTACACATAGTTCTAGAATTGAAATACAATGAAGACTCATGTAAATAATATCATCCTTTCACCTTATGTCTACTGATAGATTGTAGTATACAAATGTAAATTGAAGGTAAAGGCTCATGATTATTTTTGAGTATGCCAATAGAGAAGTTATGAATGAAATAATACAAGGAAAACTACAAACTCATTCTCAAAAATAATATCTCATCCATAAGGATAAAGTGCAATGTAACTACCCCAGATTAACACTCAAAACATCATACCCGCTCTGATACCACTACTATAAATCGATGGAGAGCTAAACACTAATTAAATCATGCAAATGTAAATACATAGACAAATTTATTTATACACATTAATATATTTCACACTTCTATTCTCATTACATTAAACATTTGAGACAATACACATAAATATACATGAGCATATATCATATATCTGGGGATTCCCAAATCCCTACAATATCTCCTATGAAACTTAATATAACTAAGTAATCTTAACTATGATATATTTTTGTACCAAATAATAATATATCTAAACCATTATAATATTATAACTTACCATATTAATCATACGGTTACTAACTACTAACAAACTACTATTTACTTTTTACCACTAATTGTTTACCTTTTGGTAATTATTACTTACACAATATTAATAATGTGAAAAATATTCTAACATTATCTACTACTTTTATGTAGGATTACTTAAAAAGAGAAACACTAAGAGTCTATTTACCATCAAAATATAAAGGATACCTTTTCATAATAAGCATAAAGTTGTATAGGTAAATAGGTGAGATACTAAGATCAACTCATGAAGATTATATGAACAATAAAATAGGTGAGATACTAAGATCAACTCATGAAGGTTATATGAACAAAGAAATTAAAATTGACTTACCTTCCCACAACATGTTCCCCGTTCTCGAATACCTCTTATAGAGATGTCAGTTTATTATGAGGATTGGGTTTTTGTGTGAGAAAGTAGGTATCACATGTAGATTTTATTCTATTCTCCTATCCTAATCTACTAGTCTACCATACCCTAGTGGATCTCGGATCTATCATAATCCCAACTATGGAATTTGACATATGATTAAAAATAATAGATGTGTTATGAGTCATGTCTTTTTTTGTGAATAGACTTTTGAATTTTGTGTTTCCTTTTGAATCATTTCCTTTTTCTTAAATTATTTATCTTTTAACTTTTTTATGGATCTTTATGATTCCTCCTCCATGTGGATTTAGAATGACCAACATGAGTGATAAAAGAAATAAACATGAATGAGTTTAAGACTTTGGTTTAAAGGAGGTTAAGTAAGTAGACATATGAGTGAATAAATATTTATGTTAACTTATGAACCAATATGTAACTCAAATTTCAAATGTATGTATGCTTAGTATGTGAAAGGGGAATACCGGAAGAAATGAGATTCAAAAATATCAGTGTATATAAGTAGTACAATGATAAGTTTTGTTTGATAACTAATAATATGGTAGAGATAGAATACTAAGGTAATTAAGGTTGTATAACCAAGACACAATAATTATTATCTAATTTATGAGTATAATAATATTGGAAATAATCATTATACAAGAAAATAAAAGAATCCATGAAAGAAGTGAAATCATAAACATAATTTTGACTTAATGATAAGAATTAGAAAAGGCCATAATAAAATGCAAAAGATAATGAAACCATGTAAAACACATAAAACATAATATAATGGTCCATGTAAAATAGATATGTGAAATGGAATTTGACACATAGTCAAGTGTATAAGAGATATAAGAATGGATCATAAATCTAGTCCAAATAATAAAATAGAATAATGTGAAATAAAACCATATTGTGTTCATAATTACTGATATATTTGACGAAAAATATTATCCATAACATCCAAAACATCTCTATGAATATGAATTCAGATTATAGCCAAGGTCTCATCAATCTTGATGGGAAGTTATGCAAAGACTTCCTTTCAAAACATCTTAACTAAAACTATAGGTGTATCTAATGAAGAGTAATGCTCATGTTGTATCTCCTATGCAGGATACTCAAGGTAAAGAGTGTACTTATTGATGGGAATGGTATTTTTGGAGCTAAAAAGAGGTGTGATTGGCAAAGAAGGAGGCACCATCTTATATGGGTGACCTATAGGAGGATGAATAACTAGTATTAGTGTCAACTATGAAAAATTATGCTGATATTATTGGATAACTTTAAATTGATTGGTATGATATATACCACATTGGTTTTAAAGATAATAGACTTCCCCATATTTAGGTATATACTCTAGTAGTAGATAAGGAGGAGGTATGGCCTTATATTTAAGTTGAGTAATGGCTAGGAAAAATGTGTTGATGTACTACATAAGTTTTTAGAAGTGGGTAGAAGAGTGGTTATTTATCTCATGAAAGCAATAAATACATTTATTAGTAGATGGTGGGGGCCTACTAGCTGAATGGGTAGAAGGAGAAGCTTAGGGAAGTTGATATAAATGGAAAAATTTGGTCCAATGGCCAATAATTCTTTGAATATCATAATAAGGTTTATCTTCCCATTGTAAAGGTAAGGGATCAAGATATGGTAGGGTAAGAAGAAAATCACTAGGAAATTAGGAAGATCGAGTGAAAACCAAACTAAGCTCATTGGTAAGTAAGACTAGTTGTGCAATGGGTCTAAGCATAGTGGCTAACATCTCTTGAGGAAGCTGACTATAAGGGTCATGAAATTTGGCAAAATGATAATGTCCTCTCATGACATGATCCATGATCATACTCCTAAGGGGATCTATTATGATTGGAGGTGTAGCATGTGAGTGATCCATATTTACCCTATGAATAATAGTGGAAAAAATAATATTAGGTTCTATAAAAGAAGAAATTTTAAAATAATAACCGAAAGACTGAAATAAATAAGAATGATATCAAAGAACTTCAACATTTATATCCTAAATAAATATAGATTAAAATGGGTCATCTAAAGTATAATTATCCTCATAGTCAAGTGTATACAACTCAATGGTACATGTAATAATTATTTTATCATCAGAGGGATCATGATGAATGGAGTGTAATGTTTTGGTTAGGATAATGGGTATTTTATTAGAAGGTAGATGATGGGATCGAGGTTAAAAATAAAGAAAAGGTTTGGAGATGATGTGATGGTAAAGATCAAAGGATTTGATATTGAGGCTTATCTCATTTGGATCATCATCATCAGAGTATAAGAGGTTATGTGGAATATTCCTAATTAGTTTAGGGTGACCATTATAACCTTGAGTTGAGTTGAATAGATAGTTGAAGTGTTTATATTCCATAAATGGGATAATAGGTGAGGGATAATCAAGTTGTGTTGTTGAGAGTGGTGCTTATATGGGTATTAACTCCACTTTCCCCAATTCTATTAGATGGGACAGGGAAGCGTCTTGAATGATGTAGAATGGTTGAGAGGTGTGATGTGTAGGTGTTGGATGTGAGTCAATAAAAGTGACTAATATTCTAATATTAATCATATTAACCATATTTTAGTCATTATTGGTAAGGTCTATAAGGCTTTCAATAGTGTTAATACTAGGAGTAGGTTGTTCGATATTATCTTGGTGGTTAGGAAGGGGATCCTTGTAGATAGCAAATTGATCATTAGCTTGGTTTAAATCTTGGTTTTCCTTTTATGTTTCATGAGATTTAAGATCTATGTCATAATCATGTTGATGATTTCAGATAAGGGTTTCATGATCAATGTTAAGACTAAGAATAAAATCCATAACAAGATTTCACAGTTTCCTGCAAGTCTCATGTGAATGGTTCTAACTTGCATGAAACCAACATAATTTGTTTGGATCATAGCATTATTTCATAGGGTGAGTGGGGTAAATACCTCATGGTAGAGGTTTTGGGAGACATTTTTGAATTTTTGATAAAGGTAATGGTTTGTTCACATTAGTGTGGTTATGTTGAGAAAATGTGGGAGTAGGAGTATTATTATAGGGAGGAGCATGCTCTATGGCATTGTTTGGATTGATAGCTTAGATGGTATGTATAGTATCATAAGTGTTATTAACTCCATGATTGGTTGTGTGATGGTTTTTATTTTTGATAATAATGCAAGTTCCCATTGTAGGTTGAGGTGGTTCAAATTGATGCATGAGGAAATATTGTATGTTGGCTTGGCTAAAATCTTATTTTGAGGTTTTTGGAGATAGGGTCCTAACCCAATATTGTAATTTTGGGAGTAGATCACTTGTAAATAGGTGGAAGAGGTTATCATCTGACATATTATGCTCACATTTTAAAGATAAGTTTTCTATCATTTGATGAAGGCTTAGGCTATTTTAGTTTTGAGTTGTTTGAAATTTATAAAATGGGCTAAGTTATTTTTGGGTAGATCAGTAGTTTGGAATTCTTGGATTAGTGATTTGACCATGTATATTATGATAGTGATAGAGTGGTTTTTCTAATTAATTTTACCAATCTAAAGCATCTTCTGAGAGTAATTTTCCTAATATTTTGATAGTGGCAAAGGTATTAAACTTAACCCAATCTTTATAAAGGTTTCCAAATGTTTATAAATGCAAGGTGGGGTCGGTATATACATTATAGTTGATGGTGGGGGTGATACCTCCTATGTCAATGTTAGAAATTGAAGGTATTATAGGTTTATTTTGTATATGTTTGATGGTTTTATTGTTGAGTGGTGGTTGTGGTATAAGGATACCATGGTAATCCCTAGGGCGTATCAGGCGTTCAAAATTTTCACTCCCCATGAAACTTAGTGATGTTGGTTTTAGAGATTTATGAGATAATGTTGCATCTACATCATCTAATTTACATTATTAGTTTGAAAAGTATGCATTTAGTTAAGTGTTTATAAGATGAGTTGATTAGTTTGAGAAACATTTTGAATATTGCACATAATATGTGATGCATTAGTATTATGGGAGGTATTAGAATATTGGGATGTACTATGAGTGTGTAATGAGGTAGTGGCATGTGATGCACTAGTGGAATGAGTAGCATTTATATCAAAATAAGCATTGGTATAATGTTTAAGGATGTGGGTGTTTTGAAGAGGCTCACTAGAAGTTAAACCTAGCATGTTGGTAAAAATACTTGGTATGGAAGCTTAAGAGATAGAAAAGATGATGTCATGGTGTGTGAAGGATAAATTATAGAGGAAAAATGTTTGGATGAAATAAATGGGATCCCCCAAATCCATGGGAAAAGATAGGGGGAATGGGGTTATCCAATATGAGGTCCCATCATGAGATTATAGATCATTATAGGAACTTTTCCTCTATGTTGAGGGTTTTCATTAATGTAAAAAATCATTCATATGGTGTATTCAAGATCATGGTGAACTTATAAATAAAATAAAGGGTTAAGTGTTGAGTAAGAATAGGGAGGAGTCCCATAGTTGGTGGTGTGAGTGGAAACATGTATATTGCTTTGATCCATGGTATATGCCACAAGATGTGTCTTATGTAACCTATTAGGGTTGTTAAAACTCATCATGTTTGATTGATTTAATTTTATATTATCCTCATGCAAGAAATTCATGATGAATAAGAGAAACTAAAAAAATTAGTAAAAATGAAGGTCTAATAATGGTATACAAGGTCAAACCATTTATTACTATCTTATAGGGAATTAAATAGAATAGGTGTAAAAGATATAGTTGAATTGGTTGACTATGTTATACAAATGGTGAAACTAAGAGAGTCTGAAGGAAAAAAATTTGGATAAGTCAACTGTGTATTGAAGGTAAATATAACAAGTAGTCTATAAGAGACTAGGTCAAATAGAGTGACTACATTCCATGGGAAAATAGATATTTCAAGAGACATAATTGAGTAGACCAACTATGTTCTAAAGGAAAATGAAGACAAGTTTTGATAATTGTGAAAAATATACTTTTATTTTGTAGAATACATGATAGAAATAGACAAACTATTGTATCAATATAGTCAATCTAGTGGTGAAATATAGCATAAACGTTGTACCAATGCTATATGATACAAGTTTTGAAATACAACATACAATTATCAAAAAATAAATAGAAAAAATAGAAATGATAATATAAATGGTCATTCCTAAATGTTTTAAGTTATAATACTTTTTGAAATAAATGTAATATAGATTTGGTTATAAGAAGAAACTATAAAATTAGTCTAAGGATGGTTTCAAGTAGTTGAGGCTAAAATGGATTTGTATTGGTGATGGTATTGGGAACTACCCCCTTAATTCATAATACCACAACCATAAGGGTGTTAGGTGATTTACCAATATATACCATCAACCATATATTAATACTTGGATAAAAAACCAAGTATTAGATTCCCCCTTGGTGATGAAATCTAAGTAGGTATACCTTGGGTAGAATTTGTTTAATGATTTTTGATGTTATGTGGTTTGGAAGTGTGTGACAAATAAAAATAATGTGGTTAAATCAATAAATAAAAAACCTCCTATTTAGTATATTTTTTACTCTAAGCAAACAAGCAATAAAAATTAAAATTTAATTTAGTTATTACTAAGATAGGTTAATTCTTTTTATTGAATAGTGTAGAGTTAATTTAGGAAATCATCTATATAAAAATTAAAAAATAGAATCGACAGGGTTGATGTTGTCTATTAAAGTAAGATCCAAAATAAATAGTGGAATAGAAATTGAGTCTTATAAATAGGAAAACAAGCTACATAATTCTCTCAATCTAGTCAACCCAATTTACTTTAGGGTTATATTTTTATAGAATGAAAATTGTGAAAAATAAGACTATAAATGAAAAATAAAAATGACTAAGAAGGTAAGAATGAACCTAATAATTTTCAAAGATGCAAAATTTATTTTTTATGTTGTGGTATTCACTAGAGTTGACTAGGTTGATGGAGTTTAAAAACATGTATATAGATAAAAAAAAGCTGAGTCAATCTGATCGATACAATTATTTATTGTTGAATATGAATTACACAGATAAATACAAAGTCAATCATAATTATGTGTTAAACTTGAGCATAGAATATTAAACTATATCAATAGATTCAATCTAGTATTTTAAAAATAAAAATATATAATAGATGATAATAAATCAATGTGTCAATGAAAACTTGTAAGGGTTAGTTCATGTTAGGTTTACCATAATATATACAAGGGAAAGTGAAGTTGATCTACAAATCAATCCTAGATTGGAGAAAAATCACACTAGAATTTTCACTTGTTGGTATATTTAGACAATTGAGTTCATAGCTAATATGGATCTATTAGACCTAACCAAGTGTTCCCTTACCATAATAATATCACTAGAGAGGGTTAAAAATCTTGTAGTCAAGCAATACCATATGATAACCCTATCTAGATCGTATGTTTTATTATTCACAAAGTAAATGATAAAACAAAGCAAAATCTAACCCAGTGTTCACCAAATCATGTGTCATAAAATGGGGATAGTAAATATCATATTAAACATGCATAGAATATATCTACTCAATTTAATGTAAAGGAAATACTAATTCATGGATAGAGAATCATATAAAATAAAAAATGTAAATCTATCTACTTTAATAAGGCAAAGCAAGAGTTATGAATACTTACCTTTAAAGATTAACCTATCAAGCCTCAATATCTCCCTTCTCCAAGGTGTTTTGAAATAGGTTATTTTGGCTTGTAAGGATAACAAATGTAGGTCAACTTTATGACTTTTACTATGCATCCAAAAGACTTTTCCACAAGACAAGATTAGTATCTCTAATATTGAAACCCTAAGAAATGCTCATCAAGTAGAATGTTTGATAATTAGATGCAAAAATAGTCATTACTTCTTGTATGTCTCTAATAAAAATGGTGAAAAGGATGTGTTTATATAACTTTATCTAACCATAAACCTTTTCAAAATTTTAATCAATAGATTCAGCCCAAATGGCCCTATGTAATTAAATAAATAAAGTAGTTAGGTCTTAGACTAGCTTAGTCAATGCCAAACTAATCATGTAACATGATTATATATTTTAAATATAGGGTCATATAGGATTAATTTGTTCAATAAAACCTAAAAGGAGGTTTTATCTTTATTAGTGGTTGATTAAGGCACTAAATTGCATAGAGGAGTGTGTAAAGGAGGTGTCAAAGCCTAGGGCAGTGTATAAAAGAGGTTTATGTTGATTTCAAGTGGTGGTATAGGGAATAATAATCTTGCATAACACCAATGATCCACCCACCACTTTCTCAGTACACCCTTTAAGGCATGCACTAAGAGATATTAAGACTCGATGATTTCCTATAATAGAGAAAGAACCATTAATTAATAAAGTTTAAAAATATTATGTGTATACAAAGACCACATTGATATGTATAACTCTATACAATCTAATGATAAAAATCTAGGAGAGAAGGTTAGGTAAGAGAAAGTATGAGGTGTGAGAGTCGATATCACTACACATATTAAGTATAATTCAAATAAATTGAGTAAGAGAGCATTCAATTAATGTGAATAGAAACAACTATGGAGAAACAATGGTGAATCTAGTTTATCTATCAATGCAGATGTGAATTTATCTCAATAGGAAGAATAATTCCAAATATCAATAAAATAATGATAAGAGAAGCAAGAGGAGCCAAGATATGGAAAAGAAGATCCAAGATGAGTCCTAAATATCTATAATAGGGGTTGAGAGGCAAGTTTAGAACTGATAAAGGGATGTAAATGGGTGAGCTAGGCCAAAAATAATTATTTATGGATGCTATAGAATGAAAAAAAGTAAAAATGGGTAGTTTAGGATAATGTGAAGCCTAGGTCATAATCTAAAAGGGTTCAAAAATGAGCCAGAAAGGGTGGTACATGGTGTTAGGAAGGGCTATAAGGATTTAGGGTAGTACATGGGTGTTAAACTCTCTCTAGATGGTTATTTTGGATAAAAAATGTCTTTTTGTGTAGGTAATCAACATGAAGAACAAACACAACATCATACAAAGGATTATTGTGAGAGGAATCTTGATTACAGATCCTATCTAAGGGATTCTCATAAGATGCTTTATACTTTGAATATGGTGCAATAACCTAGTCATGCTACTAAGTATCATGTATAGGTGCCAAATCATGAGCTAGAGAATATTTAATACTTTTTTTATGTATCATAGTAATCTATGGCCATGAAGTAGTAGTATAAGCTGAAGTGGTTTGTGGAACCCATTGTTTAAAGCTCTATGGGTTTTTGAATGTAGATGTCATTGAAACATGTTTATTTTATTTGAGAGTGTTTCAAAATTCAAAATCTATTAAATTATATAGATATAAGAATAATTATATATGATGAGTGGTAAATTAATAACATTTCTTAAACAAAACATGCCATATATGTGCATAAAAAAATCAATAAGTGTATCATGTTCTTTTGATGCAATTGTATTGGCTAGATTTCCTTGAGATATATTTGCCTCCATTTCTAATAACCATGGTTTTATGATTTTTGCATTATATTATGTCAAAATTGGACTAACATGTTGTATAATATATCATGATTCCAATCCAAATGTGGAAATACATTGAATATATCCAATAGAACAATAAGATATTATAGATTTATTCACATGTTTTATGCCATATCCTAGAGATTAAAATAAATTCCATGTACATATAATGAATTCACAAGTTGGGTAAACTAATATATTTTGACCTTGCTTCACATATATGTAAGGATCAATGATTTTATGCCTTACATAATGATTTTTAATTACTTCATATGAAGGCACATGTGTAACATTATCCGTTTGATGCATGTCTTGGTCTTGTATGTTATTTCTTAATAACCCTTTATTGATAATGATTTAATATTTAGCCTATTCATCCTTTTGTAACTTGTCTTGATATTTTTTTAATTGTTCTTTCTAAAGTCTTTATTTGTCCATTTATTCTTTTTCCAATCTTGATTTTTTAAATATTTGTTTGTGTAATTTCTCTTTCTCCATTTGTTTGTCCTTTGAAATATTTGATTTCTCTAATTTTTTATTTTCATGTTGTTTTGTATTAATAAAATGAATATACATCTTTGAATCATTTGCATGAGTATTGTCATTATATACCAAGCCTTGTTAATCATTATGATTAGATGTAGAGATAGGACAAATGATGAATTATGTATGTTTTCCTAATCCCTAACCATGGTAACTAAAGTGTTTTAGACATTTTAATCCAAAAACCATATTGTTTTTAAAGCTAAGTATTATTTTTTACTGGTAGATTTGTATCTTGTTCTTTTTCTAATTGTGCCTTTGGCATCCATTTTTGTTCTTTTTTCACTTATGCTTTAGAAGATTTTCTCATAAGGTGAGTGGGTTTCTTTATTTATGTATCTATTATAGATCACCACTATCAACTTCAATTTGTAATTTTCTCTTCAAATTTAAACAACAATATGTATGATACCCATGCATTATATGATATGCACAATAGTATTTTGATAATTTTTTTCTAAGAAATTACTTTATAATCTCACTCAAACTCTTATTATCATTTTTTTTTCAATTTTAAGGCACTAGTTATAGAAGTACTTTTTTGTGGATTCTAGTCTTGAGATGAAGTCTTGTTAGGCATACAATTTATAGATGAAGATGTAAACACATGATTAACACTAGCATATTTTGTATTATTTGTTAATGTGATATAATTTTACAATGATGTGATATTTGAAATCAAATACTAATTTTTATTTTTTAAATTTGATATTAACCTTTTCATAGTGATTATTTGATCTTTGAAGACATCAAAAGCATAAACCCTAGGTTATTTGGATTGAATATGTATACGCACACCTTTTAGAGGAGATGTGGGAGGTATTGGGGCTTGAAGAAAGGTATATTTGTTACCTTATTTTGTTACTATAGGATATGATACCTTACCCATTAGATTAGTGATAACATGGACCTAGTTAGAGGGAAAATATTTATCACCCTCCTTAGGGTTAGGAGGAACCCACTTTATAGGTTTGATATTATTACAATAAGAGTTTTAAAGAGAAATTATATTTTTATCCTATTTTAAAATAGTTTCTTTATTTTGACTAATTTTATAATTCTATTTGATTACATATTTGATTATTTTAGCAATGAATGAGAGATAACAATAAATGACTATCATCATGTATTAAATAAGGAAATAAAAACTAGGTCTATCCATGTTAAACATAATTAATTACTTTGTAATTAATTTGAATTAGATTTTTAACAATTTTAAAAAGTTAAAAATAAAAAAATTAGAAAACCCTAGGGTAAGATAGGATCAAATAGGAAGTTTTAGAGATCATTTTCACTAAACATTTAACCCTTTCTAGAAATAAGGGTAGGAGAGTATCATAGTCAACTAAGGAGTAAGCTACTCTAGAAAACATGCCAAATAAATGAATTTAGATTCTATTGATATTATTATAAGATATATTGAATCTAAGGATGTGACAAATATATAAAATAAAACATTTCATATTATAATAATAAAAATACAAAGGAGAAATTATACTTAGCTTGTTCAATGATGCACAAGCAGATCTGAGTAATGTAGGTGTAGAAATGGATTGTCTAAAGATCTGAATCCTATTTCTAGATTATTTATATTTGATTTTTATAACCCTAGACATTTTCATCAACTTTTGGATAGTAGCTTTAACATTATTTCTTGATTCTACAACTAGTGTCTTATATGAAATATTGACTCTTTATAGATACCTTCTACTTGTACTTATTAGGGTTTATTATCACCTTTCATAATCTATGTTTGGATTGCACACAGTTTATTGATATCATCCTTTGATTAAAACCTTATATCATCTAAGATTAGTGTATGCCACCTTAAAAAATATGGGTTATTGGGATCAAATTAAATAAAGGTGACATCAAATACCCCTCTATAAATGATCATTCCCTACATATCTATATACTTTAAAGATGGCCTTAGACCGATGTAGTTTTTCCCTTATGTGGGTTTGGGTTGTTCAAGGATAATACTGATTTATAAATAGGGAATAATAGGGAAATATAACTTAGTTATGAAATTGATTTAATGAGCTTTGATCGATTCTTTCTTGTAATTTTATAGATGAAGAATGAGTGGGATTTAACTTATATTTATACCACACCTTTTTAAATTAGTCTCATGGAAGAGTAAAGTAAGACAAATAGGTCAAATTGTACATATTTAAAGATTTACAAAATTGAGTGTTTGTAATGTATGGAAACTTGCATTGTATTAGGGACACTAGCATCAATTTTAGTGTCCAAGTCTGAATGTTAATGTATAAGAATATTTAATTTATTTAAATCTTTACAAGTGATAGTAAAGGATATATATTAGGTTTTTACCCTAATATGGGTTATAGGTCTAGGTAATCAAAATATTAGTGTCGAGACTTAAGATAAACATTTAGGCATAGTGAGATGGAAAACATTTGCCTTTTAGATATGGAAAAGGTGAAGGACTAAAGGGTAGAGCCCAAAGTGGTATTTTTCAAGTAGAGAATAATAATTTGACATATAAATCTACATTTGAGTATCTACGCTAGTAAATAATGTCTTTTATGTAAAAATGTAGTTTACTCTTTTTAGATTATGGAAATAATAGGGTAAATGAAAAATGATGGTAGACTAGATCACTATCTTGGATTCTACATATTTAAAAAAGTTAAAAATAAGATCCAAGAGGCAAAAAAAATTATAAAGACCCAAGGGATATAATAATTGATCAATTCAATTTTATATGAAATAATTATAATAATAGAATTGTAAACCAATCAAGAAGCTATGCACAATCATTTTTTTACTTTTTTATTATTTGAATGTTTTTGATTTTTTTAAGGTTTTAAAATTTTAGCCAATGATCCTATCAAGATTACATTCTTAATAAGTTTTTTTAATAAGTTATATAAGGATCAACTTTTGTGAATGAAAGGTGTTAGATGCATATGACTCAAAATCAAAAAATGTATATGGTTTTGTAATGAAATTATCTAGATCATTGATTTTGTAATACCATGGGGGAAGAGTAGCTCTAGGATATGTCTAATGATTTGAGATCTGATAAGGGCTAGTAGAATAATGTTACAACTATTGTGTTCTTTGTGGAACATTTTGATCTATATGTATCAGTATCTCGAAAGATGTTGTATGTGATAGTAATGTTTTTCACTTGACACCTTTCTCTAATATGCTTGCTTTTTTATTGTTCGATTTTGATATTTTTTCACACTTTATTGAATATAAATATTTTTCATACATTCAAACATTATAAATGTCCTTTGTTATTTAGTAGATTTATCAATGCACTTTTTAACCCTAAAATCTAGATTAAGGAATCCAGTGTTAAAAGGATAAAAATAGCCTATGGAAGAAAGGTAAATAATTATCTCTATACCAAGCCAATTAATTTGAAAACTCATAAAAACAATGTTATGAATTTAAACACTAAAATATGATAAAAATAATAAGTTCAACTAATGATTGATATTGAAATGAAATGAAAAAAGAGTACTTGGTTTGATGTGCACATGTGGATCTGATGTGGAATGAGATGGCAATAGATTAGATATGGATTCTAGATGTGTCATAAGATTTTGTAAATTTGACCTATTTGACCTCAAACACTTGAGTCAATTTTATACTATTTTGTCGACACACCTATCTAACTCAAACATAAGTGTCCAGTATGTCATCCCTATTTAATCTATATATAACTACCTAGAATATTTTGTGTTATGTTTCATCTTCAATTTGGTGTGCTAAAATATGGATTTTGGAATGTGACTCTTTGCTAGATAGTAAAACATTATATATTCATATTCATAGTGTAGACACCCCATTTCATACACAACTGGCTTTTGACTAGACATCAGACTAATTTTTACCAAGCATTATAAATTAAGTCTATGAATTACTAAATGCCCCAATTTCATCCATGAATCATTAATAAATGATAATAATAATTTTTTGGCATCCCTATTTGGGTTATTATACCATAAGTAGCAATAACCATTCATGGATTCATCCTCAGTCACATTGTGACCTAACAACTAGTAGTTTGGCCTATGGACCCATTAAGTAGGGCACTTGGATAATTATCAAAAGAGCTAAAATTCTAATCAAAATGAATCATATAAATAAACGATATTATATACTTAGTCTAATTATCCATTTACAATTAATGAATATATTAAAATGAAAATTCTAAAATTCAAAATATCAAGCCTTTTCATCATTGCCTTTATGAGTTTTCAAGCTCTTCCAAAATATCTCAAAATAGCTAATTTGAGAGCCATGACTAGCAATTAAAAATCATAATTACATGAATTGTTTTAACTCAATTGGAGTTAGACTCAACTCACCTAGTGTTAGTTTGAACTCATTACTTGTTTAAACTCAACCTTAACTCACCTTGGGTGAGAGTCAACTTTTCAGACTATAAATAAAAAGCCATACCTATTGATCAACAAGATCTCATAAGACAAAGTTATCATGATAATTTGTTGATAGACAAGATTTGATAGTGTAGTTTTATTATGTAGGATATACCCAATGAGTTCTTTTAGTAGTGTTATCATACTAGTTTCATGATCCAACTATCCAAGTGAAGGTGCCAGCAGGAGAAGACTTATTAATGAAAAAAATGAGAAAACCACTTCAATAGGCCATTTGGAGCTCCAAATAAGGTAAAATAATGATTTATTTTATGTTATAGTTGTATTTTCATTTTTATGTTATTTACATATGCTCCCCCTAGTGTTTAGGCTAGAATGTTAATGTTTCATGTGATATTGTAGTTTTTTAATTAAACTAATACTAAACTAACCTCCCCTCTATGTATTACTTGTTCACATGATGGCATTCCCAGTGGGACTTGCACCTCAAAAAATTATTACCAAGGTATTTTATGACATCTTAACAATTTTCATGTCAAAATCCAAAATTTCTAACAAAAAAAGTGAAAAAATGAATCTCATAGATGTTACATGAGAAATTACACTTTTTCTCTATGTAGTTGCATTTTTACAACTCCTAGTTGTGATATTATAACTCCTAGTTGTATTATTATAGCTCCTAGTTGCATTATTACAAATTTAGTTACATTATTATAAAGCTAGTTACATTATTAAAAAGTCAGTAATGATATTGTAACTCCCTAGTTGTATTATAACAAAGTCAGTTGTGATATTCCAAATCCCTAGTTCTATTATTACAAAATTAGTTATGATTTTGCATTCCTAGTTGTATTATTTTAAAGTGAGTTGTACTTTTACATTCCTAGTTTCATTATTGCATTTATAGTTGTGATTTTGTGTTTCTAGTTGACATATTATATTTCTAGTTGTAATTTTGTGTTTTTAGTTATGGTTTTGTGTTTTTAATTGTGATACTACATGATAAGTTACAATATACATGATAAGTAGTGATATTGCATGATAAGTAGTGACATTGCCTTAACTATTATAATATTTCACTAATTATTTCAATATTACCTTAAACATCATGATTTTTCTCTAATCATTTTTTATTATAGGGTAAGTTGTGGTTTTGACTTAAGAGTGGCAATATTGTCTTAATTTAGACAAATAATTATATTTTGATCTACATGGGTAATAATGATTATAATCACCTTTGGGAAAATTATTGTATTTCAATCTACCTGGATACTACTCATTATAATTACATTTGGTAAAATCAGTGTCTAGACCTTTTTTACTAATTATAACTATCTTGTGAAAATCATTACCTTTTAACCATTTCCTTTTGCTAATGATTATATCTATCTTTGGATAAATCATTATCTTTTTACCTCATTATGCCAATTGATTATAACTACCTTTGAGAAAATCATCCTTTTTATTTGTCTAAAAGAGGAATCTCAATATGCCACTAATTATAACCACCTTTGGTAAAATCAATATTTTCTACCCCCCTTTACCTTTAGGTTCCATCATTTCCTTATTTTTAAGGGAAGAATAGTTGACCTTCTTTGTCACCCATTCCCTTAAGGGGGCATACATGACTCATCTATCAAATATTGGGGCATTAGGCATACATGACCCTTTAATTATTTGAGAAGATGTTATTGTGACTATAGCTTATAATACCTTCCCAAATAGGGGAAAATTATAGACACCCCAATTTGGCCAAAACTAGCTTTTGTCCAGACTTTAGAATGATTTTTACCAAACATTACAAATTAAGCCTAAGAATCATTAAATGTACTAATTTCATCTATACATAATTCATAAATTCTCATAATCCTGTTGAGGCATATCTTTTTTTGGGGTGTTATACCATATAAAATAGTAACATCTCATAGATTCATCTTGAGTCACCTTGCAACCTAATAACTAGAAGTTTGACCTATGGATCCGCTAATTAGGGCACTTGAATAATTATCAAAAGAGATAAAATTTTAATCAAAATGATTCTTCTAATTAAACAATATTAAACATTTAGTTGAATTATACATTTGTAATTAATGAATATCTAAAAATGAAAATTTCAAAATTCAAAATATCATGCCTTTTCATCATTGCCTTTGTGAGTTATCAAGCTCTTCCAAAATATCTTATTTGAGAGCCATGTCTAGTAATTGAAAATAATTATTACATGATAACTTTTAACTCAATTGGAATTATTCTCAACTCACCTAGGGTTAGTGTAGTCACATAAAATGTCCAAATTGGTAGCTTGAGTGTGGCTTGTGACAACCAATCCATATGACCCTCTTGCATACTCTCATGACCCTTATAAACACCTTTTTAATTATAACCAATCATCCATAGACTTTTGAGAACTAATTCTAGCTCAGCTAGGATGTATTTTCCATGTTAATTCCATCCCCTTAGGTCCTAAGACTATAAGATAGGAGTATTGGGGTTGGACTATAATGTTGGACCCTAGGGTGTCCCATTTCCAATGCTCCCATATAATCACATTTCAATCCCAAATGGCCATTTACTTCCAATTCTTATAATTCATTATGTTGAACTAGCATGAATACATTTAAACCATGACCTATGGATCTCTATAAAATCCTATGCAAAGTTTATTTATAAGTAGTTGGAAAATATTACTAAAGAAAATAAGAATACAAGTAAGACCACTAAGGCAAATTTACCTATTCTTTTCATACAACCATCCATTATAGATACAAGCATATTCAAACCCTCACACTAGTCCCTATCCACCTCAATCACTATTAGTTTGACATTTTTTCATTTTCATAACACTATTACATAAATAACATCAAGTGGGAGAACTACATATGGCTTGATCCCTCTTCGCAGTATTGGTATGTAGGTAGTGTACCCACATAAGGGGTATGGATACACATTTAGTGCATCTTACACACACTAACCCTCCATCTTTCTCAAGTTTTATTCAATCACAATGAAGTTTTAGAGTTAAATATTAAATCATATTTACAAGGATCTCTATCAACATTAAGGATCTAGAATTTCATAGGCAATCTCATGCAAAGATAATAGACAAAACCCAAAAAAATCTTGTCTCTATGAATAGTTTGGATAATAGTGGTAGGATATAGACTATATCACCAAACCTTGAAGTGTCCTATTTTCAGCACTCTTATCCTTTCACCAAATCAAAGTTAGATATAGGTTCACAACACTATCTTAGTCTTGTACAGCTAGTCTCAACATCTGTCTCATATGTCTTAGTCTAGTTTTAAGCTAAGTTACATTTATCTTTATTTATCATTATTTTTAGAAAGGTTTAAAAGACACAATAAATTATATAACTCAATACTATAATTATTGAAAAATTATTTATTGATTTATCCATTATATACCTTTAAGCAAATTAGGAATAAGAAACTAATATTTTAATAACTGTTAAATCATTTAATGAACCTAACTTACTTTATTTACGCATAAAACCCTTGAAACCATAGGGTAAATTCCTTTCTGATCTTTCCAATATTTTTTTTATTTTTCTCTACATATTAAATCATAAATTCATACTAATTTTTAAAATTTACCATAGTAATTTTGAAAATTATTTATTTCAAACCCTAGTTGCCTATATTAGGTCCCGATTTTTTTTTCTTGTATTTTTCTTATTTTTCCTACATATTTATTTAAGAAATTCATAGTTAATTTTAAAAACTCACCACAGTAATTTTAAAAATTAATTTCCTTCAAACCGTAGTTTCCTAAACTAGGTCCCAGTATTTTTCTGATTGTTCCTACATATTTAAATCAGAATTTCCCATTTAATTTTTAAAATTTACCATAATAATTTTTAAAATTATTTTGTTTCAAGCCCTAATTGCATTTACTAGGTCCCTTTTTTCTTGAGATATCACCTTACATCCAAATCAAATTTCACATAAAATCAAAAATGGATTTCACTCAGTTTAAAACATTTTTTGCAAATAATGAGGAGTCCATACTTGATCCTATCATGTATATGAATGATGAATTTTACTATATGTTAATGAAAAGCTTCATTATTTCCCTTTCATGTTTAATTTTAATAATATGGGATTATATCAAGAAATTTATTTCTAAACATGTTAAGATCCCTTTCCTTCAAACAAATGTTTAATTTTATTTAACAAATGGTTTCATCACATACTTTATCTCTCTCATGTGGAGTAATTTTCAAATCTATCTTGCTAAACATATTAGAAATGTCATATCAAAAGTCAAACTTTTTTGGTATTAACTCATAGTTCCATGCTCTCTATCCCTTGTTTTCTATCTCTCTTGTGGAATGCTCTTTATAATTATATTACTATATAACTTATAACTCCAATTACATGCATTTAATCCCACATGCATGGTTTCTACATAGATGCATATAACTCTTTAACATATTATCTCTCTATTATGTATAATTCAATTAAGAATCAAATCCTTACATACTTAGAGGATTCATTACATAAAATAACAACTACCTATTGAGTTTAAATTTCATATCTTATTCACAGGAAATAATTTCCTTCTCCTCCTCTCCCCCAAGAGGGTGATAGCTACTTCCCTCTAACCAACTCCATGCTCTCACCCCTAAAAAAGGTGAGGTAGTCTATACTACTATTATTAATGCATACATTCAACCTATAGATTCTTCAAAACCTCTTCAACATATGTTCTTACATATTCAATCAGAAATAACTAGGGCTTGCACTTGTGAGACTCTAAGGGATCAAATCACCAGTATGAGAAAGTTAATTTGAGATTTAAAAATGTAGAATTAGATATTACATGAAAATATCACAACATTAAAAATTATATTATAATACAAAAGCCTTAAAGGTAACTTATTGTCAATCATGTACATGCACCTTCACCTAGTCAATTGGTTGGAAGCAATGTTACATATTGAAACAAGAAATTAAAAGAAATTAACCCTACAAATAGTGATTAAAAAAGCATTCAAAGATAAAATAAAAGTTCAAGTAAGGTACTAAGGGAAATAATTAAATCTAAGTTGATCAAATTACCTTCTCTACATCTAGTGAGAAGATCTAGATATTATTTTGCATATCATAACATGCATGGGCATCATACAAATTCATGTTTGGCATTGAAAAACATATACAATAAATAATTGCTAATGAAGACCCTACACAAGGTAAATTAGTCAAAAAATCCTCAGTGACATAGGAACACATTCATAAAGGGTCAAATTTAGAAATAGTATAAAAGTGGTTACCAAATCATAACTCAAAAAAAAAGGATCAAAAATAAAAATTAGATCAAGAAACAATATCATAAGCACAGGAGAAACACAAAAATGCAAATCTAGCTCTCCAAAATGAGGCTCAACTATCAAAGTAGTATAGGTTTGGTCAAAAATATCTACAATAGTTTTATTATCAAGGTGAAGGGTTACAAAAGCATGTTGAAGACATCACTACTCCTATTTTAGTAGTTGATAATGTTTGTCACCAAGGTTTGGGATTTATTGAGCATCCTAATTCAAATCATTCACAAACATAATCTATCAAAGTAAAAGATCTAGATACAATAAAATTCAACACTAACATTCCATTGGTTCAAACTCAAGATGATAATGATGAGTAGAATAATATAGGTTATTATGATTTCTAAGATACAATAAATTTTAATATTTAGAGTCATATTCATAGCCATTCCCTCGTGATTCACAATCATACATGATTCCTTTATTTGACACAAGACACCATGATAGGGAGTTTATTTTGAGATTCATCAATTAATATCACTTTTTTCTCAGATTACTTATACATAATTTCTCAGGTTTCCTATACATAGTTTCCTTTTATCTTACTTGTACATAATTTTTCAAATTACATGTACATATATTCTTTTCAAATTACATGTATATAGTCTCCTTATTCTTGATTATACATAACTTATTTCAAAATACAAACACATTAAAATATTTAAAATAAAAAAATAATATAACATGTCAAAATACAAAAAGATTCAAATATTTCAAAAATCTAAAAACATTCAAATAACTCAAACACACCATAAATAATTTAATTGTATGAATTATCCATGCTTTACAATTCTACCATCCTAGACTTGCATTTTTTTTTTATATTCTATTATTTATTGATTTATCTATAATACCATGCTTCACTTGATCTTCTTTGAGTGTGTGCAGTGATAGCCAAATCCTTGATTACTTCACTCTACCCATTCAAGAGGTATCTTCATAAATTTGAGACATACATCAATATATCTATGTACTGAGGGCATCTTCTACATGACTACACCATATAAGTTATGTCATTCCTACACCACACACTCTAGTTATCATGTTGATATACATTACTTACTGGCTTACATAGATTATTCTATCAACATTCCTGAGTATATAGAAGTTGTGTATATCTTAGCATATACCTAGTCTTTTACTCTATGTATTGCATACTTTCACTTCTTACTTTGATTATTTAGATGCGATTGTATTTTCAGCATTTACATGCCTTCTTTTCTTGCTTTGCATAACTAGATGTGATTGTATTTTTTAGTTCCTATTTTATCTATTGTGTGTGCCTTAGGAAATTTTTAAATGTCATTTCCTTATATTCTTGTGTATACCTTAGGACATTTTACAATGTCCCTTTTACTCTTCTATGTACTTATGGCCCTCGTACCAACCTTACATGTTTTCCATTATATGTGTATGTGGCATTAGAACATGCCTTGTATGATTGATTTCCCAATTTGAGTGACATGTACCCATGCCCCTTATTTTATTTTCCCCTTGGACACTCTTGTATGCTTCTTGCTTCTTACCTTGTGTGATTTTTGCTTTTTTGCTTCTCACTATTTTCAATGCCATGATCCAAATCATGCATTATATTGCTTTCTTGGATGCCATGATGGACATCATGCTTCATCCCTCAATAAAATAATAACTAATAATTAGCATTACCAACTTAAAGTCAATATATTTCACATACTACTACATTATTACATCTATTTAGGCATACCCTTGTTGATCTAACAATCTCCAAAATAAACAAGCTTGAGACATTTTTCAGATTACCATTGTTATATCATATATTTCACAACACACTTATAAGGCTATTTATTCTAAGGGTAGTCATTGCAGAGTCTTCATTTATACCCTCAGAAGATGGGGAAATAATAAAGTTTTTTGTCATAGAGATTAGAGTCCTCTACCGGTCAAAAATTAGATTGTAGAACACTTAAAACAACAATCAAAGGCCAAACTAGGTAGAATAGACCATAACAATAGTGATGATTATAGAACACTCATCAGACTATGTAAAGGAAAATAGTGTTAGACATGGAAAAAATTATCAAATAGTAGGGTGTCCTATTTTTTGTGCTCCTATCCAAACAACAAAAAACCTAGATTTCTAGAAATAGGCAGAAAGGTTAGCTTAACTACAATTTTTTCACATATAGATTAGTTCAAATTTAATAGTTTTAGTATAGTTTTTATTAAAGAATACAAATATATGGGGAATCATGCATGACATGATGGCTATAGCTTTCAATTTTTGATTGGGAATTTTTTATAACTTTTAGATCAAAATCCATGTTAAAGACACCAGTGATTGGGGCACTGTGCACAACACATTGGTCTTCTTTTATTTATGAGTTTAGTATATTACCTAAACATTCTTAGTAGTTTTGTGCCTCATTCCATTTGTATGTGGTTGACATCATTCTCAAGTGGCTTCTACATAATCTTAGTTCCTAGTTTTAGAGTGTTTTTTATACAAGCCTAATCTCCACCTCTCAAAGTGGTGAAGATTGTCCTTGTTTCTAGTACACATTCAACTATTCATGGCATATTATTAGATTATAAATAATTCATGGGATTAAAGAGCCATCTCATATGACATACATTCATATTGATATCAATTTATAGCTTCACTTAGTGGGCAATGGTAGAACCAAATGACTAATTATCCATTGTATTCTTGAGACACCTACTCAGATGGATTAGACACACAATTCAAACATTGATCAGCACACGTATGATCACATAGATTCATTTAGTGGGAGATGATGGAGCCAAAAGGTCTAGCCTTTGCATTATTGAGCCACTCTTGAAAAATTAATCACTTAGCTCTGTTCATGATATTACTTTGGTATAACATCATTTAATACATACCTAACATCAATCAGCATCACAAATAGATTTGTATTGGTTCACATGCTCAATGAGGTGTATTCACTCCTTTCTCTTAATCTATCTCTTACCCATCTTTTATACCTCTTATTTTAAATATATCATATCTAAAAATAACTAATATACTATTTATTTTATCTTGAAGATTTACACTTCACACCATGCTTTTTTATATGCATACCTAACATCACATTCATGAGCTTTGCCCTTGTAGGTAAGTTCAAGTATATTTTCTAATTTTCCTTCATCTTAGTATTTCACTTTACTACATCATTAAAATAAAGGGGAGGGAATGTAGTCATATAAAATGTCCAAATTGGTAGCTTGACTATGGATTATGACACCTAATCACTAAAACCCTCTTGGATACTCTCAAAACCCTTTCAAATACCTTTTTGCTTATAATTGGTCATCCATAGACTTTCAAGACCTAATTCTAGCTTAGCTAGGTTATATTTCCCATGCTAATTCCATCCCCCTAGGTCCTAAGCTTATAGGATAGGAGCATTAGGGTTGGACTATAGTGCTAAACCATAGGGTGTCTTATTTATAACACTCTTATCTAATCACATTTTGAGCCCAAATAACTATTTTATTCTAATTTCTATTCTTCATTATGTCAACCTAGCATGAATACATTTAATCCATGACCAATATATCTCTATAAAATCCCATTAAAATCTCATTTAGAAGGGGTTGACAAATATTACTAAAGCAAGTAAGACCACTAAGGCAAATTTCCCTATTCTCTACATATGACCATCTAATACAACTACAAGCATATTCAAACTCTCACACTAGTCCCCAACCACCTCAAGGACTCTCAATTTGACATTTTTACATCTACATAACATTATTGCATAAATCAAATCAAGTGGGAAAACTACATGTGAATTGATCCCTCTTCATAGTATTGGTTTGTAGCCAGTGTGCCTAGATAAGGGGTGTGGATACACATTTAGTGCATCTTACACACACTAACGCCCCCTCTTTCTCAAATTTTATTCAAGCACAATTAAGGTCTATAGTTAGAGATTAAATTATCTTTACAAGGAGCTTCATTGATATTCAATATTTGAAATTTTATAGGTAGGCTCATCTAGGGACAATGGACAAAACTTAAAATCCTTAGATCTTTGTGACTAGTTTGGATAATAGTGGTAGGGCTTGGACTATAGCACCATACCCTAAAGTTTCATGTTTTTAATGCTCCTATCCTTTCACCAAATGAAATATAGATCCAAGTTAAAAATACTATCCTAGTCTTTCACAACTAGCCTTAGCCTCTATATCAATCATCTTATTATAGCTTTATGCTAAGTTACATTTCTCTTTATTTATTGTTATTTTTAGAAAGGTTTAAAAGGCACAATAAATTATACAAATCAATACTCTAATTATTTAAATATTATTTACTAATTTATCCATTCTATAACATTAAATAAATTAATAATAGGAAACCAATATTCCCAAAACTATTAAATCAATTAGTTTGAAATCATTCCATGTTTAAACTCAACCTTAACTCACCTTGGGTGAGATTTAATTTTTAAAGTTATAAATACAAGTACATACATATTGATCAATAAGCTCTCATAATATAAAGCTATAATGATCATTTTTTGAGAGATAAGATTTGATAGTGTAGTGTTATTATGAATAATTTCCCCCATAATATCTTTTAGTAGTGTCACCATGCCAATTTTTATGAGCCAACTAGCCAAGCCAAGGTGCCAAAGAGAGGAGCAAATGGAGCTTCATTGATAAAGACTTATTGATTCATAAAACTTATTGATCCACTTTAATAAATTATTTATAGCTCCAAATAAGTTAAAATAATGATTTATTTTTGTGTTCAGGTTGTGTTTTCATTTGTATGCTTGTTACCTATGCTCCCCTTAGTGTGTAGGCTATCAGTGTTAGTTTTTGGTGTGTTATTTTGATTTTGTTTTATTGAAATAACACCAAGATAACATCTTCTATATGCATTCCTTGTTCACACATATTAACCTTATAAAAAATGGGTTAGTTGGATCATAATGTCAAGCTAACCCTAAAGACCCCTCTGTTAATGAGTGTTTCCTACATACACACTACTCTAAAGAGGGCCTCAAACATATGTATTTCCCACTCCCAATGTATTGTATTGTGTGTGCATAAGGATAAAATATGTGTAAATCAAGCACAACATTGACCTATCTTATAAATTAGAATGTAGGACCCATGCATGCTCTTTTAATACTTCAAACTTGTAGTTATGTTTTCCCTATGACTAATATAAAAAATAAGAGGAAATAAGAAATATTTTCTCACTTGAATGATTTATTGAATGCATTTTAGTAATCACATTGTGATAATTAAGAATTTCCTATATGAGGAATGAATGAGGATTGATCGTGTATATATACTAATACTTTTGTGAAATATCTCATGTTAAAACACTTAGGATGAACATAGGAACATGCTACAATTGTAAGTTGGATGAATTTAGGGCACTGAATACATGCATTGGCATAAGACACTTATTTCATATTAGGCATCTTACTAGGATTCAAGTGATCAAGAAACTAAAAAATAAGTACAGGTCTAAAATTTGTAGAGACAGATGATAAGCAAGTTTATATCATTTTCAAAAATAAAGAATTTTTGGGCCATCAAAATAACATTGGTTGAACTAAGAGATAAGTGATTAGGCATAAGAGATAATGGATGTAATATTTTAGTATTAGGAAAAGTATATAATTGAGAGGAACAACCAAGGTTTTTATAATTCATATTTAGTGTCTACATTTCCCCCTTTAATATAGTAATAAAATTTCTAGTTTAAAGAAAAATAAATGCGTACTTGGTTGTGTATAAAACACCTTAACTTTGTATGAGCCCAACTTGAGTGATTTATTATAAATTGACCTAAAACCAAGAACATATTAAATTATATAACTATTACATATAATTTTAAATTTAAATCATTTGAAATGATTGAAAATAGAAAAATCAAGGTTTAGGAGTACACCTATGTCAATGCAACTACCTTACCTTTTAGCAACTTGATTTGAAAATATGTATAATTATGATCTAATAGAGATAAGATTAAGAAAAATTTAAAATATATAAATTAATTTTATATATAAATATTGGAGGGCACATACCCTTGAACTTGGATAAAAATGTGAGTTTCCACCTGGTGGTTAAGATTACCTCAATCATGCAACATAATCATATTTATTGAAATAAGTCAACTCATAATATAAATCTAGTGAGGGTGGATTATTTAATGACTCCATATGTAGTTGATATTTTATTATTATTATGTATCACCTTAGTCTTTTACACCTAGAAAACTTAGACCTTGGATATTCCTCTTAGTTATATACTCTTTTTTCTTATACAAGCCTTACATCTAATCGATATTGTATCCCTTGGCCCATCTCTTACTCTAACCAATATTTTATTGACTAAACAAACATTCCATCTTACCTTGAATTCTTAAAATTTATTTATCTTACACCTCTACAAGTTTGAATCCGATACCTATTTTTTTACTCCTTAGACACTAATTTTTGGAATAGATAGTAATATTAACATTACTATATTGCTCCAATACAAATGTCAAGTACCATAAAGTCATATAATTTACAAGTGAAATACAATCTAATGGCTAGCCTAAGTGTTTTAATGTGATTTATTACTCTAAAGGAATTGATATAAATACAAGATCAACCCTCATTCATTCCTCACTTAGTAACACCTAGTAAAAGACCAAAAAGACTAAGACAATTATCAAAAGAAATTTATCAAGCATTTAATTGATCAAAGATTTCCTATTTCCATACCAGTCATAGGTAAAACAAATATATAGGTTTGAAGTAATAAAGGAGCATCCCAAGAGCATGATTTTCCAAGTTACAAGTTAGGTCACTATTTTACTTGCTTTACACACATTACATGATTCACAGATAATCCAACACTTAGAGAAAAACTAAAATAATATATGGTCCTATTTAGAGTATTGGATATGTAGGTAGTGCCATTTAATATCTAGGTCATTGGGGTCATCTCAAAACTATGTGCCCACTAACCCATTTTTCCCCAAGGTCACATTAAAGATAAAAATCTAGGGTTTTTCCATTTCACAAGGAGAAATTGTCCATGACCCAAATATGAATGCATTATAATGAAGGTGAAGTCAAAACTAAAAGCATCTAGGTGGTCACATCTTATTTCATGATATGTCTTATATAGTACACTATTGTCAAAATTGTATAATATCATCGACATAATCATCTAGGGTTGGCACAACTATCTAGATAACCAAAGGCCCTAGATACAAAATATAAAAACTATTCCAAAATTGTCTTCCCACCTGCTTTTAGTCTTTTCTAGATCTAGAATTGCACTAACATCAAAACAAGCTAAATAATTATCTTATTTGTTATTTCTATAGCTATCCTAGTTTTATTTTCCATATTTAGACTATCTTATGATAGTAAATTCAATGTATGCCTAGATATGAGTTTAACATCTAATTAGCCTACTATGGATCTAATTATCACCCTTGTGCCATTTCGTTTCTATATTCTTAACTCTAAGATAAAAGAGAAATACATACCCCTAAAATTTCATTTTAGGGTTAAATATTTGGTGAACCTCACATGAGCACCTACCACATAATTTATTTGAGCCTATAGGTCTTGACACATATAAACTAACCCCAGATGCAAAAAATATAGAACTAAATCTAGACAAAATAAAAATAAAAACAATTGATGAGCATGTAAATTCTAATTATTCCATACATCCATCTTCATTAAAAGCATTGTGTCAACCTTATAAAGTCTAAATGCAAGCACATTATGTAAGTAATGTGGGGAATTCTCAAAAGCATTCATAACCAAATTTACAAATCATGCTACAATAGGATACTAACAATATAATATTATCTTTGTTACTTAAACATAATATGATTTCATTACCTTGTACTGAACATAAAACTAGTATTAGACCTATACCCATAAAGCAGGTACCATATTCTAATTTTAATCAGATCCTTGGCCATACTACCAATCAATGCACGACATTGAAAATCATTATCCAACAATATAAGAGTGAAGGATGCATTCATATTTTATCCACAATAGGAAAAAGGCCAAATCCTTCATATATCTAAATTGAGAAACCTGCCTCAAAGCAATCAAAATCATGAATATTTGATTACTATTACTTATATTGATGGGGTATGTTGTCACAATAAGTGATTTGATCCAAATAAGTGATATATTATTTGTGGTACCACGTTTTTTAACACAATTGTAACATACTATTGATGAGGTAACATACTCTCCATTAGATCTAAAATTAAAAGGATACATTTGATTACCCATTATTTGTGACTCATATGTCCACTTCTTAACTATATGGGTAACCAAACATGAACCACATTTAAAGATAAAATTTAGACAAAATTGGCTAGTTAAATGGAATGCTAAACTGAATCCTATAAACATGTGTGTAAATTTTGATAATATGGGTACACTAATTTTCATCTAACATGAAGGACATGTTTGCTTGTCCACACAATTGGCTATAGGTAAACCATTACATAGAAACATTAAGGTATTGACACTACATCATTATAAAAAGGCATAAAATCCTTTTTAGGTGACCCACTATCTTTTGAAGATGAGAACCTAACTCATTATAACTATTCCAAAAACTTCCAAAAAGATAAAAAATATTTAAAAAACCAAAACAACATTTGGCACTTACATATTAGATTGTCTCTTTGGAATCTATGTGTTACTTCCATATTAATGGATAACATACTAAGTTACTAACACATACACATATGTGTCACACTTCTACATTGGGTGTGATACGAGCATACATAGATACATGATACACTCATATTTTAGATGTTTAGATTTCCCTCTACTCATGTCATATGCAATTGGGGGCATCCAATTCTTCAATATTGATCCACATAGGTTATATGATTTTGTAATCACATAAAATTGGTATTTGGATGCTAATAGTGTTTCTTGAGACAACCTATGCCTAGCTCAGACCTAAACCTATCCTAAAGCCTTTATCACACTTTTTATTACATTTTAAAGACCTCAAACATCTTTTGTCAGCTCAAACATAGTCCTAAAATAGCTTTCCTAGATCTTAACCCAGTGAGCCTAGATGTCTACCAATTGGACACAAGTACCAAATTAACAACACTAGAGCCACATGGTGCTAGTTTACACAATTTGGTGTTAGTGTACCTTTCCATAACTATCTTTAATAGATACATTTTTGAACATATGCTCCTCCTAAGGTTAGCCTATGTAAATTTGATAATCCACACAATCTATGAATCTCTATAAATACAAGACTATTTGACCTCTATTCACTAGATGGAAAATTTATGCAAAAGTCTATTCAAATAAAAAACAAGTTGAGAAAAATTAAGGTATTTGATCGCTATTATGCCTTACTTATATATACTACCATATAAAACTACCCTAATACTATATTTAAAATATTTTTTTAATCTCAAACACACTCAAGGCATTAAAGACCACTCTCATTTTAGCATTCACTTGTACTTACACTAAGCACTAGGTAGAAGAATTTAATCGATCTTGATCCCTCCTTAGAGTATTGTTATGTATGTAACTCTCTTCACAATAGGGTGTTGAGGATGTTTATCATATCATAGTAACAAACACACATTTTCAGCTCATACCATAGTTGTGAGGTGGATTAGGGTTTGCACATTAAATTAAAAAAATTGGGTACAATACAAAGTTCCATATTTCATGCATGCAGGAAAAGAACCAAAAAAGCATGAGCACAAATGCTCTCAAAAAATAAGGATAGTCTTGTAAAGAGGACACTAGTGAAATTCCAAGGACACTAGAGTAGGATGGCACTACTATCTAGTGAGCAATCATACTTAGGGACCCTATTGATGACACTTAGACCTCTTAAGAACCCATTTCTTAGAACCCATATCTTCTATAATAGTCACTTTAAAAATAAGTATCTATTTATGCATATTTATTACTATGTTTAGAAATTCAAAAGAAGTCAAAATCCATAACAAATCAATTGTTAATTATTGCATATTATTTAATTGATTTAGACATCTCATCCCTTTAATTTAACTTAGGATTTACAATTATAAAATTCTAAAAATTTATCAGATTTGATGATCACTCTACACTATCATTTTTTGGATTATATATGTATCTATAAATGCCTATTATCCATTATTATATCTTAACAAGGTACTTCATATTCTATACACTTGACATAATTTTCTAACACATTAGATCCATGGGCCACTAAGACATATTTATTTTAGTTACTTATGTTTTACTTTATGTACTTCCTTGAGTGTCTTGTCTTGCTTGTTTTGAAATTTAAATATGCTTCTTTGCTTGTGACCCCCCATTTTTATGTATGCTTTCATTAAAATTTACATATGCCATTGATTATGGTATGGACATTTGAATATATCATCCTTGTTTTTATGGACATTCAATCATCATGTCCTTTTGATTGTGTGACATTTGAATAAGCCCCTTATTTGTGATATATTTAAACCATTGATTATTTATTTTATTTTGAGCTACCTTTTATGTTATTTTTTATGCAATGGGAAATGCAACAGATCTAAAAATTAATCCTAGATCAGAGAAGATAGATCCTACTTACACTTATGATTGGGGATACATTATAAAATTAGGGTCATGACCAATATGTATCTACTCGACCTAGACAATGGATCTCTTACCATAAATAAATCATTATAGAGGGTTACAAAGCCTCCATTCAAGTAAAAATATGTAGTTCCCCTACATAGGTCTTATGTTTTCATATTCACTATATTAATTACAAGTAAAGGAAAACCCTGATCTAGTTCTCACTAAAGCTTGTGGCACAAAGTGGGGGGGGGATGGGTAATAAATATCAAAAGTAAACATGTATAGAATAAATATATTAATTTCAATGTATAGAAAATAATAATTCATGGAAGATAAGTAAAAATACATATCTATCTACTCTTACAAAAGAAGAAAAATGTTAGGAATACTTACCTTTGAAGATGAACCTACCGAGCCTCAATATCTCCCTTGTCCAAGGTGATTCATAATATGTTGTTTTAGTATGTAAGGATGACAAGGATAAATTATCTCTAGGATACACAACCTATCAATACATCTAAAAGACTTGTTCAAAAGACAAGATCCATATCTCTAAAGAAAGTATGAAATCCTAAGTTTGTTCCTCAAGTAAAATGGTATATAAGCAGACTCACACTATATATTACTTATTCTTCTATTATCTTAGAAATAGTGAAATGAATGTGTTTATATAGGTAAATATAACCTTAAATTTTTTAAAAAGTTTTGGTTAACAAGGTTGACCTAGTTGACCTAGTATTGAAATTAGTAGAAAACTAACTAGGTAATAAACTATATTAGCCATGGCTATCCTAGTTCTTAGTAAACTTTTGTAAATAAAAATACAAGGTATATGTAGTTAAAATAGTTATGTAAAATAACAAAAAGGGGTTTAGGCTAGGCAAAGGGATAATTAATGTGACAAATGACTAGAGGAGGGTGAAACATAGGAGATAAAACTTAGGAAAATGGTTTTTAGGAGATAAGTGTGTAGATAACAAGTGGTAAAAAGGGATAAAAATCCTATAAAGCACTAATGGTCTGCCCACCCATTTCCCAATGCACCCCTTAGGGTGTAAGCTTAGAGAGATTGAGACTCGATGGGTTCCTTAAAGATAGAAAGAATCATTAATTGATAAAGTTTAAAAATATTATGTGTATACATATGCGTCACTCGAAGCTCATCAGTGTCACATAGGTGAACCACATGATGGTTATCAAGAAAAGATCATAGAGAAACATAATTCTGAAGCTAAATAAAGTGTAATAAAATAATATAAATGAAAGGATATATTTTAAAAAATGCATACCTTTACTTACCTTTGTGTTGTATGTATACACATAATATTTTTAACTTTTATCAAATACCGATGCTTTATATCTTCCAAGAACCCATAAAGACTCAATATATTTGAGTGTATGACTTATGGGGTAGATTGAGAAAGTTGTGGTATACCTTTGGTGATTCACATGATTGTTGTCCTTTATTGCCTCATTATTACTAATCCAACTAGTTCTTAAAACCTTTTCCTAAGTTATTTCTCCTCCCTTGCATAGGCTTCTAGTATTTTTCCTCTTTATATACCTCATTTCCTTAATTGACACCCTTTTGACCTATTTAGAATACTAGGTTGACCTAGTCACCTTAGTATAGTTTAGGGACATTTTATCTCTTTTGGTTTGTTAACCTCTTAACTGACCTAACATAAACCTAGTGAGTTAGCCTAAAAATTTGCTATATTGACTAGGTCAAACTATCATAGCTAATGTTATTAAATGATTTTAGGGTAAGATATTACTATATATAAGGTTATTTTGGTCTTTATTCATATATGTAATCAATATTTATTATTTTCTTACACTTCTTCACAATCTACTCTTCCACCATTTTACTTGAGGAGACTTAGTTTAGGTTTCTTATTTTGGATAATCTAGTATTGTGGATTGGTCTTAGATGTTTTGGCCTAAAAAGTGATCCTTATGAACCACAACAACCTCTTTCAAATACCCATTAGCTAATGGAAATATTGAGTCTTGATGGGTTCACATTCAAGTAAGTATATTCTAACTTTGTTCTCCTCAGTTTTAGTAGATAGAAGTAACATAAGTGTTGGCTCAAATAATATTAATCTTAATATTTCATGTATTTAAGTGTTACTCATAATTAATTTATTTGAGTTTCTTTATACATGTTTTGATTTATTTACTTTACTAACCCCCCACTTTGTGCCATAAACTTTGGTGCACACTAGATTAGATTTACTTTTATTGTTATTAAACTAGTGAAATATTAATTCATATGTCTCTTTTAGGGTTGTTATGGGATTATGTTAGACTATATGATTTGGAAACCTATCTTACATAGTGTGTTGTGATGTCGTCCCCTAATCAGGTCTAGTAGATCCTCACATTAGTCATACTCTTGCTTAACAACTGTATGCCCCTCAATTAGAAGTGTAGGTGTTCTCTATCCCATCTGATCTAGGCTTGGTTTATGGACGTGATGTATTTCTAATTACACACATTCTGGTGAACTTGATGTAAATAAAAAACTTGCATGATTTCTTTCACTTATTTCATTTCTATTCATCATCTTTACTATGTTGGATTGACCTTGTTGACCTAGTTATTTATCTCTATGTGTAGGTTTATAGGAACAAGTAACTGGCTCAAATAGCTCAACCTAGTATAGGTTTTCATAACTTGAATTTTTTTTTTTAGTTAACTAGATTGACTAGATCAATCGAATGTAGATTTTTAGGTTTTTAGACTTCTTATTCAACTGATTAGGTTAACCAAGTCAACATAGTGCATTTTCAACACTTTTTGAGCAGGTTCATGTATAGTTTGTTTAACTAACTTGACCAAGTTTGTAGGATTTTTCTAGTTTTCTTAAAGGTCTCAGATCAAAAATATTCTCCTTTTCATCTCTAAACCATTTAGGTTAGTTTATATTCCTCTATATCTTCTCTTTCACATGCTTTCCTTTCATAGTTTGTAGTCTTCAAAACTACCACTACATAGTCAACTTGGTCAACCCTATGGACCTAGTTCTTTATTCTGTGTGTTCTAAAATAACTAGGTCAACCTAACTAGCCTAGTTCACTTTTATACTTTGATTCTATAGTATAGGTTTGACCCTATAAATATTTCTCTATATTATTATCTATATAGTTTCTCAACTATACCTTACTTCAAAGTTGGAATGAACCGTGTATGTTAATCACATCTTTTTAAAGTTGTTTGCATACTTATAATAGTTCACATAATCTAATTAGGGGATTTTTAATTAATCAATTATTTGCATCATTTCTATTATTTTTCATACATGGCCAAACCACATAAACATCAATAAGCATTTAAACATTTGACTACCTAGGCCAACCTACTTGGATTTCATCACCAAAGGGGAAGCTAACTTGATTCTTTGGTTAAGAATAAAGCATGGTTAATGGTATATTCTATCTAAACACCTGACACCCTTATCACTATGATGTGTGAAGTGAGGGGGTAGGCCCCAATATCAAACCTGTATCATTACCACTATAGTCCCTTTCATCTTAAATTTACTTGAAACTATCCATAGATTGTTATCTAGTACCTTGCTTATAGACAACTTGTTTTCACATTAAAAATCATTCTTAATAATCTAATCAACATTCTAGGTTGACTAGGTAGCTACCTTTACATTCAAGTTATTTTCTTGATCTTTGATCAATTGTGTGTGGAAAATCTTACATTAGCCAGTGTTAGTGCAAGATTTTACTTTATGTGCATTAATTGGATTGTCTAGCATAAATTCAATAAATTGTGTGTTTCCTTTCTATACTTACTTTCATATATTAATTACAAATTATCTTGTTCCATTTCCAAAGTTGTTATCAATATTTTTCTCTTCCTTGTTCACCATACTTGGTTAACCTTGTTGACCCTATACTTTTTCTAGCTTCTATGTATTACATTACATTGACTTAGTTTACCTAGTAGAGTCTACAAGCCTTGTTCTTTGCACAAGGTCAATCTGGTTGATCTAGTTCTATTTCCTATGTTTCCTACTTTTCAGTCTAATCTATTATTTCTCCAATTTTGCATATTTTTCATATCTATTTAGTTAGAATAAGGTCTCCTATCAAAATATTTTTGGACAACCTAAATCCATTCAGATACTATATGGGATGAAAAATATTCCTTCCTCTCTTTTCCTCTCAAGAGAACCATCACTCTTGGGGAACCTCTTCTCTTCATCTATGAACTATAACATGGTGATTATAATACCTAAAGATGAATTTTATGGATCCAATGCTATCCATACTTACTAAGATACTTCTCAAAATATCCAAACTAATGTGGTATTGATTGATACAAATCTATCTAACAATCACACTAATAACCCTTCTCCTAATAAACCTCCCCCTAACACTAATTCAGGAAGTGTTCCAACCAATAATAACTCACCTCTCGATAAAATCAAACTCTTAGGCTAAGTCATTCAATAAATGAACATCATGAAAAACTCTAATACCAACCAAATGATGCAACTCCAATAACATTTAATCAATGTGGATAATCAACCTCCAACTATTAATTCTCAAGATAATCTTAATTATATTCCTCCACCTCTTAGGGATGTATCAGTCAATGTTATTCCTCAATGTATAATGAATAATAAGATGCTTCAAACCATTTAAAATGAAAATTTAGATCATTTCATTATATCCATTGATATTGGTAACATAACTTCAACTATCAAATATGATGGGACTAATGAACTTGCTTTATTCCTCAAAGCCTTTGGTAACCTTTACAAAGAGTGGATCCAACTAGTACATTTACCACAAATAAACTATTAGTCAAATATTTCACTGGTGATGTATTATAATGATATAATTAGCTTCCTTAACATTCTATTTGGAAACTTGAAGATTTGGTCAATCCTTTGGTTAAAGAGTTTTAACACAATGCCCTTCCTAAAAATTGTCTTAGTCACTTCATAAATGCCAAACAATATCCTAATGAATTGGTTCATGAATTAATTATAGAGATGGAAATATTTATGTCATAAAGCTAATCATAATATGACTAATGATAATTTATTCAAAATATTTATTACCGCTTTGACTCCCACTCTTCAATACAAGGTTCTAACCTTTGCTCCTCAAACTCATAATGAAGCTCTTGATCAAGCTAAACATCAAAACTTTCTTATGAAGTAATTTAAACCCAATCATAAGCTTCTTAAAGTATCTTTTCAAACATCTAATGTTATCACTGGTAATACCTTTAAAATCAAACCTAGAGTTACCAAAAATGATGTTCTTTTACCATCTTATACACTTCTTTCAGTTCAACAAATGCAACAATTTTTACTGACCTCAAAACCTTTCATTTATCCTAATGCTCCTCCTAAGTGGTATGATCCCAATCTATTCTATTAGTTACATGCTGACATTAGGCATTCCCATGAATATTGTAGAGGGATTACTAAGTGTGTTATTTCTTATATTTTTAGTAACTCATTCAACTATGAGGCTGTGATCAAACTTCATCATCAAAATTATTCTACCACATCTCCAAAATGAAAAAAATTTAAAGCCTCTACCTCTACTAATAAAAAATCTTCTTTTAATAATAATCAATCAAATGTCAAAGATGTTTATGCCATCAATGTCAATTATGAACTATATTATAATAACTCTCAATATTTAAACACTAGTAAGGTCAATTATCATCATAAATAGCTCAAAAAGATCCTATTACCAAACTGAAGAAACCATCTTTAAAAAATTGCTTAAAGATACCACTACAACTCATGATGATTTAGAAACACTCAAGGAATAACTTCCTCATTTCAATCTTCCCTCCAAATCTATACCTTCTAAATCTAATTTTCCTTCTAAACCTTATACTAGTTCTTCTAAATCACATTGGAACTTTATTGAAGAGCTCAACTATATGCCTTGTAAGATTCCTCTTATGGAGTTGGTTCAGACTTCATCTATCATCATAAATTTCTTATGCAATAATTTCAATAAATTGAAGATCCATCTTCCATAGATGAAGAACTACCTTATATCCATTCTCAAACAACAAATATCTATACCATTGAAACTATGTGCCCTTATTTTAAACTTTCCATTGAATTTCTTGAAGAGGACATGATCAATGATGAAACTCTTTTTTGTGTCGATAATCCACCTCTCTTTATCAAAGTAGCCATTAATACCACCCTTATCTAAAAATTTATAGTTGATGAAGGTTCTAGTATTAATGTCACATCCTTATGGCTCATTCAACAAATTAGTTATAATAAATATCATCTTAAGCCAACCCATCTTACTTTTTGTGGCTTTGACAAGACTAATAAAAAATGACTTGGCTACATTGGGCTTCCATTGACCATCAAACCTAAGACTATTAAAACCAAGATTATGGTCATTGATCTTCTTTTATCTTATAACATTCTTCTTGATGACCCATAAAATCATCAGATGAGGGTTATCACCTCTTTTGGTAGTTAGTGTATTAAATTCTTACATAATATAAAATGTTACAAACATGAAGTTGATCCCAACCTATGGAGCATCCATCTTCTCAATCCTAAACGTCAATATCAAATCCCTATAATTTCTAAAATTTTAAGTTCTCCTTTACCTAAGTTCATCAACATGAATCCTAATATTCAAGTTACTCTTTCATAATCTAATGATTATGAGACCTATGAGTTACATCACACTTATAATACTAAGAAGCTACCTCCATATATTTTAGATTGGCTTCTTCCTTTTCTTTTACCCTGAGATCATACTATTCCTATCATGGATGAGACTACTAATTTTACCCTTCCATGTAATGCTCAAGATTCATCTTTACCTGAATATGCTTTCACTTTCAAATATTTTAGAGTAGATAAATTATTCCAAGATCCTCTCACTATGTCCCCCTCGTACATTTAGAAACATTGGGATTTCACCTTCTAAAACTCCTCCTGATTCTCAAACATGTTCTATTTTTCTAATACATGATGAAAATTATATCATAGCCCAAGCTCATTCTAGAGATTTAGATGTCTAGCACTATCAAAATATTTTATCCCAAATTCATGCCTTCAATTATGATGTACATACCATATCTACACATCATGACTTAGATCCCGAGGGTCATGTACCTCTTTCCAATTCTCCACTTATCAATACTTTTTGGGTGGTAGAACAAATTTTACCTTCCAAACCTATGGAAGCTCCTGCATCTTATATACCTCCTATACCTCCTATTATTTCTTTAGGTTCTTCTCCCATAATTGAATATATCAACACTCCCATCTCTTCGTATCCATCCTCTTCATTTACTTCCAAAATTACACTAGATTCCAAAGCAATTGATGTCTATCAGATTCATTTTAAATATTATAGCCATGGAAATCAAATTATTGATCTTAAATTAGATGCCAAATATTATGTTCCTCTTTCTTTCTTTCCTAGTGGTGAGGATATTCTTGAGTTAATTGATGCCTGGGAACTTCAACTTCCTTGACAACATCATAAACTTAGAAATTTTAAGACTAAAATTCCTTACTTTAACAACTTTGTCACTAGCATTTATCCTAAAACAAATCCAATTTTAGCATTTCCTAATGCACCTTACCACTTTCAAGATGGAAATGCCATGCTTATCAAAGAAAAAATTCATATCAAATATATTACCCCATCTTATCCTTGACCAATCATTATTTATCGAGAACTATCACCATTTGAGCATGACAACTTTAGCTTATTCTTTGATAAATATCAAGAGGCATTTACTAAGTCCTACCAAGACATACCTAACATTGACCCTAATATTGTGTTTCATAACATCATCACTTATAGTAATGCTAAGCCTATGCATCAAAAGTAACACAAATTCCCACATGAAGTCACTAATCTATGTCATAAAGAAATAATTAAACTACTAGATGCTAAATTCATTAAACTAGTGGATTATTCTGAATGGGTTTCTAACATTGTTTCCATTCAAAATATGGTAACTATGGTCATCTAAATATGTATTTATTTTTGAAACCTTAATCTTACTTTCTCTAAGGACAATTTCCCCTTACCTTCAATAGATGCCATCATCGATTCCATGGCTGGTTATAAAATGTTATCTCTTATGGATGGTTTTTTGGGATATAATCAGATTCATATCACTCATAAGGACCAACATAAGATTACTTTCACCATAAAATGGGGCACCTATTATTTTTTTAAAATGGCCTTCGAGCTTAAAAATTCTATAGGTACCTACTAACATTATATCACTCACATCTTTTAGGATCTCATTCATAAATGTTTTAGAACTTATGTGGATGATATTATCACTAAATCCAAACATTGTAAGATCCATATTTTTTTTTTATCTTTGTATCATATTTTACCATCTCCTTAAATATAAATTTGGACTTAATCCTTACAAATTTATCTTTGGAGTCAAATCTAGTAAATTGTTAAGATTCTAAATCTCTCTCCATGACATCTATGTTGACCAAATCAAAATTAGTGATATTGTTAACATGCCCATTCCTTAACCTATTATTGATATTCATATTTATTTAGGAAAACTTAGGGTAATTAGACAATTTTTCCTTAAAATTTGTTACGACATTCACTCCATCAATTCCCTTCTCAAGAAAGGTACAACTTTAGAATGGATGGATCCATGTAAAAAAAACTTTGATAATATGAAAGAATAAATACTCAATCCACCTACACTTCATCCATATTACAATAATAAACCATTAATTTAATATACTTATTCCACACCTATTTTAATTGGGGCAATACTTTCCCAATAAGATGATATAGGAAGAGATTATGCTATTTATTGTATTAGCCAAGGCCTCATTGATTATGGGACACATTATACCAAAGTTGAGCATGATTACCTCACTATATATTTTGTGACTAAAAATATTTGTCATTATATGTTATATCAAACTAATTATGTCATAATTCATTTGAACCCCCTTCATTATTTCTTCTCCAAAACCTTTCTTCCTAAAGATAAAATTGGTAAATGGATGGTCTTACTTATGGAATTTGATCTCTGCATCGTCACAAAAAAGTTGTTAAAGGGCAAGTCATAGCTGAATAGCTTGATACAACTCCCATTATAGCCACTTATTCACTTCAATATGACCTTCCTAATGATAATATCCTTACTCAAGTTATATCCCTTAAATACTACTTTTGTAGCTTTACTACCGATCTTGAAGCCAATCAACTTGAAGAATCTTCCCCTTCCTCTAGTACTAATAAATTAAAGGTATTTATCAATGAGATCCATGAAATTAATGTTGACTTACATGAGGATACTTAGACCCTTCACTTTGATGGTGATAAATGCCTATAAGGAGTTGGGGTAGGTTGTATTCTCACCAGTCCTCTTAGTAAGATAATTTCTTTAGCTTTTTGCTTTACCTTTGATGTCATGAACAATATAGCTAAGTATAAATCTCTTATCTTAGACATGAGTGATGCTCTTGATATAAAGATCCAATATATTCATGTTTTAGGAGATTCTTGTTATTGTAATACTTTTTCCCATTGGGTTTTGCCTACATGGTCATATGGACATTCAATGTTATTTAAGTTTATTTAGGTTAGTTATAAAGAGTCCACAAAATAATTATATTTTAATGTAATTACTTGATTAGTAAAATTAGGGTATTCCTCATGTTTCCCTAACTTTCTCTATAATTACCTCACTTTTCCTTTTTGGAAGGTTGATCAGTTAATGCAAACATTTTCCTTTTCTTAGAATCATATGTTTTTAGAACTCTCACACTACCACACAAAATTTAACATTGATTACATGAAATATGTTCATAGATATTGGCACACTATTTCATGGTATCATAGCCATTCTGATAGCCTCATGCATTAGACTTCCTGGTAAGATCCTCTTGCATTCACCATTGCTAATTTTTTCTTCTATCTTGGGTGTTATTTTTGACCTTGGAGGTGTTTTCTTAATCTACCTCGAAACTCATATTAGAAGGCCTTTGACGAAAAATCCATTTGCACATTTTTTTGAGTTTTTTGAGATCTAAAATGGGTTACTTTTTTATTTTTGATAAAATTCATCAATTTTCCTAGAAATCAATTTCTTTCATCTGGTTGCACATTTGTAGGAATAAAGTAATCAATCTTGCAAACCCTAGTTTACTCTCTATAGACCAAATCAGGGTCTTAAAGTGCCATTACATGATTCTAGACCAAATCAAGTTTTCAAAATGCTACAACTTTCTTAGAAGACCCATTTGGACTTTCAACATAACTTTACTTCCAATTCATGAAGTTAAGTAAAGTAGTTCAAAAAACCCAAATTATATTAGAAAAAGCAATCAGGTTTCTCAATGCTGACAACTAAGAAGTAATCAAAATTCTCTACCATGGCAACTTGCTCATAGACCAAATCAAGTTTTTAGCATTACTTTACTTCTGGATCTAGAAGTTAAGTAAAGTAGTCTAAGAAACTCAAAATACACTATAGGAAGTAATCAGGCTTCTCAAACTCAACTAATTTAAAGTAATCAAGCTTTAATAGGGTTATTAATGATCCTTGATAGTAGTAAAGTAAGTTTGAAACCCTAGTTTACTCTTCATATATAAATTTGTGTTTTGGATGTAGTCTTATTGCAATAAAATCTTGAACTAAAGTAGTTGGAAGAATCTGGTCAACACTCCAAGACCAAATTGGTTTTGAAGGAGTCTTACTTCTCTAAGAGCCTAAAGTAAAGTAGTTACAAGAATCCAAAGTAAAGAAATTGTGAAACCCTAAGTGATGTTTAGGAAGGTGTCAAATGTTTAGGTGAAAGGTAATGAAGAAGTAGAGTAAAGTCTAGAAAAAAAATTCTATTTTTAAAAAGGGTCTAAGAATATGTGTAAGATCTTGTAAGTGCTATAACATTCAATCCGTATCTCTTTTTTGGGTGCCATTTTTTTTAAAGTGCATATTTTTTGAGATCTACACATTGATAATAATTTTTTAGGACTTTTGTAATATCCATTTTTCACATTTTTTTTTAGCTTAAAACTCTCTTCAAACCTTTACACCTTTCCTCTTGGATGTATTATCAGCTATTCCCAATGTCCCTATCATACTTTCTCAAACTAATTACTCATACATGCATTCTCAGCTATGCTCGATGTCTAAGACTGAGCATGTGTACATTGTAACTTTAGGGGTTATTCTTGATAGTTCAGGGGGTACTTGTATTATGTGATTTATATTCTTTAATTTCATCTCAATTCTAAAAATTTATCTCATTCTAATCTGCACTAATGGATCTAAACATTGAACCTTTCACACCATTTAATATTCTCAAATGGAAGTATAAAATTTAATTCACCTTGAGAGGTAAAGGACTTTATCAGATCACTATAGGTGAGGAAATTGAGCCATCTATAGATGCAGAAAAGGTTAAGCGGTATAATAGATGTGATGAGGTTATGGTTTCTTATACCTGTCAATGTCTCTCAACCTCCTATTTCATTTTGAATCTATAAAAACTTTGAATGAAGTTTATATAATATTGGACAATATTTTTGGATTATAGGACATCATGAGCGGTCATGAGATGGAAAATGAGCTCATCTTTACAAAATTCAAATCATTGAGACTACAATTGAAATAATGTGGCATTGAGATAATATATGACCAATTGATTGTATCTGTGATTACAAAATTGGGTCATGACTATTCAATTTTTGACTCTACATTTTATGCTACCAAACATGCACTTAGATCCACTTGGAAAATTTCATCATTTGATGAGTTTATTACTGATCTAACTTAGGAAAAATATAAATTAGATCAAATTGATGTATTGAAGTCTTCAAAATCACATGCCTTGATTGTCAATCAAGATAATAAAAAGCCTTCTAGTAGTGGAAAATAAGAGAAAAAATAGTCTAAACCTGATCATGGGCATAAAAAGAATTATAAAATATATGCCAAGCCAAATTCATCACCATATGAGTCCTCTTTAAGTGAGAAACCTAAGAAGTAGAAACACAAATGCAAATTTTTATATAAACTTAGACACGATGAATCTTAGGGCATGAAAAATAATATTGACACCTTGACTAAGATGCTTTAGAAGAAAAACATCAATGTTCCTAAATACTCATCTTAGAACATGTCCAATTTAAGGTCAAGGCACTTGTTTTAGTAGCTTCTCAGCTTTTGACTTGGATTATTGACTTGGGTGTTTCCTATCACATGGCCTCCTTAGAGGATCTATTTTTAGAAATAGAGCCTTATTATGTTCCTTCAATTCTAATGGGTTATGACACTTCAATAGAAGTCAATGGTAAAGTATTAGTAGAAGTAAGTGATAAGACCTTCAATGATGTTTTGTGTGTTCTTTTACTATCCACTAATCTTTTATCAGTATATCAAATCACTCACATAGTCATAGGGAAGTGATTTAAGTTCACACTTGATTCAATGGTCATAAAGGAGATACATACTGACATTGTAGTGGCTTATGGGAAGTCCAATCATCAATTTAGGATATATACCTTCTCACATTTTTCCCTAAGTCAACCCTCAGTTGCACTACTTATTCACACAGACTGAGTATACAAACTATGGCATGAATGGTTGGGCTATTTAAAATACTGTTACCTAAAGTAACACAGTCATCAAAGCATGGATTCAAGATTGCCTAAAATCAAATTATTGGATGGCCTATGCAATGGCTACATTCTTGGCAAGCATCTAGAAGAGAATTATGACAAAAGGCGAAACAAGGAGAGTTGAATAAAAGCTAGAGATAGTCTATAGTGACTTAGCAGGTCTATTTTGAAAACCTTTATTCAATAGGATAGGATACATGCTCACATTCATTGATGACTTTTTGAGGTATACTTGGGTGTTTTTTCTCAAAAATAATATTTAGGTCTTTGATCACTTTAAGGACTTCAAGGCATTTATGGAGAAGTAGTCATAATGTTTCATTAAAATATTAAGGACTAAAAATGGAAAGGAGTATGTCAACAACATGTTTGAGAAAAAAATTTAACATCAAAAGGGATTCAGATGCAACACATACTTCCATATAGTCCTCAATAAAATGGTGTGGCTGAACATAAGAACCATACCTTAAAAGACATGGAAAATTTCATGCTTCAATAAAAGTTTCTTTCTCCTCAATATTGATCTAAAGTAATCAAATACTTGAAGGGTATCACTCTTTTTGAAGCTTGGGATGGTCACAAGTCTGCAATAGATCACTTTCAAGTGTTTAGATCACCATCAATAGCTCATGTTCCTAAGAATAAATGCAAGTAAATGGACCCTCAAAGTTAATATTGCATCTTTTTAGGGTATGTAGAGGATGTTAAGGGATATAGGCTTCTCCATCCTAAAACTCGTGAGTTTTTAATTGAAAGTAGTTTCAAGTTTTATGAGGGCCCACTTACACATAATGTTGGTACTCTAGACTCTTCAAAAGTCTCATTAGGCATTGATTTCACTTTTGACAGTGATGTAGATCCACCTCAAGATCCTTTTGATGATGAAGATGACTCTTCTTCTTCTTCAAGTTCAAGTGATGTGAGAAATGATGAGGATTCTCCTCCTCTATCTCACACTCACACTATATATGATGAAGACTCAACTCCTAATTCTCCAATCTCATATAATTCCAATCCCACTTATGTTAGACAAACACTTCAAAGTGCTTGGAGATGGGTTAGAAATCCATTAGATACAAGGTAGATATGATCATAGTTTTAGGGGACATTACATGCCTAATTGGCCATTGCCTTAGACCTATAAACCTTTCATGAGGCATCTAACATTCTAGAATGGGATTATGTTATGTAGGAAGAGTATAATTCCCTAATCAAGAACAAAGCATGGGACTTGGTACCTCTTCCCAAAGGAATAAAATTGGTCTATTTCAAATGGGTTTATCAAACTAAGTATGATGTAGATGGGTCAGTCAATAACTACAAATCTCATATGGTTATAAAGGGATTTTCTCATGTGCCTAGCATAAATTAAACTAACACATTTTCTCCTATAACCAAGATGATGTCTATAAGACTCACTCTAACTATCATAGCCACACATCAGTGGGATGTTCACCAAATGGATGTAAAGAGTGATTTTTTACATGATGACCTTAAAAAAGAGATATATATGGAGAAACCACAAGGATTTGTGGAAGATACCTCCTTAGTTTATAGACTCAAATAGGCCCCTAGGGCATGGTATGCCAAGATGGACTCCTTTTTCCTCATAATTAGGTTTAAGAGATGCCACTTAGATCCAAATGTCTACATCCTATAGTAGGATGATTATCTATTGATCTTAGTTCTCTATGTGGATGACTTATTAATTACAAGGAACTCACAATCATCCGTATCAATAGTGAAAACATCACTTTCAAATATATTTTCAATGATGGATATGAGATTTATACTCTACTTTCTCAATATTGAAATCATTCAGTCAAATTTTGGTATAACTTTATCACAATCCAAGTATTCTCTTGATTTTATTGTGAGGTTTAACATGGTTGATTGTAAGCCAACTCTTACTCCCTTCTTGTCTATTGTGAAGCTTGAGGTTGATTGTCCTACACCACTCATTGATGTAGCTTTGTATTGACAAATCGTGGGTAGTCTTATCTATCTCGCACACATTAGACCTAACATATCCTATGCAGTTGGGGTGGTCTCTTGATTTATGTAGGAGCCACATGAGTTGTACTATAAAGTAACAAAGTAGATTCTTCACTACATTAAGGGTTCATACAACTATGGGATACACTATGGAGTAGGATAGAAGTTTATTTGATTAGATACATAAATTCAGATTGTGCTGGAGATATGTAGAGTCAAAATTCCACTTTAGGCTATAGTTTCTCACTTGGTTTAAGTCCAAGAAGTTGGTCAAGAAAGAAGCAACATGAAATTGCTTTATCATCTACAGAGGCAGAATATAGATGGGCTATCAAATCCACCACTAAGGTAATATATCTTTAGGGGATTCTCATTGTGTTTGGTATCTAGTTTCATAAGCCAATAATCATCTATTATGACAACCAAAGCACTATCCATATTTGTAGGAATCTAGTTCTCCATCAAAGGACCAAGCACATAGAGATTCATATACACTTCATTAGGGAACTTATCAATGATCAATTCATTTATCTTTAGTACTATCCAACATTAGAGAAAATTTTAAATATTCTAACCAAGACCTTCACAAAGAGTAAATTTATTCATCTACAAGCTCTCATTGGGGTTAGGGTTTCTCCACTTTCTTCTTCCTCCTATGGAGGTTCATCACTATGTACTTGGGTACCTCATTAGGATTTTAATGATGGTATCCAATTCTCATCTCACCTAAGCTAAGATTAAGGGGGGGGGTGTTAGTGTAGTGATTTTTCCCATTGGGTTTTGCCTACATGATTGTATGACCATTCAATGTTATCTAAGATTATATAAGTTAGTTATAAAGGGTCCATATAATAATTATATTTTAAAGTAATTATTTAATTAGAAAAATTAGGGGCTTTCTCATGTTGCCTTAATTTTCTCTATATGTACCCCACTTTACATTTTTGGAAGGTTGATAAATTAATGCAAACATTTTTTTTCTCAGAATCATGTGTTTTTAGAGCTCTCATACTACCTCATAGGATTCAACATTGATTACATGAAATTTGTTAAGAGATCTTGGCACACTCTTTAAATTCTCAACTCATTTGATATTAATTTACTAGTAATTATCATTGTAAAATTGAAATCCTCATTACCTATCATAAAATTATAACCACTCTAACCAAGGAATTTATCTCTTTCACTATCGAGTCTATTATTCAAGACTAAAATTCCATTATTGATTCTCTTTCCTCTTCAACTTCTTTCTTTCATATTAATCAAGTTATCTCTAATCCTTCCATTATTATACAAATTATGAAATATCCATCATCTATCCAACCACTTGATTCACTTATTTATCACATCAAGATTATGACTATTCGATAAAGCCATTGGTACCAAGATATCATTCAATATTTAGAACATCAAACTTATCATCTTAATATATACTCTCATGAAAAAACACATATTTATAAACAAGCTTTCAAGTATGTATTTTGACATAACATCCTTTACTATTACAACATTGAAGGTACCTTGCTTCATTCTATTATGAAAGATAGAGTTCCCCCTCTACTCAAGCAAGCACATGGGGGCATTTTTGGTGGTCACTATAACATACATGCTAAAAACACAAATGCTTACATATGAGTTATTTTTTACCTACTCTTGAAAAGGATGTAATTGAATATGCAAAAAAGTGTACTTCTTGTTAGATTCAAAATGATCTTATCCATTCACCTCCTACTGAGCTTCAAACTATCAAATATCCTTGGCCATTTTCTACATGGGGACTTGATATTAGTGGTAAACTTCCTCACTCCCAAGACGGGCATGTTTTTATCATCACCACTACCGATTAATTTACCAAGTGGGTAGAAGCCATGCCCCTTATTAATGTTACTAGTCCTACCATATCCAAGTTCATTCTTAACCAAATTATTTTCCACTTTAACATTCCTCATACCATCATTTTAGATAATGGTGGTAATTTCAAAAATAAACATGTTAAATAAATTTGTACCAAGTTTAATATCAATCATAGATTTTCCACATCTTATCATCCACAATGTAATGGTTAAGCTAAAACCACTAATAAAAATATCAATAAAATTCTCCAAAATATAATTCATGAAACCCACATGTATTGGCACATTCATATTTATCCTACACTTTGGGCCTATTAGACTATCACACATAGTGCCACTAGGGCAACTCCATTTTTATTAGTCTATAGTTTTGAGTCGATCCTTCCATTAGAATTGGAGCTTCCCTCTCTCAGTATATCTCTTCATGGAATTATTCTTGATGAATAATAATGTTAATCTCTCCTTCATGCCCATGATATTATTGATGAATGTCATATTTCTACTTTACAACATAACCACCAATAAAAGGCTTATATCACATGACAACATAACAACCATGTTAAAATTTGCATTTTTAATGTTGGTGATCTTGTCCTTAAATTAGACTACACCTATGAGAAACAATGTAAATAAACCTAGAAATGGTGGGGGCCATATTTGGTTAAAGACGTTCTTGGTCCAAGCACTTATCACCTTCAAACCAATGAAGGCCATGTTTTCAAAGAGCCTACCAATGCTCAATTCCTCAAAAATTAATTTTCCTAAACATTTCCTTCTTATCATGTTTTTAATCTATATCTATCTAGTACTTTTTATAAGTTATTTAAGTATAGATCTCTCCCTCTGTAATAGTTTCCACTCTTTCTCACAAACCTTTAGTCTTCCTTTTTGGTCTTTTGGTTACTTGATGTACCATAGTCTTCTTTATCTTCTTATATTTTCACTTGTTTTTTGCACCCCTTTGGTTTTTTTTTATGAGTTATTTTATAAGACCATGGATATGACCCAGAATCCCTCATAAAACTACCATCTTTTAATCATTTTCTTTCTATTTTTTTTATTTACCAATGTTGTTTTGGCATCCTTTGGGTTTTTATTTATGAGGTGCATTTGTCAAAAGGTTCCCTCAAATTTTTCTTATTATCACCCTCATGGGTCTCTCTTTTATGAGTTACTTTGTAAGACAATGTATAAAACATGACCTTACTCATAAAATTACCATACTTTTCATGTTATTAATCATTATTCTTAACTTTAGCTTTTACTTCTTTTACCAGATGAAAATTTCAAAACAATCTATGTTAGCATGCTTTCCTCCATTTCCCCCACTCTTATGATAAGGAATCACACTTTACTATCATTGTATCCCTTTTTTCCCTTTCTCACATTTTATTACAATTTGAAGCAATTCAAAATTTTCAATGTGTTATTCTTCTTGATTTCCCCTTCATTTTATTTTCGTATTAGATTAAACAAGGTCGAAGTCAAGATATCACTTTTATTTCACCTAGATTTATGAGAATCTTAGACCCCATGATATTTGAAGTTCTTTATCTTAGCCACCTTGTCCCAAGTTTTAAAATGAAATTCATCTTTAGCACCCATGGTTAAATTTCCAAATCCATAAGGAAGAGGAATAGAAAAATCCATCAAGAAAGTTAATATTCAAATCATTTGAAATTAAAGGCAATGATTTCTATAAAGAAAAATGCAAAACTCAAAATTCTAATCACATTAAAAGATGTGATTTCAATATATCTCTTGTCTCCAATTGAATCCAAAACTCCATAGTTATCTTCACATAAATTTGAAGTCCTTTGGGGTGTGGTAGGCTAGTAGATTGTAATAGGGGATTTCAAAAAAAACTTTATGGTACTAGCTATTTTTTCATGCAAGTATCCAATCTTCATAGTAGATCGATGGATCTATAAGAGGTATTGAAGAGTGGGAACATGGTATGGGGAAGTAGGTCCATTTTTATTTTCATGCATATAGCCTTAATGGGATGATCTATATACTCCATTTGTTGACCCAAGAATTGTGTCGCTAAGATAAGTTTTTCATAGTTCTTAAGGTCCAAATTTCTCTAGTTTTGATAGACCTAATTTGAGTGTCTTCATTTCAATCAAGAGTTCTCTCTACCTTATTTTTTCCTTCATTCTTTCCTCCATCCATTTCATCCCCCCCCCCCCCCCCCCCCCCCCCCCCTTGATAGATAAATTATGATTCCAAATCTATTTTCCCTCTTATTTAAATCCTTCTTCTTCACCTCTTAAAAACATGATAACAATACTTTGTTTCATTTTTGTCTATCCTTTGAGTAAAAAAACATGTTTTAGCAACTATGGATTTCATTTTATTTACATCATTTTAAATTTATTAGACTTACTTTTATTTCATTTTTCCATTTATCATGATTTTGATATCTTACTATTATGGATACTTGCATTCATACCCTTTTTCCATTATTGAATGAGATGTGGATTGTTAGTGCTCACTCATCAATGTTGTTTTCCCTTTTATGCACTCCTTTTCCCATTGTTTAGTGAGATGTGGATTTTTACTGCTCACTCATGAATGTTGTTTTACCATTTTGTTTTTCCTTTTACCATTGATTTATCTTGCTTGTCATTCCTTTTTAAACATGTATCCTTGGTTTGATTTGGTGAGTTTACCTTTCTTACTTAAGGTTTACTTGTTTGAGTTTTTAGGTTTGTATTAGCCTTGGCTATTCAGTTACTCAATTTACTCTTGGTTTTAACTTGGTCATTTGGTCTAACATAGCACCTATCACCCCAGCTTGCTAAATTTCCCAAGTACATCCCACCTGAATAACACCAACTATCTTGGATTTTCTTGAGTTTGTTCTTTTTCTCTTTAGTTTTGTATTCTTAGGTTTGTTGAAAGCAATCTCTATGCCCTACACATTCAAAACTAACAACATAGTAGACAATCATCCTACAATAAAAGGTAAGTCAAGGTATGCATTGAATTTAATTTTTAGTTATGTTACCCATTTAGATTTCATTCCCTTTCATTCATTTAATTTCATTTATTTTATTCCTTTTAAAATATTGCAACTTTGTTTAGCATCAACATTGTGTGTCCTTATGATCTTTTCTCGAAGAACCATCCTACTTATGCCTTAGTGATACATGATGAGATTCAAGTGGGACATATGTATACATAATATTTTTAAATTTTATCAAATAATGATGCTTTACATCTTGCAATAACCCATCAAGCCTAAATATCCTTAAGTACATGCCTTAAGGGATGTATCAAGAAAGGGATGGGAAAAACTTAGGTGCTTTACAAGATTGTTTTTCCTAATTATCTTATTATTACCAATCTAACTAGTACTTAATTTTTTTTTCCTAAGTTGTTTCTTGTCCCTTGCATAGTCTTCTATTCTTTTTCCTCTTTCTATCCTTCATTTCCTTACTTGTCACCATTTTGACCTATTCAACATACTAGGTCGACCTTCTTGACATAGTCTAGTTTAGGGACATTTTAGCTCTTTTGGTTTGTGAACCTCCCAACTAACCTATTATAGACCTAGTGAGTCAGCCCAAAAATATGCTAGGTCAATCACGTTGACCTAGCATAGTCATTATTCCTACATTATTTTAGGGTAAGATACTACTACTTATAAATGGTCATTTTGGTCATTAGTCATATATGCAATCAAGAGTTATTATTTTCTTGTGCTTCTTCACAATCTACTCTTCCACCATTCTACTTGAGGATACTTAGTTTATATTTCTTATTTTAGAGAATCTAGTCTTGTGGATAGGTCTTATATGCTTTGGTCTAATAAAATGATCCTTACTAATGACAACAAACTCTTATGAGATCCCATTGGCCAATACCAAGATTGAATCTCAATGAGTTCACATTCATGTAAGTATATTCTAAATTTGTTTTCCTCTCTTTTAGTAGATACAAGTAGCATAGGTGTTGGCTCAAAAAATATTACTCTTCATATTTCATGTATTAGAGTGTTACTCATACTTAATTTATTTGAGGTTCTCTATACATGTTTTGATTGTTTTACTTTACTAACCCCCCACATTGTGCCACAAGATTTAGTGTGCACTAGATTAGATTTATTTTTATTATTATTAGAATATTGAAATATTAAATCGTAGGACTCTTATAGGGTTGTTATGTTATTATGTTGAATTGTAGGATTTGGAACCCTATCTTACATAGTGTGCTGTGATAAGTAATCCCCTAATCGGGTCTAGCATATCCTCATATTGGTCATTCTCCCACTTAACAATTATATTCCCCCAATTGAAAGTGTATGTGTGCTATATCTCATTTGATAAAGGATTGATTTATGGACATGATGCATTTCTAATTATATGCACTATAGATAAAGATGGAGATGTGAGAAATGTAAAGGTGTCCAATGTGAGGAACATTAAGTGAAGCTATATATATTAGTGAAAAAGAGAGAAAATTGAAATTTTTACATGTATATATAATAATGGAAATGATTATGTATGATTTCAGTATTCTAGAATATTTTATTATTTAGAAAAAGAGTGAGTAGAGACAAGGATATGATCAAAATAAGAAATATGATGGTAAATATTTGAAAGGTAAATAAATTTGAAATAGTAAATATAAATAGGGTGAAAAATAAATCATTTGTCATTATTTACAATTCTAAGAATAATAGAGCTTTGATAGATTAAGTGAGATATCTAGAGAGTGAGGATGGTGGGAAGATGATAGTTGAGATGTGAAGGATGCATAGTGGCCACAATGAGTGCATCACAAGTAAACAACTTAAATTTAAAAATTTTGAATATTTATATTTCAAATTGAGAAAATTATAAAAAAATAAATGATTAGGCAAAATCTAGATACCAAAATGAACCCTTAGAAAATTTTAAGGGCACTAAGAGTTAAATGGGGTATTGGGTTAAAAGTAATCATACCAATAAATGCTCAATGAATTTATGAAAAGTTTAAGAAAAAAAAGGTGGAAATGAAAGAACAAGGTTGATCAAGTTGACATAGTTAGCATAAGATAAGAAAAATAAGTGGGATGATTTAATATGAAGTGGCCAACTTGGTTAAGTAAATTTGGTTAAAATTGAAGCAAACCAATTTATTTTTGTGAAATTTTTAATAATGGATTTTGGTTATAAATGACATGAAGGTCTAATACATACTTTTTTGTTTGATATTTTACAGAGGCACTAGACATTTTGGTGATTTATCGATGCCTCATGGTAACCTTATTTTTTGGAGTGGTTGACAGATGTGGATAGATCGATATTAGTAGCATTGGGATTAGGAGGAATCATGGAGATGAGACTCATCATACTAAGTGTTGATCTCATTATCCTTTTCCTTAAAGCATGGGAATGGTTGACCAATAATTGTTTATAGGAAGTAGATGGGGATAAAATAATGGTAGGAATTACACATGAGGATGTCCATGAATTTATTATATTTCTTATAGGATGGACATTAGAGATGATAGAGTCACTAAATGATCTAGCAAAGAGATGAACATTGGCCAAATGGGCAACAAGATTAGATAGATATATCCAAGGCTAAGGGTGAGCTTGTGTGATGTTTATATTTAATAGATTCTAGATATCTAGAAGGCTATGATAGGACTTATGATAGTATAAGTGGTATGTCACAAGTTGGTCATTAGGGTACCATTATACATGATAGCCCTATGCCAATCCATGTTAGATCAAGGATAAATTTATGATTTTGGGTCTACCATCTAGGTCTAACTCATGCATGATATGTATGGTATGTTTTCTAGAGGGTAGAATATGATTAGATTAGTGGTGTTGTTGAGAATCTAGATATATGAGAGGTTATTGATGTATTAGCTAGTTAGGTTTCCCCATGTGGTTGATGATAAGCTAACTTAGGTTGATGTATTAGCTAGTACTATAGAGAAACACATGAGAAGAGATTATGTGTCATACATTTGCACATATTATTATGATTTTGCTGAGATGGGTGATTGTGGTGATAGGGGTAAATCAAGAGAGGATCATATGCTAATATACTTGGTAGCTATAACTAGTGGCACACTTGACAAGATAGTTAAGACTCTAACACCTAGTGGATCCTATAGTAGTTCTTAAATTGTGGTCATAAAATATGATATATTTGATGGGGAAAGGAGGAAGAAGAGTGTTATTTGATAGAGTAAATATTAGACCAAGGCATATGAGACCACATACTAGTCAAGCATGACATCTAGTAGCTAAAAGAGGAGAGGTCATAGATGTGGATGTAAGGGTATAATATGTACCACATTAGGCACCATAAAATGAGGGGAAAATACCACCTTCGGTGAATCAGTGATGGATATTACATCAATGAGATTGATCACAAATGAGAGTTACCACATGGGATGACCCGACAGTCAATATAGGCCATAGCTAGTCGATATAGGCTCCATTAAGGAGAGGCTTAAGGCATGCATGAGTGATGACTTTGGGATTTGATTTGATTAGGAGGTGACCCATGGATGATGTGTTTGATGGGATTATGAAAATATTATGCTTGGTAGAAAATAAGATAGGGAGATGGTGGTTGGTGACACTAGAATAAGTAAGAAATGTTGTAATTTTAATCTTTAGGATAGAATACTAGTTGTATATGGTTGTAGATAGATAAATTTTGAGATATATATGTGATCTAATATTTATCTAGGTTTTGGTTTTTACAAACCCTATGACAGAGGAGACTAGATGGGTGTCCTTAGTCATGGTAATGTTTTATGACATTTTTGATTGAGTGCTAGTACCATACAACCTCACCATACTAAATGATCTTGTGTTACCATCTACCCTAGATCATATGAGCTATTTTAGACTAGTGGGGTAGGCCTAAAGGTAGATATAGATATGTGTATATGTATTTTATCCATTGGAGGGGTTTGGAGCATGAAAGGCACATGCTCAATAAGACCTAGCTCAAGATATATCTATACACATAGCTATCATGATCCAACTGGGATAGGTATAGACACAGGTGGCCAACATATAGGAACATGTAGTAGGATTGAGGTTTTAGAAAAACTCATTATAGTGTACCATGTAGAAAGGACAATTTGAGGCATCTATGGGTAGTGTGGTAATGTGAAAATTTGGTAATTTTGAGGAAGTCCTGGTCCTTTCCAATGTCTTACACTAAAAATAAAAAAATGGAATCCCTAGGGGGAGTGATCAGTGAACAAAATAATATTTCTCAAGGGGAAATATTAAGGTTATATGGAATGAAAGAGAGAATTTATTAATCATAATAAATACATCTATTGGGAAGACATTATGAGACATGAGGCATTCTAAGGACATGAAAGGATACTAAGTGAGTAGTGATGATCGATGTACAAAGGACACCTATTCACTTATAGGCATAAATATATTTATGAAAATAATTATGGTAATAAGATTATCTCATGTTGGTTATTTTAAATGAAATGTAAAATGAAACTACCTTCCCACAACATGTTTCCCATTCCTTGGGACCCATTCCAAAGTTATCGATCTATTGTGAAGATTGGGTACTTTTATGAGAAAGTAACATTAATTTTTTTTTCTAATCCACTATCCTATCATACGCTAATCAACCTCATCTCTATCATGAAGCCAACTATGGAGTTTGAGCTAAGATTAGAAAAAAGAGATGTGCTTAGAATCATGTCTTTTAGTGTGATTTAACTTTTAATTTTTTTTGAATGTTATCTTTTAGATCAATGCCTTTTGTTAAATGATTTGGAATTTTCAATGTTTATGGATTTTAAGATTCCTCCTCCATATGGACTCAGAATAACCAATCATGAGAGATAAAGTGATACACATGAATGAGCTTTAGGCTTGGGATAAAGGAAGATAGGTATCCAAATACATGACTAACTAGAATACTTATGATTAACTATGAATGGACATATTATCTCAAGGCTCAGCCATGTGTAGGCTTAGTTTGCAAAAGGTAATAATTGGTAATAAAGGGAGATTTGAGGTGGACCAGTAAAAGGAGAATATAATGAGATGAATTATTTGTTAAGTTATCACATGGTAAATGAGGAATGACTAAAAAGGACAAGGTTTATATAACCAAGTCAAAATAACAATTATCCATGTTTATAGAGTTAAGATAGTAAATAATTATGAAAGATAACAAGATAACCATAGAAAAAAACTCATGAAGAAGAAATATATAATCATAAAAAGTAACCCATAAGATAAAATCATAAGAAACATATAATGTGAGATAGAAATCATGATATATAAAAAATGTGACACAATGTCAAATGATCTAAGATAGATAACAGTAAATTTCTAACACACATCTAATTCAAGTGAAGTGAGAAATGAAAGAACACCATGATTTTGCTCATAAGTACTGATATATTTGTCTACACATATTATCCATAACATTTGATAAGTATCTATGAATCTCAACTTAGATTAAATTCAAAGTTTCATCGATCTTTAGGGAGAGTTTAGGAAAATATTTATGTTAAATATCCTCAATTGAAAAGTTAGGAATACCTAAAGGATTATGATTATGAGGGATATCATGTAGGGGATGCTTAAGAGAAGGAATGGGAGTGGACTCTATGAGAGAGGAATGGGTCATTGATGGAGAATAATCCATGGGTGAAGGAGTCACTAGTGGAGATGGATTCATGGGTGAAGAAAGATCAATGGGTGAGGGAATCATGGGTGGAGATGGGACCACAAGTGGTGGAGACATGAGCAAAGAAGGGAAAGCCTTATTATGAGGGTGAATTTGGTGGTGTAATGTTGTCATTTTTGTCAATATGATGTTATTAATGTCAAAATGTGTTTTTATTTATGTGTAGATGAATATGGTGAAGATGCATGCTAAGTGGTCTTTAAGGTATGCATGAGTGAAGTTTGATGTCTAGGTAAACAAGGATAATTGAGGTATCACCATGAGTTTCTCAAAGGTGATCAATGGTCAAGGTTGTTTCTCAATTTAGTCTTTTTTTTTGGAAGGATTGTGTCAATTTTGATGTTACTCTAATGAAAGATGATCAAGGTTATTGTTTCTCTAGTAAAGGATGATCAAGTTTAGTTGTCAAGTTCTTAGAAAAAGATAGTGTTATGATGAGGTTTGTATGAGTTAATTTAAGAGAGTGTTGTAATGAACTATTGAGTGTTCTTATGATGAGAAAATTTATTAAGAAGTATATCCTTATATCAAGTATCAAGAGCTTTAGGAGTCTTATCATAGTCTAATCATAGCATAAAGGGACCTTGTATGAAGGCATGGGCTTGGTTGCTTGGTGAGATGAGTAGTCTCAAGTATGTGAAAATACTAATGTAAGTGGTTTATCATGGTAATATGTTGTATTTAATGTATATTAGGTGTTGAGATATTAGACAATGGTTAGAAGGTCAAGTTTAAGGACTAATGTGGTTTGTAGGTTAAGGTTTATAGAGCAAAGAGAGAGATGGTGGCAAAATGAGGTATGAGATTCATATTTTAAGATAATAATGAGAATTTGAACATTATCAGTGGTTTTATATATTTTCTCATGTGTTTTTACCAATTATAAGGTCAAATTTTGAATGTTTAGGCTTGAAAATGTGTTTTAAGGTCTTTCGAGTGCACATGATGTAGAGTTGTCTACTCAAAAAGGTTTTTAAAGTGTTATTTGGCACATGTATAATATGAATGAGGACCTAGTATATTTATTTTATATGGGTAAGGGTATTATCTCAAAGTTTTAGGCATTGGTTTTTGGAATGAGGAGCTAAGCTTTATGAATGATTGCTAACAATGGAAGATGGTTTAAACCCTTAAAAGCTCCCTAATAGTGACCAGATATGAAATAAATTATTCTAAAGTGACTAGAATTTATTGGTATGTATATTTTAGTGATTTTATTTTTTATTCAATTCTACTAGGAATCTCTAGGTTTGATTTAGTTTTTAGGTGAGTGAGTGGACCCTACAAGAAAAACCTTATTTCTTAGAGATTTGTTGTGCAAGTCAAAGTTGACCAAGTCAAAATCACTAAATTAATGGAGGAAAAGGTTTTATATACTTTTATTTTGTTTACATGAATTTTTATAGACAATTTTTATCCCTCAAGTGTGAAAATTTGGTGATTCAAGTTGGCCAGTCACTAGCAGGCTTAATGAAGAAAAATAGTTAAAAACCCAAACAGTATGAAATAGTGATTTTTGGTGTGATTTAATGAAAGAGTAATGGATATAAGTGAATATATGTATTTTTTAAAATTTTATGTCCTATTAATTATTTGTATAAGGTTTTTTAATAAGTAAAATTAGTGAACATGTTCAAGCCAAAATTGCTTGCCTGGCTGAGTGAGGTCTGTGAGAGAGGTCAACAAATTGCTCTACAAGACCAATATTTTCCATAAGATATTATTATATTTTTATTTTATGTTTTTTATAATATTTTTAGGATCATTTTAATTTATTTTAACTCTTTTTTTTTTGTTTTTTAGGTGTCATAAGTTTAAGTTTTCATGATTATGTTTTGAGGCTAGTTAGCAGTTTAGAGTGAGCATTTTCTAGAGAAGAGTTTGAGCATGTATACCATGAGTTTAATTATATAATGAAGTTTGTGATTATAATTATTTAATGAGTTTTTTTAATATTTGATTTATTTTTATGCTTATTTGGTAAAATTGTGTTTATGTTTTAGTTGTTCAAGATAGACTTTCTATGTGTATGAAGGCCTATTATGAACAATGTTTTGAGAAGGGGTTCAAGTAGTGTTTGGACTTAAATTTTTTTAGGGAGTTAAATTTAAGTTTTATAAGGTATATTTTATTTATTTTTTAAATTATATTATTCTTAAATGAAGTTTTTCTTGCTTCAAGGGGTCATAAGGTAATGTGTTACCAAAGTAGGCCTACTTGAATTAGGTCTCCTTAAGGCCTAAAAGAGGATCTGGCATATTAAGTTTTGGATAAATTAATGTATTATTTGATTTATGTTTTAAAAATTTTATAATACCTATTAAAATGATAATACAAAGTGAAAGTGTATATGGCTGAATAAGAGGTACATGTATAAGAGGCTTATATATATAAGGCAATTTTAGGCCTATTTGTGGGAAACAAAGTATAAGTGAATGAAAAGAGCACATATAAGAGTAAAATGAGGTAATTTATACGATAATAGGGGTTTATAAATACAATAATTAATATTTAATAAAATGTCTAAGTATGAATATCAAGGTCATATGACCTAATTAGTCTTGAAAAGACCTAGACGAGCAAAGAGGCCTAGAAGGTAGTTTGAAATGGATATGAATGTGAAGAGATGAAGAGGTGGTAATAATATGTTTGTTGAGAAAAATATTGTTATAAAGGTGATAAAATAAATCATGTGGTTGATTTTATGTTGAGTTGTCTAGGGGGTTGGTGCCTCCTTTCAATTGGGTACTTATTAAAGCCTAGTTGGGTTGGTGCTTAGCTAGTTGGGGTTGGTGCTCCATGTGAAGTTGGTGCACTAAATTTTTGTTTTTTTATTATAATAATTTATTAAAATTATAAATATCAATGTTTTTTATTCACCTTGAGGTTTTCCCACATATATGATGTGTTATCTTGTTGCATACTCTTGTATAGTTGCTTATGCTTGCTAAGTTCTATGTACTTCTATGAATGGCTCATGACTATTAAGTTAAGTTGAATAGATGTTTTAAAGAGTAATTCACTACCTTATTAGTAATTTTGAATCTAATAGACCTATGGGAGGAAGGATATGTGGATAAGTGATGGTCATGAGGTGATCCTTGATATGCTACTAAAAGATGTGATAACGATCAATATGATGAGTAGTGCATTGGTTCTAAAGAAAATGTACATCTTCATATTTGGGAAGATATTTAGGTAATAGTTTAAAGGGATGTATAACCTTGTCTATGGGATGAATAGTGGTGGTATGTATGGTTTCAATATATTGTTGTAGCTTATGACATTGCATGCATGAATGATTATCTATGATGTGGAAGTAATAGATACACTTGTTAATAGACTTTGAAGGTGTATTAATAGGAGTAAAAATAGAAGATAAGGAATGTTGGTATAATTAATAGTATATATTCTAATGAATTACAACTTTATGAATGTCAAAATATGTTTGATCATCCCATTTGGTGGACAAAGAAGTAAGTTGTAGTAAAGGGAAAAAACCATCACCAAGGGAATGTGGGGCTGGTAGATAGTCTGGATAAGGCTCAAATGAAGGAAAAATAATATATTAAATAGTAAGAGAATAAAATAGAGAGGAAATGGGAATAAGATCTAAATTGGGCTCTACTTAGGGAGGGGTGGGATGCATAGAAGGCTAATGGACTATTGTAAGCATCTCAAGGATAATTCAGCTAGAGGGATCTTGTTATTGAGCAAAGTGATAGGGACCAGTCATAGCATGATATATAAGCATAATCCTACGAAGATATTAAAATAATATAGGTGTTCACATCATCTCTACCTTATGATCAAGAGGAAAAATACTAAAACTAATAATGATAGATGATGAGATGTTATAAGAAATACTAAAAGACTAAAGCAAAGAGGAATGATAATGGATAATTTTAGCTTCAGGATAATGAATAAGACATCCTAATAATGGATCACCTAAGGTATATCCATCATCATAATCAAGTGCATAAAGATCCATGGCATAGGTAGGGAGGACCATGTCATTTTATGTGGTGTGATGAATGGAATGTTGAGTCTTAGTTAAGACAATGGGTATATCATCACTAGGTGATTGATGGGAATGAGGGTGAAAAGAAGGGGGAAGTCAAGAAATGAGATGAGGTGAGAGATTATAGGTTTTAGTCTTTAGATTTATCTTATCAATCTCATCCTCATCAAAATCTAGGAGGTTAGGGGGTATATTACTGATGAGTTCAGGGTAACCATTATAACCTCAGGTGGAGTTGACAAGAAAGTTAAGTCATTGAGATTCATGAAATGGAATTCTTGGTAAGGTTTCAAGGGGGGATATATTGAATAAACCATGGTATTATAATTTTTATAAATTCTAAGGGTTGGTATCACCTTGTATTCTATATATTTCTCCATTATGAGGAAATTTGACACATTGACAAGAAGAAAAGGTAGCTACTCTAATGCAATGAGTCTATGGTTTACCAAGAAAAATGTAATAGTATAGAGGAAATTTGAATATCGTCACCTTGATTTGAATGATGATAGGTGAGATGGTGATAGGGAGCCACACATAGCTAAGGAAGGCATTTTCCTTCAGTCATATCCTTGCCACATGATGCATGTGGATTTGAGATTACATTTAGAATATCTAAGGGTTTTGATAAAATTGAGAGAGATAACACAAGTGCTAGAAAAATCATCAATCAAGGCACACTTGACTTGGATATCACTAATTTGGATACTGATAAAAAGAGGAGGATCAACCATAGAAATAAGAATCTCATTAGGGATCATAAATGTAATGAGGAATTTAAGGGAAAGAGAAGTGTCCATTATTTAATCAATGTGTATAGACATCTCTTGAAACTATTATAAAATTCCATATTCTAATCTAGATATGAATGACTTCACATCTTACTAGGGGAGTATGAGGGATGTTAATTTTAAATAAGAGATTCATAAGATGATTATGATGATATGGAGAGGTTGAAATAAGTTTAAGAAATGGGATGTGAGATGGGAGATGAGTAATTTTTGATCCAATTCATCATAACCCATAAGGGGACTTAGAAATATTTACATAGTGTTTAAGGAGGTCCTCAAAAGGAGGATCTGAAGTGTATGTGAATTTATGTTGATAATATGTGAAAATTTTAATTAGAGGAAATGTTTATTTAATGTATTGAGAAGATAGGGTAGTTGATGCAGGTTTGGTTTGAGAAGAAAAAATGATAAAATTTTGAATATCATTGGTGATGGGTACAGAGGTTGGAGGAATGGTAGAAATGGTGTGAGAAGTGTTATCCAAGTGAGGTGTTGGAATTGGTTCATCAAAATATATAAGGTATTTTTACCCCAAATCTATTAAGTGAGCTGGAGAAGAGTCTTGGATAACATGAAAAGTGTGAGATAATTGAGGAATGTGGATGGGATGAGGATAATTAAAGGCAACCACCCTTCACATATTAGTCATAATGACCACATTCTCTTTAGGACTTGGGTCAAGAAAAATGTCAACATTATTACTAGAAGGTGTAGGTTTGTCTAGGTTATCTTGGTGATTTATAAGATTATCTTTATTGATGGTTAAATGAGTATTAACCTGATTTAAATCTTGAGATTTAGTTTATGTTTCATGAGCTTTAAAGGTAATGTCATAGTCTTATTAAAATTTATGAATGATAGAATCATGATCAAAATTAGGACCAAGAAGGAAATCCATATCCATATTATGAAATTACCTACAAGTCTCATGAGAATGAACCCAACTAGCATGAACCTAAGAGAATTTATTAGGATCATACCAAGATTTAATAGGATGAGTAGGATCAAGATCTAGTAGAAGAGGCCTTGGTATAAATTTTTGTAATTACATTAAGGATAAAGATTTATGAATATTGATGTCATTTGTTGAAGATAAATTAGGATTAGTAATGTTTTTGGGAAGAAAATATTGTTTCAGTTCCTAGTTGTGAAGAATATCTTGAATATTATGAATGGAATCATAAGATTTGATGACACCATAATTTGTAACATGATTATTACTATTTTTTTTTAACATGTGAGTACCCATATAAGGTTGGGATGGATCAAATTTATGCATGAGGAAATATTGATACTTTTTTTGTCCAATACCTCTTCCAAAGTTCATTGTGAGAGAGTCCAAACCTGATATTAGAACTTTTGGAAAAGAGAATTGATAAAAAGATGAAAGAGGTTGTCATCTACCATATTATGTTCACATTTTTTATATAAGTGGTATAGGTATAAACTATTTGGAGGGGGGAAAATCTGTGGTTTAACAATAATGTATTTCAATTCCCAACTCATCAAGTTACTTAACCAATCACATCAAAATGCAATTAAGATGAATCAAAGAGAAAAAATGAAACTAATATTTATATAAAGGTTTATGTGGGAAACCTTCATGGGGTAGAAAACCCACTCTCAAGAATACAAAAAAATTTGATAAATGTCCTATAAAGATGGAGAAAATAAGATATTTTAGTGAAGCACCCACTTCACAAGGAGCACTAACTCCTAAAGATGACAAACACCAACTTGCCTAAGATGTTGAGAACCAACACAACACCTATAACATGAAAAATTATTGAACTCTAATTGATTCTTAATCTAATATAAAAATCTTTCAATAACACTCTTTTCAATTCTTCAACTCCACACCAATCACCAACACTAAGTTATCTCTTCAACACAAGCAATAACCCCTTTCTCAAATCTTTCACTCATATATAAATATGCACTCATAAATATAATAAAAATATTCAATAAAATCATAAAAATATGATAATTCTAATGATATTTTACTATACTCAATCTAATACAAACATTGGTCACCAATAACCCTAATAACCTTCACACAAGATCTTCAAATATCAACACTCACACTTGCTTGTCTAGCTTGATTCACACTCCCAAAAGGCATAAATCACATTGTATATATACCAATATTAATTATGATCAAATATATATATATTTTAAAAAAAAAAATTAAAAAAAATTATGTCTCCTAATGTTGGCCACAATCATCTGCACAAGCTTAATATACTATAGCATGGGTTCATGTCACAAACATCTCACAAATGAAGCATAATACCACTTGTGTGACTATATTTGACTAGTTAAAGATTATTAAAACCATAAATATCTCTAAATAAGTACTTCAAGGAGTCCTCAACACTTTATAACCATAAAAAAACACCTAATCTAACCATATGCCCTCCAAACAAACTCAATCATCTAAAATAGGTCCCTTTTAACTAGCAAAAGCATCATGGTCAACTATGAGTCAACCACTAAATTTTATCCAAGTGACTAGGAACAATAATAATCTTATGGATATAGGGAATACATCCCATAAATTACCTTCAATATCTTAGACCCATCCCTACTCATTGATTAGGCCTTCCAAATTCTCTTCTCACTCTAATTGGTCTTTTTCACTCATGGCATCATTTCCTTCATATCAAATAGACATATTTAAGGACATATAAATTGAAAATATAGAAATTAATCTTCATAAAAAAATTCATTAATATTTTAGGAAAGTCACAAGCTTCATTACACACCCATTTATTTACCTGGTAACTTTATAAATCTCTCACAATATCAAAAACAGTGTTAAGAAATACTTTTCTATGGGACCTAAAAATAGTCAAGATTAAATAAACATGTCATAATAAACTTAGAGGATTCATATGCAACCTAAAATCACAATCTTGGAAATTTTCCGTCATTTTGAGAACCTAAAAGCAAGATCTTCAACTTCAGGTCTAAGACTAGGAATTTTGCACATAAAACCTTGCTACCTTCTTAAAAATCATTCATAAAGTATAGGACCTTAAAATATGGAATACTACTTGAAGATATTTATTATGAACCATATCCACTATCTCTAAAAGGATTATCTCCCCATGTAAAGTCTATATGAGATAATAAATGTGAGAACTCTCTTCTCAAGCTTAAAAAGCACCATTCGAGCACCCTCTAAAGCATATGATGTCATTTTTTACTTTATCTCTCAACCTCTAACCTTTGACTTGGTAAATTTTCTTAAATATACCTATATGATCATATATGATGTAGATATAAATTTAATCATCCTGAAATCACTCATTGACCCTTCATAAGGCCTCACAATCCCACCTAGGCCAACTAGGCCAATGGCCAAACTATCTTACAAACCACTAGCCACCTCTTTCAAACCATCTATCTAAGCTCTCAAAACCCTATATATGTCAAAAACTGATATTCTAAGCACACTAAACTCCATACCATGGCATACATGGCATATGACTTAAAAACCTATAGGAAACCATCCATGATCAAGCCTACAAGCCACAAACTAACCTACATACCTCATGAAGGCCACATGAAGTCATACCTTGAGCATATAACACATCAATAATAAGTCAAACATCATCATACCAAGCTATACTTAGCCATACAAGATCCACCTAGTACACCCATGCATAACCTTATAAGTACTAGATTGATCCAAGTACATTAGACCACCATGTTCCATCACTCTAACCTGTTAGACCACTTTGTCATCACTAATGCCACTAGAAATCAATGACAACACATCTACCATCAATATCCCAAAAATCTCCCCAAGTACATTAGACCACCATGTTCCATGACTTTGACCTATTATACCAATTTATCATCACTAATGACACTTATCATCAATGATAAAACATCTACCATCAATATCCCAATAATCTCCCTCTTTTTCATTGATGGAAACATTCCTTTCCTTTCTCCCCTTTTTCCAAAATAAAAAAGTGAACACCCTTCAACATTGGGAACCATTAAAAAAACACGTAAGCTATAGAACACTCATGAAATCATGCTCTCCTATAGTAAATCTTCTAAAAATGGACCATTTAGACCTCAAACAAGAATAACTCCCCCTTTGAAGATGCTCTCATTCAAAAACTATGCCCAAGTTATCAAGATCCTTAGATCTATCACCAATTTATAAGGAAATAGATCTCCCCCTAAGACCCTAATCCATTTTCAAGGTTTCCTCATAGTCTACACAACTCATGCATACCTATGGGATCTTCAAGAACAGATACCACAACTCAAACAACAATAAAATCATCATAGTACCATGCAAGCTCACATACCATTGTACTCAAAATACCCTAAAAACCACCAAGGGAACTCTAATAATATAAATACACTTGGAACACACTTAGAATAGACCAACATACTCATTTATAACAAATAATTCCATCTTCCTTTGGAAACATTTCTCAAAAAAACTTCATTTTCTTCATGAGGCCTATTTAGACCCCTTGTAGCCCTATCTAGCCACTGAAAACATCATAAATATTTACCCTAATCACTTCAAGTGATGAAACTTCATATTTTAATATGACTATCATTTCCCCTCAGTCATTCCAATAATAAGCCTCCAAATCATCCTCCTTAGCATATTTCCTTCTTTAGCCTACTAGCCAATTAAGTCTTCTAGTGAGCTAAAAATTGAATAAAATAAAATATAACCACTTCTAGACCATTGTAGAAGTTGACTCAGATACCAATTTGGCCCATTCAACTACTTTTGAATCTTCTAGACTCCAACTCCAAATTTTGATCACTTTTCCAAACATGCCAAAATCACTAGGCCTTCAAAGTGATAATTGGTCAAAAGTCAACCTCTAGTAAACATAGACACCTGAGTTAGATACCACACCTAGAGACCATAAAAACTCACTTCCATGCCAAATTTAAAGCCTCCACACCTTTGTAAACCATGACTTCATTTACACCACCAAACACATGTTGTTGAGAAGAGAAGGCAGTGACCACTAAAAATGCTCCACCTAACACAAAATCATTCATCCACCTATGAAACCACATAAAACATGTGTTAAACACATATGTAAACATTTGTGATAAAAAAATACTTCATGACACATATTCATTCTTCAAGACCCTTAAAACTAAGTATTTTGTGCATATAGACCAAAACCTACAATAGGCACCTTGACCAAATGGTCAAAATCACATCTTAGCACCTTATAAACATCTCCAAGCTATATTTCCTCATTTAAAATATCAAAACCAACTTAAATCACTCATTATAAAACTTATTTTCACCTTAAAACATTATATGAACAACTTTGGCACTTTCTAAGCAGTCATCACTACCAAAAATGGTCAACTTAGACTTTTGACCATAAAACACATATCTAAGCTCATCAAGACCTCAAACCACCTAGAAATGATTCATGAAAGTCTTCCTCAAGAACTCATACAAAGCACTTATTCCTTATATTTCAAATCATCACTTAACAAAGACATCAAAAATTGATTCAAAAGGAACTTTAGGACCAAGAGATTTGAACATACCATTTGGACAAATAATCTTGCTTTTTCACCTACAAGAGTCTCTTGTGAAGCATAGATAGAGATCTCCAGTCCATCAATATTGATTAATAATAGTGTGAATCCTAGAGTTGCCCACATCTTCTCATATTCTTATTCCTCTTTGGTCAAGATAGTTTTATTATTCTTTGATTTGCCTATGACTACCTCTTCTATTCTTGAAAATTTCTCCTCCTCTTTCATACTTGACAGGCAAAAAATGAGGATGCCACCATGTCTAGATCTATATTATCAATTGAATTGACCTTTTAAAGGTCTACAAATGATTGATATGTATAGTAAATATCATCATCTATAGCTTCATAATGATTCATACTTCTCATTCTTTTTTGTCTATTCATTGAAAACATGAGCAGATAATGAAAATTATTCAATGAAAGAAACACTCCACCTTTGAAAACACACAATCTTGATCTATAGACACATAAAATATTACTTTCTATTCTTCCTTTGGCTTGAATAAGACTTTTTCTTTCCTTTCTTAAAAATTTGGAGCCTGATTGGTCTTGATTTGATAAAGATCCCCCATTTTCTTACAAAAATTATCAATATTATAAAATCCCTTGCAATCAAAACATGTAATCCTTCTTTGATACTGATAAAATTTAGCTAAGTGACCATTAATATGACATTTTAAACATTTTATATTATTAGGATCAAACTCACCTTGCTTTATCTTCTTTATACATTGATTAGATAAATGTCTGATCTCCAAACACTTGAAGCATTTTATCTCATTCATAGGATTAGTCAGATTGATTTTATTATCCTTCATCTTGAAATCATTGGCCTTATCACCAAACTCATGAAAAATATGACAATATCCATTAAATTTCAAATGCTTTACGGCATTAGGCTATCATACCTTGTTGGAGCTAACACCCTCAGCTTGGGTATTGATACTTATAGGTTTGTCTTTCTCCTTTGCTTGAGATACTATTAATGGATTCTCAATGAAACCCATACCTATTCTATCACTTTAATACCTTTGATTCATCAATAGACTATCAAGATCATTTGTGTTTTTTTCATACTTGGTAAAATACTTGGATTTACTCAAACCTTTCTCTGATTCATCATTCAAAAACTTGTTTCCTATAATCAACTTGGAACACTCATCTTCCTTATCTTTTAGGCTTGAGGATATAGACTCTAATTTGGAATTTAAGAACATGTTTTCTCCTTCATTCTTCTTGTTATATTCAATTATCTTAGCCTCAAAAATATTTAATTAAACTTCATAGTATTTCAGATTGGCCTTCAAACCTTTACATACCTTTCTTTCAATTCTAAAATCTTCAAGAGAAATTTTTAGTTCACTCTCATAGTTTATAATGTCTCTCTCATATTCTTCATCTGATCCACTATAGGTTCCTTCAATTTGATATGAACAATCACCTTCATCATCTAATTTGATTACCATGAAAAGTTATTTATCATCTTCAACTTCACTTTAATTATGATTGTTATCAGATTGACTATCATTATCTACTTCTGAGTCACTATCATCCATCTTTGTAGATGGACTCCTTTTGTCCTTATAGAATTTTCTTTTATTATCAAAATTCTTGAATGATCTCTTGTTTCTATCAGACCTGAAACCTTTCTTACCTTCGACTTGATTCTCATCCTCATCTTTCTTATGCTTGTGAGGACATTTGATTGCAAAATGACCTACTTCACCATAGTTTAAGCACTTAAAAGGAATCTTACCTCTGTACTTACCTTATATAGTATTCAACTTGCTTAAAAATAAAACAATTAAATCATCATTAGATATATCATCTAACATAGAATTTTTTCCTTGAGACCCCTTACTTTGTGTCTTCTTTTCTTTAGGCTTGTTCTCTGCCTTGAAAGTGCCATCCTTCTTAGGAGGCTTGTCTTCATTTATCCTCATCTCATAAGTAGTGAGAGATCCATAAAGCTCATCTATCTTCATTAGTGTAAGATCATGAATTTATTCAATTTCAAATACCTTAGAGTCAAACTTATAAGATAGAGATCTTATGACCTTTTAAATAACAACATCCTCTTTGAGATCTTCTCCAAGACCCCTAATCATATTGACCACATCATCCACTCTATTTAAGAAGGATGACACAAAATCCTCTATTTTGAGACTCTCAAACTATCTTATAAAGGTTTGTAATTTTTATAGCTTGACCTTTGAGTTGCCTTCATAGATTGGTTTCAAATTAGTCCATATCTCCTTAGCTATTTGGTAGTGAATTACATTTGAGAACTCAATCTCTAATAGACCACTAAAAATAACATTCATATCCTTTGAATTACTTTCAAATTGCTTATTATCAAAAACACCAATGGGATAATGAATAGGAACAACATATATATCAACAATAATCTAAAAAACATCAAATCCTAGATCCATGATAAAAGTATGCATCCTTGAAATCCAAAAAGCATAGTTTGAACCATTAAAAAATGGAGCTTGTTTGGAAGAGAAACCACCTTGCATTCCTTGACTTGCCACTATACCTTAGAATTACCTTTCAAGATATTAAGCCTCAAAAATACATTCTCTAATACCAATTCATAGAGGTAAAAAAAAATAAAATTAGGTGGGGGGGGGGGCGGGGGGGGGGGGGGGGAGGGAGGTGAATCAATGGTTTAAAAATAATGTAATTCAATTCCCAACTCATCAAACTACTTAACCAATCACATCAAAATACAAGAAAGATGAATCAAAGAGCAAACATGAAATTAATCATTATATAAAGGTTTATGTGGGAAACCCTCATGGGGTAGAAAACCCACTCTCAACCTTCAACAACAATGGAATACTCTCCTATAAATATGGAACAAACAAGACGTTTTAGTGAAGCACCCACTTCATAAGGAAAACCAACTCCTAAAGATGACAAACACCAAATTTACTAAGATGTTGAGCACTAACATAACACCTATCGCATGAAAAACTATTTAACTTTGATTACTTCTCAATCTGATATAAAAACCCTACAAGAACACTCTTTTCATTTCTTCAACTCCACACTAGTCACCAACACCAAGCTATCTCTTCAACACAAGCAATAAGCCCTTTATCAAATCTTTTGCTTATATACAAATATGCACTCATAAATATAATAAAAGTATTCAATAAAATAAAATAAATATGATGAGTCTAATGATATTTTCCTCTACTCAATCTGATATAAGCATTGGTCACCAAGACCCTTAACAACCTTTGCACAAGGTCGTCAAGTATCAACACACACATAGTTGCTTGTCTAGCTTGATTCACACTCCCAAAAGGCATAAATCACCTTTTATATATACCATTATTAATTAATTTTATCCATATCTCTTTATAATATTTTAGGAATAATTATTTTTCTCCTAAGTTTGGCCATGATCATCTACACAAGCTTTATATACCATACCATGAGTTCATGTCACAAACATCTCACAAACGAAGCATAACACCATTTGTGTGAGTATATTTTACTAATTAAAGATTATTCAAACCTTCAAGATCTCTACATAATTAATTTAAGGATTACTCAACACTTTTTAACCATAAAAAACACTTGATTTGACTATTTACCCTATAAACAAACTCAATCATCCAAAATAGGTTCCATTTAACTAGTAAAACCATCATGGTCAACTATGAGTCAACCATTAAATCTTATCCAAGTGGCTAAGAACAATAATAATATTATGGATATAGGTCATACATCCAATAAATCATCTTAAAGAGCTCATACCCATCCCTACTCATTGATTAGGCATTCCAATTTCTCTTCTCACTCTGATTGGTCTTTTTCACTCATGGCATCATTTCCTTCATATTGAATTGACATATTTGATGACCTATAAATTTGAAATATAGAAATTAATATTCATAAAAATTTTCATGAATGTTTTATTTAATTCACAAAATTCATCACACACCCATTTTTTTACCTGGTTAGTTTTATGAATCTCTCACAATATCAAAAACACTGTTAAGAAACTCTTTTTTGTGGGACCCAAAAATAGTCAAGATTAAATATACACATATTTATAATCCTATGTGAGTACTCTAGATACTCAATAATCATCATATATATACACTATAATTTGTATCACCTACAAGAAAGATCTTCAACATTGGATCTAAGACTAGGAATTTTGTATATAAAACCCTACTTACCTTCTTAACAATCATTCATAAAGGATAAGACCTTAAAATATGAAATAATTCTTATAGATAATTATTAATAACCCTCTCCACCTAATCCAAAGGGATTATCTCCCCATGTAAAGTCTATATGATCTAATTAATGTGAGAACTTTATTCTCGAGCTTAAAAAACACCATTCATGCACCCTTTAAAGCATATGAAGTCATTTATGACTTTCTCTCTCAACCTCTAACCTATAACTTGGTAAATTAACTTGAATATAGATCTATAATCATCTATCATGGAGATATAATTTCAAACATCCTAAAATCACTCATTGACCCTTTATAAGGCCTCACAAGCCCACTTAGGCCAATGGCCAACCTATCTTGTAGACCACTAGCCACCTCTTAAAAACCATCTATCTAACCTCTTATCACCTTATAAATGTCAAAAATGCATATTCCAATCTCACTAAGTCCCATATCATGGCTAGAATCCATAGGAATCCAAAACCTAAAGCAAACCATGCATGATCAAGCTTACAAGGCACAAATTGACCTACATACCTCATGAAGGCCAAATGAACTTTTAGACACCTAAAACTAATCAAGCCTTTGGGAAAATTTATACCATTGATATATACCATTATGTCCTAGTTATAACCACCTATGGGCAAATTAGGGACAACACTAAGCCTTGATGTACCAACTTGCCACTTTTTATGTGGCATACTGTGTCTTTTTACCAACTATGCCTATTTTGTTTGAATTGGCTACTGCACTAGTTAAATTCCTTTGATGAAAAGGAAAAACTATAGTGACTTGAGGTCTTACTCTGGGACTATGTAGGTAGAACTTAATACTTGTTGAGGTCAGTTCAATCACCCTTTTCCCCATTCTCTCTACATTTTATGAGTAACTTAAGCCATGCTCTTGCCATTTTGTGAGCAACCTAAGCCACACTCTTGCCATTTTATGAGCAACCTAAGCCATGATCTCACCATTTTATGAGTAACTGTAGAGTAAATTTTACTCTACATTGCATTCAAATTTTCAGTCAAGCACCACAATTTTGGTTCCTATGCACCTTGGGCAAAGCAGTAGAATTTTGAAGCAGAGGGCCAGTTCATTTTGCCTAAGTATCAAAGTGCAGTGGAAGCTGCCAAGTGTCACCCTCTAAGTGTGGTTCCTTTTCCCCTTTTGTTTCCTTTCATTTCATTCTTGGCCTAAGTTTTGAATTTGAGTGGAGGTCACCAAGTGTCAATGTCTGGGAGATGAAGCTGGACAGCTAGCGTCCTCCAAACACCTTTTTGTAGCTTTTTGGAGAATCATGGAATGTGCCACATATCTAGTAGTAGTTAAGCAGAATGTACCACATGCTAGGATCTTCATCTCATAAGGGAACCTATGTTTTCTTTTTGATAAAGACTTTCAACAAGCTAAGCAACAGAGAGAGAAAAAAGTGCCAGGTGGCAGTTGTGGAGGCCGTGAACTACCTTTTTGAAGTAGTGGAAGCCACCACGTGTCATCATCTGGGAGACTTTTGTCTAATGCTTTTGTTCAATGCAAAAATGTGTCATTTCATTTTGATTAAATATTGAAGTGCAGCATAAGTTTCCATGTGTCACCTTTTGGGTCCCTTGCCACATACCCCTGAAAGGAGAAGCGGAAGATGCCATGTATCTTCCTAGAAGTAGTGGAGGTCACCACGTGTCAACCTCTGAGAAACCATCTTGAGCCTAACTACCAAATAAAGATTTTGGTGGGTCCTGGATGATATTTCAAAGGACTGAGGAAGTGCCGAGTGTAAACAAGTGAAGACTACCATGTACATCCATCCTTTCTTAAAGGTTGCCCGAGTAAGGAATACAGTGAGTTTTGTTTTGATAAAATTGTAAAGTGTCAAGAAAATGGAAGTGGCCAAGTGTCATCCTCTAGTGTCTTCTAAGACAAAAGGAGAGAAATTTCATAAATTGACACAGTGTTCTCTTATGTTTCAATTGAACAAAGTGCATGTCTACTTGCTACAGTGAAAGTGGAGCGAAATTCAGTGAGAGTTATTCTTGGTAGATAGAATAGTGCACTGGGTAGATTTTTGGGGCTTGCAAGTATTAAATATGCCATCTATTTTTCCCTTATAAGAAAAGGTAGAGTAGAGAGTTGAGCAGCCAAATAGGTGATGGTATGAAGAATTTTAGGTGCAAAGAGAGGTACTAGAAAGGGATCACCATGCTGCAGTCAAGGTAGTTCTTGATAAGACTAGGATGCATCCAAGGCATTGAATGCGCCATCTATTTTGTCCCTATGAGAGAAGGATAGAAGAGAATTTCACGGGAAGGGGAGTGATGGAAGGAAACATTTGAGGCTATAAAAGAAGAAGAATTGTAAATTAAAAGGGGGGAAGATTTTTGATAGTTTAGACTTCTTGTAATTTCGACCAGTAATATCATTTGCTCTTGTCTTGATTTCCTGAAGTTGTAAAAGTTGATATAATCATGCATGTTTTTGTGCCCTTTATGTTGCTGAATGAATTAAGGAAATTTAAGTTCCATGCCTTGGTTGGTGTTACCTATGTCATTTACATAGTAGTCTATGTTGTAGATTTGCTAGTGTTGTGATTGGAAATGTTATTTTCTTTTATCTCAATTTCTAGAATCTAAAGTTCTACATAAATATGCATGACTTTTGTGCCTCTTATGTGATTGAAGGGTTCTATTAAGAAGATTGAACACTATGCCTTTGTTGACAATTCTTGTATCTAAGAAAAAGACTCCCCTATTATGAGCCTTTGTTTCTATTATTCCAATCATTTACATTGATCATGCACCTGTCTGCTCTTAAAAGTAATTGAATCATATAATAGTTTCTCTATGCTCAGGTTAGGATTAGGATTACACTCAGGTGCATCGTCATAGTTAGGTTTCAATTCTTACATTTGTATTTCTATTTAATCTCCTATCCCTTTTCTCTAATACCCAATATAAAAGAAGAGACCAGCTCCTCTAAAATCTGGAGGTTGTTTCAAGCTGCATCATCCCACAGCTTGAAACTTCCCATTGTTGTTGATTAAAATCAAGCACAATTTTTAAGGCATCAATAGTTTTTGGCATGCCCGATGGGACTAATCTGGAAGTTTCTATCAAGACTGCATGAACCAAAGAGCTATGAGGAGTCAAAGTTGTGGACTAGTCACTAGATCACAATCTACTACAAGTCTAGGTATTATTTTGCCACCTCTAGTAGTCAGTCCAAGAACAAGAGCTAACCAGTTTCTACCAGTACCAAACATGCGAGCTAACATCCCTCTAATATATTATGTGAGCTAGAACACTGGTAGCCCCTTAATCCTCCTAAAACCACCAGCTATTTAGGATCTTATTCAAGGAAATGCTCTAAAAGCTCTACCCAAATTTAGTGGGCAAGACTCAAAGACACCCATGGAGCATCTTCAAAATGTATCAGATGTCTGCACCATACATGGTGTCACAGAGCAAAATGTGGCCTTAAGATTATTAGCAGCCTCATTCAAAGGAAAGGTAGTAGAATGGTATCGGTCTTTGACCCCAAACACCATTTCTACATGGGACCAGCTTGGAGATCTATTTTTTGAAAGACTTATAGAGAAGGGTGATAAGTCTTCCCTATTACAGCAATTGATCACTATTTAGAGGGGACCACAAGAGGACATGACTGACTTCAATACTAGATTCTAGAAAACATGGGATAGAATCCTTGTTGTGGCTAAACCACCACCTAGTATGGCCATAGTATTCTATCTCAAGGCTTTAAATTTAGATATATCTATCATGATTCAGTCACTAGGAGGACACACTTTGCCGAGAGCCTATGACCTTGCGATCAGAGCTAAAAATCATTTAATTAATGCTAGAAAGCTACCTCTAAGGCCTCCCATGCATATGTTCCCAAACATCTCCTTGCCTTTACCTCAAGAGGTTCCCAAAGCTATCAGCCCCCTGTGTCTATGTGTACTTACCCCTCATCATCTGTGAAGTAGCCGGTCCCTACTTAGTCATCTAAGATGGATGATATCAAAAGTATGCTAAGGACATTCTCTAATGAGCTGATTAATATGAAGAGGTAGCAGAACACTTTCCCTAAGCTTCCTTATCAAGGCTATCAAGGGAGTAGGTTTTCATCCCAACCAAACCAGTATTAAGGCCCTCCAAGGCAAACCAACAATCAAACAACAAATCAATTAGTTACTATTCCCACACCCTCACAAACCATTCCCCCCAACTCAAATAGGGAAATGGTTCTGAGTTAGAATAATTATGTAGATGATAATAATGCTTGGTGTTTTCCTTGAAATGATGCTCACACACCCAGAGATTGTCCTAGGGATAACTTATAGTAAAGGGTAACTGAGCAGAGGAGAATGGATGGCCAATTTGCTAGTACCAGAAGCAGTCAAGCATACCAGTCTCTCGGCATGTAGAATTTGGTTCTAGTGGCTCAGATGCAAGGAATGTCCTTACAACAAGAGAAAGAGATAGCCCTAGAACATGATTTATTCTCATGGGTTGAGGATGAAGAAATATTATTTTTAAATGAAGCATCCACCTCCCAAAGGCCAGTAGTGCAATCTGACTACTATACTAGGTCAAAGAGGAGAATGGTGGACCAACCTGAGATTGCAAGTGGTCAAGTCAAGAATAATCCTTCATCTCAGGGGAAAAATAATGCTATTGTTAGACAAGAAGTACCTCAACTAGCACAAGATCAAGGGATCCATGTCCAAATTCAAGAAAAGACAAGGTATCTGTATCTCCAAAAAACTCAATCTTTGGTGCCGGTCAATGTAGTGGACCAATTAAAGAGGACTCCATCACAAGTATCTATATGGGATATCTTGGCTATCCCTAAGTAAAAGATATTACTACAAGAAGATATACAAGGGAAAATACTGCTCAAAGGTATTGTTACCAAGGGAGGACCTACTGGAAAGGAAAAGCTCAAAGACTCGGTTCTTCTAATGACAACAACCTTCGTGAACAATGCAACACAAGTAAGTAAATCCAAGCCAGAGCCTTTCTATTTGACTCTGATAGTTGGAAAGAAATTTTTGCATAATGCATTGATAGATTCAGGAGCTAGCACAACTGTGATGCCTAAACAAATAGCTGATGACTTGAAAATAAATTATGAACCCCTCGCAAAAGGAGTTATGTAGCTAGATGGAAAAATAGTGCAAACTATAGGGAGAATAAAACAACTCCCCTTGTAGTTATACACATGTCTCAATGTAATTATCAACCAAGATATAGTTTTCATAGATATCCCTCCTATCTTTAGTTTATGTTTATCTAGAGACTTTACAGTAAAAAAGGGAGGATACATGTCTCTTGACTGGTCTCACCTCATTCTATGAACCAAATATGGTTCAAAAAACCACTGTCCAAAGACCACATCACCAACAAGCTAACAACAAGATTAGAAGTAGATCATGCCATGATAAATAAATAATAAAGAAATTTTGTTGAAGAATTGGGCAACTGGATCGAGCATGATCAAGAAGAAGAAAATAGTCAGTTGTTGGCTATGATGCATAGCGACCCGTATGGGAACTATGATTCTACTGGCTTGGTAACATATGTCATTTTTGATGAGGATCAGGTGATCCCAGATGTTATAAGTGAAGAGGCACCTATTGTTTAAGATTTAGAGGTCTAGACTTTGAATTTTGATGGGGCCAGAAGTAAACATGGTGCTGGAGTAGGAATATATCTTACTACTCAAAATGGTGATAAAATTTTAAGGGCTATCTAATTTCAATTTGCTTGCACTAATAATGATGTATAATATGAATCTCTCATACATGGGCTCCTATTAGCCAAGAAAAAGGGGATAAAAAACCTAAGAGTAAGAGGAGATTCAGAATTAGTGGTGAAGTAAATATGGGAAAAGGCAATGGCCAAGAATGTGAGAATGAGGTCCTACAGGCATAGGATTTGGGATTTGATAGAGGATTTCAATGCCTTCAATATTGAAATCATTCTTAGAAGTCAAAACACTGAGGCTGATAGGATGGCTCAAATTGGCTCATAGTTTAACCCAGCGACTGGCCTATTGGTTAACAATGAGTTAGTGAAAGTTATAGTGAGGCCAACCATCCCAGACAATGATGAAAATTGGCAAGTGTTTGAAAATGATGCTCAAGTAGTCTCTTTCTTACAACAATTAAATGAGTTTGCAGATCAGTTGCAAACTAAAATTGAAGAGGCATAAGGTAATTAGGTTATTCAATTAAGGACTAATAAGCTCCCCAAAGGATTGATCACCTTAGAAAATTTGTTTGACTTAGAAGATGTAAGCCTAGGAAAGAAAAGGTTCTAGGTAGATGAGGCAGACTATTCTAAGGTAAAGGTGAGTGCCAAGAAGAAACTAAAGGTTTGGAATTCTGAAACTCAAAAGGAAAGGGAAAAACTAATTGAATTGTGTTAGAGATACGACAGAGTCATAGCTTGGAGCTATGACGACCTTCATGGATACAAAAGAGATAGTATCCAGCATATAATAGAGTTGATTGAAGGATCCAAACCCATCAAGTAGAAATAGAGGCCAGTAAATCCAAGGATTAAGCCTCTAATGGTAGATGAGTTGTAGAAACTTTTAGATTCAAAGATAATATTCCCAATTAAACACTCAACTTGGGTATCAAATCTGGTCCCAATTAGGAAAAGGAATGGAGATGTGAGAATGTGTGTAGATTTTAGGGATCTAAATAGAGCATCTCTTAAAGACCACTATCCCTTGCCCTCCATGGAATAAATTTTGCAAATTGTGGCTGGATCAGAGAGGTTTTCTTTACTTGATGGTTGGTTTGGGTATAATCATATTTGGCTCACTGAAGAAGACCAGTATAAGACTGCTTTCACTACCAAATGGGGGATATTTGCCTACACAAAGATGCCATTCAGCTTATCAAATGCAGGAGCCACCTTTCAACGAGCTATGGATATAGCATTTGGTGAGATAATAAACAAGGTCATCCTGATTTATCTAGATGATCTCACTATTTTCTCAAAAAATTCTGATGATCATTTGGAATCAGTCTTCACGAAATGTCAAGATTTTGGGATATCATTGAATCCTAAGAAATGTATTTTTGCTATACCTCAGGGTAAACTGTTGGGGCACATAGTATCTAGGGAAGGAGTTTCTATAGATCCTAAGAGAATCATAGCTATAATGAACCTACCTCTTTCATCCAATAAAAAGGCAGTCCAGTCCTTTTTAGGGAAGATCAATTTTATCAGTAAATTCATTTCTGATTTTGTAGGATTGGTTAGACTAATGACACTCTTGCTAGAAAAGGACCTAGTCTTCAAGTGGACTACAGAAGGGAAATAAGCATTCAAAGAGGTCAAGAAGGCTATCTCAATAGCCCCAGTGCTCAAGAACCCAAAGTTTTCCAAACCCTTCGTAAAGGATGTCTATGAAGGAGAGTCGAGTATTATTGCCACCCTAACTCAAAAGAATGATGGGCTAGAAGGGGAACACCCAAAGCCTTCTTTTCAAGAAATCTTAGATAGTATGAGACTAGGTACAATTTTGTGGAAAGATAGGCCTATGCTATGGTAAAATCCCTCAATAAATTTAGGCATCTAATATCAGGAAACAAGATTTTGATACTTGTAGCTCACCCAAATGTTAGGGTATATATCATGGAGGGGAAATTATTGAGAAAAGAGCCAATTGGATCACTAAGATCCGTAAATATGATGTGGAGGTTAGACCCACCAAGTTGGTCAGAGGAAGGGGGCTGTGCTAATATATAACCCAAGAGCTTGAAAAGATGTTATCTGAAGAAGCAGATTCAGAAGGAGAAATAGAAACTGTGCTAAAATTGCAAGAGTTTGAATAGGAATCTTGGGTCACAAACAAGATTCAATTCATGAAAAATGGTGTTTGTCCAAGAGAACTCCCTCAAAATAAGAGGAGATTTTAAAGGATACAAGGATTTCATTTTGTTTTAATTGAACAAGTCCTTTTTAGAAGAAATTTTGATGGGAAATTATTATGATGTGTAGAACAAGCTGAAGCCCGAAGGATACTACTTGAAATGCATCATGGAATATCAGGGGGACATTTTTATGTAAAGACCATAGCCATAAAGATAACTAAGGTATGGTATTTATGGCCTACTTTATTTGTAAATTGTTATTAGTTGGTTAGAAAATGTCAATCCTGCTAGTATTATATGGGAATGAGGAGGAATGTAGCCATGCCCCTTAGTCCTATAGTTTTGGATGAGCCTTTCGCTCAATGGGGTCTTGACTTCATTGGGATGATAAATCCAGTGTTTAGCATGGGTCACAAATGGATATTAATTGCCACAGACTATTTCACCAGATGGACCAAAGCAGTCCCACTTAAGGAAGCAATAGAAAATGTGATCCTAGATTTTATAGGAGGAATCACTCCTCGCTTTGGGGCTCCTCGCACCATCATTTCAGATAATGCTAAAGCATTCTTGGGGTCTAAGGTATCTGACTTCACCTTGAGACATGGAATATATCTAAAAACTTCATCTAACTATTACCCTCAAGGTAATGGTCTGGCATAATCAACCAATAAGAACCTGATAAGACTCATCAAAAGAATAAGGATAGATCATCACAAAGAATGGCATAAAATGCTTAATCTAGCACTATGGGCTGATAGAATCATGCCCAAGTAGGTGATCAAAATGTCTCCATATGAATTGGTATATGGAAAGTCAGCCATGATTCCCCTAAGCTTGGAAATCTCTGCTCTTTAGCTAATTAAACAGACTAAAATTAAAGAAAATGGCCCCATGCAGGTCAGACTCATAGAAATTTTGGAGGTTCAGGAAAAGAGGGATATGGCCCATGATTCATTGATCAAGCATCAGGGAATGGTTAAGAATTGTTTTGATAAAAGGACTTCATATCCTAATTTTGAAGTGGGCTCAATTGTTTTAAAATAAGATGCACGGGCCACCAAGCTAGGTCAGCATACCAAATTTGAAGCAATATGGACTGGTCCATATAGAATTTACGCATGCAAGCAAGAGAATTCTTTCGAGCTAGAGTCGATGGAAGGAGAACCTGAAGAGATTCTTGTAAATGGAATCTATTTAAAACATTTTAATTAACTTAGGTTTCTCATGTATTGTAGTTAAATAGTTTCCCTTTCTTGCATTGTTTTTCTATTGTTTTCCCACTTTGCTTTTGAATAAGTGTTTTAAACATATGTCGACGGCTCTTTTGAAGCTATAATTTTCACAATTTTGATATAGTGGGATGTGGAGTTTTCTTTTTGAGCAGGCTCAAAAGTCCTGATGGTCGCCAATAACTGTAGAGTAAATTTTACTCTACGTTGCATTCAAATTTTTAGTCGAGCACCATAATTTTGGTTCTTATGCACCTTGGGCAAAGTAGTAGAATTTTGAAGTAGAGGGCCGATTCATTTTGCCTAAGTATCGAAGTGTAGCAGAAGCTGCCAAGTGTTGCCCTCTGAGTGTGGGTCATTTTCCCCTTTTGTTTCCTTTCATTTCATTCTTGGCCTATGTTTTGAATTCGAGCAGAGTTTGCCAAGTGTTGATCTCTGAGAGATGAAGCTAGATAGCTGGCATCCTCTGAACACATTTTTGTAACTTTTTGGAGAACCATGGAATGTGCCACGTATCTAGTAGCAGTTAAGTAGAATGCACCATGTGCCAGCATCCACATCTCATAAGGGCACCCACATTTTCTTTTTTATAAATACTTTTAACAAGATAATTAGTAGAGATAGCAAAAAGTGTCAGGTGGTAGTTGCAGAGGCCCTGAACTACCTTTTTGAAGAAGCAGCAGAAGCCACCACATGTCATCATCTGGGAGACTTTGGTCCAATGCTTTTGTTCAATGCATAAAGGCATCATTTCATTTTGCTTAAATACTAAAGTGTAGTGGAAGCTGCCAAGTGTCACCTTCTAGGTCCCTCACCACATACCCTGGAAAGGAAAAGTGGAAGATGTCACGTATCTTCCTAGGAGCAATAGAGGTCACCACGTGTCAACCTCTAAGAAACCATCTTGAGCCTAACTACTGAATAAAGATTGTGGTGGGTCTCGGATGATATTTTAAAGGACCGAGGAAGTGCCAAGTGTCAACAAGTGAAGACTGCCACGTATATCCATCCTTTCTTAAAGGTTTCCCAAGTAAGGAATGTAGTGAGTTTTGTTTTCATAAAACTGTAAAGTATCAAGAAAATGGAAGTGGCCAAGTGTCATCCTTCGGTGTCTTCTAAGACACAAGGAGAGAAATTTCATAAATTGACAAAGTGTCCTCTTCTATTTCAATAGAATAGAGTGCTTGTCTACCTATTACAGTGAAAATGGAGGGAAATTTAGTGAGAGTTATTCCGAGTAGATAGAACAGTGCACTAGGTATATTTTTGGGGCTTGCAAGTATTAAAGATGCCGTCTATTTGTCCCCTATAAGCAAAGGTAGAGTAGATAGTTGAGCAGCTAAATAGTTGATGAAATGAAGAATTTTAGGTGCAAAGAGAGGTACTAGAAAGGGATTGCCATGCCGTAGTTAGGGTAGTTCTTGATAAGACTAAGATGCATCCAAGGCATTGAATGTGCCATCTATTTTTTCCTCATGAGTGAATGATAGAAGAGAATTACATGGGAAGGGGAGTGATGGAAGGAAACATTTGAGGCTATAAAAGAAGAAGAATTGTAAATTAAAAAGGGGGAAAGATTTTTGATAGTTTAGACTTCTTATAATTTTGACCAGTAATATCATTTGCTCTTGTCTTGATTTCCTGAAGTTGTAAAAGTTGATATAATCATGCATGTTTTTGTGCCCTTTATGTGGCTGAATGAATTAAGGAAATTTAAGCTCCATGCCTTGGTGTTACCTATGTCATTTACACAGTAGTCTATGCTGTAGATTTGCTAGTGTTGTGATTGGAAATGTTATTTGCTTTTGTCTCACTTTTTGGAATCTAAAGTTCTACATAACTGTGCATGACTTATATGCCTCTTATGTGATTGAAGGGTTATATTAAGAAGATTGAACACTATGCCTTTGTTGACAATTCTTGTATCTGAGTAAAAGACTCCCCTGTTTTGAGCCTCTATTTCTGTTATTCTAATCATTTACATTGATCATGCACCTGTTTGCTCTTAAATTTAATTAAATCATATAATAATTTCTATGTGCTTAGGTTAAGATTAGGATTACACTCAGGTGCATCACCATAGTTAGGTTTCAATTCCTGCATTTTGTTTCTATTTAGTCTCCTATCCCTTTTCTCCAATACTCGATACAAAAGAAGAGACCAACTTCTCTAAAATCTGGAGGTTGTTTCAAGCCACATCATCCCACAGCTTGAAACTTCCCATTGTTGTTGATTAAAATCAAGCACAATTTTGGGGCATCAACAGTAACCTAAACCATGCTATTTCCATTTTTTTAGCATCCTAAGCCATGCTCTTAGAATTTTTTGAGCTTTAACCATTTAGTGTCTCATCCTTCTTGATCGATTTTAAATACTTCAAACAATTCCAAAAACATTTGAAAAATTAGTAGGAAAGAACAAAAACATTGACCACTTATTTGCCTTAAGGATTCTAGGAACCCTTACTAAGTTACAATTAAATCACTTGTCATTTAGTTTCCCCATACTTTTTGGCCTTTTTATCTCATGCACTTACCATTTTTCAAGACCATTTATATTATTCTATCACATCCATTATACTTGTGTTCCTTAGTTATCACATTCTTCTCATTCCTTGGGAGAACTACATTTGGTTTGAAGTTTTTATTATTAGATATTCATCTATGAAACTATGTAGGTATCATCTAATTGCCTAGTGCATATGGAGCTAGCTCGACCACCTCCTTCCTTTTCTTCTATTCCCAAATTTTATTTGTTTGCTAAGTTCTTACCTATTTTCTAGGGGTAATGTTTGTAGGGTTTCTATTACGTTGTTTGTTTATATATTTCTACTTATTTTGTTTATTTGTCTACTATTTGTTTATTTTCAACACTGTTGCCTTGATTTAGTTTATGTGTGTTCATTGGGTGATTCCTTGTCCACACTTATACTTTAATCCATCCATATTCATATGTTTACATTATCATCATGGTTTCTATCATTAGTGCATTATTTTCTACTAACTATTGGATTGTGGGAGTTAGTCCTTATACATATTATGGCCAAGTCTTTATGGTATTCTATCATGAAGCCTACCAATACATGTTATAACAAACCTCAACTTCATGAAGTCTATTCATTAATGGCAGCATCTCTTCAGAACTGACATCTATATTCCACTCCTAATCATATCTCAAATAAAGTAATTAACCATGAAATAATTTCAAACTTTATTAGTTCAGATGAGCATTTCCCTCCTAGTAGGTTGTTACAGTTCATCACTACCCTTTATGTCAAGTTATCATCATCTTCAACCAAGTTTATCATGTTTTCCATAATTAGGGTCCAATGATTATAACCACCTATGGGCAAATCATTGCACACCATCCCACATACATTTCTCAATGATTATAACCACCTCTGGGCAAATCATTATGTTATCACCACTTTAATTTTTTTGCCTATACAAGGGCATATTATTATCTTGTTTGTTTTGCCTAATTGGGATAGCTCCATCTTCTCAATGATGATAACCACCTTTGGGCAAATCATTGTGTTATCATACCATGTTGCCATTATCAGGGTACAATGCTTATAACCACCTTTGGGAAAACCATTGTACACCATCCTAGTGTATTCTTAATTATTTTGACTACTTTTTCACTATCATTATGTTTTCACCCCATCATATTTCCTTTCTTTGGTTCCCTCATTTTTCTTCTTTCTTTTTGATGGATCATTTTCCAACCTACTTGTGTCAACCATTCCATCGAGGGGGCATCATACAATTAGTTTATCATCATTACAATTGTAGGCATATAGGACCTTTTCATTATTTGAGAATACATTTTTGTGCTTATATCTTGAAACACCTTCCCAAATAGGGGAAAACTCTAGATACCTAAAATTAGCCATCGATAACCTCCAACTAGGCTTTTGACCAATTTCTACCCAATATGCGTAATTTGGCCTAAAGACACTAAAACATGATAAATGATGTGAAACTAAAATATTCAAATGTCAATTTTGTCTAGGATATCCCTAAATTAAGTAAGGAAATTTATGAGCCAGCTAACTTTGATAATATCATTTTGAGTCAAAATACCAAATATGCACCCACATGTTCTAGACTGCTCTTTGCTATAAAACATTTTTCACAAGTCTCATGCCTTTGTTATTTGTTATTGGCAACATCATAAATGGGAATACACATCCAACATAGCTAACAGTGACTTCTAATTCCAATCCAATCAAATTTTAGACCAATAACAAGGCATTCTCATCAATTTGGGTAATTTTTACACAATGTGCTTAATCATGCTTAAGAGCTAATTAACCCAAATCAAGGCCTAATTAAAAATTTCATGAAAACTTGTTTAAAACATATTTTTGGAAATTAATATTTAATATCTACATCATCAAGTGACCTCATTTATGGGAAGACACCCTAGGCCATAAATGCCATAAATATCAGGATTTATGCCCTCCATGCCTCTTAGTTACCCCGTCTTCTAATGTCATGATGAGGATAATTAAAAATTTAATTTTAAAAATTGAATTAATCCTCAACCACACATCTCAATCTTGAGATGGATGGTTGAGGTTGATTCTGATCAAATCTAAAAATCTATAAATAGAAGGCCTCACAACATTATTTCTAAGCTATTTTGGTGCAAAGTTATAATGCACAAATATCTTCAAAGAAGCCATTACTACTAGTGTTACCATGCCAAATTGATTCCAAGCCAAGCCAAGCCAAATCCAAAGGTGCCAAGGAGAGATGGAGGTAGCTAAGCTTACATTGCTAAAAGGACATCATGAGCATAAGTCAAGCAAGCTAAACTACAAGGGCATTTGGTGCATCCAAGGAAGGTGAAGGAACTCTTGTATTTGATTCTTTTATTTTTAGTTATGTGTTTCATTCATGATTGTTAACTAGGATCTCCCTAGTGTCTAGGCCTAGAGATCTTATGCTATTAGTGTATTTATTTCACTTTGTTTTCATTTTGGAACTAACACCATACTAACCATCCTCTCTTGAGTCAAATTCATAGATCACAAAATTCAACCCTTGAGCATAGAACACATCAGGATAAATTCAAACATAATCATATCAAGCTCTATTTAGCCATACAACCTCCACCTATGAAACCCATGCTTACCCTTTCAAGTATCAGATTGATCTAATTACATTAGACTACCATTTTCCATCACTCTAACCTATTATACCACTTTATCATCACTAATTCCACTTGACATCAATGACATCACATCTACCATCAATATCCAAATAATCTCCCTAAGTAAATTAGACAACCATGATCCATCACTATGACCTATTAGACTTCTTTGTCATCACTAATGCCACTTGACATCAATGACAACACATCTACCATCAATATCCCAACCACAAGGTCTTCCATCATTTCATGAAATTTTTCACAATTTTAGTCTCAAGTTACTTACAATTGATAAAATGGGCCAAGGTATTTTTAGGGATAAAACTACTTTACAATTATTGTAATAGATCATTAAATAAATATTCCAAACTAGTGATGGAATGGGATTTTAGTTGGTTGTACCAATATAAAACATCACCCATGAGATTCATTTCTAGTAGATTGGTAGTGGCAAAATTATTTAACTTAACCTAGTCTTTATATAGATTTCCAAATGTTTTGAAGTGAAGATTAGGATTGGTTGATCTATTATAAGTAAGTGTATGGGTGATACCTCCTATATTGACGTTAAAAATTTGTGGTGTAAAAGGATAATTTTGAATGTGATTGATTGTTTTGTTAATAAGGGGAGGTTGAGGGATAAGGTTACAATGGGAATCCCAAAGAGGAGGTGGGTAAGAATTATGTGATGCATTTCCCATGAAACCTATTGAGGATGATTTTTAAGATGGATAAGATGATTTTACATTTTCATCATTTGATTTTCATTATTATCTTGGAAAGCATTCATTTTTTTATGATTTTTTAGTATAAGTTGATGGGTTTGAGTGACATTATTGGTATTATGTGAAGCATTGGAACTGGTAGTAGTGGATTGGGTACCACTATTGGTGTTAGTAGTAGATTAAGAAGAATTGTTGGTAAGTGAGGCACTAATAGCATGATTTAGTTGTGTGTAAAAAATTTACTTGTATAGGGATGAGAAGAAGTGGAACTATAGGAATCATTACCATGGGTAGGAAATGATGCACTAGTGGAATAATTAAGAAGATACGGTCTTAGAAGAAGCCCACTAGATGTAGAACCTGGCATGTTAGTAGAGATACTAAGCATGGAGGTTGAGTAAATCAAAGAGGAAGATACCATATTATGAGAAGGGATTAAAATAGAGGGAAGAGGCTAAGAATAAAAGAAACTAGCGCCCCCAAATTCATGTGAGAATGTGGGAGAAGGTGAATGGGGATCCTCAACTTGAAAACTTATCATGAGATGGTAAATAGTAGAAGGATATTTTCCTTGAGATTGAGGAAAATCATTTTATGAAGAAGAGAATTTGTAGGGTATATTATAATCTAGGTTGATCTTCAAATGAGAAGAGAGGATTATGAACTAAATATAAAGGAGGAGGAGTCCCATAGTTTGTAGTGTGAGTGGGTACATGTACATTACTTACATATAGGTTAAGAGCCACAAGTTGTTTAAGGGAGAACCTATTGGAGTTGGTAAAACTTATCATATCTATTGAATTCAACTTAGTGTTGTATTCAAACATAAAGTTCATGATGAAGGAGAAAGATTAAGGAAGACAAAGATGATGTAAAAGTAAAGAGATATGAAGGATATAGAGTTGACCAAGTTGATTGTGTTCTATAATCTAATAGATAGATAAGAGTATAGGGCTGACTAGGTTGACTTGGTATTGAAAAAAGGGTAGGAAATTGAGTAAATAAGGATACAAGGTTGACCAGGTCAACCTAATATTATAACCTTACTATCAAAAAAGGGTATAGGATCGACTAGGTCAAATTATTAATGTACACAAGAATAAACATAGTTGATAAGAATACAGGGTCGACTTGGTTAATTTAATATTGTAACCTGGCTGATAGAAAAGAGTACATGGTCGACCAAGTTGACTTAGTACTATATATAGGGGAAAATATAGTTTGTAATAAATTATTTCAAATAAAATAATAGTGTGCTAAAAATAGGGTAAATTTTTTGATGTAATTGAAGCAAGAAATGGAAGCAAACACATAATGAATTAGATCAATGAGAATGATCTAACTAGGGCACACAACACAAAACCTTACACCAATATTGGCTAATAGAAGTTTATTCAATAAAATACACAATGATTAAAGAGTAAGTGATCAACTAAAAAGTAAATTCTAACTAAGTGGTCATCATGAGTGTTGTTAGAATACTATAAAGTGTTATTTTAAGTATGATAGAGAAGTTGGTTGAAAATAAGGAACTCATAAGCAATCTATGGATGGTTTCAAGATGTTTAGGATGAAAGAGATCTATGTTGATAATGGTATTAGCTTGGTATTGGGTCATACCCCCTTACTTCATAATCCCTTAGTGATAAGGGTGTCGAGTGCTTTACCAATATATACCATTAACCACATGTTTATATTTGGCTAGAAAACCAAGTCAGATTCCCCATTAGTGATGAAATACAAGTAGGTATGCCTAGGGAAGGCAAATATTAAATTAATTTTGAATATTGTGTGATTTGGTACTATGTGAAAAAAGAGAAAATAGAGTAACTAAATGGTAATTTAGAAAACCAACTAATTAGACTATGTGAGATACTCTAAGCATGCAAACAACTAAAAATTAAAGTGTGAATTAATTATAAGAAAATAGTTGTTAATTCCAAAATGAAGAATGGTACAAAGTCAATTCAGATGACATAATATGCCATATGTATAAAATAGAATCAACTAGGTTGATAATTTTCTATAGAAGTACGAGTCTTTAAGAATAACATTAACCAAGTTGAATTAGTATTTTAAACAAAAGACAAGCTACAAAACTAAGTCAACTAGGTTGACTTAGTTTGTAATATGATTGTAGTTTTAAATATTGTAACTTGCATAAGATAGAATTATAATGAAGTAATTAATTTATAGAGAGAGAAAGAGAGGAACCTTGGTGGGTTGGAAGATGATTATAATTACAAATTTTATGTTGAAGTACCTTGAATGTTGCTTTCAAGTTATGAAAACTAAGTTGATTGGTTCAACCTAGTTTTATAAAACCGTATGTGTTAAAGCAAGATAAGATGACAAAGTTAACTTGATTGACTTAGTTTATTGATCTAGATGCTGAATTAAAGACTAAGTTGACCTATCTGACTTAGTTTGTTAATTTTGACGATAATATAAAGTTAAGTTAGTTTTCTCAACTTATTTTGTTGATTTGGATGCTGACGAAAAGACTAAATTGACATGCCTGACTTAATTTCTTATTTGGTATTGAATAAGAGTATTATGTCAACCTATCTGATCTAGTAACTTGTATTTGATGAATATTTGAATAGAAAAAATAGATTTATTTTTATACTAATATCTGTTAAACTTGCACCCAAAATTTATAACTATATTGGCCTAGTTGACACAGTATCATAAATATAGAAAAATAATAAAATAATAGAAATCAAAGCATAAAAGAAAACTTGCAAGGGTTATATTCACATTGGGTTTACCAAAATATATTGTAGATATGGATTAAAAACATTTTTAGATCAAGGATTAGTCATGAAAACACAAGAAATGTATAAGTACGTAATAAGCCACGCCAACCTATTCAATAGATTTTGAAAATGATAATTATAATAAATTGAAATAAATCACACATACATCACCTTCCCAAGAGCATCCTACCATCCAAATACAGCTCAAAATGTGTTTTTACCCTTTATTTGGTGTTCTTGTCTTTATCAATGATGAATTCTAAGCTCCTCCATCATCTCAAGATTTCCAACTAAGCTAGGCTCATGATATGAATATCAATGTTATGCCTATCAAATGAAGACATAATATTTCAAATAAATCATAATAATCAACATAAAAAATGTAATGGAAATAATCTTAAGTTATAAGTTTACACAAATGAAGCTTAATAAAAGTGTTCTTATCCCTCTTCTTTATAGGATTTTGTATTTGGTCATCATCAACCATGACCTTGTATATTGAGACCAAGATGTGTGGCCATGAATTAATCTAATATTTCATAATTAATCCATAAATAACCTAATAAATATTTGGGAGGAAGAGACATTATAGAGGCATGGGAGGCCATAAACCTAATATTTATTGCATTTATGACTTATAGATACCACTCCATTGATCACATCATTGGGTGATGTAAATATTAGAAACCAATTTCCACTAAAAAAATATTCAATAACTTCCATATAATTCTTACTTAAGTTCATAATTTTGTTTAATTTTCTTACTTAAGGTTAATCAATTTTGATTCAATTATTTGAAAATTACTGCACAAATAATCAGACTAGTTAAAATGCCATATTACTGGGTCATAATTTTATTGGAGATAATTTATAATGTGATTTTATTTACATACAAACCAATATCCCATTTAGGACATTGTTGTCATAAAATAGAACATGCACATGTCATGTGCTTATAAATTAGAATAAAATAGTCATGCAAAGCATCAAAATGTATTTTCATCATTTTGGCTCAAAATGATTTGATCAAAGATAATAATCACATAAAATTCATTAACCCATTTAGGGATACATTAGCCTAAATCATCACTTCCATACAACAAGATCAAACCATTCAACACATTTAAGTGATTTTTGCTTAAATTATGCCTTGTAAATTTCAAGTAAGATTGATAATTTCAACACAATTGTGTTAGGAATTAGATGTCTACATTTTCCCCCTATTTCAGAAGGCATAGTGAGACATTTAGGTGAAATAACGTCTTTTCAAATAAAAGAGTTTTCAAGAAGAAATTGGAAATGATCCATGATGCCCCTTTGAGAGGACATACTAGGATGAAAGAGAAGGATGGACTATTGAAAAGAGAGGGGAAGTGAGATTAACCCATGGTATAAATTACATGTCGATGAGATAATAATTTCACACATTAATTACATTAATGATCAAAATATAAGTAGAATAAAATGGACCCCAAAGATAATGGGAATGGGAAGGATACAATCCAAAAATAAAAGTGACACACTTCAAACACACTCAAAGCTAGGGTACAAGTTACACTCTTCAGAACTGAGCAATCTTGAGACAAGTTGTACACTAAAATATTACCAAAATGAGGGAAAACGTCCATAGATCTTGGAATTATAATAAAAGGAGAATCATGTCTATAATTATATAAGTAATATTAATGTGCCCCTATAGAGAATAATTTGATTATGTTATGAATAATTTTCCCCATCAAGGTTGATTTTAATCATGTATAAATAATGGTTTACCCCAATATTGCTGATTTGATTCAATAGTTGGTTAAAATATTGTGCCCTAGCACGGGAAAATTGGCAAGCAATATCTCAAGCATATAACCTAATTCAAAGATTAAAGATGAGTGACTTCAAACATAGATATGATGGTGTAATGGCTATAAAAGCCACAAAAAACTAGGCATACAAGGATGCACAAAGTGATGAAAGAGATGAATAGAAGAATAAATTTGGTCAAGTTGACTTAAGATACATCATGTATTCAAACGCTGCCTACATAGTCCAAATAGACCTCAAGCCAATGTAGTTCACCCAAATGTGGGATGAATAAAACTGACCATAGTTTGATTAGACTCATAACATATGCCAAGAGATACATACCTTATGTATAGTAGGGATGTTAAACCTATTGAGCTTAGATTCCTTGGTGTTCTTGAGAGATTTTCATTAAAACTAAATTGACATTGACTTGAAACCAAAGCACATAGTTATTGTTATATAAAAATGAAATTATGCATTATAAGTATGAATAACCTATAATGACACAACATTTCAATTTCACTAAGTTAGTTTAAATGTGAATACTCTAATTAAGAATAGTGGTAAAAATGACCAAGACTAGAGTTACAACTATTTACATTTAAACAAAAAACAAAGATAGAAAAATAAGACATAAATGACCCTAGCTTAAAATCAATATATGAACAATCAAGATTTAAGTAGGAATAAGAAGTTATAAAAACAAATCAATAAAATATTAAAAACATGATATCAAGATATGAATAATCAATATCTATGTGGATCATGAAGATGTTCTTGGATAAGAAAATAACAAAACAAAAAGGCTAAGAATAAACAAGAAGAAAAATAGTAAAGGAAGAGAAAGAAACAAATGAAGAGATAATAAATCAAAACAAAACACCAATATAGATCAAATAAACATAAACAAATGAGAGTAAGTCATAAATGTTAGTGTGGTCTAAAAATAATTGTTTGTGTACGTGTAGTAGAAGCATTACTTTATATAATAACATAACAAGAACAAAGACATAAAGATGATTCCAAGTGATAGGGAAACAACATAAAAAAGGGGAAATAGAAGAAAAAGAAGGAGGTGGTTGAGATTACTCTAGATTTACATGATAAGTGGATGTTGCATACATAGTCCCATGTGTGCAAGGTCCAATATTAACTTCAAGTCAAATGTACTTCTCCTATAAAGTGGCATAGAAGAAAAATGTGATGACCAAGAATAGATAATTGATGTTGTAGAAGAAAAGGTAAGAATGGAAATGGTCTTGAAAAATGAAAATCCAATGGGATAAATGAGGATGATCTTGAAAAATGGTAAGTGCATGGGATAATCATTTACAAAATGGCAAGAGCATGGGATGTTGTGGGTTGAGTAGGACTATGTTTTTGTTCTTCTATCGATCATTTTCTAATGTTTTTTGTGTTTCTATGATAACTAATAGAAATAAATGAGATACAAAATAATATGGTTCTCATAAATAAGATCTAGGGAACTACCTAGTAGAAGAGATATATATCCACAGGTAAAAGATCCAATAAAAACTAAGCTAGATGTAACAGCCCATTCTCAAAAATTGGTGAGAGAGAGGTAATCCTACTAAGGCAACAATGCCTACCAAATAGTAGAAATAAAATAATATAATAGTATGTAGCATGGGATAAAATTTGAAGAACCATGCAGCAAGAAAAAACCATATCCCATAGTATCCATGTTCACTTATCTATAGAATAAGTTGTAAAATAATACTCGGGCTAAATTACTTTATAGGGTTACTATTGAATATGTTTATAATATGTATGAGTCATAATCAAGAGTGTAATTGGTTAAGGGATAAAAGTGTCTAGATTATAATAACCTAGGATATGAAAAGAATGTGGTTTTCAAAGAGAATGATCTAGAATGAATAAGGTCCAAGAGAGGATGGTCTAGAATGAATATGGTTCAAAAGAGGATAGTCTAGGATATAATGGTAAGATAAAATAATTCAGCACAATTTTTCCCCAAGGGGTCTTGTAGATAATGGTTCAATGTACTATTCAAGCATCAAACCTCTTAATGTGTATAATTTTCATGAGATCTAGAAGTTCTTCACCATTTGAAGTAGCCGGTCAATATTCCCCTGATCCATAATTCATTGTGATAACATATGGTCCCAACCAATTAGGTTATAACTTACCTTTTTTATTATGTTTAATGTCTATGTTAATCTGGTTATATTTCTAGAAAAAATCACCAATCTCAAAATCCTAAGGGAGAATGTGCTTATTGTAGCTTCTTTTCAATCTATTCTAATAGGCTTTTAAATTTTGTATAATATCTAAATGCTTACCATCAAGAAGTTCTAGTTATTGTAATATTTAGACTATATATTCTTCTTCATCTTCAATATGTTATAAGGATACTCACAATGAAGGTAGATTGATCCTAATCAAGATAATAGCTTATGTTCCATAAATAAGAGAGTATGGAATAGTTCCTTTAGGTGTTTGATGACTGGTTCGATAAGCCTAAAAGGCAAGAAATATTTTCAAGTGCCAATTACAACTAATATCATTAAAAATCTTCTTTAAAATAGGTACAATGGTCTTATTTGATGCCTCAGCTTGTCTATTGCCTTGTGGGTTATATGTAGTAGATTTATTACGTGTTATTTCAAATTTTGCATAAAGTTCTTTTACATCTCTATATACAAAAGATATACCATTATCAGATACAATACATGTTAGGATGCCATATAGACAGATGATATGGTAATGAATAAACTTGGCTATCTAATTATTAGTGACATTAGTAAGAAGAATGGACTTAATCCACTTAGTAAAATACTTGATTATAGTTATGATCCAGAAAACAATTCAGATGATAATTCGGGTGATGGGTCCACCCCATTTGATGGCGAAACTTTCGGGAGCCATAACTTTTTCACTGTAGCTCCAATTGACTCACCGTTTGAACCGTTGGAAAGATAATAATGAGGGTAACATTGTGAGATGGCATTAATATTTTCTCAATGAATTTTGACCCCCTAAAACCCAATAGAAGTGTCTTAAATTTCAATTTTAGTAGTGCAGTCTAAAAATAGTAAGTTTCTAAAAATAGTAATTCCTCAAATTTTGTATTGTTGTAAATCATGGAAGTCAAACCAATTCATCTCCCTCAAGATTGGTGACCTTACATATCCTCCCCACACCTTCAAAACATGTATAAATTAAGATGTAACCCAAAATGTAAATCAGACATCTCTTCTTAGAGATAAGTATATGTTTGGGTCTGAAATTTTGATAAATAAAACATCTCTTTTCAGAGATAGCATTATTTGATTTGTGTTGTTCTTATTTCTGAGTTATCTTTCAACCAAAGCTTTCAAGTTTTGGATCATTGGTATTAGAGTGGTTTGTCTTGAGAATGTATGATCCCAAGGATAAGGTCAGGCTACAAGAAGCTTTGGTGGGAAACAACAGAGCTTCCAAAATTTCCACTTGTTCGCTCCAAACGACTTTAAATGGTGGATGACACCAAGACATCCAATCATTTTAAGGAAATGGTGAATGAATCCCTATAATGGCAACAAGTATAGATGCTACAAAAATTTTCCCAAATTCTTCAAACACTTTTGATGGGAAATCCTGGCTCCGCGACTCCACTTCCTAGCTCCTCATCCAGAGAACGTCCTTTCAGTGCCCCAACACCCTTCAAGGTCTAGGTAAATTTTGATATTCCTACATTTGAAGGCAAAATCAATTCTGATGTAGTATAAAATTGGTTGGATCAACTATCTTCCTACTTCTCTATAAATAAATTCACCGATGGAGAAAAGATTACTTTTGCTCTTTCGAAATAAACATTGCCTGTGAAAAACTGGTGAGAAGTATACAAAAATAGGTTTAGTATAGATGACATTGGCCTTAAAGTGGAACCTACCTAGGATGATTTTGTGGAAGTGGTGAAGGAAGAATACTACCCCATTAGAGCATATGATGATTTGTATATAGAGTGGTAACAACTTCACCAAGGTAAGGAATAATCTGTTCAATATTACATTGACATTTGTCATTCTCTATCTGTGAGATTAGGCATCCAAGAAAGTGAGAAACACAAGGTTCTCAAATATCATGGCAGATTACAATGGTACATACGGGGAGAAATAGAACTCTTCAATTTGGAAACCATCGGTGAGGCATACAAGTTCACAGTGAAGATTGAGCAAAAGCATGGAAGAATGAATATAAAGAATTAGTCTTCAAAATGGAAAAGTGACAAAGAAGGTCAAACACGAGCCAAAATTGGAAGAAAAAGGAAGGAAAGACTGGGAAGTGGTGTGATTATCACAAATCTGGAACTCACTCCAAAGAAGAATGTCGAGCTATCAAATCACTACTTTTTGAGTCACAATCTTTTGCTCTACCTCATATAGACCCTGCAGTCAAAGAGGTTGAAGAAGAAATTATAGATGTTGATCCTGAAGCCATTTTTGCTTCATCATAGACACATGACAAGATGCTAGATGACAAGGAAAGGTTGTTTCACTCTAAGTTATGGGTGAAATGTAAGCCTCTACATTTCATTCTTGATAGTGAAAGTCAAAAGAATTTAATCTCTACTGATGTTGTGAAAAGCCTAAATCTATCTATGAAGCCTCACCCAAAACCATACAGTATTGGATGGTTGAGTCTAGGGAGAAACCTTCGTGTTACCCACCAATGTCTTCTCTCATATGCAATACAACCTTTCCAAGATGAGGTCTTATGTGATTTGGTCAATCTAGATGTTTGTGATGTACTCTTTGGTCAGCCATTCATGTATGATCGACATGGTATATATGAATCAAGAACTAGAAGGATCACTCTCACTCTTGGAACACGGTGCTACAGGGTACCAAAAGTACCACCTTTTACAATTGTCTCTCTGATTAGTGCTAAGAAATTTGTTCTCATGGTGGTCAAGCCATAGGAATCCAAAAGGGCTGATGTTACAACCCTGAATACACAAACAACACAACAACAAAAGCAAATAGATAGTGAGCTAAAGAAGTTCACAACCTTTCATCCATAAACTGATGGTCAGATAGAAATGGCGAACAATCAGGTATGCAACAAGAATCAAATTAAAGTAAAACTACCACACTTGATGAAAAATATTGATGCAATGGGGACCATTACTTCTCAAGGAGGGAAGAATGATTTGGACAACAATTTAGATGACAATTCAGGTGATGGGTCCACCCCATTTGATGGCAGAACTTTTGGGAGCCATAACTTTTTCACCATAGCTCCAATTGACTCGCTGTTTGAACCGTTGGAAAGCTAATAATGAGGGGAAAGTCATGAGATGGAATGAGATTTTCTCAATGAATTCTGAGCCCATAAAACCCAATGGAAGTGTCTTAAATTTCAATTTTAGTAGTGTAGTCTAAAAATAGTATGTTTCTAAAAATAGTAATTCCTCGAATTCTGTATTGTTGTAAATCATGGAAGTCAAACCAATTCATCTCCCTTGAGATTGGTGACCTTCCATATCCTCGCCACACCTTAAAAACATGTATAAATTAAGATGTAACCTGAAATGGAAATTAGACATCTCTTCTCAGAGATAAGCATATGTTTGGGTCTGAAATTTTGATAAATAAAACATCTCTTTTTAGAGATAGCATTATTTGATTTGTGTTGTTCTTATTTCTGAATTATCTTTCAACTAGAGCTTTTGAGTTTTGGATCAAGTTAAAATATGTTTATGGCCATCTAAAAATGTTTGGTTCATTTTCTTGATGAGATCAAAGCCCCAAGTAGAGAATGGCCATGGTGTTATGATCAACTATAGTGGTAAAGAAGTTGGATGTATTAATTTTTCATGTTATTGACACATGATACACTTCATCACATAATTCTAAGCATCTATCTCAATTTTTGGCCAATAATAGCCTGTTCTAAAGATATTTTTAGCTAAGACTACACTATTAGTGTGGGCCTCACACATTCTTTCATGTACCTCCCTTAGCGCTAGTTTGGATTCTCCCAAAGATAAATAATGAAGAAGCATTCCATCACAGCATATATGATAAAGCGTGTTTCCAAAGAGGTTATAATGAGATAAACTTGATCATGGAAATAATTATAAAAATCTTGGAACCATGGTAGTTTAGGTGAGGTATTGGGACCAACAATGGCACATACCCTTTCTAAATCTAGAAACACATGCATATACTATAGAAGGTTTTCAATCAAAAATTGATAGTATTTATCACTACCATCAATATATATCATGGATTTAATCATTTCCATTACATCAGAAGATTAGTTTTTAGCTCTTTGCACTTGTTCAAATTGTAAAGATTTAAAATGAAACTTGAGATTATCAACAATATACTTGTAAGAAATAAGCTTGTCTTCTCTCATTTGATACTAATTTATGGTTTGATTGATAATAAATTTTGAAACATCATGGACCTTTAAATTATAAATATCCTATTTTATGACAAGATAAATTATTGCAATGAGTGCTTCATATTCAGACATATTGTTAGTACAATTAAAATTGATATGAAATTTTTTGGGAATCAAATCCCTTTATGGTGTAATCAAAAATATACCAGTTCCAAATTTATTGGATGTAAAGGAGCCATAAAAATATATATTCTTTTATTTAATTTCATATGATCCTTGTTCTATTACCATAATAGAATCATCTGGGAAGTTGAACTTTAGAGGTTGAGTGTCTTTAACAAGAGATTTTACAAGCTGATCAATAACCTACCCCTTGATAGATTTTTGATTATGATACTCAATATCAATTTCACTTAGGAGCATGACCCTCTAGGCCATACATCCTATGAGATATGATTTGGATAGTAAAAATTTAAGAGGATCCACCTTAGAATTAATGATGATTTTATTATTCAACATATAATATCACAAATTTTGGGTAACAAACACCATATATAAACATGTCTTTTTAATAGGCATATAATTATGTTCATAAGCCACTAGTGTGTAGCTTAAATAATATACAACATGATATTTACCCTGATCATCATCTTTGACTAAAATCGCCCCTAGTGTATGCTCAATTGTTGATATATAAACAAGAAATAGTCATCTAGGTGTTGGTGGTCTCAAGATTGGTAGATTGGCCAAATATGTTTTGAGCTTCACAAATGCTACTTGATAGTTTTCATCCCATTGAAACATGACCTATCTCCTCAAGAGATGAGTAAATGGGTGGCACTTATCTTCCAATTGAGATATGAACCTGCATATAGATTGGATCTTTCCTTACAAGCTTCATAACTATTTAAGATTTAAATGTGGATGCATTTCTACAATGTCATTGACCTTAGTAGGGTCAAAATTTATCCCTCTTTATGATACAATAAATCCTATCATTTTTCCTAAAGTGAATCCAAAGACACACTTCTTAGGATTTAGAAAAAATCTATATTCATGAAGTCTCTAAAAAATTCTCCATAGAATGTTAGGATTTCCAACACGTGTTATTGATTTTTTTAGTATATCATCAACATAGTCCTAAAAAATATCATGATATCATGTCATTGAATCTGATAGTCTTGGTATGTTGATATGTGGATCCAACATTTTTCAATCCAAATGGAATGACTTGATAATAGAATGTTCCCCATGGAGTGGTGAACATAGTATTGTGTTGATTTTCTTGAGCTATCTTGATTTTATTGTATCCATAAAATCTATCCATGAGGGAAAAAATCTCATACCTAGTAGTTGAGTAGATAATCATGTCAATGGTTACTAGAGGAAAATCATATTTGGGTTATACTTTGTTGATATCTCTAAAATTAGTATAAAAATATACACCATGTAGGTTTTTGTTGACTAGAACTAAGTGAGATATCCATTCAGAATAGTCTAGTGGTCTAATGAAACCTACTCTTAATAATGTTTTCTACTTCTACTTTAACCAATGACGTGATGCATGGATGCATCTTCCTCAGTATTTATTTGACTAGTTTGGCATCTATATGGATAACAAGGTGATTTAAAACCAAGTCTAGGTCTAAGCCTATCATGTCAGAGTATTCCCATGTAAAGATGTTAATGAAATCCTTCAGAATGGATATAATGTGTTCACATTTAGCTTTAATAAGGGAATATCCAAGATAAATAATTTTGGAATCATCATATGTTCCAAGATTTACTTCTATTATGTTTTCTATAAGGAGTGTGGATTCATCTTATAGAATTATAGGAAAGGTGTGATCACGATAATTTTCTTCTACTATAGATTATTTCTACTCCTCCCAAATCTATGGATAATGTGATGAATTATAATATGACATCTTAGGTAATGGCTAATTAGAGAGTACCTCTAGAAACTCAATAGTAAGACACTCAAAAATTTGGTGTTGTTCTTTTACATCCTTAAAGGATGAGCAAACTTTCCCATCCAAGAGCACCTAAAATAGGTTTCACTCAAGGGCTTGATTTTTATTTAATTTTTTCGTGATCAAAGAGTACCTTAAAGAGGTTTTCACCTAAATATCTTGATGTTTTATCTTTATTATGACCAATAAAGTTTGCCTACTCTCCAAATTAGGTACAAATATTTAATGAAAAATCAAACCCTTGTTTGTGATTACTAATGGGGAATTCATCTCTAAGGCACATATATTATGAAATTGATTCTTCATTCTCAAATTCATGAATGTGTATGATCAAATTTTATTGGTCCCAATCAATTAATTTAGGATGGCAAAGGCATATGGAACAATGAGGTACTATGGTTATAATGGAATTTTTTATTGAATAAATATGAGTCAACAAGCTCATCAAAAATTTTATTATGGGATGTTATAACACTACCAAGATTCTCATCACTAGTCGATTCAGAATAATCAATATCAAAATTCATGAGGTCACCCCTAGGTGGTATAAATCTAAGACCATGATTCAAATTAGGTACTCCAACTAATAAAGGTTCCTAGATTCCTTACGCTCATGGGCCAATACCTTCTCTTATATAATCAAATTTATCAATGATCTGATTAGGGATGGGATACTTTGGATTATGAAATAAATCATCAATATGATCAAAATATAACTAGTCTCATTGTAAGCCTCTTGATATTATTTTGGTGAAGTAGCAAGTAAAAATACCATAGGTGGTTTTTATTATTTTTTCTTCTATTTCCAAATCAATTTGGGTATGTTAGGGGTTTTGGAAGATTTAGGTTTACCAAATGTTTTAGGAGACTTCAAAAACTTTACAACATGGACTGTATCCTTAAACAGTACATGGAACTACTCACATCTTCAATAAAAACCTATTTTACAAGAGCTTTAGGAAATGAATCAACCAAAATGGAAGTAAGTTCATTAGGGTTTATATAATTGGATAGAGGTGGTTGTGAAAATATTTCCTTGTTCTAATTTTTAATGAATTTAGAACCTAGACAATAGTTTTAATTATAAAAATCAACCTATAGGTGTTTGTAATACTGCTAAGGCTATTGATCAACAAGAATAGTAACCTTGATCTCATCATATGGAAACTTAAGGCACTGATGCAAGGTCATTATAATGAATTATACTTCATGGATATAAATACAAACAAGAAGTATGTTATAAAGTAGTTTAATGTCCACAATATGTAATAAATTATGATGGGAAATATACACAATAATGATTGCCAACAAAATATTACTAGAAGACTCCCTTTAAGTATTGTTGTAAGAATTTATGGTAATCATCTCTGGTTGAATGTCCTTTGTAATGTATCCTAATCTTTATACCAAATTAAGAGATATTATCTTCATCCCTAAACCATTATCTATATTAACTAGCTTGATCTTATAGTTTTTAATGATTAACTCAATATATAGTGGGTTATTATTATTGGGACCATGTGTGGACATGTCTTTTTGATTAAACGTTACATGGAAAAACAAATAAAAATGTCCCACTAATGTTTGAAAATGTTTAGGATTAATATCTTTAGGAATAGTGGATTATTGCAAAAGGTTGTTCAGATTAGTTCTATAGACTTTGGATGTATGCAAGAGATCCAAAATGGAAATATGCACAGAGGTTTGGCTTAGTTGGTCTTATATACTATAAGGATTTTCAATAGGAGGATGATATGGTTTATCCTCGGCTAGTATAGTATTCAAGTTTGAACCCAAAGGAATAATTTTAATGTTGGTTTCAATGGAAGAAAAGGGCAAAGGGCCATAAAGGGTAACTTGCGAGTGTCTAGTTACAACTATGCAACCTAGAGGTGGAAAGGAATAATTATAATCATAATATAAAGGAAAAGTGTCTTGAAGGGTGATTCACAAGCATCTCATTTCATTGGATTAATTTTGAGTCAATAAGGAGCCATTGTAATTAGAGGAAAGATGGGGTCCATAAATAGTAACCCATGTGAATAGAGGCACAACAAATCTATGAGAGATCAATGCAGTGTTACTCGAAGGAGAGGGTGTTGACCCTATAAAAATGGGTCTTATAATTTAAGGAGAACAAGATGGTTCACAAGATTTGATAGTAATAGTGGCAATTTGGGTTGTATAAATGTGTCCCATAGTGTTTTTATAGTCATAAGTCATATTGTTGTAACCCAAGTTATTAGTATGGGTATTATAATCCTGATTATGATCATGATAATTATGATTTTGATCTTTATTATAGTTATGATTCTACCTCTATTTCTATCCTTTGTTTTTGTTATTCTTTGGCTTCTATTTATTATGTCAAAGAAATTAATATTTTTATATTACCATATTTTGATTAGTGTCTTATGGAGCAAGTTTAATCTCAAATTTTCCAATCTCAAATAAATCTTCAATAAGGTTCCAAAATTAGACACAATGATAAGCACCATAACCAACTACATGATGAAATTTACACCATTCATTATCCTTATACCATTAGTTGATCTTGTGGAAATTGCCTTGGTACCAATCATACAATTAGGTTAGTTGCTACAATATTTGCAACACTATCTCAATAGGATCTCCCAATTTATTAAAGAATTTAAATTGATTTTGGAATGTCCTCTATGGAGGACATTGTTGAAAATTAGCTATTGGATTAGGGTGAAGTTAATTATACATTTAGAGCTAGTGGAGCCTACACCATTTATATTTGTCTTGTTTTAGTTATTTCATTCCCTACCATGTTTTTCTTATTGTTGAAACTTTTAGGTTTATCTTGTACAAATATTTAAACCAGTGATTCAGTTTTATTTTATGTTTAACCCTATGTAAAAATATTTATAAGGACTTTAAAAATAAGTGCCTTCTCAATTTTCACCCTTTTGTCTATGATTTGTTCAAATGAGTTAGCACAAGCAAGCCATAGATTGTGCATGACCTCAAGGTAAAAGTTTTGTGCAAAAATGTTTGCCAAATATTTATCCAATAAATTATGTTGTAATTAACCCACTAATGCACACCACCTATTTAGGTATGATGTGAGGCTTTCTCCATCATGTTATTTGGCTTTGCATGAGTCAATCATGATCAATTCATATTCAATGTTGTATGATAAATGGTTGATGAACTTTTTAGATAAGTCATTCCAATCTATAACTGATCCTTTGGGTAACTTAAATAGCCAATATAATGTTTTCCTCAATAAAATTAATGGTAATAAATAAATTAAATAAATACTACTATAAGTAACCTCCTAGTATAACATAAAGAATGCATAAATGTGTTCATAAGGGTCACCTCCTCCTTTGTATTTGTCAAATTTAGGTGCCTCAAAATGAGATAGAAAGGGGACTTGGAGAATGCTTAATTCAAATAGATATGGACATATCTCATCGAATTTACACTTATTAACTCTATTATTTGTCTCCAATCATGATATAATCTCCTTCATAGAGTTCCACTCTTTCATGTTTGGTGCATTCATGGGTGGAACATAATTATGTTGGGGTGGTATGTGCCCTTATTGTTGCATGGATTTGTTAGGGATGAACACCCTATGATCTGTGACTTTGTTCTGATTCAATCCTAAAGTCAAGTAAGTGAGCCATAGATTACTTGGAATTTTTTGCCTTGAATTATATATGTTATATTAATTTTGTGGAGTTCATGGTCTATTTACCAATGTACCTATTGGTTGAGATGAACTAGACAAATTATTTTAAGGGTTCTCCTCAATTCTTATTGAATGTTTTAGTCCTTGAGTCTATAAAGGGACAAGAGGTTCTTGGTGATTGAAAAACATGTGCTCCATATCTAACAAAGCATTTTTCAAAACCTCTTGTGTCTTAGGTTGTTTAATTGAAACAATTTGTTCCATCATAGTTGTGCTCTAAACTAAATTTTATTGTGTAGGTTCAACCACATTTCCTTGTTCCTTGGAAGCATCATTGTGGATTGAACTAGAAACTAAAGAGTATATTAAGTCTATGATAAATTAGTCTACATATCAATTACTTATCTTTTTAATCCTAGTGACAAGATCTTAATTAGATGGTTTCGACTCTATAAGTATCTCCTTGCCTTTTCTAGAAGAGGGTATGTATGATTGTACAATATGCATGAGGTATTATTCTCATTATTGATCTCATTCTCTAAACTGTATACTTGATCCATAACAAATTTTGAGGGTAGTCTAGAACCATATTTAGTCAGCCTTTAGGAGGAATTCATCTTTGTTCTCTTAGGTTTGGTATTTAAGATAATATTCCTCAAATATTACATTCATGAGAATGTCCTCAAATACAATGAAATTAACTTGACCATCATAAAATTACTCAGCCTCATAGTTAGGGCCATAAGAGACCCCACTTTGAATGTACCTTTGAGTCATATCTATAAATTTTCCTCTCTACATTTGAAAATATTTATAAAATGATTTACAAAATTTTTAAACAAGGTATGTGTTTTGATCATTTCTACACAAATTACTTGGCACAAAAGAGACTATAATAAATGTAAGGTTGGTGGTGTAGTACCACACATAATTAGGAGAATGTGTTCATGAAATTACTCAACCTTGGGGAGTGTTGAAATTATATAAATTAGAAGAGGTTATGATAACTCAAAGACATAAGTGTAAACTACTACACCAAATGTACGTTTAGATATATGTCAATACTATAAAAATTAGTTAAACTTTGATAAGTTTATACTAGAAAACTAGAAGAAAGCCCTTTAGATTAGGAAGGTGACAATGTGAACTAAGAAACTCAAGATGTAAAAACATGAAATAATTCCTAAGTATAAAAATAATACCAAATGGGAAGCACAACACTGCCACATGGTAATAGAGGGTAGAATAAAACATGTTATATAACTTAGAGTGTGATTAATACACTAGATGATCAAAGTTCATAATGATAAAGTGATAATGAGTCTATAAATGAACTTAAATCTAAATGGTAAATTGAACCCAAGTTAACTCAAGTCAAGTACAAATGGTAAAACCAATTAACACATTAACCTACAATTTAGAAAAGTGCAATTTTGAATTTAATTTATCGATGGACTTAAAGGTTTTTGGAAAGTGGTTTAGAATCAAATGGGTAGCATAACTATGCTAATTAGACAAACACCACAATGTTTAAGATGAGGATTTAAACAAGGTAAAGATGATTTGGATTTGACCAGTGTAACACCTACTTATTTAATAAATGATGAAAACATATGTTTTGGTAATGTCATTTTGTTTAAAAACAAGTTTAGAATCAAATTAAAATCAAGAAAGTAAAGACTAAAATAAAAATATACCTAACTAAATCATCTTAAGCCCTAAACTAACAAAGTTTCATTGTATTACTGAAATCCATCTTTATTCATGCTCTTGGAATGATGTTAATTGTTAATCCAAAAATAAAATCACATGAGTTGGTAGGGTATTTTAAACCCCCCTTCTCCTAAGAGATTATATAGTGACATGGACCTTTAGGTTACTCACCTTGCATCAGTAATAATCTATAGTAAGTGGAGTTGTCTATAAATTACAATTTATAACTATCTAAATGGTCCCAATAATGGATAATACTTGAGATGCAACACATTAATTATATCAATTTCAATCAGCTTGTAAAAATATCTTTTCCTTTTCACAATCATTACATCCATCAATTAATTAGTGTAGTGTGATGTCCAAATTTTCCCTGTGGTCTGAGCTAGATTGCCACTAATGGATTTTTCTTAACCACTCAAGAAAACATCCTAGTGGGTCACCCTCAATTTGTATACCCCCATGGAGAGGGGTTAATTTCAATACCAAGAGATGAAACCCTAGGTCAAAGCTTCCCTAAAGAACTCATAAATAGGCTATGAAGTCCCCTCCACAAGTCAATTGCATAAAATAAAATAATCTAAGTGAAAAGTCTTTAGAGGCTGTTTTTAGATCATCCAAACCATATGGGTTTTGGGGATAACATAGATAACTTATTTTTCATGCCTTAGAAAAAGGCATAATGGCAATGGAAAGGATATTTTGGTCACCCATATTACTTAAAGTAGATAGGGGAGAGCAACACGTACTCTTCAATTTTCTCAAAAAATAAATAAGTAGTAGATGATTTAGAATAAAAAACACACTTTTGAAAGGATTGAGATTTAAGTAAGTGAAAATTTTAAGCATAAATTTTGAAATGTTTAATGAATTTCTTAGCCCCTTGGCCTCAGTTTTCAAAAAAATTGAAAAAAATTCAGAAACAAATAAAATAAAACATCTAAGTTTCTTTTAAACATCAAAGGGAAGGTTCAAATTTATTTTAAACCACCAAAGGTAAGGTTCAAGACTTAATTATGCTCAAATTGATCTCTTTTCCATGTGATTCCTACAAGAAAATTTAGATAGTTTCATTTAGATTTTAAGCACAATTGATAATGAAACAAGCAAGTTTAGAATTCTTGCTCTCAGGTTCTCTATTTTAAAAATAGAGAGACTGACATCAATCAACGTTGATTAATGTTGGTTTCTACAAAACTGATACCAGTTATAAACTCAATCAATGTCGATAAAAAATTATTGATAACGGTTACATATGAACCCTTAGGCAAAAAACAAAAAACAAAAAACTTGTTCACAGAATGTTGGGATAAAATCTCTAAAATAAACTTTTGGATCGTGAATAAATGTTTAGAATAGAGACTTATAAACCAAAAATGATAACTATAAATTTGAATAAATCTCTAAAAATGTAATTTATTATCTATGTTTTTTGTATAACCTAATTGATGTTGATTATCCTTGACTGATGTTAGTTACACAAAATTGACATTAGTCACTGTGTGACCTGTGTATCAACAAAAAACATCAAAAACACAAGAAAATGAAGCTAAAAATTGATGATAAAGTATTTCTAATGACTCTTAATATTTTCTAGAAATGCCAAAGTATCTTCTTTACTTGAATGGGTTATGTGGTCCCATCAGGTGTGCCAAGATGTAGAGATGGATTACAAAGATTGTTAGATCAAGCATTAGTCATAAAAAATACAAGAAATTCATAATAATATAACAAATTAGGCCTACCTATTCAATGGGGTTTACAAATGACAACTAGAAGCAATTGAAAGAAAACACACATATATTACCTTCCCAAGAGCATTCCACCATCCAAATACAGCTCAAAATTTGTTTTTCCCCTTGATTTGGTGTTTTTGTATTTGTCAATGATGAATGTTAAGCTCCTTCATCATCTCAAGATCACCAACTAAACTAGGCTCATGATATTAATATCAATGCTATCCCTATCAAATGAAGCTATCCTATTGCAAATAAAGCATACTAATCAACACAAAGAAAAGTTGTGGAAATTATCTTTCATTACAATTTTACACAAATGAAACTTAATAAAAATGATATTAGCCCTTTTATTTATAGGATTTTGGATTTGATCAGGATCAACCATAATTATCCATATTGAGATCAATATGGGTGCACATGAATTATTTCAATATTTCATGATTAATTCATAAATATTTGTGAAGAAGAGGTATTAAAGAGGCATGAGAGGCATAAACTTGCTATTTGTTGCATTTATGGCTTATAGATGGCACCCCACTAATCATATCATTAGGTGATGCAAATATTAGGAATCAATTTCCAATAAAGAAATATTCAATAAATTCCATGGAATTCTTACCTAAGCTCATAATTTGGTTTAATTTTCCTAAGTAAGGTTAATTAATTTTGGTGCAATTCTTTGGATATTGGTCCATAATTAATCAAACTAGTTAAAATTTCATATTTCTAGGTTGTAATTTGAATAGATAGAAATTAGAGGTGATGTTAGTTATGTACAATCTAATTTATCATTTAGGACATTATTGACACAAAATAACACATACACATGTTGTGTGCTTATAAACTAGATTAAAAGAGTGATCCAGAGCACAAAAATGTATTTTCATCATTTTGGCTTGAAATGATTTGATCAAAGTCAATAATAATATAAAATATATTACCCCATTTAGAGATACATTAGCCTAAATTGTCACTTGTATATAACAAGCTTGAACCATTCATTGCATTTAAGTGATTTTGGCCAAAATTGTGCCTTATTGTAAATTTTGTGTAAGATTGACAATTTAAACATAATGGTGTTAGGAACTAGCTATCTACATTATGTAATGGGAAATGCAACAGGTCTAAAAATATATCTTATCTCAGAGAATATATATCCTATTTACACTTCCAATTGGAGATACATTAAATAATTAGGGTCATGATAAATATAGATTTGCTAGACCTAGTCAAGGGATCTCTTATAACAAATAATATCACTAGGGAGGGTTCTAAATCCCCCCAGACAAGCAAAACTACATAGTAATCCTAACTAAGTCCTATACTTTTATATTCACTATACCAATAACAAGTAAAGTAAAAGTCTAATCTAATGCTCACCAAATATTGTGGCATAATATTGGTGGGGGGGGGGGGTAATAAACATTAAAAGTAAACATGCATAAAAGACATATACTCACATCAATGTATATAGAATCATAATGCATGTTAAACAAGTAAAAATACATATATATCTACTATTAGAAATGAAGAACAAAGTTAAGAATACTTTACTTTGAATATGAACCCACCAAGCCTTAATCTTTACCTTAGCCAAGGTGATTCATAAGAATTTTTTATGGTATGTAAGGATGATAAGGATAAATTAGCTCTAGGATACACACCTTATCAATTCATCCAAAATAATTCTCCATAAGACAAGATCTGTATCTCTAAAAAAATTATGAAACCCTAAGCTTGATCCTCAAGTAGAATGATGGATAAATATATGTGAAATATATATTCTTCTTGTCTTCTCTTAGAAATTGAAAATAATGTGTTTATATAGGCAAATCTAACCCTAAACCTTTCTAAAAGTTTAGGCTAAAAAGGTTGACCTAGTTGACCTAGTATTGAAATTGGTAAAAAACTAACTAGGTAATGAACTATGTTGGCCATGGTTGACCTATTTCTTAGTAATATTTTTAAAATAACAATACAAGGTTGATATGGCTGACATAGTTATGTAAACTAATAAAAAAGGGGTTAGGTTAGGTAAGTGTCTAATGAACATGGTAAATGACTAGAGGAGGGTGCAAAATAGGAGGAAAAGCTTAGGGGGATGGGTTTTAGGAGATAAGTGTGTAGATAGTAAGTGGTAAAAATTGACAACAATCCTATGAAGTACCAATGATCTTCCTACCCCTTTCTTAGTGCAACCCTTATGGTGTGCACTCAAAGAGATTGAGACTTGATGGGCTCTTGCAAGATAAAAAACATTAGTAATTGATAAATTTTGAAAATATTGTGTGTATACAACTTGTATTTTTACTATCTATACATTACCATGATATTTATCATGCATCTAAGGCTTATATGTGATCACATTAGTTATATACACTTCAGTGATACATTTAACTAGGCATTCTCCTTCTCTATGTTATATGGTTACATTCATATATTTTATAGTTATCTTACCATCTTGAGGTGTGTTATATCCAAATTTATATATTTACTTCATACTAATAGGGGGAATATTAGTGGGGGCATGTCATATAGACATGTTCCCCACATTTTTCATAGTTTTTAGGTTCAGTGGGGGCATGATTTAGAATTATGTTCTCCACACTTATTCAGTATTTGGTACTTATATTAGTTTATAGATTTATTGGGGGGTATGTAATGTGTACAAGGCTTAAATACATTCATAGTTTTCATATTAGTGGGTGTATACTTAGGAAGCATGTTATTCATATTCATTCAATATATGGTACTTATATTAGTTCATAAATTTAATGGGGGCATGCTTTAGAAGCATGTTCTCCATAACTATTTAGTATTGAGTATCTCCAATTTATGGTAGGGGCATGTTTTGGAAACATTTCCTCCACATTGATAATTATATCACTTTTTAGATTTATCCATTTATCATTTTTAGATTCCAAAACCATTACATGTATTGATACCCCACTAGCTTTTCTGGACCATATTAAGCCAATCTATTATAGTAGTTGATTCACATTTTGGTATGATTGAGTTGATCAAATCACTCAATATTTCCCATTTTTTATGTTGGAATTAATCATATAACCTCACCAAGTTATAAATATCATTAGGTTGTATGTGTAAATATTGGAATTCTACACACTGCATTTTTAAATGTCGAAGCACCAATAGACTCCCTTAGGACCAATTTGATCCTTCAAACCCTAACTGAACCTAAACATGATTAGTTAGAATAACTAACCAAACCCATATTTTTACCCCGCTTAACCTTTTACACTCAATCATCGATGATCACCTTGACCTCTAATAGTCACCATGACCATCGATGGTCAGGGCCCTTCCCCTCCTGAACAAACACAATACTAACTATGTACAAGCTAACATGGCATAATTTAATATGTCCATATTACCCATTGATATCACATCATGATGAATCGAAATCAGCATCCTAACCCCTTATAAAACATTCTAACTCCATCTCTTTTTTACTATAAAAGGATGGGAGTAGGAGGTGAATAAGGATCCATAATCAAACATTTTAACACATAGGTAATCCAATTATCAACTAGCAGGTATTCCTTCCAATAATAAAAAAAATACAATAGAGACTTAAAATTATTCCAAAATTTCTCTCAAGTAAAATTACCATTACTTTGCCAAAATTTATCCAAGATCAGCCATTTGGCATTAAGCAATAAGCTAGGTATTTTTTTTCAGACTCTATTTGTTTGGTTTCTAACTTCTTTTCCTAAATCAAAATTTTTTATGTATTATTTCCTAACCCCTTGACCTTAACCATATCCTAAAAAACTTACTAACCTATTTTTTATCCTATTCTTAAACTCCTTAAGAACCCACAGGAACCATCAATGGTCACCCTGACTATCAATGATCAACTTCAACCACCAATGGTCACCTAACTGTCGATGGTCACCTTAACTACCAGCAGTCACCATGGTAAATAATAATAGTAATTTATTTATACCTACTTACCCTCAACCAAATTCTATTTTCTATGTTCATGCCTATTCATAGAGACCTCACCTATTTTTAGAACCCACCCTGACTCATTTAGCATTGGTATTGACCCTCTATTTGCCTAATTAGTCTATTTTATTTCCTCAAGCATTCCTTTCTTCTTGAATTTATTTTTAGTATTTTATATCATTTAATGTAAGTAATTTACATTCATTTATTTAATCATAACTATTTTAAGAGTGTGGATTGACATCCTCCTAATAAACTCACAAATCTTGAATCTAGCTCATGCTAGGAAAACCACCTTGCTACCCATATAACAACCCCTTTGCATGAGTGTTTTCTTATTTATAGGTCATTCTTCCCAAGAAAAATATGATATATTCACACTCATCTAGATCATGAATGCACAAAAAAATAGTTTCTTCTACAATACCTTTATTACTAGTTTCTTACTTCTTTTAATAAAAATAAGCATTAATTGAGAGAAACATTTTGGCATGCCCGGTGGGGCCTAATGGATTCTAGGTTCCCTTTTCCTCCTTATTATATTATTATATAAAAAAATCAAATTTTACTTTGGGTGTAAAATAAACTTTGCATATATTAATTGCTTGCATGCTTAGCTCATTTAGTTAAATTAAAAGCAAAGTAATCAATCATAGCTTCACTTCCTTATCACACACTATACCAAACCATTTAAAGTAATTAAACATAAAAATAAATTTACATAAGACCTAACTATGGTTTTATCTCCTAGTAGATCAACTTCTCCCTTTGTATATCTTACTTAGAGGTCATTATCAAGAAGATAACCAAAACTCAGATCTCTAGTTTAGTCTAAACTCTAGAAATTGGTATATACTAGATAAGCACCCAACACCCTTATCATTATGGTGTGTGAAGTGATGGGGTAGACCCTAATATCAATCCATGCATTTATTTCCAATATATACCCTTTTGAGATTCTTGAACACCTAAAACCAATGATAGACTTATTTTATAGTAACTTCTCTATAGATCAAGTTCTTATTCACACTTTCAAACTAAGGCATAAGCCAAAAGCTAGATAAAAGATATCCTAGGAGTTTTTAAATGCACTTTAGTATATTATTTGATTTTCTTGACATATTTTTATTTTTTTTGCTTTGTGTTTGAGTTGAGAGCTTTCTTTTTATTTATATTTCTCACATGGTCTTTACTAGACAATAGTTGAGGAACCAAACCATCCAATAACCACCTTCCTCTTCTTCATCCTCCATGGAGTATACCTCATATGTTAAGGGTTCTCCCTATCCTTCTGCCCCTACCATGTCTCTGATAGTTACCCAAGGTGATGTAAATTTTTCCATTTTCTTGACAAAAACCCTATGGCCCTCCAACATTACCTCAACACCTTATCTCTTTACAACACTAATTCGGTTCCTCTTAGTGATCCACCTTATGAGAGGCATCCCCATCTTATGATTTTCACTACCTCTACCTAACCTAAAACCACTCAAGCATCTTCCTCCACCAATAATCCTCCTACTAACTCCAAAAAAACTCAATCAAACCACCCAATCAATAACAAAACACCCCCTATACTAACCAACAACTCCTCCAACATAAGGGAAAACTTATCTTTAGTTACCCAAACTGCATACACCATATGGATACATTTTACCCCTATTTCCATGATTCCCCTCATCACTACCAATCTACCAATATCCACCCCACTTCAAAGTGTGGTGCTTTCTATACCTTTTATCCTTCCACCTATCATTACTAGAGTATCCACTCACCCCTAACCCAATACATGTTAATTCCCTAATCTACCAATTTGATCATACCTCCAAACCAAACCACATGAACCCCTCAACAAATACCTATGACACCTTACCCATGCTATATTCCTAATTCATAAAAATACATAGCTCCATCTTATACCTAAAATTTTATGCTAATTAACCCTTATGTGGCATCATCCCAACCCTTAATGACCACATACCAACATATGACATCCTCTCAACCTTATACTATCTATTCATATATTGTATCCACCAAACCCAAACAAAACTTACCATACACTTATGGATCTCCCCAATCCCAAATAAATTTGGTCAAAATGTTGATGGATAAAATGACCAACCTAAAGTAATTTATGTTTGGGGCTCATAACTTCTTATATTAAGACCAAATATATAACAAACCTATTCACCCATATGTCCCTATCTAACCTTACCCTCTTTAATGGGAATTACCCAAATTTTCTAAGTTATAAAGCAAGGAGGACCCCCAATAATACTTAATTACCTATGATGATGCTCTTCTCCTTCACACATTCCCTAGGTCTTTAGTTGGACCAACATTGGATTGGTATAATGCTCTCACCAAAAACTCTATATTTTCATTTTCCTAACTTGACCAAACATTTTTAGACCACTTCTCAATCAATATATCTAAGAAGGTCTCTATTACTGACCTCTACTCTATCAGTCAATTTGATGACAAATCAATTATCAATTTCATGGCTCAATGGAGATATTTTATCAACCAACTCTCTTTCTCTTTGCCCCAACCTGAGTTGATTGAAATTTTCTCTCAAGCTTGTGCTAAACATATTACCCCTACTCTATAGATTAAAACTTTCAGAACCTTTGATGAGGCTTTCACTATGGTATGCAAACTAGAAACTAGAGCCTTTAAAGAGGGGAAATTGAAACTAAGAAATACTAACTCTAGCTTTAAGTCTAATAACCCTTCCCCATACAAAACCACCAAATAATCTAACTAACCTAATACCAAAATAAAGGTATCCATGAACATGGTTGTCCTTAAAACATCCCCACCTATAGTCATCAACCAACCCAAATAAACCAATTCATCTAACTTTTCCAATCAGCAAACCCAAAATCAAAATTGGTATACCCCAGAACAATACACTCCACTGGAGGAGTCATATACTTCAGTTTTTGACAAGCTGATCAAAGACAACATCATACAACTTCCCCCTATAAAACCTCCTCTACAATTTTATGCTTCTCATCATATGCTTATTTTATATAATGAGAATGATCTATGTGCTTTCCTCTTTGTCATTGGACATGATGTTAGTAGATGTAACACCTTCCAAATGATTGTCTAAAACTTGATCAATAAGAGAGAACTTGTATTAGATAATCCCAATGCACCTCTAAATCAGTCACTCAACATATTTAGATAATCTTTTCCTAATCATGCCCTTTCTTCCAACCATGAAGATAATAAACTAGAATCATCTCATATTTATGAGGTACATATGATCAATGTAATTATTAGTGAACTTATCATTGAGGAAACCATTACCTCAAATACCTCTTCCTCCACTCAACTTATTCGAGTGATGGAATTACCCTCCATTCATTTGGATACCCAAACAAAGGAAATAAACACCTCCTCTTCATCATGTGAGGAGATAACATACATACCCACCTCTCCTTTGATATAAATACCAAAGGAGGTAACTGTTGACATCACACCTTCCTCCCCATCATGAAATCACCCTCTCTCTCTTTCGAACCATTCCATAAAGAGGGATCACCTTATCTAATCCTTTCATGGAGGAAACATCTTCCCAAATCTTGAACTCTTTCATCAAGGACAAGGGTTATAAGCCATTCCTTCACCTCAACCTATGGGCCTAATATTTGAATCTAATTCCCAAAGAACCAAACCAATTCACAAACCCTTCTCTAGAGTAGTGTAGAACTTAGAATTCTCTTCTCAACCCAATTTGGATTGAGCCACCTTTTATCACCATCTTGGGATCCCCTATAAGAATAAGCATGAACCTTTAAACTCACTTTCATCCACCATTAAATCTATCAGCACCTCAATTCCTTAATCAAACAATTATCTTCCCAAAACTATGGAAGAACCATCCAAACTATCTCCATCCCAAATTATCAAATCACCTTATGCCTCTCTAATCAAACCTATAAAGAACCTAGAGGTACTTTCTACCCCTAGCCTTATCGACCCATCTTTGAAATTGGACTTAACCCTATCTAGTCCACCAAAGAAAACTTTAACCAAACCAACCAAGAAGTTAGAGCCACCTAAAATCCCACGTAGAACTAGAACCATGCCACCTCCTTCCCACTTACCTTCTATATTGGGCCCTCATCCTTATTCCATCCTAGGAGCTCATCCTTCTACCAAGAAGGTGAACCCTCTAGAAACTACCCAAACTAAACTTCCTCCTTTCATTATACCTTTACTTACCCTCTCCAAAACATCAAATTCCTGATCATTTTTATCCAAATTATCACCCTCTACCTACCCACCTATCTCCAAACTTTCTTCATCTCAATCATCCACCTCTAAGTCTTTCAACTTTAAAGCTTCCACTTCAAAACCATATAACACAAAACAACCCCAATCAAACCCATCTACCAAAACCATTCTACCACCCACACATTTTAAGGTGAAGCCTACTTCTAAGAAGGTTCCCACCATTAAAACTAAAACCCCATCACCCTCAACACCTTTGATCAAATGTTCTTCAACCATTTTACAAAGGTTGTTTCAAAATTATTCCTTAAAACTACCACCTATGAGACCCTTTGACCTTTCAAATCTTAAACCATCTTGTTTCAATGATAGTTTAATCTACTCATAACATAGGACACCTAGATAAAACATAAAAATGTGTAAAGTTCACCAATAAATTGTCCATAAATGATGAGATGAAGATGATAGATTTTTAGATGAACCTCTCTTAAACCCATTACCAACCCAACCACAAGAATAACCAATCCAACACTCACCTAATCCTACACTCTCATCTAAGGGTGAGGAAGAACTAAAACAACTTTCTAGCCCAACACTTTCCCTTATCCACACTATCCATATGGTCACTTGATCTTAGGCCTAGAAAAAGAATAAGGTAAAGGCCAATGTGTCCATTACATGGATATATCCTTCCACCCATCAACCATTCAAATGCACTCAAACACCTTCACCATCCCCAAAACCTAAATTATCAATTTTGGGTGCCTTTCCCTCCAACCCTTTTGAATCTATCCAACAATTATTTCTAAAATAGCTTCACCAAACATTGATAAAGATGATCCTATACAAACTAATCAACACCTCACACTATCACCACCAAGTGCTGATAGAGGCCCTAATATCCATAGAGGTTCAACTTGAATACCATCAACACCTTGTATCCTTTATCAGAGCTCTTCATCTTTCCACCCTTATCATATTTAAGGATTCAAAACTACCATCTATTCATCCTAAATATCTTGATCCTCCCCTCTTCATCACTGCATACATTAATCAAACTCACATCAAAAGGGTGATTATTGATGGGGAGATAGTATTAATATTATCTCTTTTAATGCTCATTATTATCTCTAACTGATAAAGAATATCATATCAAAAACCATAGTGGTCTTTCATTCCTCTAATGATACTATGGTCAAAACCTTGGGAATAATCATCTTCCACATCCACTTTAGACCTCATACGCTTCTAGAGCTCTTCTACATCATAGAAGGTGAGTTACGTTACAACATATTACTTGGATGACATTGGATTTACTCCATGAGTTATGTCCCATCCATCTTGCATTGATGTGTCAAGTTCAAACATGAGGGTCAGGTCATCACCATATATTTTGACCCTACTATTTTTTCATCTTATAGCATGACATGTCAACCAAACTATATTCTTCATTCTCACTCATAAACCTCATCACCAACCAATAATAACACCACCTCACCACCAACCAAAAACTCCTCCCCTACCATTGATGATGCTTTAAATATGTCATCTATCCATTCTTCTTATAACCCCATATAGGATCCCTTGGAACCCATATTTAAACATCTCTCATTGGGAGAATATCATATTTTGACCTTGGATGCCCTCCATACTTGTAAAGGGTATGTGAACCGTGACCATGATCCTAATATTAGATCCATCATTTATTTTTATATTCTTGACCATAAAACTAATTTCATCTATGGGGGACTTGATCATCCACTTTTTGCTTCCTCTACCACCTCTTTTATCTAACCATTTACCTCTAATCTCTCTTATTTAGACAATCAATATTTGCCAAATTATTCCTTCATAGGTGTTATTAGAAGCAATTTTTCCTCAATAATTATGAATATGGACCCCATGAGTTACCTTATATCAAAATCCAAAAACCTCATAATCTATTTGGCTTGGGTTCATACCACTAGAAGAACCCACCAATTCACCCAAACCCATCACCACTATTGAAGATGACATCCCATCCTCACCAACCCCTTCTCTTTTGAATTCTAAGTATTTTGAAATCATCCTTCCTAAATTTTCTTAGTCAATATAATTATTTTAGGCCCTTTGACCTATTAAAAGGATGGCCAAACTAAAGCCTTTCTTATGATTCATCTTGAAATGGTAGAAAATGATTCTTCTACCATCCAAATCATCTACTGTCAGGATGATGATTTTATTATCACCTATTTTGGTATGAGGGATTATTATATCCATAAATCCATTCCTCCTAAGAACCAAACCATGTTGAATTAACCCATTATTGATGTCAACCTAGGTACTTAAGATAACCCTCATATTGTGAATATTGGTCAATATTTAGATTCCTTAGAGCAATAAGATTACATTCCCTCCTTCATGACTGAATCATAGTATTTTCTTTCTCCTATAAAGATATGCATAGAATTGATCCTTATATATCCCTCCACATCATCATCATCATCTTGACACTAAGCCAGTTAGGTAATAGCTTCGTAGGATATAAACTCGTGTCACCTTTCTAGTCAAAAAAGATTTTCAATGCCTCTTGTCTATCAATTTCATTTAACCCATCAATTATACCTAATGGGTTTCCAATATCATCCACATTACCAACCCATAGGGGTACTTCATCTCTGTATTGAATTTTATTATCTCAACCTTGCTTTTCTAAAGGAAGTCTTCCCTTTGCCTAGCATCGACCAACTTGTTGATCTTACAATTTGCCATGAGATGTTGTCTCTCATGGATAGTTTCTTAAGTTATAATCAAATCTTGATTGCACCTGAGGATTAAAATAAGACTTCTTTCATAACCCCATGGGAAATTTCTAGTACAGGGTCATGCCATTTGGTTTGAATAATGATAAAGCAGCCTATGAGTGTGTGATGACCTAAAAATTCCATGATCTCATCCACAAAATATATAGGACTATGTAGATGATCTCATTTGGAAATCCAAATATCATAAGGATCATCTAGACATTCTAAAAATTACTTTTGAGTACCTAATTCATTTTCATGTCTAACTCAATCCCAAGAAATCTGTTTTTGGGGTCTTATTTGGAAAAATTCTTAGATTTATCATCTCTCTTTGAGGAATCAATGTAGACCCTACCAAATTCAAAGTGATCTTCTAAATTCCTCCCTCAATCAATCAATCAACTCTATATCCTACAGGGGAAGATCCAATCCATTAGTTTCTTCATCTCTTAGTTATCAGATAGATGTCAAACTTTTCACCATCTTTTCAAGAAAGATACATTATTTAAGTGGAATAAATAATGTTAAAAAGACTTTGATTTACTAAAAGAGTACCTTCTTTATCCACCCATTCTTATCCCTCCTAAAGAGGACCAACCCTTCTATTGGATATATATTTTGCATGTAATCAAAATTACCTAGGTAGTCATGGGATTAAATCCCCTTAATTTAGTGGTGAAGCTCCCATGAAATATTCCTATCTATTTATAATTACTTATAGCTTATAGTTATTCACAAATTATATAAATTATATGCAATTTCTTCTAGTTGGAGTAATTACTTTAATCATTTCATTTAAGAGCCATAATGAAGGGATTTTATAGTAAGTAAACAACTAGTTCTATGAATATGGATGAAGTTTTAGATACATTGAAGAGTAGAGAAAATACTAGAATTATTGAGAAAGGAAAGAAGTAAGAGAGATGAACTTCACAATAAATAGTTTTGTAGAGTTTAATATATACATGAAAATAGATAAACATATAATTGTGATAACCTTTTCAAAAAGTGATCAAGAAAGTAATGAATTAAATTTAGATAAATAGATATCACAGATTTTACCATTTATTCTTAATAGAACACATAGATTGATTCCCTTAGACATAAATTTCTCTAAAAAACAATATTCCTTATTCACTTTCTAAAAAATTCATACAAAATAGTCTAGATATCTAAACACAAAGTTTTAGATTGCTTAAATTTCCCATCCAATGGTTGTAATTGCTTGCTTGAAAAAAAATTCATCCTCCCTAGGCACATAGGTCTTCACTTATATTTATATAAAAACAAATTTCAAATATAAATAGGAGTTAAATTTTCTAATTCCCATGTTTTGTACAAAAACCTAAAGGCTACTGAGTGGAATCTTCCTTAAATTTATCTTCTATGGAATGAAATAGTTAGTGACATGTATCACTTCTTGCTGTTGTTGTTTGAATCAAATTCAAATAATTTTCATGTAGCACAAATTTTGGTAAAGTAATATGCTTTTACAAGATAACTTCAAGTAATGGCATTTGAACTAGGTTACTCAAGTTTTAAAATTTCATAAATTAATATACTTCAACAAGTAACTTAAACATCTTCACTTAAAAGTAATTTTTTTAATAAAGTTAATTTATAAATAGATTGATTAGAATATAATAAAATGAGAAGAAGAAAGAATAAATTATTGAGAAGAAAAGCAAAATAAATTATTCTGCCTCATGAACCTCAGATCTAATTTTCTCTCTATATTTGATATGTTGAGACATCATGAATTATATGATTGCATCACCAATTTTGGCAAGAGATTGCCTTTCTATCTCAAATGTTAACATTTCCATTTCTATCCTTTTGATTTGAGCTTTTAACTTCTTGAATCTTTATTCAAATCTTTTTATTTCCTATTGATATTGGATTAACTCCTTGATAGACTTGGATGCGAAAGGGGTTGTAGCTTGATCCATCCTTTATTTGAATTATTCATATAGCTATTTAGATGTCATTGGAACATTGTTAGACCAAATACTAGTAATACCAAAAAGGGAATCCTAAAAATTTACTTTTTCATCACTAACTTCCTCCTTCAAAGTCTTTATTTATTAGCATATTGGTTCCAAAGTATGTACTTGAAAAGATAAGAGATATTCTTTCTATTGTATCTTCCTTATTGACCCTTCTAGAACAATATTATATTCAATAAAAACTTTCTCATTCAAACCACTTATTTTTTGTAAACTTTATATTTACAACTCAATAATTCCATTTTAAAACTCAATCTCTTTCAACACTATCTTCACCTCAACTAGCTTATTTAAAATGTCAGTATGAATACATGTGACTTCAAGAAAGATTTTATAAACACTTTGATGGATATTTTCAATCTATTAATAAACTTACTTTACTTTATAATTGATCTCCTCTACTTTATTAATCACTTGCTACTGAATTGAATATCCTAAAATAATAGATTATTGTGGGAAAAATCTAGCAACCTTAACTATTATTTCACATAACTATGCATTATTTTCCTTCAATTTGGATTTAGTAGCCTTTTCTTCATAATTTTTTTTACAGAGAGTGTTTATTAAAGTCTAGGTGTCTTTTTTCAACCCTTAAATATTAACCTCTCTAAGAAACACCTTTTTAAATACTAAATTTTCTTTAGTAACTTCTCTTTTACTCACTCCTTGTGGAGGAGCTATTATCTCTACAAACTTTTGTCTTAAAGATTCAATCACTAATTTTGAAGTTACGTTATCTAGTTTAGTATTTTTACATTTCTTACCTAGACTCCTTAGTATTTAAAATTATATCTCCTAAATATTTATCACTTCTTTAGATTTTGGAGTAGTTTGCATAGCCAACCAAAATCAAAAGTCTATAGAAATGGAAATATCTTCATGGCCTACCATCTACTGCTAATTGTTTCTAATTATTAGTTTTTGAAATGGAACTTCATGTTGTCTAGAATTTGATGGTAAGTTTTATCATTGATGTCATTAAGGCATTATCAATGACAAAGTGGTCTATGGTGTTAGTGAAATGGAGCATGGTGGCATATTGTCCTTTGTACAATGTGATACTTGTAAAGATGTGCATGGGTGTTCTAGGTGAATGTTGTATGGCTAAATGGAACTTGGTATGATTATTTTTAGCTTGTTCTTAATGTTGTATATGCTCAAGGGTTGACTTCATGTGGCCTTCATGAGGTATGTAGGTTAGGTTATGCCTTGTAGGATTGATCATGCATGATTACCTATGAGGTTTTGAGCACTATAGATTGTATAATATGATGAAGATACCAGTATGCTTGGAATATGAATGTTAAACATGTATAGGGTGATAAGAGGTTAGGTTTATGGTTTTAAATATGTGGATAGTGGTCTACAAGATAATTTGGCCATTGGCCTAGTTGGCCTAGGTGGGCTTGTGAGGCTTTATGAAGGGTCAAAGGGTGTTTCCAGGTTGGTGAATCTTTTTTTTTCATGAGAGATGGCTAGTTAAGTTTTTTCAATTACTTTTATGAAGTTTGAGTTTAGAGATTAAGATACAAAGTTATAAATTTAGTTTAGAAGCTTCAAGAGGTACTAGAATGGTGTCTAATGAGCTCAAGAAGGACTGTATTATGTTTGTTGGCATGTGCAAGGTTTGCATGGGGAGCTAATCCTTTTTGATATTTTTGGGAAGGTCTCTAATAAGTTTTTATAATAATTTTTTAATGGTTAATGGACATAGATTTATAAATGATCGTTAAGAAGTTAAGCAGGTTTTTGTGTGCAAAAACCCCAGTCTTAGATCCAATAGAGAAGATATTTCTTGTTGATGCCCAATATGATGGTGGATGGATATAATGATGTTTTGAGGATATATAGGAATCCTTATAGTTTTTTATAAAGTATTTTTCGTCTCTTGAACATGTGTGGGTCTCACAAAAAATGGGTTATTAACAATATTCTTATTTTTAAGGAAGATTTATGTGAATGAGCCAATGATCTAATGGATGATTGTTGAATCTTAGGAATTGTACCAAATATCCATGAAAATTTTTAGTGAGATTTATCTTTATATTTCAAAGTTCTAGAAGGTTAAAGTTAACTAGTTGATATGAAGGAAATGGTGTCTTAAGTGAGAAAGAGTGATCAGAGTGAAAAGAGGAATTGATAGGCCTAATTAGTGAATAAGAATAGGTATGTGATCTTAGAGGTTATATAGGGGATGTATTACCTATATCCATGAGATTATTATTTTTCCTAATCACTTGGAGTTGATTAAATAATTGACTCATAGTTGACCATGATGGTTTTGCTACCAAAAGGAACCTATTTTGGATGATTGTGTTTGTTTTTAGGGAAGATGGTTAGATCAAGTATTCCTAATGATTGGAGAGTTTTTATGATATCTTTAAGATATTATATAGTTATTTTTAAGATATGACTAATCTTTATTTAGTCAAATATAGTCACATAAGTGGGGTTATGCTTTGTTTGTGAGGTGTTTTTGATATGAGTTCATGATATGGTATAGAAATATTGTGTAGAGGATCATGGATGACATTGGAGGGAATGAATAATTCTTCCTAAGATATCATAAAGTGATATGGCCAACCATAATAGTGAATGATATATATACAAGGTGATTTATGCCTTTTGGGTGTGTGAGTGAAGTTAGACAAGCAACTGTGTATTATGTTTTGAAGACCTTATGCGAAGGTTGTTGAGGTTCTTGATGGATTATTTATATGATATTCAGTAGAGAAAAATGTCATTAGAATCAACATAATTTTTTGATTCTATTGATTATTTTATCATATTTATAAGGGCATATTTAAATATAAGTAAAAGATTTGAGGAGTTATTTACTTATGTTGAAGAGTTATCTTGGTGATTTGTGACTTATGTGGAGTTTAAAACTTGGAGAAGGGTTTTATTTTAGGGTTTATCTATCATATTGAGAAGTAATTAGAGTTAAAGTGTTATTTCTTTTATAGGTGTTATGTTGGTGCTCAACATCTTATGCAAGTTAGTGCTTCTCATCTTTAGGTTTTGGTGCTCCTTGTGAAGTGGGTGCTTCACTAAAGTCTTTTGTTTGGAATCATCATATAGGACTGTAGTCCATTTTTTGTAGACTTGAGAGTGGGATGTCAACCCCATGAGGGTTTGACACATAAATCTATGTGCTATGATTTAACTCATGCTTATTCTTTGATTCATCTATCTTTCATATTGATATGATTGGTTTAGTAGCTTGAAGAGTTGGGAATTAGATTTTAATATTATTAAATCATTGATTCACCCCCCCACTCTTAGTGGTGTGTACCTCCATCAATTGGTATCAAATTAGGTCTTTTTATAGCTTAACAGTTAGATAGGTGATTCTAAGGTACAATGACAAGTCAAGGAATGCAAGGTGGTTTCTCTTCCAAAAAAGATCTATTGTTTAATGGTTCTAACTATGCCTCTTTGAGAACTCTAGGATTTAATGTTTGGTAGATTGTTGTTGATGGATATGTTGTTCTTACTAGTTTTCCTACTAGCGATACTAATAAGAAACTATTTGAAATCAATTCAAAGCCTATGAATACTATTTATAGTGGTATATCAGAGAATAATTTTTTATAGGTCATTCACTATCAAATAGTTAAGGATATGTAGACTAAGTTGAAGATAATCTATGTAGGTGACTGAAAGGTTAATCTAGCAAAATTAAAAACTTTCAAAAGACTGTTTGAGAGTCTCAAAATTAAGGAGTTTGTGGCATCCTTCTTGAATAGAGTGGATGATGTGGTCAATATGATTAGGGGTCTTGGAGAAGACCTTAAATAATATGTTGTTCAAAAGGTATTAATATCTCTATCTTACATGTTTTACTCTAAGGTATCTATAATTGAGGAAAGCCATGATCTTACACTAATGAAGATAGATGTACTTTATGGATATCTCACTATTTATGAGATGAGGATAAATGAAGCCAAGCCCCATAATAATGATGTTGCTTTCAAGGTAGAGAACAAGCCTAAATCAAATATGATACAAATTAAGGGATCTCATGGAAAAAATGCTATATTAGATGATATATCTGATGATGTTTTAATTTCTTTTCTTTTAAGCAAATTGAAGACTAGATTAGGTAAGTAAAGAGGTAATATTGTTTTTAGACTCTTCAACTATGTTAAAGTGGGTCAATTTATAAACAAATGTCCTCAAAAGCATAAGAAAGTTGAGGATGAGGACCAAGTAGAAGGTAAGAAATATTTTAGGTCTGATAAAAATAAGAAACCATTTAGGAAGTTTGATAACAAAAAGAAGTTTTATAAGGACAAAAGGAGTCTATACACAAAAATGGATGATATTGAATTATAAGTAGGTGATGACATTCAATATGATAATAGTTATAATGAAAATGAAGTAGAGAATGATGATGAAGTCCTATTCATGGCAATAAAATCAGATGATAAAGGTGATTGTTCATATCAGATTAAAGGAAACTAGATTGGATTAGATGAAGAAGATGAGGAAGATATTCCAAATTATAAGAGTAAACTAAAAATTTCTCTTGAAGATTTGAAAATTTAAATAAAGGTATGTAAATGTTTGAAGGCCAATTTGAAATACTATGAAGTTTAATTTAGTATTTTTGAGGCTAAGATAACCGAATATAATAGGGAGCATGAAGGAGAAATCATGTTCTTAAATTCCAAATTGGAGTCTATATCCTCAAGCCTAAAATGTAAGGAAAAAGAATGTTCCAAGTTGATTATAGAAAATAATTTTTTGAATGATGAATTGGAGAAAGCTTTGAATAAAACTAAGTCTTTTACCAATTATGAAAAGAGCACAAATGATCTTGATAATCTATTGATGAATCAAAAGTCTTCAAGTGATAGAACATGCCTGGGTTTCATTGAGAAGCCATTATTAGTATCTTAAGAAAAGGAGAAAATTATTGAAGAGGAGAAAGACAAACCTACAAAAATCAATATCCAAGTTGAGGGTGTTAACTCCAACAGAGTAAGACATCCTAATGCCATAAAGCATTAGAACTTTAATGGATACTATCATATGTTTCATGAGTTTGGTCTTAAGGCCTATGATTTCAAGGTGAAGGGTAAGAAAATGAATATGCCTAATTATATGAATGAGATAAAATTATTCAAGTGTTTGGAGATGGGAAATTTAACCAATCTTTGTCTAAACAAGATAAAACAAAGTGAGTATGCTCCTAAGAATTTAACATGTTTTAATTGTCAAAGGACTGGTCACTTAGCCAAATTTTGTCTATATAGAAGAAGGATTTTATGTTTTAATTTCAAGGTATTTAATCATATTACTAATTATTTTAAGAAAAAGGAGGTTCTTAATCAAGATAAGATCAATCAGGCTCCAAGTTTTCAAGAAAGGAAAAATAAAGTCTTATACAAGCTAAAGGAAGAAAATAAAGTAATAGTTGATATGTCTAATAATTAGGATTATATGTTTTCAAAGGTGGAGACTACTTCTTTTATTGAATAGTTTTCATTATCTTCTCATATTTTCAATGAAGAGATGAAAAATAATGAGAACTAGAAAATGGAAGACAATGATAACCTTAAGATAAGTATGGATCATTTTGTAGCTGTAGATGATGATATTTTCTATACAAATCAATCATTGATAGACCTTGAAAGGCCAATTTAGTTGATAATATAGATCAAAACATGATGGCATCCTCATTTTTTTCCTATTCAATCCTAAGAGAGGAGGAAAAAATTTCAAAGATAGAAGAGATATCCATAGGCAAGTCAAAGAAGAAAAAGAAGAAGAATAAGATTGTATTGACCAAAGAGGAAGAAGAATATGAGAAGATGTGGGCCACTCCATGATTAAAACTATTATAAATTAGTCTTCAGGGATTCAAGGTCTCTATCTATGCTTCACAAGATAATCCTATAGGTGAAGAAGCAAAATTGTTTATTCAAGAGGTATGTTTAGGTCTCTTAGTCCTAAAGTGTCTTTTTGATCAAATTTTGATGCTTTGATTGAAGGGTGATTTGAAGGAGAACAAAGAATTTATTTGTATGAGGTCTTGAAAAAGATTGTCATGAGTCATTCCTAGGTGGTTTGAGTTCTTGATGAGCTTATATATGTGTTTTATGGTTAAAAGTTTGAGTTGACCATTTTTGACAGTGATGATTGCCTAAAAAGTGCCAAGATAGCTCATATAATGTTTTAAGGTGGATATAAGGTACCTAATGAGTGATTAATGTTGGTTTTTTCATGTTAAATAAGGGTAGATATACTGGAGATGCTCCTAAGATGCCCAAGTGTGATTTTGGTCATTTGGTTAAGGTGTTTGTTGTAGATGATGACTCTACTGGCCCAGAATCCTTGGTTTCAAGGGAAACTTGAAGAATGAAGATGTGTCATGAAGAATTTTATACTAAATAAGGTAGGGACAAGTGTTTAAGACATATTTCATGTGGTTTCATAGGTGGATGAATGTTTTTGTGCCAAGTGGAGCATTTTGGGTGGTCACTAGCTTCTATTTTCAAGAACATGTGTTTGGTGGAATAAAGGAAGTCATGATTCCCAAAGGTGTGGAGGCTTGAAATTTGGCATGGAAGTGATTTTTCATGGTCTCCAAGTGTGGTATCCATCTTAGGTGTCTATGTTGACCAGAGGTTGAATTTTGACCAACTATTGCTTTGAAGGACTACTTTTTTGGCCATGTTTAGAAAAGTGATCAAAATTTGGAGTTGGAAGATGGAAGATCAAAATTAGTTGAATGGGCCTAATGGGTATTTTAATAAAAATTTATAGTGGTGTGGAAGTGAGCATATTTAATTTTATTCAATTTTTAGCTCACTAGGAAGCCTAATTAGCTAGTAGGCTAAAGAAAGAAGTATGCTAAGAAGGATGAGTTGGATGCTCATTCTTGGCATGCCTGAGGGGGAATCTTAGTTTTATTAAAATATGAAGTTTCATGACTTTAATTGATTAGGGAAAATAGATATGAGGTTTGTAGTGGCCATATAGGGCTACAAGGGGTTTAGGTAGTCCTAGTGGAGAAATTGAGCAATTTTGTGATATCTTTTCAAATAAGGTTATCATTTTTGGTTTTAGTTGAGAATTTTGGAATATTATAAGTTTGATATAGGTATTTTGCTATGCTTGAGTGTTTCTACTATTCTATATGGTGCATTGTGAATGATGGTAAGTGAGTGTACATGGTGCTTTATTACTCATATTGTTGTTTGAGTTGATAGTCGCATTTTTTGGAGATCTTGTAGGTGTGAATTGGTTTTGTATACTAAGTGGGAAACTTCAAAGTAGAGAAAGGTCCTAGGTGGAGCTATGGTCCCTTGCAAATTGATGACAAGTTTAATGATCTTAATAGCTTGCAAACTAATATAAGGATTTTTCATGATTGGTAAGTTATTTGATGATGTTCAAGGAGTGCTTCAATTTAGAGATCACAAGAGGAGCATTCCTCAATATATTCAAAAGGTGAGTCTTACATGATATTGGATTTGAAAACATTTTAGATTCTTTGATTCATCATTATGAGCCCACTTTGTCAGTTTGACAAGGGGAAAAATGATATATTATGTTGCCATCCATGAAAAAGGGGGATATTATCTGGAATTTGATGGTAAGTGTTGTAATTGATGTTATTAAGGAATTAGTAATGACAAAGTTGTCTGTGATGTTAGTAAAATGGAGCATGGTGGTATAGTGTGCTTTATACAATGTGATATTGTCAAGGATATGCATGGGTGTCCTAGGTGAATTTTGTATGGTTGAATGGACCTTGGTATGATGATTTTTTATTTCTTTTTTATGTTTTATATGCTCAAGAGTTGACGTCATGTGGCCTTCATGAGGTATGTAGGTCAGGTTATGCCTTGTAGGCTTGATAATGCATGATTGCCTATGGGGTTTTGAGCACTATGGCTTCTGTGACATGATGAAGAGATTAGTATGCTTGGAATATAAATTATAAACATTTATATGTTGATAATAGGTTAGGTGTATGGTTTTAAATATGTGGCTAATGGTCTGTAAGATAGTTTGGCCCAGGTGGGCTTGTGAGGTTTTTTAAAGGGTCAAAGGGTGTTTTCAGGTTAGTGAATATTGTTTTTGCATGATATATGGATAGTTAAGTTTTTTCAAGCATTTAATGAGGTATTAGTTTATATATTGAGCTAAAAAGTCAAAAATTTGGTTTAGAAGCTTCAAGAAGTGCTAGAATGGTGTCTAATGAGCCTAAGAAGGACTTTCTTGTGTTCATTGGCATGTGCAAGTTCTACATGGGGAGATGAGAATTTTTGAGATGTTGGGTAAGGTACTTAATAAGGTTTTATAATAATTTTTTAGGGGTTAAAGGGAAAAATGTTATGAATGATCGTTAAGAATCTAAGCAAGTTTTTATGTGCAAAAATGGTAGTCATAGACCTGATGGAGAAGATCTTGCTTGTTGATGCCCAATATGATGGTGTATGTATATAATGATTTTTATACGATATATATTACTTCTTAAAGTTTATTATAAATTATTTTTTTCTCTTGATAGTGAGTGTGTCCCACATAAAATTGTTTGTTAATAGTATTCTTATTTTTAAGGAAGATTTGTATAAATGACCAGATGGTCTAATGGATATTTTTGGAATATTAGGAATTGTACCAAATATAAATGAAAAGGTTAAGTGAGATTCATATTTCTATGTCAAATTTCTAGAAGGTTAAAATTGACTAGTTGATATGAAGGAAATGGTGTCTTAAGTAAGAAAGAGTGATCAAAGTGAAAAGAGGAATTAGAAGGCCTAATCAGTGAATAAGAATAGGTATAAGATCTTAGAGCTGATATATGGGATGTGTTCCCTCTATCCATGAGAGTATTATTATTCCTAGTCACTTGGAGTTGATTGAATGGTTGACTCATAGTTAACTATGATGGTTTTGCTAGCAAAAGAAACCTATTTTAGATGACTGAGTTTGTTTATAGGGTAGATGGTCAGATCAAGTGTTCCTAATTATTGGAGAGTGTTGATGATATATTTAATATATTTTTAGTGATTTTTAAGATTTTATTGATCTTTATCTAGTCAAATATAGTCACACAAGTGTGGTTATGTTTCGTTTGTGAGGTGTTTGTGATATGAGTTCATGATATGGTATAGAAAGCTTGTGTAGAGGATTATGGACAACATTTGGGATAGGAATAATTATTCCTAAGATATTTCAAAGTCATATGGCCGACCATATATATATATATATACATACATATATATATATATATATATACATACATATATATATATATATACATATATATATCCATATACATATATATATACATATATATATATATATATATATATATATATATATATACATATATATACATATATATATACATACATACATATATATATATATATATACATACATATATATATATATACATATATATATACACACATATATATATATATACATATATATATATATATATACATATATATATATATATATATATACATATATATATATATATATATACATACACACACACACACACACACACACACACACACACACACACACACACACACACACACACACACACACACACACATATAAGGTGATTCAAATATGCCCTTATAAATCAGATAAAAATAATAAATAAAACCAAAAAATTATTTTGAGTCTGATGACATTTTTCTTTACTCAATCACATAAAAACATTAGTCATCAAGACCCTCAATAACCTTCGTACAAGGTCTTCAAAAATCAATACACACTTGCTTGTCTAACTTCACTCACACACCCAAAAGGCATAAATCACCTATATATATATATATATATATATATATATATATATATATATATATATATATATATATATATATATAAGGTGATTTATGCCTTTTGGGTGTGTGAGTGAAGTTAGACAAGCAAGTGTGTATTGATTTTTGAAGACCTTGTACGAAGGTTATTGAGGGTCTTGATGACTAATGTTTTTATGTGATTGAGTAAAGGAAAATGTCATCAGGCTCAAAAACTTGCTTGTCTAACTTCACTCACACACCCAAATGTCATAAATCACCTTATATATATAAGGTGATTTATGCCTTTTGGGTGTGTGAGTGAAGTTAGACAAGCAAGTGTGTATTATTTTTTGAAGACCTTGTATGAAGGTTATTGAGGGTCTTGATGACTAATGTTTTTATGTGATTGAGTAAAGAAAAATGTCATCAGACTCAAAATAATTTTTTGGTTTTATTTATTTATTTTATCTAATTTATAAGGGCATATTTGAATATAAGTGAAAGATTTGAGGAGTTATTTGCTTATATTGAAGAGTTACCTTGGTGATTGGTGACTTATGTGGAGTTGTAGACTTGGAGAAGGGTGTTATTATAGGGTTTCTCTATCAAATTTAGAATCAATTAGAGTTCAAGAGTTATTTAATTGATAGGTCTTATGGTGGTGCTCAACATCTTAGGCAAGTTGGTACTTGTCATCTTTAGGGGTTGGTGATCCTTGTGAAGTGGGTACTTTATTAAAGTCTCTTGTTTGGAATCATCATATAGGACTGTATTCCTTTATTTTATAAAATTGAGAGTGATTTTTCTCCCCCATGAGGGTTTCACACATAAATCTTGGTGTTATGATTTCACTCATGCTTTTTCTTTGATACATCTATCTTTCATATTGATATGATTGGTTAAGTAGATTGAAGAGTTTGGAATTGGAATGTAATATTATTAAACCACTGATTCACCAAGTTATCTACACAATTCCATGAAAATCCATTTGTCACTTAGGTATCTAAGAAACTTTATGGGTGTATCTAAGAAACCTCCCACTCTAATGTATATAAAGTCAAGAAAATGAATGAAAATGTAACCATATTATCAAATTGTATCCCATATTTCATCTAATATTCTTCTATGTTTTAGATATATATTTAAATTACGAATAATTTCATAAAAGAACCCATCATTTACTACAATATAATTTTTGTAGTACTCTGAAAGAACCAGTTGAAGATAAAATTCGTATATCAAAACGTAAGATAATGTGCCTTTTGTTCTTATCCTTGAAAAGGCTCAACTTGAAGCTATTGCATACACAAGGTATGAGGTCATTTCAAAATCAAAAGTCCATAATGCATTACTCAACTATTGATCTATATTTTCACTTATCATTCTTGCCCACTCAATCTTGGGAGAGCTTTGAGTGACATCAATGGTTCTGATATAAGCATACATCCAAGGCAAGAAGCATTTGGCATTCTTATCTCCATTGATTATACATAGTAATTAAATGATGTCTTTTACTTCTTGAATGAAGTATGATCTTTATATCTAATTTTAGAACATTGAGGCTTGTTTTACTTCTTTCAAGTAATATTTATTCATTATCTTAATACATTCTAATGTCTTAGTTTCCCATTTCTTGTTGTATTTCTCCATTGTTAGATCAATTAATTTTGGTGATTTTGGGATCTTCAGATAGTAGTTGAGATGTTAAACATCCAATCTTATAACTACATTTATAGCAACATCTCTCACAACCGTAGCAAGGGAATCATATTACTTTACACATGTCAGCAAAAATTTAGAAAATTGAGCTAATCTTGGGAAAACGTAGCTTGTATAATTCCACTACTAGTCATGGCGTGCATGAGTGGAGTCTTAGATATGGTCTTGGATATCTCTAATAATTCAGTCATAAACCCATGCCCCATGTTTGTGACTCTTATCTTAGCTAGATTACAAATTATGCTTGATTTAATTGGGTATCCTTTATATTCATACTTCATCTTAGGATATTGGGAGTTATCTCTCTTAGTTTTTGATTTTCCATTCCTACTTGATTCTAGAATCTATTCAAGTACCAACTCTAGGACTTCTTTAATTTGTGTTCCTTGTACTTCTACTTCAACTACTACTTCCTTTGATCTTCTTGAATCTTATGATTTAGACATTGGCTTTGACTAACTTTGGAGAACATGATGAGTGCTCTTTAATACTAAATAAATGATCCAATAGGTTTTGAAAAAGAGTTGACTTATTGTTCTTATAGTATCCTTAATCAAACTTCATGTTTTGAGTAGCAAAAATTATTGAAAAACTCAAGTAACGTATTTTTAGTAATAGGGTCTCACAACCCCAAGTTGGTCTAAAAAGTGCACATGTCTTAAGTATTTCAAAACCCAAGTGAGTCATAAGGAGTATGCAAAGAACAATTCAGGTTTTCCCTATCTCATAACTTTGGGTTTTTGTTACCAAGTTACTTTGACAAGAAAACCTAAGTAATCAAGTGGAAGGAATCTAAGTTGGTCTTAGGTAATGTTTTATGGGTTTCTCAAGTTTCAAGACTTTGCTTTTCTCAAGGGAAGAAACTAAATTCAATAAACCCAAAGTAAGTAGTGAATAAAGGGAAACCCAGATAAGTATGCTCTTTAAGGGTCAGGGTTTCCAAGGTCAGCTACTTAGAATCTGAACCCCAGGTGAGTAGGGCATTAGAAGATCAAGTTTTCCTAAAGAAATTACTTGGGATTGGAAACTTTAGTAAGTAAATTTGGAAAACCTAAGGAGGTAAGGATTTTAGGGGTTAGGTTTTTCATGGGTAGTTACTTGGTGTTGAGAACCTAAGTAATGCAAATTGGGAAATATGAGTAAGTAGAGAGGTCTATGAAACCTGAATGGGTGAGGTAGTCTAGTTGCTAGAGTTTTCATAGAAAATTTATTTCATAATGATTTTGGGCAAGTTTCCAACATAAGTGATCATGAGAGCAATTACAAAAATTGAAACCGTTAAACATGATAAAAAATAAAAGGTAATATTGAATGAAATAAGACATAATAAAGGAATAACCATGGTGGCATAAGGAAAATTATAGAGAGAAAATACAAAGAAAAATATAAACATGAAACTATAAAAACAATATGGATGAGATCCACCTACCTCAGACACAAATGGGTCAAAGAAAAATTGCTTGAAGACACTCCAGAGGCTTGAATCATGTGGCTCAGGGTTTTTAGGCATGGTTACTTGGTCAAATAACTTGGATTCCAAGTGAAAATGAAGTGGATTTTCCAATATATATATATATATGCCAACACATTAATGACAAACATGAGAAAGGCCACATAATCCCTTGGCCTTTTTAATCGTTATTTTAGAACTACATTTTTATTTTAGTTTTTTGAGTAAAGAACCTTTTTAAACCAAGGTAGGTCTATTCAATGAGAAGCTTGGGTCTAAAAACCTACACTACTTTTATTTGTGTTTTATGCAAGTAAAGCAATGTTGAAAACTCAATTTACTTTGGGTAATGCTTGGCAAGTTTTTGGGATTACTTTTCTTAGCTTGGGAAATATAGTAAAATTTTTTGGTGACTCTGATTTTAACTAAGCCGAGTAATTTAGGTTTTAGGGACAACTCTATTTACTTTAAAATAAGTAAATTAGTTTGGAGAACCCCAATTGTATTATAAATGATCTAAAGCACTTTATCTTCTTTGATATGCTAAAGGAGATAAGGAAATGGATTTTAGTGATGGATTTAGACAAATGTTTTCAACCCTCTAGAGTAACTACAATAAATTGGGAAAAGAAATCAATCAGACACAACAACTAATAAAAACTAAGGTTTTATTTAAAATACTGGCTTAGTATGAAAAATTGACTCACATAAGATAAAATACATAAAATTTCAATAGGGTTACCTCAAAATTTGAAGTATAGAATTTTGGGGACACCAACTTATACCTTTATATCTCAACCATGACCATTCCTTAGGGGAAATGCTTACTCATAATGATGAACAAAATAAAGAACAAGTTCTCTACTATATAAACTAAACACTTATAGAGTATGAGAATCGATACATCCATACCAAATTTTTTTGCCTCACCTTAGTCTTCATGGCTACCAAAATTCACCATTAATTCCTTAATAAAAAAACCTTTATCATCACCTACACTGACCCACTCAAGTACAAGCACTATAAACCATACCAAAACTAGCGTATGGTTAAGTGGATCATGCTCCTAGCTAAGTTGGACCTTGAGTTCCTCTAGTAGAAGTTGATTAAAGGGAAATTCATCACCAATAAATTTTTTGAATCTCCTTTGCTAGACAAATAACCACTTCTTCTTGTGTTTCCATACGAGTCCATTGTGGCTCTTTCTCAAGAGGACACCACCTACCAAATGACCATGTTTTATGATAGCTCAAAATCCCAGTGTGGTGGTGGTGAAAGATTTATTATCATTACCCTCAATGGTGAACCTCTTCCTCTTTAAATTAAGATAGGTTTTGAGTATTCCAATAATATGGCTAAAATAATATGGCTAAGTATGAATCCCTAGTAATAGGTCTCCAAACCACTTTATCCTTGGGAGTTAAAATGGTTAATATCTTTGGCAATTCACAACTTGTGGTCAACTAGGTCAATGGATCTTACTAATATAATATTGATGTCTTGTAAAAGTACAAAAATATAGTAGCTATAGTCTTAGCATCATTTGATCATTACCTTATATAATCTATTCCATAATCTACCAAGAAGTTTATAGATAAAATGTCATTCCTTGCTTCCTAGATCCCATCTATGCCTATTGATTCCATGTTCTTTATCACCATACATCACTTTATCACACCCTCTTATATCCAATCAGACCTTCCTACCATTTATAGTGTGGAGGAATCTCCATCAAACATTTGGTATGAGAAAACCATTATCTACCTCAACCTTGACATCATTCCTCCCAACCTATCTATGAATGTTTGAAGAGATTTTATTCAGAGTACCTATATGTATACCATACTAGGGGGAATCCTTTACAAACATGGTTTTGATGGCATCCTTCTTTGTTGTCTATGTATCTATGAAGCTTCCCATGCCATTAAGGAAATGCATGATGGAATCTATGGGGGACACTTTAGTGGTTTAGTTGTTGCTAAATGTATCCTTTTTCTTGGCTACTATTGGTCCACCCTTAATTAAAACTATTATTATTAATACAAAATAAGTGTGTTAAATTTCAATAACATGTTATTTTACATCACATGCCAGCCCATGGCCTTTAAGTATCTAAATAATTTTGGCCCTTCTCATAATGGGGTCCAGATCTCATTGGGGAAATTAATCCTCACTCTTCATAGTGGTACCACTCCATCATCATTACCACTGAGTATTTCACCAAATGGGTAGAGGCTATTCCTCTCATCTTGACCAAACATGATAAGATAGTCAACTTCATCAAATACTATATCATCTACTATTTTGGTGTTCCCCATAAGGTCATCAATGATAATGGAAAATCTTTCAAAAATAACAAAGTCGAAGGTATTTCTGACACATTTGGCATAAAATTATGGTTTTATTTTCCTTATCATCTACAAGAAAATTTATAGGTAGAAGCCTCTAATAAAACCCTCAACAAGATGTTAACCAATGTGGTCAGTACTTTAGGTTAGGATTGGTACTTGCACATATTTTTCACTTTATGGGCTATCACACTAACACTAAAACCTCTACAAGTGCTACCCCTTTATCTTTAGTCTTCAAAGCATAGGCAATCTTGCATCTCAAAGTTCAAATTGCCTCTCTTCACATATCCTTGCAAGAAATCATTTATGATAGTGACTATCATCAAGATCATCTAGCATGACTTGAAATAGTTGATGAACACTACCTAACTACACTTAACCACCTTCATTTCTATCAAGAGTGATTCAAGTGAATTTATTAAAAAAACACCTAAAATAATGATAATTCAACATCAGAGACATTATCCTGAAGGAAAATCAACATGTGAAAAATATGGAGACAAGTGAGGCATGTTTGTTTTCAATTCGCTTAGACCCTACTTCATAACCCACAAGTATGGATTGGGAGCTTATAATTTATCTTCTTTTGAATGTAAACTAGAACCTAAGACTCTCAATGCTATGCATCTATGCCCTTTCTTTTGTTAAAATAGGGATACAGCTTAACTTGTGTTTAAATTAAGCTCATCCCTTAATTTATGAGATTTTAACCTTCCTCGCACCTTTATCCTATCTCTTTGAGGATAATTGATTAAAACATAGAAACATGTGATTAACCATCATAGTCATATCCTAATCCTAAATATGGGTACCATGGCTCTACCCATGGCATGGTTCTCATGGACACATATTGTCCTTAATCAGATGGAATCCCATGGTCATTATTTATAAAAAAACACTCCCCTTACCTATCATTAAGGTTGTTGTGTTCTTAGTTTTTCCCTCATAAAGGTAAACCTCAAAGCCTAAATAGACTTATCCATGTCTAACATAGCATCAAAAAAAATTGGGATACCTAAACATCACATAGGTCAAATATCTCTAGCATGCAGACTATTCCCTTGAATGACATCTACCCAAAATCTACATTGCTTAAAATATAGTCTATTCCCCTAAAGGATAGCTACCAAAATAAATAAACCTAAACTCAGACCACTCATTTTAAGGATTGTTAAGTCAAATTTTTCAAATCAATCATTTTAAGCTTCTTGTTTTGATCAACTTCAGAAACCTATCAAAATAAATCAATAAAAGACCATATATCAAAAATCAAAACAAGTTATCCCAAGAAAGCTACAAACAAGTTTCATATATAACATTAGTAGACTTCTTGCATCGATCAGTATACACCTTACATTAAAACATGGACTTGTCTATTATGGTTCTTAGGTCACCTACAAAAGGGGTAAACTAGCACTCAAAAAGTTACATTACCCTTCACATCACCTACCACCCATCTCCCCTTTATACCATCTACAAATCAAGGGATTCCTGAGCTTGATTGACATGGTGTGATCAAGACACCTTTTTATCAACCAATGCATGCAAATGCAAAGAATTTTAAGGGATTATGTTCATTAAGCCAATCTAACTTTAGTTTTCTTTAGTCCTTACCAACAAAGAAGTATCACAGCTCCTTATCTTCTCCTAATTGGTTAATATATTCACTTATACTTAGGTCTCATGATTTTTCATCTCTTTTCACATCTAGTTTTGTTATCTAGCTTACTTTATGTGATATCATCAATAACATACATACTCATAAAATAAAGCATCAAATATCCAAGATCATTAACCATCTTTTTCATAAACATCAAATCAAAACATAATCACCATACATACAAGAATAACCATTTATCATAACCATATCCATGACCATAGCCACAATATATAATCATAAGAACATAATCTAAACCATAAACACCATAAACTGCCTTATATCCATGATCATAACCATAATAATAAACCGCATCATATATCAATGATCATAACAATAATCAAAACAACATCATAACCATATCTAGAACCGTAATCATAAACATCATAATCATTATCCAAACATCATAATTATAAAAAAAGAATAATCATAAACATGTATAACCATAACATCAACCATAAACATCATCCGTAATCATCACATGCCTAGGCTAGTGAGTCTACATCTCATTAAGTTAATTGTAGGCATAAACATAAAAACCAAAAACATGAACCATGAACCACAAAATCAAATCTATATATCATCATCATATCATATACATCCTGTCTCATTAACATAAAATAGTACATGTCAAAATGTACATCTCTCTCTCTCTCTATAAAATATATACATCTCACTACATCAGCTCATAGGCTGATATCTAAATCATGTACATCTATACATATCATATCATATACTATGCCCCTGGGCCACCACTAGCACTGGACCCTCTTGTACTACCACTACCATCTAGTTCTTATCCTCATGAGGTGCTTGTCTATCCACTCATCAAAGTGACCCATTAACCTAGATTTGTTACACCTAAACCACATGCCAAGCTAGTTCTGTACTCACCCCATTGGGGCTCTTATGGATATTGTGTCAAAACTATGGCCTCATAATATAAGAAATCCTCAACTATGGCCAAGTATCATGCCATAGGGATTCTACCTTATGGTATTATAGGTGATGAAACTTATCCTCCTCTCTACCTCAAAGTGTCCCTCTCCTGGGTCACCAAGCCTAATGAAGTCCTAGCTTGGTCACTCTCCCCTGTCATAATGATAACCTAAACCTATAATATCACAACCTGATCCTACAATGTGGTAACTTATCCTAGCAAAGCTATGATCTATGTTTACACAATGGAAAATGTTGCTCTTAATTATCCATCAGGGCCACCTCCCTGCACATGTACCTATGGACCCCCACTAACTAGATCCACATCTATGGGTTGTTAGCTCTGATAATCCCATCCAAAATCTATAGCTACATAGATATCCTCGTACCATGCCACATAACCATAAACAAAACCAACATCATCAATCTTTACTCTGGTAAGTAGTTCCTAAAAAAAGCACCATATCCACTAGCTGTGGCACTAGAAGCAAAAACTTTGCATCTTCTAACTTATACCTTTGAAATAGACCCAAAATCCCCTATAATAACCCAAACTACCTATAAACACTATCAAAAGGGATGAGCTCAATCTCACCCTCTCTCCTCCTATAAATATACCTCCATATCTAAATTGATAAAATGTGTCGAGTGTAGTGGGCCCACCTTAAGAAGCCAACATATGGCCTCTAAATAACATCTCCAACCATTATGGCATCTAATGTCCCCTTGAACCAGTCAATATCTCTTGCACCTCTTCTAGCTCTTGTAAACACATAATCACCCTCTTTCTAACCAACCAACCACATCCACCTTGACATTAGCCATTTTGCCCCAAACTATAGCATATTTTGTAATGACCTTGCCTTGGTCATTTTAACTACACCGACCAACCTTGCCATGTTGAACATTTGAGTTTTCACCACCTAGTACACATTAAAACATTTATGTTTTTCACAAGAGCACTTCTTATCTTAGATACCCAATAAAACACTAACCTTGCCTAGGAGACTTGTCTTTAAAAGTGTTCTCAATTGCTATGCTAAATGTGATCACATGGTCCACTTGTCACTTATTTTTTTACCAACTATGGTAACTTAGTTTATGCATGATCTTATCTATCACACTTTTTTGTATTTTTTTCACATGTTTGTAATTAAAATACCCAACCACCATTTTCACCAACCTTGTGACTCACCATAAACTGCTTGTTAAACCCCAACTCAATTTTAGTTTCACCTCATCGACTCCTAGTTTAAGGGGAACACCTCCTCCCATACTTGAGGCAACCATACCTTCAACTAGCAAACCATTTTTGTTTTTTAACTTTTTAACACAAAACCACATTGTAAAAAGGGGTAAAATGTAAAAATTAGAATTCTATACACTATAGTTCTGAATGTCAAAGCACCCCTAGACCCCATTAGGACCAATTTGATCCTTTGACCCCTAAAAAAGCCTAATCATGGTCAATTTTACCAATTAACCAAACCCACCCCTTTACCCCACTTAACCTTTGATACTTGATCATCGATGGTAACCTTGACTACCAATGATTAGGTCCCTTCCTCTCCTAAATAAACAAAACACTAGCTATGTACAAGCTAACATGCCATAATCTAATATGTTCACCTTACCCATTGCTAACACATCATGATGCACTAAAATAAGCATCTTAACCTCCTTTTGAGCCTTCTACCTCTATCTCTCTTTACCTATAAAAGGAAGGGAGTATGAGGTGACTAGGGATACATAATCAAGCATTCTAATACACAGGTAATCAAGCTATCAATAGGTAGGTCTTCCTTATAGCAATTTAGAAACTATAATAGAGACCTAAACCTCTAAAAAAAAATTCTCAAGGTAAAATAATATTAATCTATAAATATTTCTCTAAGATCATCCATCTACCATCAAGTAATAAGTTAGGTACATTTTGTATTTTAGGTTCTATTTATTTTGTTTCTAACTTCCCTACCCAAATCAAACCTTTTTGTGTCTTATTTTTTAACACTTGGACCTAAACTAGATCTTAAACCACTTATTAAACTATGTATTATCATGTCCTTTAACTCCTTCAAAACTTACAAGAACCACCGATAGTCACCTTCAATTGTCAATAGTCTCCTAACTACAGATGGTCACCTTATACACCAATGGTCACCTTGACCACTGATGGTCATTATGGTAAGAAATAGAAAGTTATTTATACCATCTTATCCTCAACCAATTATAGTCTATCACAAACCCTCACATATTTGACATGATAATTTTATCTTATTCTTCAATAAATATCATGATATATTCACTTGGTATTATAAGGACATGCCTAGTATTAACCCTAGCATTATGGTTCATAACATCATTACTTATCCTGACGCTAAACCTATGCACTAAAAGTAAAGGAAATTTCCACCCTAGGTTTCCACCTTATGTCACAAGGAAATCATCAAATTACTTGATTTTAAATATATAAAACTAGTGGACTATTATAAATGGGTTTAAAACATTATTACCATTCAAAAACAATTTACTATTGCCATTCACATTTGTATTTATTTCTATAATCTTAACCTCACTTGTCCTAAGGACAATCTCCATTTACCTTCAATAGATGACATTATTGATTCCATAGCTAGTTATGAAATGTTATCTCTTATGGATGTCTTATCAAGCTATAATAATATTCACATTGCCCCCATAGACCAACATAATACCACTTTCACCATGGAATGGGGCACCTAATGCTATGTCAAAATACCCTTCAACCTAAACAGTTTTGGAGCCACTTACAAAAGAACAATGACCCATATTTTTCATGATATTATCCTTAATATTGTTGAAACCTATGTCGATGATATCATTGTTAAATATAAAAATTATACAAATCATCTCTTATATCTTTCTATCATCTTTGGTTGTCTTTTAAAATATTGGGTTAGAATAAATCCTTATAAATGTGTCTTTGTTATCACATATAAAAAATTAGTAGGATTCCTAGTCTCTCTCTATAGTATTGATGTTAAACCAACTATGATAAATGTTATTGTCAACATGCCCATTCCTCATTCTATTCCTAAAATTAATACATACTTAAGCAAATTTGGGGAAATTAAATGATTTATCCCCAAAATGGCTTATCATATCCACTCCATCAATTTGATGCTTAAGAAAAGTAATGCCTTAGAATGGACAAAACCTTAGCAAAAAGCCTTTGATAACATGAAAGAGTCATTAATTCACCCACATACACTTCATATTACTTCTAATGATTAACCCTTGATACAATATACTTATTATACACCTATATCATTTGGGGTAATTGTTTCCCAATAAGATGATACTAGAAGAGAATATGCCATTTATTACATTAGGTGAGGCCTCATAGATTATAAGAAATGTTATACCAAAGTTGAACATGATTACCTCACCATCTATTTTTTAGCTGAAAATATTTGACACTGCATTCTATATCAAGCCACTAACATCATCATTCATTCTAAACCCATTCATTATTTCTTCTCCAAAGCCTTTATTTAGAGATAGAATTGGCAAATGGATGGTCCTTCTTAAGGAATTTTATCTTCACATTGTGACTCAAAAATATGTCAAAATATGATTCATATCTAACTAAATTGATGTAGTTGTTGTGACAATTATCCCTCACCTTCAAAATAGTCTTCTCAATGATAATATTCTCTATATTTAAGGTCTCAATCAAGATATCTCTCTCAAATATTAATTTCATAACTTTGTTGCTGACCTTGAAGATAATAATTTAGACGAATCCACTATTTACCCCGATACTACTAAACCTAAAGTAGTTATATAAGATCTTCCTGAAATTTATGTTGACTTACATGAGGATACTAGACCCTTCACTTTGATAGTGTTAAATGACTTCAAAAAGCTAGGGCAGGTTGAATTCTTACCATTGTTCTTAGCAAAATCACACTTTTAGCTTTTCACTTCACCTTTGATGTCACCAATAATATGGCCAAGAAGAATATCTAATCTTAGGCATGAGAGATTATGCTGATTTAGACATTTAATATTTTCATGCCTTAGGTGATTTTTCACTTATTTACCACCAAGTCAATGGTGATTACCAATCAAAAAATGAAAACCTCATTACCTAACATAAAATTATAACTACTCTTGCTAAGGATTTTATCTCTTTCAATATTGATCCTATCCTTAGAGATCAAAATTCCATTGTTGATTTCATGGCTTCTTAAGATTTTCTCTTTCATCCACACCAAGTTCTTTTTAATCCCACTTTTCTTATACAAATAATAAAATATCCATCTTCAACTCAACCACCAAATTTTTTTATCTACCATATTGAGGCTATCACCATTTGACAAAACCCATGGTATAAAGACATCATTCAATTTATAGAACATAAAATGTATCCTCCTAACTTAGACTTGCATAAAAAGATACATTTGTAAATAATATTTCAAATATGTATTTTTATAATACATGATTTACTATTTTAATGTTGAAGGTATCTTTATTTTTTGTGTTATACAATATGAGGTCCTTCATCTTATTGAATAAGAACATGGGGGGATTTACAATGGCTAATTTAGTGGACATGCTATAACCTGCAAATGTCTATGTATGGGTTAATTTTGGCCTAATATTTAAAAGGATACAATTGAATTTGTAATAAAATGCAATCCTTGCCAACTTCATGATGATATAATTCATTCACCTCTAGCCAAGATTCAAACTATCGAATCCCCTTAGCCATTCTTCATGTGGCGAATAGATCTCATTGGAAAATTACATCACTCCCAAGATGGGCATGTTTTTATCATCACTAATATTAAATATTTTACAAAATGGGTTGAAGCTATACCCCTTGTTAATGTCATTGATAACACCATCACCAAATTCATTCTTAATCAAATCATTTGTTGCTTTGGTGTTCCCCATACTATCATTTTAGACAATGGTGGTAACTCCAAAAATAAGGATTTTAAATATATTTGTGCTAAATTCAAGATCAATCAAAAAATTTATACACCTTATCATCCATAATGCAATGATAAAGATGAGGATACTATTAAAATTCTTAAAAAAATTCTCCAAAATATAATTCATGAAACTTGCACATATTGACACCTTCATCTTTACCCTACTCTTTTATCCTATAGACTAGCATATGTACTTCCACTAGGGAAGTTCCATCCTCTCTAGTCTATGGTTTTGAGTCAGTTATCCCATTGGAAGTTGAGTTTCATTCTCTTTGTATATCTCTTCATGGTATCATTCCTGATGAAGCATTATGCAAAGCTTACCTTCATGCCCTTGATTTTGTTAAATTAACATTAAATTTATGACTTGAAACATAACCTCCAATACAAGGATAATAATGCCAAATAATATAATAAATGTGTTAAAATTTGCACCTTTCATTTTGGTGATATTATCCTTAAATTAGACTACACTCATGATAAAGAAGGTAAATACACCCAAAAATGGTGGGGCCCCTATTTAGTCAAAGATATTCTTGGTTCAAGTACACACCACCTTCAAACAAATGAAGGCCGCATTTTCAAAGATCCTACCAACTCACAATTCCTTAAAAAGTAATTTACCTAAACATTTCCTTCTTTTCATGCTTTTTATCCACATCTATCTAACACTTTTTTTAGGTTACTTACATGGGTCTCTCCCTTTACAACAATTTTATCTTATTACAAACTTTTAGTCCTTCCTTTTTGGTCTTTTAGTTTCCCCTTTCTCTCACGAGTTATATTGTAAAATTGTGAATAGAATCTAGTCTTCCTCATGATGTACCATAGTCTTCTTTATTTTCATACTCATTTTACATGCGTTTTGGCATCCCTTAGATTTCTCTTTTATGAGTTGTATTATAAGACCATTGATAGAACCTGGGCTTCCTAAAAATACCATATTTCTTATCCCATTTATTTTTCACATGATTTTTGACACCCTCATGGGTTTCTCTTTTATGAATTTTTTTGTAAGACCACAAATAGGACCTATCCTTCCTCAAAATTACCATCCTATCATTCATTTTCTAAAATGTGTTTTACAATAGTTACAATTTTTTGATCCTTGTTCTCAGTGTTAGCTTTTGCTTCTTTTGATAGATGGAATTTTCACAAACAATCTATGTTAGCATTTTTTCATCCCTTTCCCTCATTATTATGATAAGGAATCACACTTTACTATCATTGTATCCCTTTTTACCCTTTGTCACATTTTTTATGATTTGAAGTAGTTTAAATTGTTCCATGTATCACTCCTCTTGATTTCCTTTCCATTCACTCCACATTGGATAAAATAAGGTCTAAGTCAAGATAACACTTTTATTTCACCTAGATTTATGAGACTCTTAAACCCCATGCTCTTTTTAGTTCTCTTTCTTATCAACCAAGTCCCAATTATTCAAATAAAAGTCATATTTAACACCCATGTTTTATTTTATAAATCTATATGAAAGAGGAATAAAAAAATCCATCAAGAAATTTAAAATCTAAATCATTTGAAATAAAAGGCAATGCTATCAAAAAGATAACATATAATTTATAGAATTCAAAATCACAATAAAAGACATGATTGCAAGCACATCTCTTATCTCTAATCAAAGATCAAACTCCATATTTGGACTCACATAGAGAAGAGGTCCATTGGAGTATGGGAGGCTAGTAGATTATAATAGGATAATTCAAAAAAATCTATGGTACTACCTACTTTATCATTCAAGTACATAATATTCAATGTAAATTGATGATTTTATAGGGGTCCTAAGGAATGGGGAACACATTGTGGGAAGGTAGGTCCATTTTAATTTTCATATATATAGCCTTCATAGGATGATATACATAATTTATTGAACTAATACTTGTGTATGTAATTGAAGTTCCTCAGAGTCCTTAAGGTCAAAATTCCTCTTATTTTGATAAACCTAATTTGAGTGTCTTGACTTTGATAAAGAGTTCCTCTACCTTGGTTTTTCCTTCATTTTCCCCTACACCCATTTCATTTCCCCCCTTGATAGGCAATTGTGACTCCAAATATATTTTTGTTTTTCTATATTCCCTTTTTATTCACCTCTTAAAAACATGATAACACTACTTTGTTTTAGTTTTATCTATCCATAGAGAGAAACAACATGTTGGAGCTATTAGGGATTACTTTATTTACACCATAGATTTACTTATTTAGACTTCTTTTGCTTCTTTTTTTACCATTTGTCATTGTTCCACCACCCTTTTTGTAGACACTTGTGTCTATTTTCCCCCTTTCATGTACCTTTTTCCAATGTTGAATGAGATAAGGATTATTAATGCTTACTCATCAATGTTGTTTTACCATTTTGTTTTTTAGCTTTTCCATCTTTGTTTAAACTAAGGATTTTTATTGATTTTACATTGATGTTTGATTACCATCCTGTTTGACATGTATCCTTGGTTTCAATTAGTGAGTTTTCCTTTCTTACTTAAGGTTTAATTATCTAATTTTTTTAACCTTTAGTAGCCTTGTCTTTTTGATTACCTGATTTACTCTTGTTTTTAACTTGGTCAGTTGGTCTAACATATCACTTATCACCCCAATTTTCCAAATTCCCAAGTATATCCCATACACATAAAACTAGTTATCTTAGATTTCCTATATTTGTTTATTTTTTCTCTTTAGTTTTGTATTCTTGGGTTTATCAAAAGTAGTCTCTGCTCCCTATATAATCAAAACTAATAACACAGTAAACAATCATATAATGATAAATGTAAGTCAAGGTATGCATCAAATTTACTTGTAGTCATTTAATTTTCATTTATTTCCTTTTTTAGTCATTTATTTTTAGTTATTTTTTCTTTAAAATACTGTAACTTATTTTTAGCATCATCATTATGTGTTCCTATTTTCTTTCTTGAAGCACCATTTGCTATTTAGTGGCATGTGATGATCTTCAAGTGGGGCATATGTATACACATAATATTTTCAATTTTTATCAAATAATGATGTTTTAAATCTTGTAGGAACCCATCAAGATTCAATATATCTGAGTTCATGCACTAAGGGGTACACTGGGAAAGGGTGGGTAGATTGTTGCTACTTCATAGGATTATTTTCACTTATTTTCACTTATTACCAATCCAACCAATTCTTAAAAACCATTCCCTAAGCTATTACTCCTCTCTTTTACCCTCTTCTAGTATTTTCCACTCTCCATCCCTCTTTTCCTCACCTTAAGTCCCTTTTGACAGTAGGCTATACTAGGTTGATTGGGTCAACCCTATACAGTATTAGGTGATTTTCACTTAGGAACTAATTTGGCTCTTATCTAACCTAGCTCATGACCTAGTGATTTATTGTCCAAAATTGTGCTAGGTCATTTGGGTCAATGCTATTGATCAAGATTTTAGAAAGGGTTTAGGATTAAATCTACCTATACATACAAGATCATTTCATCATTATTTAATATGAAATAAAGAGTTATTATTCACTTCTACTTCTTTACAATTTTTTATTCCACCATTCTACTTGAGCAGTCTTAGTTTAGTATTTTAATTGGAGAATGTAGTCTTGTGGATAAGTCTTAGATACTTTGGCCTTTCTTAGTGATCCTTATAAACCCCAACAACCTCTTGAAAATATCCTTTGGCCAAGGGAGAGATTGAGTCTCTATGGATTTATCATTCAGGTAAGTATTATCTAACTTTGATCCTCTCGTTAGTAGATAGAAGCAACATAATTATTGGCTTCAAATAATATTACTCTTCATATTCCATGTATTATGGTCTTGCTCATACATAGATTAATTGGTATTCTCCTATTATTTTTATTATTATTTAATAAATCCTCATATTGTGCCACAAGCTTTGGTAAGCACTAGATTAGATTTAATTTACTTGTTATTAGTTTAGTGAGATATCAAAACATAGGACTCCCTTAGGGTTATTACATGATTGTTCTTGATTAGAGGCTTTATAACCCTACATATCATGGTCTATTGAAATAAGAGATCCCCTAATTAGGTCTAATGGATCCCCATATTGGTCATGTTCTCACTTAATAAATATGTCCTCAATAGGAAGTGTATGGTATGATCTATCTTCTCAATGTTGGGATTTATTTATAGACTTGATAGATTTCTAATTACATACACTACTAACCTATCCTTATGTGATTATTAATCACGCAATATTAAATTTAATAATCACTTGGATTATTTTAGTACCACATTCACTCTAACATTGGCACCATATGAGCACTCACTCACTTTTTTTGCGACAAAATTTACCATGGGGATAACAAATGTGTCAGCTCAAATACTAGTTTTAATGTCTATATCTACTCAAACCATGTTTACATCCATTTTGGTGACTACTTAACTTTGTAATTTAAATCACAATGGGAGTATAATTAAACCTATTATTCAATTTATAAAGAACTTTTAAGACAATGCAACAAACATTGAAACAAAGGCTTTAAAGTCTCCTCATGCTCTTGATTCATAAGTTGTGTTACATAATCCTCTTTCATCTAAGGTATCTTTTCATCCCTTTCTAACAAGTTTTGTTTCACCTAAGTTCATATTTTATGATGGAAAGAGTGATCCAAAAATACATATTCAATTATTATTTGTGTCATGCCTTAATTGTCATCCAATAATGATATTTTCACCAAATCATTTCTATGTAACCTCAAAGATTATGCTTTGATATGTTTGTAGACACCGCAAACGTGTCTGCACCTTGGTTCTCCCCCTTGGTCCTTTCTCCCTCCTAGTCCTCCTTGGTCCCTAACCCACCTAAGTCTTATTAATTGGAAATAAACATCTATTTTTAATTAAATAAGGCCCCCTTTCCACCCTACCCTTGCCACCTTGGATCCTCCCTTGAATCCCTCCACCTTCCCCCTAGCATTTATTAGGCCAAATCTCACCATTATATCCCCCCGCGCCCATTTTGGCATCCTCATGACCATTCTTCCCATGACCCCTCGCCCGGCGGCGTGCAAGAATGGACAGAGGCTATTTTTAGCCTCTGTGCCCATCCTGCGACTGCCAACGTCGGCGACCCTTCGGCCGACGTCGGTGAAACTACCGGCGTCGGCAGCCTTCATTATCCCTTTGTGCATCCGTTGCAGCCCCTGGACTCTTGAGCTCGAAAACAGACTTCTCTCGACGCTTTGGCTTTCGTCTCTCCTCTGTCTTGACCTTGTGTAGCAGCAGCAACAGGTGAAAAGGCTCTGGATCAGGTATTCTCTTCTTGCAACAAGTCTTCTGTGGCTCCAGCAACATCTTCTCCTCTCTTCATTCAGCAAGCTAAAAGGTAAGCAAGTCTGGTTTTTTATTTCATTTGTTTAGTATTTAGTAATCTATCATATTTGTTGTCTTCTGCTCCCTCTATCCTTCCCCCTAAGAGGCTGCAAAGCCTTCTCAGGCCCTGTCCTCTGTGAATCCTCCTCTTCCCTGTCCTCTGTGTCTCTTCCTCTTCCCTATCCCTCTGCCAAGAAGACCTTGCATCAGGCACCCAACCAGAACCAGACCACCCCCAGTCCATCCAAACTTGTCCCCGTTCAGTCTCAGACCCGTCCACAGTCCAGAAAGCAACTCAGACCCGACTACAGGCCACAACCCCAACCGACGCCGGTCACTTCCCCAACCGACGTCGGCAGGATAGCCGACGCCGGCAGATCAGCTAACCGACGCCGGCGACATTTCCGACCTCGGCGACTGTCTTCAGCCCAACAGCTCCTTCAGGTAATCATTTTGTTTTCTTCTTTCCTTTCTAATTTCTTTGTCACTTCTGTATTCTGGCATTCTGTCTTTTATCAGTCACTTATCTCATCAAAACAGTGGGTTGACCTCCCTTAAGGAAGTTTTTACACTTTTGGGAACAAGCTTTTGCTTGGCAACCCACTGCCTATCTATCTAACGTTTTCTTGTCCAAGTTTCTTTTTTCTTGCAGGTGTCATTCCTCCACAGCCAAAGAGGAGTGCTCACAAGCGTCTGGATTTACGGTGCGCAATCTTTAGTCCAGGTACTTCCCAAGCCTTGTCCATTACTTTCTTTTAGTTTCTTTCTTTTAAGTCTGAAAAGCAAATTTGAGGTAGAAACATCTCTGGCACGCCCGGTGGGACCCTAGGTTCCTCCTGGGTTCCTTTTCCTTTTCATTCATTTAGGTGCATTTAGGCTCCTTTCTTCTTGTCTCTTTCTTCTATTCCAAATGACACTATAAGCAGGACTAAAATGAACCTTTCTTCCTTGCATTCTAGACTATTCTAAATATCATACTCTCAACCCTTTCTTAATCTTGTCTTCATAACAATATCACATTTCAACTTGGGCATTAAAACGTATTGCACTTTCATTTTTGCTTTTGCTTGCATTAGTCCACATCTAGTAACTTAGGCACATATTGAATAAACCGTAGACACTTGATGTTACACTACCGAATCACATGCACTAAAACACACATAAAACTTACCTGAGACAAGGCCCGACTGGGAATTCATCCCCCAGCGGATACCTTACCCGTCCCGGTGACCCCACTTGGATTTCATCACCAAGGGGGAAGCCCACTCCGTTCTCTGGCAGAGTCTAAACTCTAGGCGAGGTATATCTTGGCTAAGCGAGACCAGCTAACCACTGGAATCGTGAAGTGAGGGGAGCTTGCTCCTTAGCACCAGGCCACGTACCAGACCCTAACACAGATCTTTGAGCACCTAAAACAACACCTGAAACCATCTTTAGACCGCCTTCTTCTAGGACCTATTTTCCAGCCAATCTCCCCAAACATTCATCTAAGGCATAAGCCACAAGTTTCTAAGGTTAATTCCTAGGATTTATCGCTTAGGCTTGTCTGTCTCTCTCTATTTTCCTCTTCTCATCTGTTTGTTTGAGTGTGTGAGGACGCTTTCTTCTTTGTTTTTCCAAGAACCTTTTGGTTCTCTGGAAAACACAGTCACTGACATCGATTCTACCACCGACGTCGGCTTTCCCCTGTCACCGACATCGGTTCTGATACCAACGTCGGCTTCATCTGTTACCGGCATTGGTTATCTGACCGACGTCGGCCTCATTTCCTACCGACATCGGTTTTTCAACCGATGTCGGTCTCTGTCACTGTCCTTTTTCTTCAAAACCAGTAACCTGAAACCTGTCCTTTCTCTGTCAAAGACTCCATCCTGGTCTTCTAAAACTGAGCAACACAGTTCCTGAGACCTGAACCTTCTTTTCCTTGCATGGTTTTGACTCGTAGCCAAGCCAAGGCTCTTATCGACCACGCTAGCCGTCAACCACTTCCGTCCACCCCATCCGTGACCAAGCCTACAATGGAGTTCAACTCGGAGACTGAAAGAACTCCTGCCCGTCCAACCCCGCCGCAGACTCCCATTGTCCAAGAAGGGGACCAAGACTTCGAGCGATTCTTGGACCTCAATGTCAAGGCCTTGCAACACTATCTCGCGCATAGCCGAACGCGGGACTCCTTGGGCAATCCGATCTATGGAATGCCAACCTCCCTTATCGCGACTACGGCTGTATCGACAACATCCATAGTTCAACCTTCGGACATTCAAGCCATCGCTTTGACCACTGACCAGACTTTGACCAATCCTCCAGGTGTGGCCTCTCCCTCTATCATTGGGCCCACTTCCACCGGGGTTCCGGCCCCTTGTCAACCCCAACCCGCTCAACCGCTATCCACTCCTTTTCAAAACCTTATCGTCTCTATCCCACCTACCTTGGCCCCTATCAACACCAGAGTGGCTTCTTATCCCTCGGCCCCCGTTACCACAGTCCAACCTCTCGTGGCAACAACGGGCCCAGCTATGTCTTCTAACCAACCACCTTTAGCCTTCACCTCTACCCCCGCGATTAGTCATCCGTATATTCTACAACTGACTATGTCGCACGCCTCCTCTAACCTCTTCCAAGCGCCCTACAACTTAGGGGGTGCGCAACCCGTCAATCCATCGGCAGACATCATTAAGATGCTGATGGATAAGATGACCAGTCTTGAGACCTCTGTTTCTGGCTCGCGCAACACTCTTTCATACGAGCAGATCTACAACGAGCCCATTCATCCTTCTATCCCAATTAGACCATATCCTAGCCAGTGGGAGCTTCTGAAGTTTTCTCACTTTCAAAACAAGGAAGACCCACAACAACACTTACGGGCATTCAGACATGCCTGCTACCTCATTGGCCATGATGATGCGTTACTCTTACGCATGTTTCCTATGTCTCTCTCGAGTGCTGCGCTTGACTGGTACAGCTCCCTTCCTAGTCATTCTCTCTTCTCATTCACACAATTGGCTCAGCTCTTCCTCGATCACTTTTCCATCAACATAACCAAGAAGGTCTCAATCACGGACCTCTATTCTATTCGGCAATTCGAGGACGAGTCCATAGCCGACTTCGTTGCTCGATGGAGAGGCCTTATCAACCAACTCTCCTTTTCCTTGCCTCAGGCCAAGCTTATTGAACTCTTTTCTCAAGCCTGTGCCCAACACATCTCTTCCATCCTGAGGGTTCAAACCTTCCGCACTTTTGACGAGGCCTTCACGATGGCCCAAAAACTTGAGTTGCGTGCCATCGAGGAGAACAAAGTCAAGTTGCGGAGTAAGAATCCCAGCTCTAAGACCAATGACTCTTCTTCTGCCAAGCCATCATCATCCAATTCTAAATCCAAGGCTTCAGCTAATGCTGTGGTTGTCAGACCATCTTCTTCGTCCAATCAGCCTGAGCCCTCTACATCTCAGAGCGCTACTCGGCAATTCCAGCAAAGATACGTGCAGCGACGATATACTCCTCTTGGAGAATCATATGCGTCTGTGATGGAAAAGCTTCTTAAACAGGGGGTCCTCAATCTCCCTCAAGCTCGACCTCCTCCGTAATTCGATCCCTCACACGCCATCCCCGCGTGGTATAGGGAGCAAGACTTCTGCAGCTTCCACCGTGTTAAGGGCCATGACACGGAGAACTACAAGACCTTTAAGAACATAATACAAGACATGCTTGAAAAGGGGGATCTCATCTTAGACAATCCAAATGCACCCCCTAATCAGGCCATTGACATCTTCAAACAACCTTTCCCCAATCATCCGCCAACTCAGAACAATGTCCAGACCTTAATTGACGACAATCATGAGCACAATATTCAGACAGTCAATACGGTCTCTCCTTTCGTCCCCAATCAACCTCTTGAGGTTAGTCCATCAATCAGTCCGTCACATGTGGGTGAGCCTCTCTCCCCGGCTAGTTCTCCATTGACCTCTCTCATCTTGGAGGATGCCTCAGCCTTACCAGCATAACCAGTCTCGCCATCCTCCTTTCTGCGGCCTCTGGAGGACCCGACCCTTCCTACTCCTCAGCCACAAGTGGAGGGCACCGTCATCCCTGCCCCTTACCCGCTGGAGGAGCCTCGCTCCCCAGTTTCTTCTCCACCCAGGGAAGAATCTGTCTACCCTTCATCTTCATCTAAATCTGTCATGACTTCACCACACCATGCGTCTAAGACCACTACTCCCATCTCATCTTCAACCTCGCAACCATCAACATCTTCCTCTCAGCCATTTTCTCGGTTAGTGGAGAAGATCGAACTTCTCCCTTTGAGGAAAGTGACGCCTCAGGTGTTGTGGGAGCGTCTTAAAGTCCTTCAACATACCCGCGCCCTTTCATCACATGCCACTAATCCTCCCCAGGTGGAATCTTGTCAGACTCTTGACAAAGACCAGACTCTCAAACCTCGACCAAACCCGTCCAAACCGAAGCCTGCATCTATCTCGTCCAAACCCATCAAGTCATTTGGCGTTCGTCCTATCTCCTCCCTCACTCACCCGCAAGTGAAGGTGGACTTAGGCTAGACCTCGACCAGTAGTAGTCTTCCAACCAAGGCGAAGAAGACTGCCAGACCACAGAAACGAACGTCTCCTTTTCCATCACCATTGCCATCCATTTTGGGCCCCCATCCTTCGACCTTGGCTAGCATCCTTCCCACTCCGGCCTTCAACCAAAACTCGTTGCCTCCTTTACTTCCTCTGCCTACCTCCAGTCGTCCCTCTCCTAAAAAGGCGGTATCAATCATCAAGAAAGAGCCATCTCCATCTGTCACCGCGCCATCAACCCATAAGGTGGTACGGAAACCTCTTCTAACCTCGCCTAAGCAAAAGTCACCAACCTCGCGCATATCAAATAGCACGGACCCTCTATTGGGCTCATACTCGTCGATATTGCGCCGACTTCTCCAGACTTCTGACATAACCCTTCCGCCCATCAAGCCTTTCCAACCTCTCGGGTCCAAGCCCTCCTGGTTCGACGATACAAAAATTTGCTTATATCATCATGCACCAGGACACGACACCAAGACTTGTTGTGCCCTCAAGGCCGTCATTCACCGCCACATGGAGAAAGACACTCTGCTCCTTGAGGACACTCTTGACCAGACCCCGACTCCTTCCTGTCCAACTTCTTCAAACACGTCAACATCTCACCAGCAAGACATGACCCCTTCTTCACCTCCCATTTTCGAAATCAATGCCATCCGTATAACCACTAGATCGCAAAAGGACAAGGCCAAGGAAAAAGCTGCCATTCCTTGGACCTATCCCTTCGTCAAGCCACCCATTGTGCCCAAGCCTAAAATTTCTATCCTTGGCGCATCCCAACCTTCTTCGTCTTCCTCTTCTGGGCCAATTCACGACTCCATGCTGAAGCAGCTTCACCAGACACCTGTGAAGATGTCTCTTTACGACCTTATCCAAACTTTGCCTCAGCACCGTCAAGCCCTTATCCAAGCCTTGCAGGCAGCGGAGGTCCAACCCGAGGACCCCCAACCACTCGCTGCCCTCGTCCATTCCTTGTCTCCTGTCGCTTCCATCACATTCAGCGATTCTGAGATTCCCACATCTAACACGGAAGATCAGGACGCCGCCCTCTTCATCACTGCCTATGTTGATCGGACACGCATTAAACGCATTATGATCGACAGCGGCGCTAGCATCAACATAATCTCTATCCACGCCTTTGATCAGCTGGCTCTTCCCCAGAACTGCATCTCCAAAACTGACGCGATCTTATGCTCTTTCAATGACACCATCACCATGACCATTGGCACAGTCATCCTCCACATTCGCGTTGGTCCACGCACAGTCCCGGAGCTCTTCTATATCATCGAAGGAGAGTTTCAATATAACCTTCTACTGGGCTGACCTTGGATCCGTGCCATGGCCTGTATACCCTCCACCCTGCACCGTTGTGTGAAGTTCGAGCATGACGGGCAAGTCCACACCATCCCCGCTGACCCTTCACCCTTCAAGACTTGCAACACCACCTACCATCCTAATGACGTCCTCATTCCCATCAAGCCATCCACTCCGGCACTGCCTCCATCTGTGAAAGCTTCGACCAGTTCGCAATCGGCGGTTGCCCTCACCCCTCCTCTTCAAGCGCCGACCAAAGACCCCATGGAAGACATCTTCCAATGATTATCGCTTGGGGAATATCACTTGTTGACCCTCGACATGTTCCAAACTCCGCAAGAGTATGGACGCCTTCACCTCAGTCCTAATTACGACCATCAGATCGGGACGGTCTTACCTTATGGTCCTCCTCACTTCCAAACCAACTTTGTCTATGGGGGGCTTAACCAAGCTCCTACCAACGGCACTTCCCTCTCTTCACCCCAACCTTTCACATCTGACTTCTCATTTCTTGGCAACCCTGCCTTTGCACACACTTACCTTCACAGGTGTGCATGGAAGGGTTTTGGTTTCAGACGTTATGAGCAGGGCTCCCATCAGCCCATCGAGCCGCTCAATGATCATGACGCTAAGAAATGGTATGGCCTAGGATATCATGACCCCACTCAGGCTCCTTTCGACCTTTGTCCCAAACCAACCACTGACCAATCTCTTCCAGACTCGCCCATTTCTCCTTCGTCACCTACGGAGTCAGTGGTTTCCATCCCTCCTAGTTTTTTTTTTCCATAAACACCATCCGCCTGGAACCCCTGACCTATCAGCTCAATGGGGTGCCCAAGTCTCTCCCTCTCATCTTTCCTAGCATGGTAGAGGATGAGTCGGCAACCATTCACACTGTCCACTGTGTTGACGATGACACCATCCTTTCCTACATGGGTGCCGATGACTCTTTCATCCAGCGTTTCCTCTCTTCCGAGACCCAGGTTATGTTAAATGAATCCACCATTGACATCAACCTCCCTTCTTCTTTCGATGTTCCTCACGTCTTAAAGATTGGCCAATCTTTAGACGCTCAGGAGCAGCTTGACTATGCCTAATTCCTTTCCAACCATAGCAAGGCCTTTGCCTGGACTTACAGCGACATGCCTGGCATCGACCCCACCATTGCTACCCATAACATTGTCACCAAACCAGAGGCTAAGCCTGTTAGGCAGAAGCTTCGAAAGATGCATCCTCGCGTTGCGCTTCTTGTCAAAGAGGAGCTTCAGTGCCTTCTTTCTGTCTCCTTCATCCAACCCATCGATTATCCACAGTGGGTCTCTAACATCGTCCTAGTTACTAAAGCAACTGGGGGGATTCGGATCTGCACAGACTATCACGACCTTAACCTAGCCTGTCCCAAAGATGACTTTCCTCTTCCTAACATTGACCAGCTTGTTGATCTCACGGCCGGCCATGAGATGCTATCTCTCATGGACGGGTTTTCAGGATACAATCAAATCCTGATCGCATCGGAAGACCAGCACAAGACTACCTTTATCACCCCATGGGGGACTTTCTATTATCGAGTCATGCCTTTCGGCCTGAAAAATGCTGGTGCCACTTATCAGCGCGCCATGACCTACATTTTCCATGATCTCCTCCACAAAATCATGGAGGACTATGTGGATGACCTTCTCAGTAAGTCCAAGCTTTTCCGCGACCACTTGACCATTCTCACAATCATCTTCTCTCGCCTCCTTCAATACAATGTCCGCCTCAACCCCAAGAAGTGTGTCTTTGGGGTCCTCTCAGGCAAACTTCTCGGCTTCATCATTTCCTTCCATGGTATCGAGATAGATCTCGCTAAGATCCGCACTATCCTCGAAATGCCACCCCCGACCAATCTCAAGTAGCTTCGCAGTCTACAAGGGAAGCTCCAGTCCATTCGTCATTTCATCTCGCAGCTTTCAGACCGCTGCCAACCTTTTCATCACCTCCTTAAGAAAGACGTCTCCTTTAAATGGGATAAGGGCTGTCAAGAGGCTTTTGAAGCCCTCAAAAGCTATCTAGTCTCTCCACCAGTCCTCATTCCACCTAAGGACGACCAACCCTTCTACCTTTATATCTCTACTACCAACCATTCGTTAGGTGCCATGATCGCGCACCGAGACGAGCATCATCACGAGCAAGCGGTTTACTACATCAGCCGAACACTGGTCGACTATGAAACTCGGTATACTCATACCATTAGTCTTTTCTGCTACCAAGCTCCGCCACTATCTTCTCAACCACAAAACCTTTGTCGTCACTCACACCGACCCTCTCAAGTACATGCACTCCAAGCCATATCAGAATCAACGTATGGCTCGGTGGCTCATGCTGCTTGCTGAGTTTGACTTTGAATTCATCCAACAGAAATATATCAAGGGGCAAACCATCACTGACCAACTGGCAGATGCCCCTCTTCTCGACAACCAACCTTCACACTATGAGTTCCCTGACGAGTCTATCGCTACCCTTTCCACCGATGACACCGTCTACCAGATGACTATGTTCTTTGATGGCTCTAAATGTCAACTCGGTGGGGGTGCAGGGGTCATCCTCATCCCACTCGACGGGGAGCCCATGCCTCTATCTTTCAAGCTTGACTTTGATTGTACCAATAATATGGCCGAATACGAGGCCTTAATTTTGGGACTTCAGACTGCCCTTTCTCTCCACATCAAGTCTATCAACATCTTCGGCGACTCGCAGCTCGTCGTTAATCAAGTTAACGGTTCATATCTCTGTAAAAACAAAGTTTTACAGAGGTATAAGAATCGTGATGACATTCTTTTGGCATCTTTTGACCATTACCTCTTGCAGACTGTTCCATGCTCTACGAACAAGTTTGCCGACACCATGGCTTCTCTTGCTTCGCATATCCCGTCTTCATCATCATCATCCTGCCTTTTTGTCACAGTGCATCGCGTACCTTTGCCTTCATACATCTCTCCTCACATCGACCATATCAACACTGTCAATTCTAGCCCACAAGATGACTGGTATAAGCAACTTGTGGACTACTTGTCTCTTTCTGTCACTCCTCCCAACCTCTCTAGCAATGCGCGGGGAGCTTTTATCAAGCACACAGCTCGCTATACCATGCTAGGAGGCCTTCTCTATAAGTGAGGCTTCGATGGTCTCCTTCTTCACTGTCTAACCTCCGCTGAAGCTTCTCATGCCTAAAGCAAGTCCACGACGGGATTTGTGGTGGACACTTCAGTGGAAACTCGGTTGCCAAGCGCATCCTTCACCTGGGTTATTATTGGCCCACCCTTCATCAAGACTATAGCGATTATGTTCAGCATTGCATCAAGTGTCAGCAGCACTCTAACTTGCTTCATCTCCCCAGCCATGCCTTGCAAGTTGCTCAGGATTTTTGGCCTTTCTCTCAGTGGGGCTTGGATCTCATCGGTGAGATCAACCCTCACTCGTCTCTTCGTCATCAGTCCATCATCACTGCCACTGAGTATTTCACCAAGTGGGTGGAAGCCATTCCTCTTGTCTCCACAAAAGCTGACAAAATTGTCGACTTCATCAGCAGCCACATCATCTGTCGTTTCGGTGTCCCTCACAAAATCATCACCGACAATGGCAAGTCCTTCAAAAACAAGACTGTCCAAAAACTATGCGACTCATTTGGCATCAAACTCAGCTTTTCTTCGCCTTACTACCCACAAGCAAATGGGCAGGCCGAGGCTTCCAACAAAATTCTCACCAAAATTCTCATGAAGGTGGTCGACGATACAGGAAGGGATTGGCACGTTCATATCCCCTTCGCTTTATGGGCCTACCGCACTAGCATCTGAACCTCTACGGGTGCTACTCCCTTTTCTCTCGTGTATGGAACAGAGGCTGTCTTACCTCTCGAAGTACAAGTCCCGTCTCTCCGCATCTCCCTGCATGGCATTCTCTCCAACGACGACTTTCGTCAAGATCGCTTAGCTCAACTTGAGTTACTCGATGAGCACCATCTGGCTGCCCTTAATCATCTCCATGTCTACCAAAGTCGCATAAAGCGGGCCTATGACAAAAATCTGTGAGAACGAGATTTCAACATCAGAGACCTCATCCTCAAAGAGAATCAGCACGTGACCAATATGGAGCGAAGTAAATGAGGCAAATTCGCCCCCAATTGGCTTGGACCTTTTATCATCACGCACAAGTATGGGTCAGGGACTTATCGTCTATCTTCCCTCGACGGACGGCCAGAACTTGAGCCTCTTAATGCGTTGCATCTTCGACCTTTCTTCTGTTAGTCGAGTACTCATCTACTTGACACGTAACTTGAGCTCATCCCTTGAGCAATCCTCCTCCTCTTAATCCTCATTCCTTTCAACCCTATTCCTCTTAACAAGTCCTCTACAACCCTTTTAGGATGCAGTGATGCTTTGTCCTAATAAAAGGGGCGTCCTTGAGCTTCTACAGTCTTGTCCGTGACTCTCATTTCTATCAACAATCAAAATCAAGATGTCAAAACATATCCATGGTCACTATATCAAGTCAAATCAAAAAGACAGACTGATCCCTCGAAGGACAACTGTACTATCATTGTTGTATTACTAGACTGATCCCTTGAAGGACAGCTAGGCCAACTTTTCAAACATTATCAAGCAAAAATATAGACCACTCCCTCGAAGGATGGCTATGACTAATCTGGCAATAAACAACACTATTTTAGAAGCTTCCCGCATTGATCAGCTTCGCAACCTGACCATTACATCAAATGACATCTCTATGCAGGCTTCCCGCATTGATCAGTCTACGCAAAAAAAAAAAAAAAAAAAAAACAAAAACAAAAACGAGTCACGAACATTGGCTTGTAGTTGTCTCAGGGTCTCCTATAAAAGGGGCAAGGTTATTCTTGCTCTTAAACTGGGTTACCCTATCCTCCTCCTATCACCGGCTCAAGGGACTTCGAGCTCACTTTAATGTCAAAGTGATTCGATTACCGTTCTAACTCAACACTGGTCAACGACGCATTGCATGAACGGGGCTTTTGTTCTAACAACCCCTATCTGTACTTCCTTTCTGGTCCTTGTCAATGAAAGGGCAATTTGCCTTTCACCTTTTCTCTACACTTTGGTCACGCTTTGGCCAAGTCAATTGTCGACTCATCCTTAAACCAAGCCAACATCAACATTTTTCAAACCAGCCTCGACATTTTCAACATGGCATCAGGCATCATCCTAGACCATTTCACATAGTTTCTATGGACACCAATACACATGGAAACTATCAACCAGACTCAATTTATGTTAAGCATAAACCAATACTTGCTGAAACATAAATAGACCTTCATTCATTTTTAGCATACATCCATCGCGACTATGGAAACTTGCTAGGGATGAAAGACTCTCGACCAATTCTACAGAATACACTATCTGTAGGATCTTTTTCTCCTCATCTTACCCTCATCATTTCGACGCTTGACCACATCTCATCATCAACCAATCTTCTCAATTCGTCTGAACTACATTGGTCTGAGGCCCTATGACCAGGGCTATGTAGGCAGCACTCAGATACCCCATCTTCTGAGGTTAGCTCGACCACCCCCGTTTGTTCATCTCTATGATGGACAAACCTTCTCTTCTTTGACTCTTATCACGCCCAACTTCGTCACCTTTGACCAAGACCTTTGACCAAGACCAATCATCGACTTTGACCAAGACCAATCAATCCCTCTGATCCTCCCTCCCTTTTAGGGAGAACTACATCGGCCTGAGGCCCTGTCATAAGGGCTATGTAGGCAGCACTCAGTTGACACGGGGTCTTCTGGGGTTAGCTCAGCCGCATCCTTTCGTCCATCCATCCTCTTGACCAATGACCATTGGAGATCATGCCTATCTCCTTTGACCTCGACCACTTCCAAGACAGCGTGTTGCCTTGGTTGTCTTTGCGTGTGTGCTATTCCACGGCTGGTTAGCAGAATTGTCCACAGACTTTTTTTGACCCTTCACAAGTATAGGATCGCGAGCCCGTTGATCCCTACTACTTGTGGCTTTTTCGTGTTTTTGGGAGCACTTCCTGAGCCCTGGATACCTGGGACACGATGACCATTTGGAGCTTCAGCTTAGATTGAGTGACCCGATCAGCAGACGACTAAATGCTGGGGCCCGGTTACTTCAATTTTGGCACTCCTCGACCCTTGACATGCAACAATTTGACCTAACCCTCTTGTGAAGTGGACTATGCGCAATCTCGACTATGGTAGCGTTTTCACTCACTCTCTTCTATCCATTTCTCTGTCAAATCGACACTCGATCTTCGGTTCCCTTCTCTCGACTATCGCTTTGAGGGGGGGAACACCTCATCCTTTTTCTGGGGCAACCAACTCCTATTTTTGTCTTGCAGTTCGTCTAGAACAACCAACAAGACAAAAAGGGGCAAATGTAGACACCGCAAACGTGTCTGCACCTTGGTTCTCCCTCTTGGTCCTTTCTCCCTCCTAGTCCTCCTTGGTCCCTAACCCACCTAAGTCTTATTAATTGGAAATAAACATCTATTTTTAATTAAATAAGGCCCCCTTTCCACCCTACCCTTGCCACCTTGGATCCTCCCTTGAATCCCTCCACCTTCCCCCTAGCATTTATTAGGCCAAATCTCTCCATTATATCCCCCCTCGTCCATTTTGGCATCCTTGTGACCGTTCTTCCCATGACCCCTCACCCGACAGCGTGCAAGAATGGGCAGAGGCTACTTTTAGCCTCTGTGCCCATCCTGCGACCGCCGACGTTGGCGACCCTTCGGCCGACGTCGGTGAAACTGCCGGCGTCGGCAGCCTTCATTATCCCTTTCTGCATCCGTTGTAGCCCCTAGACTCTTGAGCTTGAAAATAGACTTCTCTCGGTGCTTTGGCTTTCGTCTCTCCTCTGTCTTGACCTTATGCAGCAGCAGCAATAGGTGAAAAGGCTCTGGATCAGGTATTCTCTTCTTGCAACAAGTCTTCTATGGCTCCAGCAACATCTTCTCCTCTCTTCATTCAGCAAGCTAAAAGGTAAGCAAGTCTGGTTTTTTATTTCATTTGTTTAGTATTCAGTAATCTATCCTATTTGTTGTCTTCTACTCCCTCTGTCCTTCCCCCTGAGAGGCTGCAAAGCCTTCTCAGGCCCTGTCCTCTGTGAATCCTCCTCTTCCCTGTCCTCTGTGTCTCTTCCTCTTCCCTATCCCTCTGCCAAGAAGACCTTGCATCAGGCACCCAACCAGAACCAGACCACCCCCCAGTCCATCCAAACTTGTCTCCGTTCAGTCTCAGACCCGTCCACAGTCCAGAAAGCAACTCAGACCTGACTACAGGCCACAACCCCGACCGACGCCGATCACTTCCCCAACTGACGTCGGCAGGATAGCCGACGCCGGCAGATCAGCTAACCGACGCCGGCGACATTTCCGACCTCGGCGACTGTCTTCAGCCCAACAGCTCCTTCAGGTAATCATTTTATTTTCTTCTTTCCTTTCTAATTTCTTTGTCACTTCTGTATTCTGGCATTCTATCTTTTATCAGTCACTTATCTCATCAAAATAGTGGGTTGACCTCCCTTAAGGAAGTTTTTACACTTCCGGGAACAAGCTTTTGCTTGGCAACCCATTGCCTATCTATCTAACGTTTTCTTGTCCAAGTTTCTTTTTTCTTGCAGGTGTCATTCCTCCACAGCCAAAGAGGAGTGCTCACAAGCGTCTGGATTTACGGTGCGCAATCTTTAGTCCAGGTACTTCCCAAGCCTTGTCCATTACTTTCTTTTAGTTTCTTTCTTTTAAGTCTGAAAAGAAAATTTGAGGTAGAAATAATGTTTTTATGATTTACCTCTCTAATTACTAAAGGAATTAAAACCTCTTGGAGATAATGTTTTGGCACACTTATCTATTAAAATTATTTAAAATGTTTCTATTGTCATTCAATCTTACACGCTAGATATGGTTGTTCAAGCCTACTCAAGATTAAGTGAAACTTTGGATTACCTCTAGGCCTATGGGTTAGTTATAGCAGAGGTAAACCTCTAGGTCAAAGGTATATCTCCCTTTATTTTTGTCTTAAACTCACACAATACACTATATTAATAAATTGGGGGTGAAAAGGAAAAAAATAAATATAATTTAAACATATACTAATGAGGTGATACACCAAAATATTAGTCCACAAACACACTTGCATATGTACTAAGGATGAAGACCACCAACACTAACTTAAACTCTATGGAATTATAGAATTAGTATTTATAATATAGGTAGATTTTTATTCACATCTATAGGTGGGTGAAAATAAGGTCTGACACTAGACACTAATAGTCCCTCTCATACTTCAAGACACACTCAAAAAATAGATACACTTTATGAGAACTATTACAAGAGATATCCATCACACAAAACATACAAGGGAAACATAGAATAAAGAAAAAATATTCATCACTTAACATCTAAGTACACCATTTAACACACTTAGTCAAGATGTTTTAGAGATAAAACCAACTTTAGATTTCTTATTTAAAATCAAAACAAGTTCCCAAACTAGTAGGGCTTTGCCATACTAGGTGTGTACTAGAAATAATTACTATAGAGCAAAGGATAAGAAAGAGAAGAAGAGAAGTGGAAGGATCAAAAGTTAATGTGTCAAGATATGAAAAATAGTTACAAATTTAGAGAATGAGGTGGAAAATAAGTCAAGAGGTGATCTTGTAAAATTTTCCATCTGAATTACACAATTCTCCTTTGAGTTGGCATAAGGGCACTTCAACTTCCTCTTTGAAATTATATTGATGATGAGGACTTCAATTGACTAATTAAAATTACCATAATGGGATTTTAAAAATGTATATATCTTAAAAATTTTGAAACAATATTAAACTAACCATCATATTCTCCTCATCTGATAGCCTCTCATACACCACTTGTCATCCATTGTCTAACAACCACTCACTAGCCCTTCTAGGTTTGTCTTCAAAATTTTCATTCAATTGACCTATAATTTCTCAAGATAAGGTATTTAATATGTGTTATACACATGTATAATATAATTTTTTCCTTTGGTCAATAAAATATACCTCAATAAAATCTACATAACACTTCTCACTTCTCAACCTTGATAATCACATTACTTTTTCACTATCTCGCTTGGACTGCCTATAATGAATGGACTCACAAAGATGTTTCCATGCTTGTATATTTTTAGAGATTAGTATGGAGAATTTAAAAAGTATCTAAATACATATTTTAATGACTCTCATTCAATAAGTCCTTCTACACCTATGGATTACATCATAACCTATAAAAAACTTAGAATTGGTCCTAGCTATGTAATAAATAATATAAAATAATTGGCTAGTGAGGAGGCTAGAAGAGTAAAAAACAATTTTTAAACAATTACCAATTGATTTAACTAATTATATATGTACCTCCACTCATATTTTCTCCATTAGGTTAGAAATAGGGTTTTCAAAAGGTTTTAGGTGACTAGGACTGTTAATGATGATTCATAAAAAATAGATGTGTAAATAAAAAAATCCAATTAAATAAACATAATAACCCCATTAAACTATTATAAACTCCTTAGGTCACTATGTAGTCCCTCTGTACAGGTATGAGTAAAATAAGTTGTCCTATAGAGCTCCTTCTTGAATTTTGAGTAGGTCTGATAGAGATTTGTGTTAAAATGGCCAACTTGGTGATATTATCTAAAAAAAATGGTTCAAACCTATCTTCAAATCCCCTTGAATATTATAAAAGTGATTAGTAATTTCATGTGGTTATACAAGTGAAGTTGTAAGTCATTAGATGTCATGCTTAGTTTTAGGCCTAATAGGCCCAACTATGCTTTCTAAGTATTTGATCACCTGTATGTGGTCCTAATGGATGTGGAGTGTTATAATGCTTAGTTAATTTTTATACCAACCTTGTATCTCATTAAAAAATGTGTCCCCATCTCTTTCGATTCATATTTCCTCATCAATGTGTCATATTTATAGGTTGACTTGCAAAAATTTGATATAGAGTATCCTGATGAGTTGGAAAAACTCTCCAAATCCTCAATTAGTCCATAAAAATAGTGGAGTGTCCTTTTTTTGAGATAGAACAAATGGAATCTCCCCTATTTGTCTAGACTAATTGAATATTTTCAGAGTTTTTAATTTTAAAACTAGATTTAACCCCTTAGATAAATCAAATAGGTTTTTGAATAAACTAAATTCTAAAATTCTCAATTCCTTGAGTAAAATATAATTTTTTATGTAATTATAAATTTCCCAATTAAATATAAATATGAAATGGATTTAATATTCAAGAACCAAACCTGAGTGAATAATAACTCAAAAAGTATGATTCTTCATTCAAATTGATTCGTGAATAAAAGTAATTAGGCCCCTGCTAATAAATATTATTTTTATTCAAAATGAATTTTAAAAATATAATAAATCATTTTCCAAAATTTAATTAAAATGAATTGACTTTTAAATTTGAATGTAAATTATTTGAACAATGTTGAATATGAGTGTTTCAAAAAATCATACAACTTTATTGCTTAGTTAAATCATTCCATTCATATTTTTATCTCCTTTCAGATAGTATCTTATCCAATTTCCCATAATTAAATTCTAGATATCAATGCATAACTTAAAACTGATATCTATTGCTAAAATAATGAAAAACTAAGAAAATAGAGACAAGAGATTATTTATGAGGTTCACCAATTGGCTACGTCTATGGGTTCATTTAAACCATTTCATTATAAACAAGACATAAATATAGAATTTAAAATTTACATCCTTGTATGGTTTTATAAAACTTGCATCTCTGTGTGATATGAAAAACTTATTCTATAGCATGTAAACTTTCTTCTCTTCAACCAAAATAATATATGCAAGTGATTATAACTATTTTTAATGGGATAATTAACTCTCTAAAATATGGGAAAAATACTCTTAAAGTATTTATAAAAAATATCCTTGGCTTTACAAATCTCTGTAATTTATATAGGATAATAAAATATTGGGAGTAGACAAAATTATCCTCAATAGACTATTCAAAAATTTTACCTCTATTAAAATAAACATAGTCAATTCTCTAAATTTAATACCTATGTTTTCAATCATAATATCCCTTCACATGTATGGACTATCCCTAATTGAAAATCTCGATACCATTCTTTCTATTTTAAAAATATTCAACCTATATCCATATTTGTTGGCTTTCCACTCTTTGTAAGCTACTCTAGAATAATCAAAATTCTCAATATATAAAAAATTGATATATAACTAATGTTGGCTAAAAAAAAATCCATTTTTGGCTTAAGTACGTTTAAACACTGAATAAACTACATGCATTTAATAAAAGAATAAAATCCCATATTTATATGGAGGTTTTGATGCCATGCTTTATAAATCACTTATCAGAAATAAAACCAATTCATAACCTTCCATTTAATTCACTGACCATGTAAATGGTAAGTGGAAGACCCACATGGAGAAAAAGGTGGGTAGCATGCATGTTAAGAGTTTGTTTAAACACCAATAGGTAAGAGGAAATGTTTAATTAAATTTGGACTTTAGTTTTAAAAAAACATATCTCATTTAACACTAAATTCACCCCCCCCCCCCCATGAAAAATGGAATGGAATTCCATGTGGGAAAGGTAATGTGGGGTAAGAGTTTATTTGGAACTTAAGTTTATAAAATACAAAAACATGTTCAATATAAAAAAAACCCTTATAACTTTCCACGTGGGAGTGGGGTGAATTACATGAATAAAGTTTAATTTGGGATATTAGGATTTAATTATCCAATGTCTTAATAAAACTATAAAATAGGATATTTAAATTGGAATTTAATTAAATTTGAGTTTAGTATCCCATGGTTATTAATAACCATAATAAAATAGGATATTAACAATATTTTAAAAATGGAGGAATTATAGTGGAAATAATTGGATCTATGGAAGGAATAAATAAAAAGATATATTAGAATATCTCGATGACATAAATATAATTATATGTTAAATTTGGTAACATTGGATTTTGAATGGTTATAGGGTAATGTGGGTAAATGGCTGATTTGGTCCCACATCTACAACACAACACCCATTAGCAACATAATAAAATAATTTCAATATAAAAGTAATTGTATGAACTCTTTAAATTTTTACCACATGTCAATTTTACATTATGACACTTGTCCTTTCCACATTTTTTCAAGCCATATGAAAATATTCTAGATCAAACCTCCCCAATAAGAGGCTTTTGGTCCTCGAAAGTCCAAATAATCCAACTGATCCAAAAGATCTCAATAATTTCTATTTTTCGCTGTTGACAATTTTCTTGCATCGATTCCAAACATACAAGAGCAAAAAATAATAAACTAAGGAGTTATGAACTTAATCTATCAAAATGATGCAATAAAACTCCATTTGAAAAAATATCAGTGAAATAAGATGTTACAAAAAAAATTCATGCAAAAAGTCAACTGTCCAACTAAAATTGTAACTTGATTATGGAGAGTAAAATAAATTCTTTGCCCATTCTACCAAAATGACTTATTACCCAAAATAGTCACAAAATTTAAAATATTCTCTCAACCCTAGCACTACATAAAGGCTATGGTGTTCTCCTTATTATATCTAATATATCATACAAGGGAGATTATATGTTGCATACCAAATGACTTCATAGATTACCTATGTACAAATGTACCCTATTAAACTTGTCAATAAATGAACATCTATATATTTGTATTTATAAACATTGCCCAAGATATAGTTGGAGTTATATGTATAAGTATAAAAAAATGCAAGTAATTTATTCATCCTAAGGTTACCAAGATACAATATGAACAAATAAGATACTCTTTAAAAATTCACAAACTCTAAAAGTAACTATAAGCAAACTATCATATAAAAGTGAGGAGAAAACCAAGATTTTTTAAACTATCTCAAGGTTTCCTCACTATTAAGTACTCTCTGATTCATACTTCTAAAACTCATTCAACTGAGTTAGTTTCCCAATAATCTTATCAAAATGGAAAACTAAAATAAGAGATAGCAATAACATCCTTCCACAACACCAAGATTATCAAAATTCATTTCTAAACCAAATAATTAGGATTTTTCCTAAAATAGTGTTTTGAAGTGAAACTAAGCATACTACTCAATACTATAGTAATGCTTTATCAAAAATATTCAATTAAACCATTGTATCCATAATGGTTATTCCTTCTTCATTGTTTTTACAACTGAATAGGAGGTTTCATCAGTTAAACTCTATCTTATGAGAGTTAGATTATCTTTTTTCAAAAATAATTTCAAACAAAGACATATTTTACTCCCAAAGCAACCTTACACAAAGGATTCAACAAAAATGTACAAAAATAGTTACATTTGAAAATAATTTATACCTATAAAGAAGCTATGAAGTGCACCTATTGAGGACTAATTGACATATTTTTAGTGTCCTAAAAAACTTCCTATTTTCTTCTTGCAACTTTTAACAAAGCTGTGAAAACATAAACCAACTTATGAACAAATTAAAACTCAATCCATAAAGTGCAAAAACCTATTCACTATCCTAAACAATGCCTTATTTTCCATTTCCATATCTTATCATGGAATTTTTCTTTCCACTTGTTCCTATAGGCTTCCAAAATATTATTAGTCATCCAAAAATAAAGGCTACATAATAGGCTATCAAAGACCAAAATATTATGTCAATACCACTATGAAATTATATTTTCACCATACCTTATTTTGCCCTCTATGTAAGAATGGTAATATAACTTCAATGGATTCCTCTTAGATGTGCATCATAGAAAATGCCTTGAATTTTCTCTAAATTTTTGCCAAGAAATAAAGGTTGATCCTCTCTCAACACCATCTCACACCTCAAGTGACAATATGTTGTGTTCTTCATCCATGTTAATCATGTAAGGCTAGTGGTTTTAGAACCTTAGCTATTAAAAGTTTGTATTCTTTTAGTGAATTGGAACACCTTCAAATTTTCCTTTGAACTAGCCAACCTACATAATCAAATCAAATAGAAGAACAATACCAATATCTGATATCCAAAACTCCAAACTAAAGTATATAAACAACTGAAGCAAGTCCTATATCAACCTATTTTGAAACCAAAAATTGAACTAAAAACCAATTTTACCCCCTTAAAAAAATCAAATAGTTTTTAAAATAAATTAGATAATAAAATTCTCAATTCCTCGAGTCAAATAGAATTGGTTGTGGAATTCTCAATTTCTTGATTAAATAGAAATAGGAAATGGATTTAATATTCATGAACTAAACCTCAGTGAATAATAACTCAAGAAATATGAATCTTCATTCAAATTGATTTGTTAATAGTAATTATCCCATACTAATAAATACTACTTTTATTCAAAATGGAGATTAAAAATATAATAAGTCATTTTCCAAAATTTAATTAAAAGGAATTGACTTTTAAATCTGAATATAAACTATCTGAATAATTTTGAACATGAGTGTTTTGAAAAATCATACAAATCTATTACTTAGTTAAATCATTCCATTATTATTTTGTCTCCCTTCAAATAGTCTCTTATCTAATTTCCCATAATTAAATTCTAGATATCAATGAATAATTTGAAACTAATATTTATTAATGGAATAATGAAAAACTGTGAAAAATAGAGACAAGATATTATTTATAGGGTTCACCAATTGTCTACATCCCCAGGTTCATTTGAACCATTCCATTATAAAAAATATATAAATTTAAAATTTTCATCCCTATATGGTTTAATATAACTTGCAGCTTTGTGTGATATGAAGAACTCATCCTGTAGCATATAAATGTTCTTCTCTTCAACCAAAAGAATATATTTAAGTGCTTATAAATATCCTAAATGGGATAATTAATTCTCTCAACCAAAGGAAAAATAATCTAAAAGAATTTATAAAAAGATCCTTGGTTTTACAAATCTCTATAATTTATACAAGCTAAGAAAGGCTTGAGATCAGACAAAATTGGCCTCAATAGACTATTTAAAATTTTTGCCTCTATTAAAATAAACACAATCAATTCTCTAAATTTAATATACATGTTCTTCATGAAAAATAGACCTTCACTTGTATAGAATGCCCTTGCTTGAAAATCTTGAAACCATTCTCTCTCTATCAGAAATATTCAACTTGTATCCATCTTTGTTGGCATTTTGATCTCTGTAAGCTACCCTAGAATAATAAAAATCCTCAATATAAAAAGATTGACATATAGCCAATGTTGGCTAATAATTTTCTTTTTTTTCCTAAAGTAATAAAATAGATTACATGCATTTAATAAAGGAATAAAATCCCATATTATTAGGGAGGTTCCAAATCCATGCTTAATAAACCACTTATCTAAAACAAAACCAATGCATAACCTTCTATTTAATTTACCAACCATGCAAACAATAAGTGGAAGACCCACATGGGGAAAAAGGTTGTTAATGTGCATTTTAAGAGTTTTTTTAAATGTCAATAGTTAAGAGGATAATTTTTAATTAAATTTGGACTTTAGTTTAAAAAACATATCCCATTTAACACCAAATTCATCCCCTAGGAAAAGTGGAAGGGAATTCCACGTGGGAAAGGTAAAGTGGGGAAAGAGTTTATTTTTGAACTTGGTTTTTAAAATTAAAAAAACATATCCCATATAAAACAAAAACCCTTATAATTTTTCATGTGGGAGTGGGGTGAATTACATGGAATAAAGTTTAATTTGGGATATTAAGATTTAATTATCCAATGGCTTAATAAAACTATAAAATAAGATATTTAAATTGGAATTCAATTCAATTTGGATTTAATATTACATGGTTATTAATAACCATAATAAAATATAATATTAATAATATTTTGAAAATGGAGGAACTACGGTGGGAATAATTAGATATGTGGAAGGAATAATTAAAAAGACATATTATAATATCTCTGTGGCACTAATAGAATTATATGTCAAATTTGGTAACATTGGATGTTGAATGGTTATGGGGTAATGTGGGTAAATGTCCATTTTGGTCCTAAATCTACCATACAACACCCATTAGTAACATAATACAATAATTCTAATATAAAAAGTAATTAATCAACTCTTTATATTTTTTTCATGTGTCAATTTTCCATTACGACACTTGTCCTTTCCTAGTTTTTTCCAAACCATTTGAAAATCATATGGATAATTTTTCAACTCATTAGGATTCTCTATACCAAAATTTGGAAGCCATATCACATCTATAAAACCCTCAAACTTTAAAATTTTCAAGACTAGATTTTATGGTTGATGATTGTGCACATAATTTACTGAGTATGGGGTTAGAGCGTGTTTGATCAACCTTTCCTTACCCTATTTCCTTGATAATGAATATAAAATATAAATATATTATCATCACTATATAATTTACTCTTTAAGTGATCATTTAATTTACCCTTTCCATATTTTCCAGACCTTCACACTCCTTTTGACTAGGTTAGTCCATAGACTACAGTCAGACTATAGGTGTCTCATCTTAGGTAAATGAGATTCCTATAGGTGTCTTTAAACATTTTTTTCATGATCTGGGATCATTTTTAGGTCACCAATACCATATCATAGTTTTTAACTCACTCTTTCTTTGGGGTTATATCAATACTCAAACTACCTTTCTCCAATAACAGTTAGTTTATCTACTTAGTTAAAATATAGGTGTTTATTTGGGTAGAATTTGGTAGTTTCCTATTGGCGAATGTATTATTTAAAATTTTAATAAAATTATTGAATTATTATGAGGTTATCAAGGTGATATCATTCCTTAATTTAACTTATTTTGTAATAATGGATTTTTATTTCTATTTTAGTTAAGGGTTTATGTTAATAAAGTAGTAAATACAACAATAAATAAAGTCCTAATTTATGATACTATTTGTCATTTTTCACCTTTATAAAAATAATAATAAATAATAATAAATATAATTTATCTTGAAAAAATACTAAGATGGATGATATAGAGATTGGAAACAACTATGTAGGACTAAGAAGGTGTTGTAAACCTGAATTTGTCTTTCATTGGGTGAAAGGATAAGAACACTAAAAATTGGATGATTTGGTATCTAACATTATTTTCCATTCCTTCCATTATTCTCCAAACTGATCATAGAGACTTGAAATTTTTTTATTAGTTGTGTTGTGCTTGTGTGAATGTGCTTATGAAAAATTGGGCACTGGTTATCAAAGGAACTCACTGTGGAGTTGATTTTGTCTTCAAATCCTAACCCTCCATCATGCTTAATAAAATGATATTTGCATCACTTGAGAAAGAGTGGGGTTAGTGTGAAATATTTACTAAACATGCAATCTATACCTCTCGTGTGATAATGTTGCTTACATACCAATACTATGAAGAGGGATCATACCATATGTAGTTCTCCCACCTAGTGTGCTTTGTAAAATAGTGTGATGTAGATGTAAATGCCAAATTGATAATGTTTGAGGTGGCTAGGGACTAGTATGAGGATTTTATTAGGTTTTTATCTATGTTGGGTGATTGTGTGCAAAGAATAGGGAAGTTTTCCTTAGTGCTTTGTTTGTATTCTTTCTTGTTTTGTAAGTTTAGTCACTTCCCTTGTAAATGAGATTTGAGTGGGATTTTATAGATAACAATTGGTCATGGGTCAGATGTATTCATTCTAGGTTGACCTAGTTGAATATAAGGACTAGATGAAAATGATTATTGGGGCTCAAAGTGAAAATGGATAGGACTACCAAAAAGTGGATACTTTGGTTTTTGACACTATAGTCCAAATGGGGTGCTCCTATCCTATAAGCTCAAGACTTGGGGGAATAAGATTATCATGAGGAATACTATTTGGCTAAGGTGGAATGATCATTTATAAGGTTATCGATGACTAGTAATGAATGAAAAGGTGTCTATAAGGGTCACAAAGTATTGTAAAATGGACCTATGAATGGGGTATCACAAGTCACACTCAAACTACCAATTTAGACATTTTATATGACTATATTTCCCCGCCCCCCACCCCATTTATTTTATTGATGAAACAAAGTGAAATACTAAGACAAAGGAAAAAAATAAAGCATACCTAAACTTACCCATAAGGGTGAAGCCCATGACAATGTATGATGTTGAGTGTATAAAGAGAGAGCATGATGTTAAGCATAAATCTACAATAGAAAAAAAGGAGTAGATTAGTTCTTACTAGACATGTTCTATCTAAAATAAGAATGTACAAAGGTTGGGTAAGAAAGAGAGGAAGATAAAGAAATAAATACACCTCATTGGGTACATGAACCAATACAAAACCTATTATGATTTTGATTTATGTTGAATGATGCTAAGTGATGTTGGGTATGTTGAGTATATGTTATACCAAGATTAATATCATGAATGGAGATGAGTGATCAATTCCCAAAATGTCTCTCAAGATTATAAAGGCTGGCCCTCTGGCTCCATCATCACCCACTATGTAGTGAATCTATGCGATCATGCATGTGTTAATCAATGTTTGGAATATTTTTCCAATGCCTATGAGTAGGTGGATCAAGAACACAAAGGATAGCTAGTCCTTTGGCTCCATCATTTCCCACTAAGTGTGAACTATGAACTAATACCAGTATGAATGTGTGTCATATGAGATGGCTCATGAACCCTATGAATGCTTTATAATTTGACAAATGTGGCATGGATAGCTAAATGTGTATCAAAACCCAAGCCAATCTTGGCCACTCTAAAATGTGGAGATTAGGCTTGTATAAAAGCAACTCCAAAATTGATAACTAGGCTTATATGAAACCCACTTTGAAATGATTCCAACCACCTACATATGTAATAAAGCATGAAATTACTAAGAATACCTAGGTAATACAATTAATTGGAAAGAAAATAAGGAAAATGTGCCATGCATACTTCCCTTAATCACTATTATTTATAACATGGATTATGATCTAGCATTTTTACTAACTACCTAATCTAAAACTAAAGATGAGATCCATCATGCCAAACATGATGCCCCTATATCTAGATAATATGAGTAAAAATGTATTGAAACTACTTAATCTGAACTAGACTATAGTTGAAAAAACTAGAATTGACCTTAATTTTCTATCTATTTCTAATGTTCTTGGGTTTTTGGTTATTTGGATAAGAACATCAAAAATTGGATAGTTTGTTATAGGGAACTATAGTTTGAATGGGGAAATTTTATTTGAAACTATTTTTTATTCATCATTATTTTTCTAGTTTATTCTACATGTTTTGAATTTTGATTACTATTTTGAGTGTTCTAAAAATGGATTTTAACTAATAGAGGGCTTTGATATATATGAAAAAGTCCCTATTTTTTTCCCCTATTTTGAGGGTAGGAGTGAAGACTTTGTAATGACTACCCTCAGAGGAAAGAGCCCTATAAATGTGTTATGCTATGAAATAATTGATATAACAATTATAATCGAAAAGATGTATCAAGATATAGCATAGTTTGTGTTGGATATTATTAGATCAATATGGGTATGCCTATATAGATGTAATAATGTAATAACATATGTAGTATACTAAACTAAAATTGGAAATATGGTTAGTTTTCAAAAATGAATGAAACATGATTCCATCATGGCATCCAAGAAGGAAATATAATGCACGATGTGGACCATGGCATTATAAATACCTGAGAAGCAAAAAACCAAACAAACACATGAGGCAAGAAGAAAAAATCATACAAAAGAGGTCAAGGGATTGAGAATTACAAAGGGACATGGGCACATGTCACTCAAACTAGGAAAAAAATCATATAAGGCATGTTCAAATGACTATATACACATATAATTGAAAACAATCAAGATTGGCATGAGGGCTATAAGGACATACAAGAGTAAAATAAAAATACATTGGAAAATGTCTTAAGACACACATAAATTAAAAAAAAAGGAACTAAAAAATACAATCACATCTAGCTACACAAATCAAAAAAATAAGGCATGTAAATACTTGAAATACTCTCACATCTAACTAATCAAAGCAATAAGTGAAAGTATACAAAACATGTAATACAAGACTAGGTAAATGTTAAGAAAAACATAAGTGTTATATAATAGTGAGTGATGATAGAATATTATATGAAATCTAGTAATTAATGCACATCATCATGATAACTATAGTGTGTGGTGTAGGAATGACATAACATGGATAGTGTAATCATGTAGAAGATGCCATTGGTAGGTAAATATGTTGATGTATGTCTCGAATGTAAAAGTATGATGCCCCATAAATGGGTAGAGGGAAGCAATCAAGGATATATGTGTCACTACAACACTCAAATAATATCAATTTAAGCATGGTAATGTAGATAAATAAAAAAACAATAATATATAATACCAAAATGTGAGTTTAACATGGTAGTAGAAATGTAAAGAATAGATAATGTATACAATTGAAATTTTTTTTGGTGTTTTAAGTTATTTTAATGATTTTTTATTTTGACATGTTATATTGTTTATGATATTTTGAAATAAGCTATGTAAAATTAATCATAAGGTAACTATGTAAAATAAATCAAAAATAAACTATGTATAAGTAAACTGAGAAATTATGTACAAGAAAGACTAAGAAGAAATGATACTAATCAATGAGTCTCATAAGAGAGTCCCTATCTTGGTGTCATATATCAAGGAGAGGGATCATGCATGATCATGAAGCATAATGGAAGGGATGAGACTATATTTGAAAGTTGTGTATGTTGTAAGTACTTTAAAATCTCTGTAGAGGAAATTGACTATGGGGTCCCCCTATAAATTTGAGAAATGGATGCAAATATGGGTCTCTTAAGGACCCATATGGTAGTAAAATAAGCTCTCAAAAAATTCACTCTATGTGTAGAGGCATGAGACCTCAATGATACTACTCCAGGTGTGAATATTGTAGCTAAAAACTATATAGAGTCTTGAAACTATTGCTAATGTAGTGGTCATTTTAAGAGAGGACTCCATGAAAGTGTATGAAATATCTATGATGATAGGGAGGGCTTTGACTATGTCTAAATCTCAACTAGAGGAAGAAATGTAACTGGTGGAGGATCTTAAACTAGTGACTATAGAGTAGGATATGGATCTAAAGTGGGGAGTGGTAACTCATATTAGACACCACCAACTATAACAACTTGATTATCATGAATGTATTTCTTGCATCTATGAATTTAAGAAGGTACTACATGAAGTTTTTGGATCCATGGTTGATAAAGTAACATGTCAATGAATTTTACACTAAGAATAATAGTAAATGGTGTGGCCACATGTGCTATAGAAACCTATAAGGGAAGTACATTCTCACCCAATGAACTCTATATGTGTCTACTAATCCACTGATAACAATGTCCATCAGGTGATATCTTGCTCTAAATATCCCAAATGCTAAAGTAATGTCATAGTGCACATGTTCACACTATATCTATTGTCTAAGAGAACACTATGAATGGGATGGTGACGAATGTAGGATTTGATAAAGAGTGAAAAGTAATCTAAATCTTTCTCAACTATCTCTTACTCTAAGAAGGAGATCAAAGGTCTAGTTGGAACTCTAGAATTATACACACTAATCATGTTCCTCAAAGGATGTGACTCAATTGAAGGCATATAGTATGTGGTTGGTGGAGGGTGTGCATGTATACATGGTGAACACATGATGTTCCCCCTCTCCTATTTAAAATGATATGGGAAATGATTTGAGAAATGTTTTAAATCCTTGTCCTATGTTTGATTTACCTGAGGAGGCTCAACTTGAGTGCTAAGATCGATAAGTTTACCATCTATCAAGTCCTATATTTTGTGTCATAAACTAATGAATCTATTCATTATGTGCCTTGGTGCCCTTTGAAAACTATATAATGCATTTTGATCATATTCACATGGAAGAGGCTTTTTCGTATAAACTTCTTGAACAGGAGGAAGAAATAAGAGTTTAAATTCTAATAGTTTTTGTAAGAATTTGGCTAGGGATATTGATAGATTGGTAAAGGCTTTTTGAGGAGGTGCTAATAAAAGCACTCATTGAGGGGGTTATAAATTGGAATCAACTATAGGTTGATTTTGAATTTTGCTATCATTAACCTTTAATTTAAATGGGACTTTATTGTTACTCTTCTTTGTTGTTTTTGATAGGCTTGTGTACTTGAGTTTGCCCATTGAAAGTAATTTGAATTCCCTATCCTTTAGTGTATGACATAACTCAATGAAGGATGATTTTTTTTTTGAACATTATTGATCTATGTAAAGCTAGTAGAAGACTCTATTTGAAAATATCTTTTAATTCTTGATCAGCCATGGGGTTAGTCATTTTAGCTAAGATAGTCATATATTTAAGAACATAATCTATGAGATGATCATTTGACCTTTGTTTCTATTGTGAAAATTGAGAATAAGAAACCTTGTCATATATATTAATATTAATATGAGATAATAATATGTTAGCTAAAGTATTTAATGCTTTGATCGACTAATTTGATAGACTATAGAACCATTGTAAAGCATAATCTTTTAAACTATGTGGAAACAGATTGGTTAGTAACCATTCATTTCGCACATAGTCCAATCATGCCACATGAAAATATCTCAAGTGTGACTTTTTATCACCCTTGACATCATATAGAGTGATCTTAGGTTGAATAAAACCTGGTGGTAAGGGTGTATAAGTAATATGGTGTGCCAATAGTGTATGAAGTAAAGCAAAAGAGTCTAAAGCCTATGTTGGTCTATATTCACCTTGCTAAAGATGTAACACCTTATATTGAAGATATTTTATCTCTTTCAAAATTTTATCCACATCATAAGGTGAAGATGTACTAGCCATAATTGGTGGTGCCACATAGGAAGGTTGGACTACTATAGGGGTTATTGAGACATAGTTACCCCTGTAGTGTCATTTATAGTTGTTTGTTATGTGGTTTAAGAGGATTTAATATTGTTTTATTTTTATTTCTATTCTTGTATTATTTTAAGAATATAATATTTCATATCAATATTTTTAGTTAAAAGATTTTGGCATTCCCTCTTATTAGTTTAATTAAAGCCGATATATTCAGTCATTATTTAAGTAGGTAAACAAAGTGAAAGTGGATTGAATTTTTTGTAATAAGTTTTAATAATAAAAATGTGATGGAAATAAAGTAACAAATAAAAGAAATGTAAAGTCCTAAAAATAAAAAACTAGAATATGCATAAAAAGGATACAAATCTCACTAGCATGTTAGGTGATACCTCCGAAAACATAGGGACCTAGTATATTCTACTAGGGTTTGAAAGAAATGATTTTGAAAATTACTATGGTGAATTTTAAAAATTAAATGTGAAATTATAATTTATATATTTAATAAAAATTATAAGAATATTGCTAAAATCAACAAGGAATTTTCCCTAGGGTTTTTATGCACAAACTAAGCATGTCAGGTTCACCAAATGATTTAACTTATTTGAGAGTAATGGATTTTCATTACTATTTTAGTTAAGGGCCTAGATTAATAAATCAATATAGAATATGGTAATAAATATAGTCCTAATTTGTGTAATTTTTTGTCTTTTTACCTTTTGAAAAATAACAATAAATAAGAATAAATATAAATTAGCTTGAAAATAGACTGAGACAACTAATATAGAGATCAAAAATAGCTATGAAGGATTGTGAAGGTGTCATAAACCTATATTAGGATTTCATTGGGTGAAAGGATAAAAGTGTTGAAAAGTGGATGCTTTTGTATTTGGTGCTATTTTTCATTCCTACTATTTTTGTCTAAAATAATCATAGAGACCTAAAAATTCTAGGTATTTATGATGTGCCTATGAACATTGATCACTGGTTGTTGATAAAACTCACTATAGAGATAATTTTGTCTTCAAACCCTAACTCTCCATCATTCTTGATAAAATGATATTTGAGTCACTTGGTAAAGTTAGTGGTTAGTGTGAAATATATACTAAATGTGCAATCCAAACACCTTGTATGGGCATGCTACCTACATACCAATACTCTGAAGAGGGATCAAGCCATATGTTGTTTTCCCTCCTAGTGTGCTTTGTACAATAGTGTGATGTGTATGTAAATGTCAAATTGATAATGTTTTAGGTGGCTAGGGACTGGTATGAGTATTTTATTATGTTTGTAGCTATGTTGGTGACTATGTGTAAAAAGTAGGGACGTTTTCCTTAGTGATTTGTTTATATTCTTGCTAGCTTTGTAAGTTTGGTAACCTCCCTTATAAATGAGATTTGAGTGGGTTTTTATAGGGAATAATTGGTCATGGGTCAAATGTATTCATGTTACGCTAACTCAATTAAGGATAAGGACCAAATGCAAATGACTGTTGGGGCTCAAAGTGCAAATGGATAAGCTCACCAAAAAGTGGATGCTTTAGTTTTTGGTGCTATAGTCCAAATGGGGCACTCCTATCCTATAGTCTTGGGATCTAGGGGAATGGGATTGGCATGGGGAATACTATATCTCTGAGGTGGAATAATCATTTATAAGGTTCTGTATGACTTTTAATGAGTGAAAAGGTGTTTATAATGGTTGTAAAAGCATGCAAAAAGGACTTATGGATGGGGTATCTCAAGCCACACTCAAACTAAAAATTTGGACATTTTATATGACTACATTCCTATAATCACCAGTTTATATTAACCAAATGTATTTTAAGTCTATTATTGCATTTTCAAATTCTAGACTCATTTGGGCCTCAAAGGCATTATAGCTCTCTGAACATCTTTGGTAAAAATTAGTTTGAGTTGCAAGTCACTCAACCTTCATTGTCTTAACCAAACCATCATTTATATGTAAAAAATGTGATCTTCCAAGGCCTTAACTACAAGTGGAAGGCCATTTAGGCTTACACAAGCTTCATAATCTCATACCATTTAATGACACTATACAAGACACAATTCATTTTAGAGAAGTTAAGGTAACAATATCCTCTAAGCAATCTTCTGACTCTACACCTTAGTGAGTGGAAAAAAATATTCATAACCATGTAGGTGACTTGAGCACTCCATTAAATTCCATTTCAAAGTCTCAATCCATTTGTGTTACCCTAAGAAACCTCTCACAACTTGAAACTCCAAACATCATCAGGACTCAGACCTTTATAGCATCCTTACTCTTGTTGGTCTCTATTTAAACTTGATTGTAGCAAAAGTTCCACTTTTGGAACCTATCTCTCTTCTCAATGGAAGTGTATGGAAACCTTGAATGTGTTACAACCTTAAATATGGTGGATACCTCTTTCATAACTTATATTACAACTTGAAATCCTCTCAAATCATTGGTATTCAATTTCTAAAGTATACAAATTAAGAATGCATATTACCTACATATGATAGTAAGAGACTAGGTCCATCCGGTCATGAAGATGCTCTACATGATCAACTGAGGTTAAAAAGACACATTAACCTTAGGATTGATGGAAAAAGCTTATTATCCTTTACTCTAACTCACTTATGAAGATATGAACTCTATAACTATGGAAATCCTATTATGTAGACCATTAAATGTCCTTTTTTAGCTTGAGTGATTTCCATATTAAATTGGCATCTTTTCATTTACAAAAATGACAACTAAAAATTTTATAACATAATATACATTGAATTACATTCTTACACACTTGTCCTTAGAAGGAAACCATATAAGTTCAATAAATTGGCTCAAAGATGACATAAAATGAGACTAGGACAGAATGACACATATGATCAAAGTAATACAAGCTATTTAACTTTATCTATGACCATGGTGGACACTTTAGGAACTAGGATACCTTATGACAAATTTTAAATTGCATGAGGGTTGACTTATTTGACCAAGGGGTCAAATTAGTCAACATTTTGGTAATTTATTAGGGGTAGCATGTTTGTTATGTTAAGGACCACTTGCTTTATCCTATCTATTGGGATATGGAATCACCTATACACCATATGAAACTAAAATTACTTTGAAAAGATATCAAAAACACACCAATCAGAAAATAAGAAATAAACACACAAGAAATAAGACACACACTTTTTTTCACATGAACACTTAGGGAAAATACAAATCAACTTATACATAAACTAACATGGATAAAACTCTTCCTCCTTTGATCAAAAGGGAAGATTGAAACAATTTTTTCTCCATGAAGTAAAAAATTGAATGAGGCATATTACATTTTAATATTTGGCATTTGTTTCTAGAACTCCTTCATGATGTTTGCCAATGTCCTTGGCATGATCCTCAATGCAACTATAGTTGGTGCAAGCCTATCACCTATGAATGTTATTTCTTATTTTAACTTAAAAGCCTCAATATTATCATGGTACTCCTTAACTAAGACTTCACACAATGATATCTCATCAAGGCATGTCTCTTTGACCTCCATAGTGTCTTAAATGAAAACAAACTCCCTATTAGCTATAAATTCATTAACTACCACTTCAATAAGATTGATACCTTAGGAGTTATCATTTTATACTTCAAAGACAAAATATTTTAAATTTGGATAGGAGGCATATGCCTTTAAAGGGCCTCAAATTCTCTACATACCTCATAGAATTTTATATGCTTTCAAAATATGATAATAGGAAGAAAACACCAACAATGTTTCTAATCTTTTGGACCATAGTCCCACTGGGAGTGCCAAAACTATTGTCACTAAATCATTCACCCTAGATATTATTGTTCAAAACTACTTTATATTGAGTAAACATTTTGGATTACCTTGAGGCCTGTGGGTTTCCTATAGTAAATGTAAACCTCTAGGTTAAAGGGATAGCTCCCTTTATTTGTCACTTAAGCTCACAAAGTACACTAGAATAGTCACTTGGGGGTAAAAAGGGAAGAAAGAAACAATATATAAATCTATACTAATGAGGTGACACACTAAATGATTAATCTACAAACACACTTGCATATGCACTAAGGATGAAGACTACCAATGCTAACATTAACTCTATGGCCATTCACCGTTAGTATTTATCATATATTCATATTTATATGTACATAAATAGGTGGGTGAAAATAATGTTTGATGTTAGACACTAATAGTCCCTCTCACACTTGAAGACACACTTAAAAAACATAGACACTCAATGAGACCTATTAGAAGAGATATCTATCACACAAAACATGCAAGGGAAAAATGGAAGTAAGAAGAACATATTAATCACTTAATATCAAATTACACCACTTAACACACTTAGGAAAGATATTTTAGAGATACAGTCATCTTCAAGGTGCCAAACCAATAGGGCTTCACCATACTAGGTGTGTACTAGATAAAATTGCCAAAATAGCTTTCATTTATAGAGCAAAAGAGAAGAGAGAGAAAAAGAGAAGTAAAAGAGTCACAAGTCCATGTGTCAATAGTTATAAATTGAGAGAATGAGATGGAAAAAATTCAAGAATTGATTTTGTAAAATTTCCCATCTGGATTGCATCATTCTCGTTTGATTTTTCATAGGGGCTCTTCACCTTCCTCTTTAAAACTCTCTTGATGATGAGGACTTAAATTTATTGATTAAGACTACCATATGGGGATTTGACACATTTTCACTATCTTAAAAATTTGGAAACAATATTAAAATATCCTTCATATGATCCTCAACTGATAGCCTCTCATGCACCACTTATCATCCATTATCTCACAACCACTCACTAGCCCTTATAGGTTTGTCCTCACATTTGTCATTTAATTGACCTGTAGTTGCTCAAGAGAAATGATTGAAGATGTGTTAGACACATTTATAATATATTTTTTTCTTTTTTAAAATCATATAGAACTCAATAAACTTGATACAATAGTTCTCACTTCTTAACCTTGACAATCACATTATTTTTTCATTATCTCACTTGGACTAGTAGAGAGGTTTCCATGTTTGTCTATGGTGAGAGATGAGTGTGGAGAGTTGAAAAAAGTATCTAAATGTTGGATAATTTTAAATTAATTCATTTTAGTTTCATATATGTTTCCTAATTATTGGATGAATTTCCTTGATATCCTAAGTGATAATGACAAATTGTGAAATATGATTATCTTAGTATGCTTGAAGTAGGCTTGGTTGATCTTTAGAGTATGACTATTTAAAAATGTTCAGGGATGAGTATCAAGTATTGATCATGTGAAATGGGTCATATAAGTGGTATTTTATTATTTTACTAGTTATGTACACACGTTTTTTTATCTAATTGATCATTATTTTCATTTAGACATTTTGGGTCTAGTGGTAGAAAATATGAGTAAGTAGTTTGTTGACATGACCATTGCCACATGTGGATGAGTCAAGGGGATTTGGTAACATGGTTATGATCATATTTTTAAATATATATTAATATATAAACATTATATCATGTCACTAAGCATGATAAAATATATGTAAATATAAATTTGGGCTCCCAGGTAGTTTGACAGTGTTTTCCCATAGCCAAATTGACATGAGGTAAGAAAGAATCGAGTAAGCATTTTGGTGATGGAATATATCAAACATGTGGATATTTTAGGATAATTTGATCATATGGGTTTATTAAATTTTATTATTAGTTTATATGTACTACATTTTAGGTTATGTGATGAAATATGACAAAATATATGCATGTTCAAAATTGACCTTGTATGTAGTTTCTAACATAATTGGCTCTGTGGCAAAAAAATCTAAGTGAGCAGATTAGTGGAATTATATATTGTATGTATGAAGGTTTTACTATATATTGATACATTTTTGGATTATATTATGTGATTAGATCATATGATCCAAATTTTAGATCATGTTACTAAGCATAACAAAAGTTATTGAGGTCTAAAGTTGGCCTTCCAAACAGATAGCAATGGTCCCCATAGTCTATTTTGTATGAAGTTAAAGATTAAGACCAGATGTAGATCCAATGGTTCATGTCCATTCATATATATATATATATATATATATATATAGTGTGAAATAATGCAAATGGTTCAAATAATTTATTCCTTAAACTAAGTAAAGATAGAGTTCCTTACAAAAAGATCAATAGAGTGTGCTCATTCCAAGATGTTAGGAAGAAAGGAGATGAGGACAAGTGTTTGAGATTTATGACTAATAAAAGGTAAAGGATAAGGATCTAATGGTGGTCATTGCATGATAAAGACCTTGTTGATACATAGAGATTGATGGTATGCATTGAGTCAATATTACATGATTACATGAGATGAGGTAAATTGTTTGAGGTTTAATGTTTGGGTAGTGATGCACTATACATTAAAATTTGAAGAATATAGAATGTGTGTATTTAATATAAATATTCAAGGACATAATATGTGATCAAAGTGGTTGACGTTTACTTTAATCATTTGAATCTAAATATTTGAATTTAATCAAAGAAAGACCAGTGTTTGGTTTTTGGGCCATATCTTTTGATATATGAAAATTTTTATCATGGCGTAAAAAGAAAATTTGTAGAGGAATCCAATTTTAATTTTTAAATATATATTTCAAGATTAAAAAGTGTGTATAGTGAAAGTTTTTAATGTTCAAATTTGACTTCATAAGGATGTTCTATGTACATTATGAAGGTTTAATCAATCATATCTAGTATGAACAAAGGTTTAGAAACTGAATGTGTGTTCACTCATAATGCTTTCTATATAAAATTTTGTTTGAGTAAATTTTTCTTAAGTATAAAGGTATTATAATGGTTTTTGGAACTTAAGGATGACCTATAGATTATGTGTCATGGGTCTATGAGTTAGAAAGTGTTCTTGTGTTCTTAGTTTTCTTGAAGAAGTGTCAAAGAGGTGAATGGGTAATAATAGGACCTAAAAAAGGTGACTTAGGGTTATTTGAAAGAGATTTATGATTAAGTGAGATCCATGTAATATGACTTAAGGGTGAAGGCATGTGTTATGTCCAAAAAATAATATTATGGACTTAATAATTCATAAATGCTCGATAAATAGTGAAACCAAATGTGATGGTTTATAAACTTGTGAAATATGTGTGTAAGACATATGAAAGATGTGTCCAAGATTTGTGAAAGATGTGTGCAAGGCTTGTGTTTTTAGGATTATGCATTGAAGTAAATAAGATAGGAAAGGTAGTGTGCCTATTGGATGAGTTAATGAGAATAATAGTTTCTTGACTATGTGTATGACCTGTAGCTTATATTTCTATTGATAGATTAATGCTCTTTTAATTTAAAGGTATGTAAAGAGGTCTAAGTGTGCATATGAGGATATTTTGAGTGAATAAGGAGAGAGATTGTGGCATGCTTATGTGAGAGGCCTATATGAGATAGAAAGGAAGTTTGTGTAGGGGTTAAATAATCGAAGATCCATCATCAAGTTTTGAAGACATCAGTTCTAAGGTGGAGGTGTTCACTTCAAAGGAGGGTCTAAAGGACTTGATCTTATTTAGGGTAAGTTCATCCTTGTGAAATAGGTGTTTAACTAAAGGCCTTTGGTTAGGAGGACTCGATTAAGGTTTCTTTTCTAAGACACTTGATCATTCTCTTGTGTTTAATCTATTATATGACAAGTAGTCCATGTGTCATAGGCTTGGGAGTGAGTTTTATTCCCCATGAGGGTTTCCTATAGGAACAATGTGGTGTTTGTTTGATCTTGTGTATGCATTGATTGAATGATATCTTTTGTTAATGTTACTTCATCAAAGTTGAGATATATTAATTGTTTAATACTTTAAAAGGATTGGAATTAAAATTAAAATATCTAGGTTCACTAATTCAGCCCCCTCTCAATGATTATATCTCTAATAATTAGTATCAGAGTAGGTCCTTTAGTAAAGGCTTGATAACTTGAAGGTGATCCAAGGCATAATATGGGTAGTCATCAAGGAGATTTTTCTACTAAGAAAGCACCAATGTTCAATGGATCTAATTATCAGTTTTGGAGTACAAGGATGAGTACATGCATTATGTCCCTAGGTTTTGATGTATGGAAATATATTGTGGATGGTTATGTTGCTCCTAATACTCCTCTATATAGTTATATACAAAATAATCTATTTGATAATAATTCTAAGGTAATAAATGCCATTACTTGTGGCCTTACAAAGATTGGGTTTACTAAGGTAATCCTTTGTAAATATTATAAAGAGACATGGGATAGATTATAGATCATTCATGAAAAATATTTAAAGGTTAAGCTGGAAAATGTTTAGACTCATTGAAGACAATTTGAGTCTTCAAATGAGGGATGAATATTCTATGGCATCCTTTCTATAGAGATTTGATGATATTGTGAACATCATCAGAGGTCTTGGAGAGAACCTTGAAGAGGCTATTGTAGTTCAAAAGGTATTATGGTCTCTATCCCTCAAGTTTGATCTAAAAATATATGTTATAGAAGAAAGTCATTATCTTACTTAGTTGAATATGGATCAATTTCATGGCACCTTTACTACTTATGAAATGAGGAAGAATAATGATATACCACTAAATAAGGAAGAAATATTCAATATAGAGATGAATTCAAAGAAGTTATAAAGTAAGAAACCCAAGGAGTAAGACATTTTTGTTATAGATAAGGATGAAGTAATTTATTTGATTTTGAGGAAATTAAAAATGTGTTCAGGCAATTATAAGGGTAAAATACCCACAAATGTTACAATTGTGGAGAGGTAGGGCATTTTTCTAATAGGTGCCCTCATAAGTATAAGAAGGATGATGATGAAGAGCATGATCAAGGTCATGATGATGGTAAGAGATCATTCAATTTTGGCAAAAGTAAAAAATGGATTCAGAAGGTTTGACAACAAGAACTACTTCAAGGACAAGAAGGGTCTCTACACCAAAGAAGATTGTAGCTGATTAGATGAGAGTGAAGTTAGTGACTCAGATTATGATCATGAAGATGATGGTCATATTGAAGATGAAGCATTTTTCATGGCTAAAAAAGGTAGATGCTCACATCAAAAGGAGTCTACTTGGAGTGATTTAGATGATGATGAAGATGAGGTGCATTTTGAGACTAAATTGATGGATGCTCTTGAAGAACTAAATATTGAGAATAATATCAATAAGAATATGAAATATAAATTCAAAGAATATTAGTATTAGTTTAGTGTGTTTGAGACAAGAATGGTTGAATACTTTAGATAGCATAAAGGTGCTATCATGTTTCTTAATTCTAAGTTGGAATATATGTTTGAAAGTATAAGAGCCAAAGAAGAAGAAATATCAAGGTATGCTTCTAAGATTATGTCTTTGAAATATAATATAGAGAAGTCTAAAAATAAGGTGAAATCATTTTTCAAGGTTGATAAAAATTATAATACTCTATATGATCTCCTAAAGAGTCAAAAGTCATCTAGTGATAGATTTGGATTGGTTTTTAATGAAGAGCCTAAAGTTGTTTCTCAATATGACATGAATGTCAATGAGAGAAAGGTAGATCAACCTTTAAATACAAATCATTAGATAAGAAATGAAGGTGTTGGGAGAATGAAGACAAATTATATCAAATAACCAAATGTCATCAGTTATCTAAATTTCAATGGTTTTTGCTATATTTGTAATCAATTTGGGCATAGAACTAGAGAATATAGAAGACCTTTTAGAAATGAGTTTGCATGGAACTATGATGGGAATCAGTAGTCAAGTGGTATGAGCAAGGTTGAGTGTTCCAACTATTATGTTGTGGGACACTTTTCTAATCATTGTCCAAATAAGGTAAGTCAAGGTAAGTTAAGGTAAGTCTTCTTCAAAAAGAGTAGTATGTTTTAGTTGTCATGACATTGGACACATTGATAGTTTTTATTTGAACAAGGTAAGACAAGCTGAGTTTCCATAAAGGATTGTTATTTTCTACAACTATGAGAAGATTCATCACATTGATAGGTTCTACAAAAAAAGGCCTTTAAGTCAAAAAAAAGGTTTAATTAGGCTCCAAGAGTATAAGGTAGATGGAAAGTTAACTAATGGAAGCCAAAGGTGATAAATGTAAGTCATGATGGGTCTACAAATCTAAGTAATCTATTTTCTATGGTGGAAAATGCTAGAGAAGTTGAAGAGTGCTAAGGGGTCTCATTGTCTACTCATGTTGAAAATGAAATACCAAGCTCAAGGATAAGACCAAGGTACTAGTAGAGGCTAGTTATGAGGTGTGTATGGATCCAAGTGAATATTTTATTATTTCTAATCAAGTATCATTCAAAGAACATCAACTATCAGTACCTAATGATGAGGTTCCTAACTACAAGGTGGATTCTTTAGATGAAAAGGCATCTCATGAATCTATATTGGCTCCATGTATTATAAATTCAATCTTAGAATAGAAGAAGAGTGATTTATAAAAATATCCAGTTGTCATAGTTTAGATTGAGAAGAAGAAGAACAATATCAATAAATCTTATAGCTAGAAGATGATTCTAGTGGTTATTGAGGAGATGTGGGCCATTCCTAGCTTCACTTTGTTTTAGAGAATTATGGGGTAAGGGATGTATCTATCTATGATTTTTAAGATACTTCTTTCAATTGAGAAGAAAGTGTTGCTATGGTGTTATTCATAGGGTCTTATAAGGCTAGAGATGAGTGTTTTTAGTTGGAGTATGTATGCCCAAGTGAAAGAGGTGTTGTGGTGATGTCATAACTTTATATGGTTAGTTTGCAGGGTCATATTCAAGGTTTTTAAGTGGAGAAAGAGGATTTTTTATTTCTCAATATGATAATTTTTCATGTAAATGTTTGTTGACCTTATTCTAGTATACTCCATGTGGTTTTGTGGTCTAAAGGTATGTTGAAGTCAAATTGGGGATTTTTGTTCACTTTCAAGTTTCCCAATTTGTGCTTAAGAGTATGCTAGTCCTAAAATGGGTTATAGTATGTATGGGTTACCAAAGATGTGGAAGATAAAAACTTGGTCCATAAGTGTGTAACAGTTGTCTCTAGGTGTACAAGATTTTAGAGGTGGACATTGACCAGATGGAGGTCTGTTGACTTTATTTGTTTTGACTTTTAGAGTTTTTGTTTATGCTAAAAAAGTGGTTCACCTTATGAGTTGAGGTCTAAGGAATATTAATAGGTTTAATAGGAAAAATGGGTTATCAAATAAAGTTTCAAAAATATCTAAAGGTTTGTGTTTTTCAAATTATTCATGTTTTTGTCAAGATGGAAGCCTAATTTGTAAGTTGGTTTGTGAAGGAAGTATGTATCAGAGGATGAGGTAGGTTTGTAAATTGGTATTCTTAAAGGGGCATATGAGAGTGATATAGATATGATTTTTTAGGTCTTGAACATGTGTCTACTAGAATTTGTGGGCTCTATAAGTTCCAGGTAAGGCTACAAGGAGTCTAGATAGGCCTAGAAAGAAGAAGAATGCTTTGTGTTTAGTTTATTCAAAAAAGAAAGGCATGAGTATTTAAAACATAGTTATCAGGTTAGATTAGAGCATGTTTCCTATTTGGTGAGTAGAATGAATTATTTTTTGGTGTTCCTTGAGGTGGTTTGAGAGAGATGGCTAGTAAGCCTATGTGGTGATTCTTCACGATGTATGGAGATCTAAAAATTCTCAATATGTGAAATGGATTAAAAAAATTAAGGGTAGTCCATATCAAATGTATACTAGTGAGTTTCATTATATATAAATATTTTTATGCATTCTTAGAGATTGGTTATAGTGTTTGGTTAAAGGGAATGTTGGCATGTCAAAAAGAAGTTGTCAAGGCAAGAAGAGGTAGGCTCAAGGTAAGGGGGATTTTGGTATCATATTTATAAGGTGGTCCTCTCCTATTGGTAGTCTTGGGATCAGTTGGTGCACACTTTTTCATTGTGTCAAAGGGGGAGAAAGTTCCTATTGTGAGAATGCTTAAAGAGAGAGAAGAAAGGTGAGATATATATTCATGGGTGTTGACATCAATGACAAAAGAGGAGATTATTGGAGAGTTATAAATAATGATGTAATGGATGTGTCCTAGTGAGTGTATTAATTGACTTGATATCCTAAGTGATAATGACAATGTGTGTAATATGCTTATTTTAGTATGCTTTAAGTAGGCTTGGTTGATCTTCAGAGTTTGATTATTTAGAAATGTTCAGGAATATGTAGTCTTAATCATGTGTAAGGGGTCTTATAAGAGGTATTTTAAAATTTGATTTCTTGTGTACATAAGTGTTTTTCATCTAGTTGATCATTATTTTAATCTAGACATTTTGTGTTTAGTGGTATAAAATATGAGTGGGCAGTTTGCTAACATCACCATTTCAACATGTTGATGAGTCAAGGGGAGTTCATCATATGGTTATGATCAAATTTATGCCTAGATATTATTCACTAAATATTAGGTCATGAAACTAAGAATGATAAAATATATTTAAGTTAAAATTTGGGCTCCCAAGTAGTTTGATAGTGTTTTCCCATAATTAGCCAGATTTACATGAGGCAAGAAAGAACCAAATAAGTAGTTTGGTGATGGAATATCTCTCAAATTTTGATGTTCTAGGAGAATTTTATCATATGGGTTTTTTTTTTCCATATTTGATATTCACTAAATTATATGCCATGTATTGAAGTGAAACAAAAGATATGCATGTTCAAAGTTGGCTTTCCAAGTAATTTTTGACATACTTGGCTCTGTGGTAAAAAAATCTAAGTTAGTAGATTAACGGTGTTATATCTTACATGTATCAAGGTTTTATGATAATATTGATATATGTTTCAATTCTCCTATGTGAGTATATCATTTGGTCCAATATTAGATCATGAAACTAAGCATAATAAAATTTATTAAGGTCCAAAGTTAGCCTTCTAGGTAGAAAACAATGGTACCCATACTTAGTCTATTTTGCATGAAGTTAAAGATTAGGACTAGATGCAAATCCAAAAACTCATGGGAATTCATAAATATAGATATATGTTGTGTAGTAATTCAAATAGGTTAAAATGTTTGTTGTTTAAACTAAGTAAAGATCGAGTCCCTTACAAAAGGATCAATGAAGCATGTTCATTCCAAGATGTCAGGAAGCATCGAGATAAGGAAATTTTTTTAAGATTTAAAATTGAGTAAAGGTAAAGGATAAGGATTTAATGGTGAGAGGTTATTCACACATATTAATCAAATAGTGAGTTTTTTATGATAAAAACCTGGATGATCTATAGAGATTGATGGTACATGTTGAGTCAATATTGCATGATTGCAAGAGATGAGGTCAACTATTCAAGGTTTAACATTTGGTCAATGGCACACTATTTGTTAAATTTTGAATAATATAAATGGTGTATATTTAATATAAAGACTCAAGGAAATGAGATTTGAACAAAGTGGTCAATGTTTAACTATGACCGTTTGAATTCAAATATTTGAATTTAACAAAGGAAAGACCAATGTCTATTTTTGGGCCATATATTTCGATCTATGAAGAATTATCTCATGGTATAAAAAGATAATCTTTATAGTATTCAATTTCACATTTTTAAATATAGATTTGAAGATTTGAAATTGTGTAAAATTAAAGTTATAAAGGCTAATTTTACCATGTTTTCATGTATGGTCTACAAGTGACCCAAGAAGTTTGTTTGAGTTTGTTTTAATGTTATTTTGACATCTCATGATGAATTAGCTATTAAGGAGTGTTTTAGACTCCATAAGGATGTTCTATGTACATTATGAAGGTTTTACCAATCATATCTAGTATGAACAAAGGTTTATAAATTAACTATGTGTTTGTTCATAATGGTTGTTGTATAGAATGTTGTAGAGAAAATTGTGCTTAAGCATAATGGTATTATAATGGTTGTTGGAACTTAAGGAGGACCTATAGATCATGAGGAATGGTTACATGATTTTTAAAGTGTTCTTGTGTTCTTATTTATCTTGAATAATTGTCAAATATGTGAATGGATCATCATAGAACATAAAAATGTGGCTTATGCTTATTCGAAAGAGAGATATGCTTAAGTGAGACCCATGTACGATGCCTTAAGGGTGAAGGCATGTGTTATGGATAACAAGGGATATTGTGGACTTGATAATTCATGAATTATCTATAAATAGTGAAACCAAATGTTATGTTTTATATACTTTTGAAATATGTGTGAAGGACTTGTGAAAGATGCATTCAATATTTTTGAAATATGTGTGCAAGGCTTGTGTTTTGAGGAATATGCATTGAAGAAAAAAAAAAAGGATAGGTAGTGTGCCTATTAGATGATTTAATGATTAGAATAGTTTTTTGAATTTTTGTATGACCTATAGGTCATATTTATAATGAAAAAATAGTTATCTTATAGTTTGAAGATTTGAAGAGGTCTGAGTGTGCATATGAAGATAATTTTAGTGAAGAAGGAAAGATATTATAACATGCTTATGTGAGACACCTGTATGAGATAGAGAGTAATTTTATGCATGGGTTAGATAACATAGATCCATCATCAAGTTTTTAAGACATTAATTTTTAGGTAGAGGTGTTCACTTCAAAGGTGGGTCTAAAGGACTTGATCTTCCTTAGGGGAAGTTATTCCTTACAAAATAGTTGTTTCACTAAAGGCCTTTAGTTTGAAGGACTTGATCAAGATTTTTGGTTTAAAGGAATTGACCAGTATCTTATTTTTAATCTCTTATAAGACAATTAGTCCATTTTTTATATGTTTAAGATTGGTGTTTATTACCCATGAGGGTTTCCCACATGAACTATGTCTTGTGTGTTTGATATTGTGTATGCATTAAATGAATGATCTCTCTTGTTAATGTTACTTGACCAAAGTTGATATATATATATATATATATATATATATATATATTGATTTTTGAATAGTTTTAAAGGATTAGAATTGAAACTCAAATATCAAGGCTCCTTGATTCATCCCATCCCCTCAATTATTATACCTCTAACACTAAAGACCTCTTTCAATGACTCGTATTTAATAATTCCCTTCTACACCTATAGAACACATCAAAACCTATAAGAAACTCAAAATTGGGCCTATCCATGTAGTAGATAGTATAACAAAATTGGTAAGTGAGGAGCCTAGAAGAGTCCAAAACTAGTTCAAAAAACTTCTCAAGTCATTTGACCACTTCTATATGCATTTCCACTCATATTTTCTCCATCAAGTTTGAAATAGGGTTTTTAGAGGGTTTTAGGTGTCAAGGACTTTTAGTGATTATTCATAAAAAATAGATGTCTAACTCCCAAAAAAAATCCATTTAAATAAATTTAACAACCCCCTTCAACTATTCCCAACTCCTTGGTCACTATTTATTCCTTTTGTACATGTATGAGTAAAATAAATTGGCCTATCGAGCTCTTTTTTGCATTTTGAGTAGGTCTGATAGAAGTTTAGGTCGAAATGACCAACCTAGTGATATTATCTACAAAAAAATGGTTCCAACCTATCTTCAAATCTATGTTTAATATTCTAAAAGTGATTATGAATTTCATGTTATCGTACAAGTTAATCTTGAATTCATTATGCCTCATGCTTAGCTTTAGGCCTAATAGGCCTAACTATGCATTATGAACATTTATTCCCTTGTAGGTTGTCCTAATGGATATGGAGTGTTATAATTATTATTTAATCTTGATACCAACCTTGTATTTAATTAATTAATGTGTCCATATCTATGCCTATTGATCTTTTCTCATTAATGTGTCATCTCTACAAGCTGGTTTGCAACTAGAGTGCCCTTTGTCTAAGATAAAACAAAGGGAATATCTCCTATTTGTATGGTCTAACTGAGTATTTTGAGAGTTTTTTAAACTAATTATTATGATATATAACAAAATTGTAATATATATCAAATCTATAAACCAATCAAACTTTTAAATTCTTCATGACTAGATTTTATGGCTAATGACTATGCATAAAATTTACTGAGTATGAGGTTAGAGCCTATTTGTTCAACATTTACTTACCCTATTTTCATAGTAATTAATATCACATGGAATCATATTATCATCACTATATAATTTAATCTTTAATTTATCATTCAATTTACCCCTTCCATCTTTGCCTAACCTTCACACTTTATTTGACTAGGCTAGTCCATAGACTGTAATTAGACTATAGGTGTCTCATCTTAGGTAAATGGTAATCTTATAGGTGTCTTTTAACATTGATTTCATGATATTATATCCTATTTATTTCATCAATACCATACCATAGTTATTTCAACTCACTCCTACCTTGGGGATATACCAACACTCAAACTACCTTTATCCACTAGCAGTTAGTATATCTACTCAATCAGATTGTAGGTGTTTATTTGGGTATAATTTGGTGGTTTCATGTAGGTTAAGGTATTCATGAAATTTTTAGTCACAATAATGACTTATTCTAAGGTTTTGAAATTTCATAATCACTAGCACTGAGAGGGGATGTTGAATCAATGTCTTAAAACAATATTTTCTTTCCACTTAACATTGATTAATCTTTCAAACCAATATGGTGATTAAACAATGCATAGAGAATAAATAACATAAACATAAAGAAATATATAAACACATGAACACAAGAGATATGTTTGAAACCATCATGGGTAATAAAATTCACTTAAACACCACTTAGACTATAGTCCTATAAGTAATGAATTAATATTTAATGAGGCACCAACCCCACAAGGAGAACCAACCCCTCACTTGCTAAGCCTAACTAAACTAGTCCTTTAGAAAGATCCAAATTGAAAGGAGGAAAAAACACCATAATTGACTCATCACAAACTCATCCACTTCAATAAAAATTATACAACCACCAACTTTCAAGGTAACTCTCACTCTTTGATAAAGCACTGACTTAGCTAAGACCAACTTGATCACCTCAAAACACCTTGTTTAGCCAACAATTTATAACCTCTTCTTCATCTCTCTATCTTATCTAGATTAATTAAACTAATTTTAATTCATTAGTAAAGCATATTCAATTAATATTTTATAGTCTCTCAAAATACAATCAATTCATTCATCTCTTCTCAACCTTCTATCCCTCTCAAAATAGCCTCTTAGACTTCCTTGCTCAACATGCCTCTTCTCAATAGATTTAGGTCATATGACCTTGCTCATCATAATCATAACTTATGATGGATATTAATGAATATTAATATAATCCCCTATAATTTTCTACATGACCTCCTACTCCTCAAGGAACTCTTTTCTTTTCTTTCACTCTCATTCACTTAACTAGTCCAAATAGTCCTATTATGCCTTGTATAAATATAATTCACTTACCCACATACTTCCTTGGTAGTCCAAGACACTAATCCATTAGGTTCAGAACAAAAACATTCTTTAAGAAATGTTAGAGATAATAATCAATAAAATTAGTATCACCATTTGGTCGTCAAAACATATTTTAGACCTCAATCTTATTATAGGCCTAATAGAGACCTAATGCATTAGGTCTATCTGTTTCCAAACAAGTTTTCAATTTTCACATTCAAAAGGAAATGAGAAACTAAGAAATGGTCAAGGGCTTGTACATACCCAGATGTAGTCTTGTGAACCAGATTTAGATGATGAAAGGAACTCCTCTTTGGTTGTGTAGGATGACACCTGTAGAAGAAAGAGTCTAAAACACGAAAATTGTTAGATGGCTAGAAAGTGGACTGCCAAGCAAAAGCTTGGTCCTAGAAGTGCAAACACTTCTTGGAGGATGACAGTCCACTGATAAAAAGCAAAATATAATCATAAATAGAAATAATAAAGACAAAATAAAAGAAATAAAAGCAAATGCGTACCTGTTTGCAGTAATCTGCTTTGCATAGTCACTGACGTCGGTGGTTCTGTGGGCATCGGTCAAGGAAGGTCACCGATGTCGATTAGTCTGTCGACGTCAGTAGGGGTAATGGTCGAGGTCGGTCAGGGTAATGGCCAAGGACAAGTTTTAGGTCTAGTTTATAATCTACAGAGTGGTCTGAGATTCTGTTTGAGGGTCAGAGAGCCTATTTGGGGGTCAAAGGGACTGTTTGGAAGTCTGTGTAGGGCTGATTGGACTGAGAGTATGGTCTGGAAAGGGACTGGATGGATGACAGAGGCAAAAAGAGGGAGAAAAGGGTCAGAGAAGGCCTTTCAGCCTCTCTGAGAAGGATAGGGAAGGTTGTGGGCAGTGGTTTTGCTTAATAGATGAATTCAAATAAGAACTAAAATGAAAAACAAAGGAATACTTATCTCCTACTTGCCGAAGGAGGAGTGAAGGAGAACTATTGCTGATGCTGTTGATGGACCTGCAATGCCTTTGATTTCATAATCTAGAGCTATTTCTATAGAGTACCTATAGCTGGTGATGTTTACTGTGCAAGAGGGAGAGAGAGAGATTGAATGCCAAGTGCAAAAGAGTTCACATTCACGGGGGGAGAATAGAGGTCAGAACATAGTTTTAAGGGTAACCGATGCTGGCAAAACCATTGATGTCAGCCGCATACTGATCGATGTCGGTGGTAGAAGAATGGGGATAGAGGCTAATTTTAGCCTTCTGTCTCTTCTTACATGCTGCCCAGGTCAAATGTCATTAAAAAATGGTTGTGAGGGGCTTAAATGGATGTGAGAGGAAGGATTAAGAGGGGATTTGGGTCATTAAGGCATGGCATGAGGTGAGGGGATCCAAGGGAAGGAATTTGAGGTGGCATGGGTGAGGTGGCAAGGGGACAATTAAATTAAAATATTTGATTATTTTAATTTAAAATTGAGGGGGCTTAGGACAAGTGTTAGGAAATGGACCAAGGGGACCAAGGGGGGAGGACGACCAAGGGGTAGACACGATTTTGGTGTCTACATTTGTCCATTTTTGTCTTGTTGGTTATTCTTGACGAACTACAAGACAAAAATAGGAGTTGGTTACCCTAGGTATGGGATGAGGTGTTCCCCCCTCAAAGTGGGAGTCAAGGGAAGGGAACCTTAGATCAAGTGTCGATTTGATAGAGAGATGGATAGAGAGGGGAAAGATTGAGTGTGAATGTTGCAAAGGGTGAGATTGCATGTATACCACACCATGCAATAGGTTGGTCAAATTTTCATGGTCAAGGGTTGAGGAGTGCCAAAATCAAGATAAATGGGCCCTAGAATTTAGTCGTAGCTAATTGGGTTACTTGATCTAAGCTGTAGCTCTAATGGGTTATCATGTTCCAAGTATTTTAGGCTCAGGAAGTGCTCCTAGAAAACAAGAAAAAAGTCACAAGCAGTAGGGATCAACTGGCTTGCAATCCAATACTTGTGAGGGTTAGTGACAATTTGCTGACTAGGCATGAGGTAGAAAAGGCAATCAAAACAACCAAGGCAAAGTTGTCTTGAAAGTGGTCAGAGGAGATAGTCGCGATCTCCAAAGTCTGGCAGTTGAGGTAGGTAGAGGCAAAAGTGATCTCAAGTGTGCCCTAGGAGGCTAAGATGACTTCTACTAGAGAGCTGACTGATTAAGGGCATGATTTTGGTCATGGTTAAAAAATTTGGGGGTTGAAGGCCACTGACGTCAGTGATAAAATTGACGTCAGTGGCCAAAAAGGACCGATGTCGATAGAAATCAGCTGATGTCAGTGGCTTAGGGCACGCTGATGCTGATGTTGGCAGCTTGCCAAATTTGACAAAACTAGATTAGAAGCCCACCAAAAGTCATTTGTGATTGTTGACTAAGAGAAAAAAGGAGCTCTAGAGTTTATTGAGTGATAGTGACTTGAAGTTGACCAAAGTAGTGGTGCGAGGTGGCAGAATGAGATTAGTGAAGAGAGGGAGTGGATTAGAGAGTGATTGGAGGCTACAGTAGTTTTTTGGGCTAGCAAGAGCTTAAGGATAAAATGATGTAGAGTAGATGGCAGAGGGGAGTAGAGGACTGAAGGGAGGTCCACCACCAGCAGTGCCCATCGTGCCACCACATTGGTGATGATGAGATGAGGTAGGAGGCTCATTGAACTCTATTAGATTGATTGTTAATTTGATTTGGTTTTTGGATTTTGGTTGTTTTGGGTTAGAAATTGAGGGGGAAGAGTAGCTAGGGGGTGGGTGGAGGGATTAGGGTAGGTTAAAAGGAATTTTGAGGGAGGTTAGGGGGTTAAAGGGGCCAAAATAGGGAAGCCCTAATTTTAGGGCTCACCCCGTTTGGCCCTAAGGCCAAACTAGTCATCAACGTCGGTGGGTTCACCGACGTCGGCTGACCAGCGACTGACATTGGCCGACCAGGAACCAGTGTCAGTCACTCACCTATCAAAGTCAGTCACTAAGTGATCGATGTTAGTTAGGTGAGTTCCATCACCAACATGCTAACTAATGTTAGTGGTTGCCTGGTCAAAAGGATGGTGAATTTGGTCAAGTCAAAGGGTTGAGGCTACACCAAGGGCTTCCTAGGTGTCAAGATAGGCATAAATGGTCATATAGGTTGGTTAAATAGGAATAGTAGTCGAGAGTGGTGTCTACTTGGTTAACATGAGACTAATTTCAGGTGGATACAGGTGAGGCAGACTCTAATGCTACGAGATTGCCTCTTGACCTTGCTGATGTGGATGTGTAGAGGCATGACTATCGAGGAGTGGGCCCACATGATGGCTATGAGACTAGGTGGGCTATGATGCTATTATAGAGTGGTGAGGGAGATGTGTCTGATAATGGTGCTGATCGAGCAGTGGGATCACTCCACCAACACCTTCCACCTACCCATAAGAGAGCTTACGATCACGGTCGAGGATGTGTACCAAATTTTGTGGCTACCAGTGCACAAAGCTGATATATATGCATGCTCAAGAGAGGTGCATGACATACATATGGTTACGTTATTTGGGGAGTACGTCACTGAGACGAGCTACCATTCAGCAAGTTTTGCTTATGAGCCCCTTTATGCGGTGGATGAGGATGCACATCAACTGGCGATCCTCATGATGATCGGCATCATAGTATATGCATTGCCAGATGTAGAGGGAGGCAAGTTTCTGGTTGCCATGACCAAAGTTTTGATAGAGATGGTCGAGTAGTAGACTATATTTACTTGGGCACCTATCTTTTTGGCCTAGGTCTATAGAGAGTTATGGGGGATCAGCCAGTGGTGGCAGTACAACTTATGTGTGGGCCACCTTCTACACTACTAGGCCTATGAGCACATTATGGTCATGCATCCTCTCAGCCTCCCAATGGTGATTCAAGCTAGGTTCAAAGTTGGCTTTAGGCGATGGCATGAAGTTATGGTGTAGACGTGGGTAGACAGAGTAGTCAGGGACATCAACTACTACTGAGGGGTATTGGAGGGCCTGATTCTGATAGACATCATCTGGAGACCATATCAGGGTATCCAACATTCAGAAACTAGGGAGAGCAGATAGTCAGGACCCAGAGCATGTGATGGGTTAGAGGCAGGCGAGTCGGTGAGCTTGAGAGGATACCAGCAGAGAGAGTACGGTGCCAATATGGGCTGCTATAATATGTGCCACCCACCTTCTCGCAGTATAGGTGGGATGATATAGAGGTGTCACTCCCGCTACCGGAGGAGACAAAGGAGCTAGATTTTAAGGAGTTGCCGATAGGACCTGGGATGGCTAACCCAAGGTGTACAAAGGCCTACATGGCATGGTGGGTAGGGCAATACATGAGAGTGCACGTGGGGCCACAGTCAGATCTATAGGCTATTATCAGAGATAGGGATTTGGTGAGGTAGGAGAGAGATATAGCCTAGCAGGAGAGAGATGTAGCTCAGGCCCAGGTGACCATTTTGTAGGGGTAGGTCACAGTTTTGACAGGGTAGATGGCAGAGATGTCAGGTTAGGTGGTAGCATTGATAAGACATGTCACTTTATTACAGGGATAGCTAGCCATAGCTTAGGCATAGGTAGTGGTAGGATAGGTTTTTAAGGGGTAGGGCCTAAGTTAGCAGCCATCTCAGCAACAATCACAGGGGCTAAGACAGTCGGTGTCAGTGTAGCTGGCATTTTCATAGCCATAGGGCTCAGTTCAGGGCACAACAATAGGCTGGATGGGTCTACTACAGACTGTGCCTATAGCTAGGTATAGGACTGCATTGGATGAGATCACTTATTATGAGGGAGCTATCAGAGAGTTCCCTCAAATATAGTGATATAGTGAGATGAGAGATGAGCAAAGCCGATAGTGGTCTACATTGTGAGTGACGACTTTGAGCGTGCATAGATGGTGTAGATCATAGAGTGGAGATGACACATCCTCATCTAGGCCACCACCACCACCACCACAGCCATAGTTGTGAGACCAGATTTTGATTTTTTGATGTATATACCGGCCTGCGAGCTGATGATGAGAGATGTATTATATTTTGAGAGAGAGAGAGACATACACAGATTATGTCTTTTGTACAAAACATTTTGATATATATATGATAATTATTCTGATCATGGACATGTTATGGATGTTGTAGACATGTTTAATATTTATGGCATTTGATATTATGTGAATGATGCATGTTTTGATATTATGTTTTATGATTATGATGTTATGATGACTAATGTGATGATGATAATGTTATGTTTAATGATTATGGTGGTGATGATGAAAATGATTATGCTAATGGTTGTGGACATATGTGTTTAGTTATGATGTGATTGATAGGTGATGAGAGAAATGAATGGAAGAAAGAGATGAAGATGATGGCTGAGCTAACCCCAGAAGACCCCATGTCAACTGAGTGCTACCTACATAGCCTCGATTGGTAGGGCCTTAGGCCAATGTACTTCTCCCAAAAAGGGAGGAAGAGGGTCGAAGTGATTGATTGCCTTTGGTATAGGTCAAATCATGTTTAGAAGAGGATAGGGTTTGTCCATCAAGGAGATAAACAAATGAGGGTGGTCAAGCTAACCCCAGAAGACATTCTATCATCTGAGTGCTGCCTACATAGCCCTTGTCCTAAGGGCCTCAGAACAATGTAGTTCAGATGAGGAGACAAAGTGGTCGATGCGATTGGTCATGAGAAGGATTGAGCACATCCCATATGTCTGAGGGTACATGCTTGAAATGATGAGGAGAAGGAGATGTTACAGCCTTTTCCAAAAGGTGTATTCTATAACATTGGTCGGGGTATTTCATCCCTAGAAACTATCCATATTAGGTGATGGATGTTTGTTAAAAATGAAATGAGTATATTTATGTGCCATCAAGTAATGGTTTATGCTAGACATAAATTGTGGAGTCCATAGTTTCCATGTGTATTGGTGTCCATAGAAACTAGTGTGAATAGGCTATGTGAGTGGTCTGAAAAGAGGGTTGAGTTGACAAATAACAAATGATGTGGCTGAATGTGACCAAAGTGTAAAGGAAGTGAAAGGTATATTCACCATTTCATTGATAATGACCAAAATGATAGCATAGATAGGGGTTGTTAGAACCAAGAGCTCCATTCATGCGTTACGTCGTTGACCATGGGTTGTGTTAGAGAGACAATCGAATCACTTTGACATTAAAGTGAGCTCAAAGTCCCTTGAGTAAGTGATATGATAGGAGGATAGGGTAACCATTTTTAGAGTAGAGAGAACCTTGCCCCTTTTTATAGGAGACCTGAGATGACTACAAGCCAAGTCCATGACCTTTTTTTTTTTTGGTGCAGACTGATCAATGCGGGAAGTCTACATAGAGATGTCATTTTGCTTTGTGATCATTTGTGAAGCTGATCGATGCATGAAGCTTCTAAGAAAGTGCTATTTGTAGCATGATTTAGTCATAGCCATCCTTCGAGGGAGTGGTCTATATTTTTGATTTATATATTTAAGGGATTTTGAATAGCTGTCCTTCAAGGGAGCAGTCTATTAGCTACAACAATGATAGTACAACTATCCTTTGAGGGAGCAGTATGCTTTTTTGATTTTGTGACCTTGGATATTTTGACATCTTGATTTATTTTTGATAGAATTTTGAGTCATGGACAAGACTATAGAAGTTCAAGGGCTCCCTTTTATTAGGACAAAGCATCCATACTTTATAAAAGGGTTAGAGAGGATTTGTTAAGGGGAATAGGGTTGAAAGGAATGAGGATTAAGAGGACGAGGATTGCTCAAGGGATGAGCTCAACTTAAACATCAAGTGAACAAGTACTCGACTAATAGTAGAATGGTCACAGGTGTAACGCATTAAGAGGTTCAGGTTCTGGTCGTCCATCGAGAGAGGATAGATGATAAGTCCCTAACCTATACTTGTGCATGATGATGAAAGGTCCAAGCCAATTAGGGGCAAACTTGCCTCATTTACTTTGCTCCATATTATTCACATGTTGATTTTCTTTGAGGACGAGGTCTCTGATGTTGAAATCTCATTCTCACATATTTTTGCCATAGGCTCACTTGATGTGATTTTTGTAGACATGGAGATAGTTGAGGGCAGTAAGATGACGTTCGTCAAGTAGCTCAAGTTGAGCTAAGTGATCTTGATGAAAGTCATTATTAGAGAGAATGTCATGTAGAGAGATGGGATCTATACTTTGAGAGGTAGGATAGCCTCTATTTCGTACACTAGAGAGAAAGGGGTAGCACCCATAGAGGTTCAGATTCTAGTGCGATAGGCCCACAAAGTGAAGGGAACGTGAATGTGCCAGTCACTTCCTATGTCATTGACCACCTTCATGAGAATATTAGTTAGAATTTTGTTGGAAGCCTCAGCCTACCCATTTTATTGTGGGTAGTAAGGCGAAGAGAAGCTGAGCTTGATGCCAAATGAGTCACAGAGTTTCTATATGGTTTTGTTTTTGAAGGATTTGCTGTTATCGGTGATGATTTTGTGAGGGACACCGAAATGACAGATGATGTGGGTGCTAATGAAGTCGATAATTTTGTCAGCTTTTGTGGAGATAAGAGGAATGGCTTCCACCCATTTAGTGAAATACTCAGTGGTGGTGATGATGGATTGATGATGAAGAGACGAGTGAGGGTTAATCTCACCGATGAGATCTAAGCCCCACTGTGAAAAAGGCTAGAAATCTTGAGTGACTTGTAAGGCGTGGCTAGGAAGATGAAGTAGAGTGCTGCTAACACTTGATGCAACACTAGACAAAGTCACTACAGTCTTGATGAAGAGTGGGCCAATAATAGCCCAGGTGAAGGATGCACTTAGCAATCGAGTTCCCACTGAAGTGTCTACCACAAATCCCATCATAGACTTGTTTAATGGCATGAGAGGCTTTAATGGAGGTTAGACAATGAAGAAGGAGGCCGTCGAAGCCTTGCTTATAGAGAAGACCCCCTAGCATGGTATAATGAGCCGTGCATTTGATGAAAGCTCACCACACATTGCTAGAGAGGTTGGGAGGAATGATAGAAAGAGATAAGTAGTCCATAAGTTGCTTATACCAATCATCTCATGGACTAGAGTCTATGGTGTTGACATGGATGATGTTAGGAGAAATCTATGAAGGTAGCAGCACATGATGTACAATGACAAAAAGTCTAGATGAAGATGGGATATTCGAGGCAAGGGAAGCCATGGTGTCAGCAAACTTATTCATGAAGCGCGGAATAGTCTGCAAAAGGTAATGGTCGAAAGAGGCTAAGAGAGTGTCAACACGATTTTTGTACCTTTGCAAAATTTCATTTTTATAGAGGTATGAACCATTGATCTAATTAATGACAAGTTGTGAGTCACTGAAGATGTTGATAGACTTGATGCTGTGAGAAAGGGCGGTTTGAAGTCCCAAAATTAAGGCCTCATATTCAGCCATATTATTGGTACAATCAAAGTCGAGCTTGAAAGATAGAGGCATGGGCTCACCTGTTAGTGGGATGAGAATGACTCTCACACCCCCATCGAGTTGACATTTGGAGCTGTCAAAGAACATGGTCATCTGATAGATGGTGTCATCAGTGGAAAGTGTGGTGATAGATTCATCAAGAAACTCACACTGAGAAGGTTGATTGTCAAGAAGAAGGGCATCTGCCAGTTGGTCAATGATGATTTACCCTTTGATAGATTTTTACTGGATGAATTCGAAGTTGAACTCAGTAAGCAGCATGAGCCACCGAGCCATACATTGATTTTGGTATGGCTTGGAATGCATGTATTTAAGAGGGTCAGTGTGAGTGATGACAAAGGTTTTGTGGTTAAGAAGATAATAGCAGAGCTTGGTAGCAGCAAAGACTAACACCAAATAGAGTTTCTTAGTATGAGTATACTGAGTTTCATAGTCGACAAGTGTTTGGCTGATATAGTAAACTACCTACTCATGGTGATGCTCATCTTGGTGCATGATCATGGCACCTAATGAATGGTTAGTGGCTGAGATATAAAAGTAGAAGGGTTGGTCATCTTTAGGTGGAATGAGGACTGGTGGAGAGACCAAATAGCGTTTGAGGGCTTCAAAAGCCTCTTGACAGTCCTTATCCCATTTAAAGGGGATGTCCTTCTTAAGGAGATGATGAAAAGGTTGGCAGTGGTTAGAAAGTTGTGAGATGAAGCGGCAGATGGACTGGAGCTTCCCTTGAAGACTATGAAGCTGCTTGAGATTGGTCAGAGGTGGCATCTTGAGGATAGTGTGGATCTTGGTGGGATCTATCTCGATGCCACAAAAAGAAACGATGAAGCCTAGGAACTTACCTAAAAGGACCCCAAAGACACATTTTTTAGGGTTAAGGTGGACATTGTATTGAAGAAGGTGAGAGAAGATGATCTTGAGAATGGTTAAATGGTCACGGTGAAGCTTGGACTTTCCAAACACGTCATCCACATAGTCCTTCATGATTTTATGGAGGAGATCATGGAAAATGTAAGTCATGGCACGCTGATATGTGGCACCTATGTTCTTCAAGCCAAAAGACATGACCCGATAGTAGAAAGTCCCCCATGGGGTAATGAAGGTAGTCTTGTGTTGATCTTCTGGGGCAATCAGGATTTGATTGTATCCTAAAAACCCATCCATGAGAGATAGCATCTCATGACCGGCTGTGAGATTAACAAGTTGGTCAATGTTTGGAAGAGAAATGTCATCTTTGGGACAGGCTAGGTTAAGGTTGTGATAGTTTATGTAGATCCAAATCCCCCCAGTCACCTTAGTGATAGGGATGATGTTAGAGACCCACTATGGATAGTCGATGGGTTGGATGAAGGAAATAGAAAGAAGGCGCGGAAGCTCCTCTTTGACAAGGAGCACAATTTGAGGATGCATCTTTCGAAGCTTTTGCCTAATAGGCTTAGCCTCTGGTTTGGTGACGATGTTATGGGTAGCAATGGTGGGGTCAATGCTAGGCATGTCACTGTAGGTCCAGGCAAAGGCCTTGCTATGGTCTGAGAGGAATTGGGTGTAGTCAAGCTACTCTTAGGCATTTAGAGATTGGCCAATCTTTAAGACATGAGGAACATCGGAAGAATGAAGGTTGATGTCAATGGTTGATTCATTTAACATAACCTGGGTCTTAGAAGGGAGGGAGTGCTGGATGAAATAGTCATCGATGCCCATGTAGGAGAGAATGGCATTGTCATCTATGCAGTGGACAGTGTTGATGGTCACCGACTCATCATCTATCATGTTGGGATAAATGAGAGGGAGAGACCTAGACACCCCATTTAGCTGATAGGTTAGGGGTTCCAGGTAGATAGTGTTTATGCAAAAAAAAACTAGGAGGGATGGAAACCACCAACTCCATAGGTGAAGGGGGAAGAATAGGCAAGCTTAAAGGAGATTGGTTGATGGTGGGTTCGAGGCAAAGGTCTGTAGAAGCCTGAGTAGGGTCTTGGAAACCCAGGCCATATCATTTCTTGGCATTGTCACCGTTGAGAGGTTTGATGGGTTGATGGGAGCCTTGTCATAGCGCCCACAGCCAAAACCCTTCCAAGCGCACCTATAAAGGTAGGTGTGAGCAAAGGCAGGGTTGCCAAGAAATGAGAAGTCTGATGTGAATGGTTGAGGTGAAGAGAGAGGATTTCCATCAGAGGAGCTTGATTGAGCCCCCCATAGACAAGATTGGTTTAGAGGTGAGGAGGACCATAAGGCATGACCATCCTGATCTGATGGTCATAATTGGGGCTATGGTGAAGCTGTCTATACTCTTGTAGAGTTTGGAACATGTCTAAGGCAAGAAATCAATATTCCCCAAGTGAAAGTCATTGGAAGATGTCTTCTATGGGGTCTTTAGTTGTCACTTGTAGAGGTGGTGTGAGGGCAACCACTGGTTGCGAACTGGTCGAAGCTTCCACGGATGGAGGTGACGCTGGGGTTGATGGCTTGAGAGGAATGAGAATTTCATTTGGCCGATAGGTCATGTTACAAGTTTTGAAAGGTGATGGGTCGGTCAGAATGGTGTGGACTTGCCCCTCATGTTCAAACTTCACACAACGGTGCAGGGTAGAGGGAACACAAGCCATGGCACAAATCTAGGGTCAACCTAATAGCATGTTATATTAGAACTCTCCTTCAATGATATAGAAGAGCTTTAAGACTATGTGTGGGCCAACACGAATGTGGAGGATGATAGTGCTGATGGTTGTTGCAGTGGTGTCATTGAAGGATCACAAGATTGCATCAGTTTTGGATACGCAATTCTTAGAGAGGGCCAATTGATCAAAGGCATGGGTAGAGATGATGTTAATGCTGGCACCTCTGTCAATCATAACTCACTTGATGCTGGTTTGATCAACATAGGCAGTGATGAAGAGAGTAGCATCCTGATCTTTTGTGTTAGATGTAAGAATATCAGAATCACTGAAAGTGATAGAGGCAACGAGAGATAATGAGTAGACTAGGGTAGCGAGTGGTTAGGGGTCCTCGAGTTAGACCTCCACTACCTGTAAGGCTTTGATTAGAGCTTGACAATTTTGGGGTGAGGTCTGGATGAGATCATACAGGGTCATCTTCACGGGTGTTTGGTGAAGCTATTTTATCATGAAGTCATGGATTACCCTTGAAGAAGAAGAAGAGGAGGGTTGGGATGTGCCAATGATAGAAATTTTAGGTTTTGGTGGTTGAGGCAGCTTGACAAAGGGATAGGTCCAAGGAATGGCAATTTTTTCTTTTGCCTTGTCCTTTTGTGACCTAGTGGTTATGTGGATGGCATTAATTTTGAAGATAGGGGGTGAAGGAGATGAAGGGGTCATGGTCTGATGAGATGTCGATGTGGTTGAGGAGGTCTGAGGGATATGAGGTGTTAGGGGTTGGTCAACAGTGTCCTCAAGAAGAAGAGTGTCTTTCTCCATGTAGCGGTGAATGACGGTCTTGAGGGCACAACAATTCTCAGTGTCATGTCCTGGCGTACGATGATATAGGCAAATCTTAGTATCATTAAACCAGGAAGGCTTTGACTAAAGAGGTTGTAAGGGTTTGATGTGTGGAAGGGTTATGCTAGAGGTCTGTAAAAGTCGATGTAATATCAAAGCATATGAACCCACTAAAGAGTTCGTGCTTGTTGATGTGTGAGATGCTGATGACTTTTTCTTGGGTGGTGTTGAAGGAGGTTTCTGTACCACCTTTTGGGTTGATGGTGTGGCCACATGGAAAGATGACACCTTCTTTGTGAGAGGTGCCAAATTTTTTGGAGAGGGTAGGCTAGTGGTAGGCAAAGGAAGTAGTAGAGGCAACTTGTTTTGGTTAGGGGTTGGAGTGGGAAGCATTCCTATCAGAGTCGAAGGATGAGGGCCCAAAATGGAGGTTGATGGTGATAGAGGAGGAGGAGTTCACCACTGTGGTTTAGCAACCTTCTTTTGTTTGGTTAGAGGACTACTATTGGTTGAGGTCTGGTCCAGGTCTACCTTCACTTGCAGGTGAGTGAGGTTAGGGACAGGGCAAACACCAAGTGACTTGATTGGTTTTGATGTGGTGAATGAGGGTTTTGATTCTGATGTGGTTGGTTGAGATTTGGATGGTTTAGAAGTGGAAGTCTGGTCTTTGCTATAAGTCTTTAGAAATTTTGTCATGGGAGGGTTGGTGGCATGAGATGAGATGGCACGAGCATGCTGAAGAGATTTAAATCACTCCCATAATGCCTGATGCTCCACTTTCCTTGAAGGGAGTAGTCCAAGTTTCTCCACTAATCGGGAAAATGGTTGAGAAGATGTCGGATGAGGTTTGGGTTCTTGAGAAGATGTAGACGGTTGTGGGGCTAAAAATGGGATTGGTCTAGCAGTCTCAGACTCAAGGCATGATGACGTGATAATAGGTTCGTCTTTGGTTGAAGAAGGAGGAGAGACAGGTTCTTCCCTGGGTGGAGAAGAAACCAGAGAATGTGGCTCCTCAAGAGGGTAGAGGGTAGGGATGATTGCACCCTCCACTTGCGGTTGAGGAGTAGGAAGGGTAGGGTCCTCCATAGGTAGCAAGAAGGAGGACGGTGAGACTGGTGGTGCCGATATGGTCGAGGCATCCTCCAATATAAGGGAAGTCGATGGAAAACTAATAGGGGAAGAAGGTTTGTCCACGTGTGATGGACTGATAGGTGGACTAACCTCTTGAGTCTGTGTGAGAGGTTGGTCAGGGATGAAGGGTGAGACCGTATTGACTGTGCGTATGTTATGTTCTTGAGTGTCATCAGTCATGGTTTGGACATTGTTTTGGGTAGGAGAATGATTGGGAAATGGTTGTTTGAAGATGTTTATGCCTTGATTGGGTGGCACATTTGGATTGTCTAGGATGAGGTCACCCTTTTCTAGCATGTCTTGGATGATGTTTTTAAGATTCTTGCAGTTGCTCGTGTCATGGTCTTTAACATGGTGATAGTTGTAGAAATTGTTTTCCCTATACCATGTAGGGATGGCATGTGAGGGATCAAATTGTGGAGGTGGTCGGATTTGGGGGAGATTGAAAACCCCTTGTTTGACAAGTTTGCCCAACACAGATGCATATGACTCTCCAGTGGAGTATACTATCACTGCACATACCTTTGCTGGAATTGTGAGGTGATGCTTTGGGATGTGGACGGCTCAAGCTGGTTGGTTGATGAAGAGGATGATGGTCTGATAACTACAACATTTATTGATGCCTTAGATTTGGGATTAGATGAAGAAGGTTTAGAAGAAAAGTCATTGAACTTGGTGTTGGGATTCTTACTCTGCAACTTGACTTTGTTCTCCTTGATGGCACGTAATTCAAGCTTTTGGGCCATCGTGAAGGCTTCATCAAAGGTGCGAAAGGTCTGAACCTACAAGGTAGAGGAAATATGCTTGGCACAATCCTGAGAGAAAATTTTGATGAGTTTGAGTTGGGGCAAGGAAAAGTAGAGCTGGTTAATTAGGCCTCTCCAACGAGCAACAAAATTGGCTATGGATTTGTCCTCAAACTGTCGGATAGAATAGAGATCTATGATTGAGACCTTTTTGGTGATATTGATGGAGAAGTGGTTGAGGAAGAGTTGGGCTAGCTGGGTGAATGTGAAGAGAGAATGGCTGGTAAGAGAGCTGTACCAGTCAAGAGCAGCACCAGAGAGTGACATGGGGAATGTGCGTAGAAGTAATGCATTGTCATGGGCTATGAGATAACAAGCATGTCTGAATGCTTGTAGGTGCTATTGTGGGTCTTCCTTGCTCTGGAAATGAGAAAATTTAAGAAGCTCCCACTGACTGGGATATAGCCTGATCGGGACGGAGGGATGAATGGGCTCATTGCAAATTTGATCATATGAAAGGGCATTGCGTGAACCAAAAACAGAGGTCTCGAGACTAGACATTTTTTCCATTAGCATTTTGATGATTTCTACTAACAAATTGATGGGTGGAGTGCCCCCTAGGTTGTAGGGTGCTTGGAAGATACTAGAAGGGGCATAAAATGTATTCAGTTGCACTTGTATGGGTGTAACGTATTGATAACTAGTCGTTGGGACATAAGTGGAGACTAAAGGTGGTTGGGTAGAAGGCATGACTAGGCTCAATGTTGCCATGGGAGGTTAGATAGTGGTAACATTGGCCAATGGATGAGTAGCCACCCTGGTGTTGATGAGGGCAAGGGTAGGCAGAATAGAGACAACCAGACTTTGGAAAGGGGTAGAGGTTGGCTGAATAGCCTGCGGTTGATGGGGGCCAAAACCCCAGTGGAAGTGGGCCCAGAGATGGAAGGAGAGGCTACACTTAGAAGGTTGGTCATGGGCTAGTCATTAGTTGAGGCGACAACTTGGGTGTCTATGGGTTGAACCATAGACACTGTCGATACAGCCACTGTCTCTACTAAAGAGGTTGACATCCCATAAATCGGGTTACCTAAGGAGTCTCGCATTTGGCTTTGCACGAGATAATGTTGCAGGGCTTTAACATTGAGGTCCAAGAATCTTTCAAAATCTTGGTCCCCTTCAGGGACAATGGGGGTCTGAGTCGGGGTCGGTCGGGTAGGAGTTCTTTCGATCTCTGAGTGGAACTCCATTATAGGACTGGTTATGGATAGGGAAGGTGGAAGCGGTTGATGCCTCGCGTGGTCGACAAGAGCCTTGGTTTGACTGCGAGTCAAAACCATTCAAGGCAATAAAGAACATCCTCACAAGCTCAAACAAGTAGATAAGAACAGAAAAGATGAAGAACACAAGCAGATCTTAAGCGTTAAATCCCTAGGAATAAATTATTAGGATCATGGTGGCTTATGCCTTAGAATGTGTTTAGGAGATTGGCTTTTGAGATGGGTCCTAGAAGAAGTAGTCTATGGTTGGTTTCAGGTTTGTTTCAGTGCTCAAGAGCCTATGTTAGGTTCTATACATGTCTTGGTGCTAAGGAGCAAGCTCCCCTCACTTCACAAACCCAGTGATAAGCTGGGCCCACTTAGCCAATATATACTTCCCCTAGAGATTATACTCTACCAGAGAATAGAGTGGGCTTTCCCCTTGGTGATGAAATCTAATTGGGATTGCTGGGATGGGTAAGGTATCTACTAGGTGATGAAATCCCAGTCGGGCCTTGTCTTAGGTGAGTTTAGATGTTTAATTTGTGCAAGTGATTTGGTTGTGTAACATAAGTGGACTACGATTAATTCATGATGCGGTTTTAATTACTAGATGTGGACTAAGTATGTAGTCAAGAAGAAATGAGATGTAGTGTGTTTTAAGCCCAAATAGAAATGTTAGTTCGTATGAAGACAAGTGAGAAGAGGCTAAAGAGTATGACTTTGACTAGTCTAATGATGTAAGAAAAGAAAGAAGAGTTCTTTTTAATCCTACTAATAGTGTCTTTTGGAAGAGATAGAAGAAAGGTGAAAAGGAGAAACCTAATGCACCTATATGAAAAGAAATAAAAGAACCCAAGGAAGACCCTAGAGTCCCACTGGGCGTGCCAGAATGTTTCCAAACAAGTTTTTGCTTTTCACATTCAAAAGGAAATGAGAAACTAAGAAATGGTCAAGGGCTTGTATGTACCCAGATGTAGTCTTGCACACCAAATTCAGATGATAGAAGGAACTCCTCTTTGGTTGTGGAGGATGACATCTATAGAAGAAAGAGATTAAAACACAAAAAATGTTAAATGGCTAGAAAGTGGACTGCCAACTAAAAGCTTGGTCCTAGAAGTGCAAATACTTCTTGGAGGATAATAGTCCACTGATAAAAAGTAGAATATAATCAAAAATAGAAATGATAAAGATAGAATAAAAGAAATGAAAGCAAATGCATACCTGTTTGCAGCAATCTACTTTGCATAGTCACCGACGTCATTGGTTCTACCGGTGTCAGTCAAGGAAGGTCACCGACGTCGGTTAGTCTGCCGACGTCAGTAGGGGCAATGGTCGAGGTCAGTTGGGGTAATGGCCAGGGACAAGTTTTAGGTCTGGTTTATAATATGCAGAGTGGTCTGAGATTTTGTTTGAGGGTTAGAGAGCCTGTTTGGGGGTTAGAGGGACTATTTGGAAGTTTGTGCAGGGTTGATTGGACTGAGAGTATGGTCTGGAAAGGGACTAGATGGGTGATAGAGGCAAAAAGGGGAAGACAAGGGTTAGAGAAGACCTTTCAACCTCTCCAAGAAGGATACAGAAGGTTGTGGGTAGTGGTTTTACTTAATAGATGAATTCAAATAAGAACTAAAATTAAAAACAAAGGAATACTTATCTCCTTCTTGCTGAAGGAGGAGTGAAGGAGACCTGTTGCTGATGCTGTTGACAGACCTGTAATGCCTTTGATATCACAATCTGGAGCTATTCCTGTAGAGTACCTATAACTAGTGATGTTTTCCGTGTGAGAGGGAGAGAGAGAGAGATTGAATGCCAAGTGCAAAAGATTTCACATTCGTAGGGGGAGAATAGAGGCCAGAACATAGTTTTAAGGGTAACTGACGCTGGTAGAACCACTGATGTTGGCCGCATACTGACTGATGTCGATGGAAGAAGAATGGGGATAGAGGCTAATTTTAGCCTTCTATCCATTCTTACACGTTGCCTGGGTCAAATGTTGTTAAAAAATGGTCGTGAGGGGCTTAAATGGATGTGAGAGGAAGGATTAAGAAGGGATTTGGGTCATTAAGGCATGGCATGAGGTGAGGGGATCCAAGGGAAGGAATTTGAGGTGGCATGGGTTAGGTGGCAAGGGGACAATTAAATTAAAATATTTGATTATTTTAATTTAAAATTGACGGGGCTTAGGACAAGTGTTAGGAAATGGATCAAGGGGACCAAGGGGGGAGGACGACCAAGGGGTAGACACGATTTTGGTGTCTACAGTATCCTCTCCATGGAATAACTTAAACCATTATGGCCCAGATGGTCCTCACCAAAGAACTAAAACCTTTAAAAAACTTATATTTTAACCTCAACTAGCCTCCTCCATATTGAATAAGTCACAAATCCGTCACTCACACCTTGAAAGCAACATTAGGCTTTAAAGACATATTAGGCCTAATTACCCCAAAAACACTATATGCAAAGATGAAGCTAAAATAGCCTATATAAAAAATTTATAGGAACAATAAACATATTTATGTAACCTTAATAACCTTAAGTTAAATATTAAACTCATTATAGTCCATCTCTTAGGCTCAAAAGACTCATAAACCCCTTTACAAAAGGCTTACTCTGATATACTAAAAAGCTCCAATACACAATCATGAACCTTTGACGACCAATATATGTACAATAAATTTACAACACTCCATATGCATGTCTAATATCCTATAAAATATATATAACATAATTACATTATTTTATACTTAAAAATTATGCATAATGACTCAGAAACATCAATCTTACAAACACATAGAAAACTATCAAGGACACTAAAAACATAGTCATAATTAATGTTATTTTTAACTCATGTAAAAAAAATTTAAAATAATTATTATAGAAATTAATATTTCCTATGTGATACATATAACATCCTAAAATATATATATATATAACAAGTTTTAGTGCCAACCATTGATCTTGTAGAGCAATTTCTTGCCCTTCTCTTTCACACTTCTTGCTCAACCATACAAGCCATTTTGGCTTCTATATTTCACATTATTATACTAAATATAAATATTATATAGCTCATTTATGTATCATATATATCCCAAAAAATATTATCATGTGTATTATATAAGTTGAATCCTATCACAGAATATTAAACTCTTCACTACATCTTTCATACCCAAAACTATCATTTTGCCTTGTGGACTAGTCATGGTGAACATGATTTTCAGTACCAATATTATAGGAAATATTAATACATATTTATGATATTATGATGTCATTAGGTAATAATCATATATATAAGTACCATGTTTTAATAACATTATTGGTCTTTCATACCAATCTCTCAATCTTATGCCTTCACTGTCTTATCTTTAATAGATAGGTCATCTTGTGAACAACATTTTCAATGACATCCAAAACATTTAATATAAATGGACATGTTTTATAGTTATTTAAAAATAACCTCATTAAATTTTATCCATTCCTAATCCATTACAACTCATCACTAATCTCATACTCGCTTATGCTTGGTTTTTCTCATTGTCTTCACTATTAGATGTTTTAGAGATAGGCCAACTTCCATGACCAATTTAGGATATTTAAGGTCTAGAAAATTATCATAAACCACCATTAACATGAATTAAAACTCACAATATTTAACCTCTATCCACTGTACAACTTTGATGTAGTCAACCTTCAATGTTATACAAAATTTATGAGAAATAAGGGATTTACTATAGCTTCCACTCACTCATCTGGAATAGAAATTCCACCTAGATATACATAATAGAGTCATATACATGTTAAAATTATAAAAATAGGTCAATAAATCCATCCTGAGCCATTTCCAATAAGATCTTCCATATCAGGTCACTATGAGATTTTTATAAGGGGTTTAGACTAGTTTCCATTCTTAACATTTGTTCAAAAAACTCTACCCATGAAACTAACTCCTAATGATTGTAAAAAATTATTAGGATAATTTTATATCTCTCCCCAATATATCACATTCTAATTCAATAGTCACATGTGCCAACAAGCATCAAAAAATCCTTCTTGGGTCTATAACACTCCATTCAAGCACATGACAAACCTTCAAACTCATTTTCATGCTTTTTCCTTCAACTCAGGACCTCAAAATACACCAACATACTAGAAACATAATTTTAAACCTCAATCCATTCTCATATGAGATCAAAAGTATCCAAACCTAATCATGACACCTCATTTTGCCATCTAAGATCTTAAGATTAGGTCCATAAGAAGACCACTAAAGAAGAACATACCCCTTTGGCTTACTCTAAGAGTCATGTGACTGAATAAAAACCTTTATCACATTATATAACACTATATTTTATAATTTCAAGCTCATAAACATCCATATCAACACTATCATGCCTCTACAATCCATAACCATGCTTAAGAACTAGTCCATCTCATGCCCTACTAGGTACCATACAACTTTGAGTTGTTCAAGACACATTTTGTACCTCTCTACTCACTTATAAACATCTAAGATAGGATCCACAATAAATCCCATAATTATCCTTTGACCAAGTCTCCTTAGACCATATAGATCACTACCCAAGACTGAATTAGCTTTCTCAAATACATAGGATATGACTACAATCTCTCTCTCTCTAAACTCATAATTATATAAATATATTCATCAAAGACATAAAACTTACACTAAATCAAACAAATCCACATACTTTTATTCACTAATTTCACCATTCCTTACTATGTTTCATAAGACCCTCCATTGGATCACTCAAAACCACACTAGCTAGCTGAAACACTCAACTTCATACCAATGATTGTAGCCACCTTATTATGGACCAAAACTTGGCCTCAATATTTCTTTTGCATGAATGACCTTAGTAATATGTCATCAATCACAAATATCATCTTATTGATCCTTATTTACATCAATGATAATACATAAATACATGACATTAATGATAACTTTTAATAATCTCCCCCTTTGTCATTAATGGCAAACCACAAATGAAATAATCATTCTCAAATTACACTAGTCTCAACCAAATTATTCTCTCTTAAACTAATCAATTTCATCAAGTACTTTCTCCCATAGGAATTTTGACCATCATGAACTTTCTCCCCCTTTGATAGTAATGACAAAGGGTCATATACACTCTCATAAGGTCATCGACTGAAATTCTACTGATGATTGAACTTGACCACTCATAGAACCAACAATATCCCTCTTTTTTCATACATAATTCTCCTCAATCTTCTCAATCCATCATGGCTTATATCACTTTATAGTATCTTTATGGAAACACACAATCAAATAAATCTTTGAGAAAAAGCTAGTCTCAATCAGACTTTTGATATACTTTATTTCCTTCAAGAAACTCAATATAGGTTACCAAAATAATTAAACCCATGAAACGTGATCCTAAGGTCATATTAAAACTCATAGATCATTTAACTCTCTAAAATGCTCTTCATATTGAATCAATGAATCAACTCAATATACATAGTCAAGACCCTATTTATGAAAGCTCATAACATTCATCATTCTTAGATCACTACACTTCTTTAAGTAACTTAAAATATGAAAACTTACTCTTTATATCATATCTAGTCCTTGAATCTCATGGATAATACCTCTACCAAAAAGAAAATTGGTCTTATATAACAATAAATAACTCTCATAAGCCTCTATTATGATATTTTATTTTTAAGAATTAACTAGAGCTCAAACATACATTTCAAGTATGATATTTTTTGAAGAAATATTATCACTCAAACCCTCTTAACACTTACTAAACTCTAAAGATCATATAGGAGACATTAGCTACCTTGGACCATCAAACCTCAGATCATGACCACATAACCATCAAAGAATTGATTGTTTACTCTTTTCTGATAAGAGTCATGCCAATATATCAAATTACACTCAATATACCTAAGTTATATCCCCTTAACTCCATTTTTCACCTCTATTATATTACTTTATGAATAATACACTATCATCTATATGATTAGCATTCTACCTTGCCTAACTTCATATCTCTCAAATATATCTTTGCACCAATCCTTAAAATAGTAATAATTACACACACATGGATCATCATGCATATGCTTCCATAAAACCAATTTTGATTATGCATAAAAAAATTCTAAAAAATGACCACATCAAAATCACAAACAAACTTTTCATACCTCATAATTTTGCTCAATTAATCATCTCACACCTCTATATATCTTGATGTCACTTGAATGCTACCTCCTTTTTAGATAATTTTTATCGAGACCAAGGTATTAAAATGGTGAACAGCTTTAGAATAACTTTTATAAGATCATTGTAACATCATACTAGCTTTCATGCTTCCACAACTGCCCATCATGCTTCAATAGACCTAGTAGGATCTAGGACTAGGTCTAGGTGCAGACCTAAACCAAGAAACACCTTCCTTATATCATATAATCTGACCATGTATACCACTTTTAAATTCCTCCAATTAATTTAAGAACACATTAAAACATATTAATTACTTCAACCAATCTTGCCATTATCTCATCACGCAGTCCTTTATGCAAATCTCAAACATGACCTAGATCATGTAAACAAGTAGACCTATTATTTATTTTAAAATTCTCTCTTTATATAATAAGACTGATACAAATAAATTATTTTCATGAAACATCTACCAATACTCAACAATAATCGACCAAGACTTCTTCATCCACAAGTTGATAAACAAACTGATCTTATAACTCACCTTCATAAGGTTACTCATTTTATGCTTCTAAGATCACCTTCAATCTATCAATCCATCTCTAAAATACCTGATTTGATACTACATGTTGGAATCACTACCAATGAGAGGTGGTGGGGGAAGGCAGGGGAGAAAATTAGTGTTTTAAAGTAATCTTTCCTTTGCACTTAACATTGATTAACCTTTCAAACTAATATAGTGATTAAGCAATGCATAGAGAAGAAATCACATAAACATAAATCAATATATTAACACATTAATATAATATATATGTGTGAAAAATTCATGTGGAATAAAACCTACTAAAAAACCACTTGGACTATAGTCTTATAAGTAATCAATCAATATTGGGTGAGGCACCAACCCCACAAGGAGTACCAACCCCTCACTAGTCAAGCACTAACTCAATTAGTCCTTTAGCAAGATCTAACTTATAAGGAGGAAATAACCTCCTAATTTATTTAGATCCAACTAAAATAATTCAATAACACTTATTCAATGACTAAATTACAAGGTAGTTCTCACTCCTTGACAATGCACCAACTCAACCAAGACTAACTTGATCACCTCAAGACACCTTATTGCTCAACCAATAGATGGTGACCTCTTCTTAATCTCTCTATCTTCTCTATCTAAATTACACTAATTATAATTAATCAAAAACATATATATGATGCATTTATTATAGTATCTCAAAATAATATCAATTCATTAAGCTCTTCTCCACCTTATATCCCTCTTAAAACAACCTCTTAGGCTTCTTGGCTCAATGTGCCTCTTCTTGATAGATTTAGGTCATACGACCTTATTTATCATACTCATAAATTATAATGTATATTTATGAATAATAATATACTCCATTATTATGGTATAAATGTTCTCATTTTACTCATCAAGGTGATATATTCTTTGCTTTCACTATCATTCACTTAACTAGTCCAAATAGGCCTATTATGCCTTGTATAAATACAAGTCACTTGACCACATACATAATTGCTAAGAAAAGACACTAATCCATTAGGTTCAAATAAAAAAAATGTATTATTACATGTTACACATAATAATAAATCAAATTAGTATCACCATTCGGTCAGCAAAACATATTTTATACCTCAATCTTCTTCTAGGCCTAATAGGGACCTAATGCATTAGGTCTATCCTCTCCATGGAATAACTTGAACTATTATGGCATTTATGACCCTCACCAAAGAACCAAAACCATTAAAAAACTTATTTTTAAATCTCAACTAACCTCTTCCATTCTTAATAAGTCAAAAATCCTTCACTCACACCTTGAAATAAATAATAGGGTTTAAAGACCTATTAGGCCTAATTACCTTAAAAACATTATTTGTAAATATGAAGATAACACAACCTATATAAAAAATTTCAAGGAAAAATCCACATATTTATTGAAACTTAATAACCTCAAGGTAATCATTAAATTCATTAGACTCCATCAATCACTCTCCAAGGACTTAGAAACCCCTCTATAAAAGGCTCACTCTAATCTACCAAAAAGATCCAAAACACATTCAAGAACCTTTGACCACCACAAAAACATATAAATTCACCTAAAAATAATATATATTAATGTATAATATCCTATATAATATATATAAAATTATTACATTCTTTTCATACTTACAACTTAGGCATAGTGACTCAGAAACATTAATCTTATAAACACACAAAAAACTGTGAAAGACCTTGAAAACATAGTCTTGATGAATGTTATTTTTAACTCTTGTAAAATAACTTCCATGATTTATTATGAAAATTAATAGTTCTTTTGTGATCTATATAACATCTTCTAATAGATATATCACAAGTTTTAGTGTCGACCATTGGTCTTATAGACCAATTTCTTATCCTTCTCTTTCATAGTTCTTGCTCATCCATACAAGCTATTTTGGATTCCATATTTCACCTTATTATACTAAATATTAATATTATATATATAATTTAAAGATCATATATATCCTAAAAAACATCAACATTTTTATTAGATACATTTAATCTTGTCATAGAGTCTCAAACTCTTCACTCCATCTTGTATACCCAGAATTGTCATTTTACCTTGTGGACCAATCATGCTAAACATGATTTTAAGTACCTATGTGGACACTTCTAGGAACTCTTGATTAATTTTTATGATCTTATGAGGTCATTAGGTAACACTCATATAGATAGGTACCATGGTATATTAACAATATTGGTCTTGTAGACTAATCTCTTAATCTTATACCTTCACTATCATATCTTTACTAGATAGGTCATATTGTGAACAAAATTTTAAAAAATTTCAATGACCTATAAAAAATATAATCAAAATGGAAATATTTTATATGTCTTGAAAAATAAACTCATGTAATTGGATCCATTCCTAATTAATGACAATTCATCCTTAATATCATTCTCACTTCTTCCTAGTTTTTTTTGCTATCTTCACTATTAGAATTTTTAGCAATAGGCCAAATTTCATGACTAATTTAGCATATTAAAGGTTTTTAAACTACTTAAAAACCACCATGAAAATGAATTAAAATTCACAAGCTTTAACCTCCATCTATTATGTAAGTTTAACTATGTCAACCTTGCATGCTTTTTTTTTTGAGAAATAAGGGATTTCTTATAGCTTCCACTCACTCATCTAGTAGATTAATACCATTTGGACATACCTAGGAGAGTCTTATAAATGTTAAAATCACAAAAATAGATCAAAAAATCCATTATTATCCATTTCTCATAATTTCTTCCATATCAGAACACTAAGAGGGTTTTGTGAGGGTTTTAGACTAGTTTTCATTATTAACATTTATTCATAAAACTCGACCCCTAAAAATAACTCCTAATACTTGGAAAACATTTCTATGACCCTTTTCCATCTCTCCCTAAGAGCTCATCTTTCCATGTAATAGTCACATGTGCCAACAAGCATCAAAAAATCCTTCTCAGGTGTATAACACTCCATTCTAGCACTTGAGAGACCTTCAAAATCATTTTCATTTTTTTCCCCTTCAACTCAAGAACTCAAACTACACAAACATACTTGAAACATCATGTAAAACCTCAATCCATGCTAACATGAGCTCACAAGTCTCCAAACCTGATCATGACACCTCATTCTACCACATAGGGTCTTAAGACTAGGTCCATGAGAAGACCACTAAAGAAGAGCAAACACATTTGGGTCACTCTAAGAGTCATATTACTAACTCAAAACCTTTAGCATAGGATATAACATTTAATTTTTTAATTTTAATCTCATATACATCCATATCACCATCATCATGCCTCTATAAGGCATACCCATGCTTAAAAACTAGTCCATCTCATAGCCCTACTAGGCACCATACCACTTTGAGAACTTCAAGACACCTTCTATAGATTACTACTCTCTTCCATACATAGGAGATAGGATCTATAGAAACTCCCATCATTATCCTTTGAGTAAGTTTTTTTAGACCATATAACTCACTACCCAAGACTGGACTAGCCTTCTTAAACACATAAAATATGACTACAATCTCTCTCTTTGAACTCATGAATCTCCGAAGATCTTCATCAAAGACTTGAAACTTACACTACCTCAAAAAAATAGACATACATGTATTCATTCATTTCACCATATCTTACTATGCTTCATAAGACACTCCATTGGATCACTGAAAGCCACACTAGCCAGCTAAAACACTCACCTCATACCAATGACCATAGCCACCTTCTTGTGGACTAACACTTGAACTCAAGCTTTCTTTGGAATCAATGACCTCAAGCATATGTCATCAGAGACATCTCTCATCTTATTGATCCTTCTTGACATCAATGATAATACATAAATACACAATATTAATAAAAATTGTCAACATCAAGGTGATCTCCTTCTTAGAACTAAACACCATTCTCTATTCACCAATTGCATGATAAGACCATTATTGCATTTTCAAATTCTAGACTCATTTGGGCCTTAAAGGTATTGTATCTCTTTGATCATCTTTAGTAAAAATTAGTTTGAGTTTTAAGTTACTCAACCTTCATTCTCTTGACATAACCATCATTCATAAGTCAAAAATGTGTTCTTTCAAGGCCTAGACTACAAGTGAGAGGCCATTTAGGCTTACACTGGCTTATACTATCATACATTAGAATGACACTGTATAAGACAAAGTTCCTTTCAAATAAGTTATGGTAAAAGTCTCCTCTAAGTAATCTTCTTACTTTGCACCTTTGTGAGTGTCAAGAAATAGTCATAACCATGATATGTGACTTGATAACTCCATTAAAGTCCCTTTCAAAGTTTGTATATTTATTTTACCTTGAGAAACCTCTCACAAAAATTTCCATTATTTGGAAGCTAGATCTCTTCTTAATGGAAGTGTATGGAAACCTTGAATGTGTTATGGTCTTAAATATGGTGGATACCTCTTGCATAACTAAGATTACAACTTGAAATCCTCTTAAATCATTGACATTCAATTTTTGAAGTATACATAGTCATAATGCATATTATCTACATATTATAGTGAGATACTAGGTCCATCAGGTCATGAAGATGCTCTACATGATCAAATGAGGTTCAAAAGATGCATTACCCTAAATATTGTTTTAAAACCCTTTTTATCCTTTATCTAACCCACTTAGAGATATATGAACTATGTGACTATGGAAATCTAATTCTGTAGACCACTAAGTGTCCTTTTTTAGCTAAAGGAGTGATTTTATTTATTCTTTGATATCCATACATTAAAATAAGATTGAAAACCTTATGAGAAAGAAGTTCATGTTATTCAATATAACATACACCAATTCATTTTCATAGAAAAATACAAGAAAAGAAGAAACCTAAAACCATTAGGGATGTGTAGGCAAAAAAAGTCACCAACCTTCTTAATAATGGTTCATGAAGCGAAAACAACCAAACCTATGACTATTTCTATTAATTATAATTATAAATGGAGTAAGACCACCCACGAAAATCACTTTCCCTAACTCGACTCCTCCTATCCATACTAATAAAAAACTTGTGACCTATCTGAGCTTGTCCAAGGAAGTGATATGGAAGATGAACTGGTTTTATCCAAGTTTGGAAATTTCAAAGTTTTTTAAGCATGGAAAATAATTTTAGGGCCTATGTATATACTCCCAGGTCTTCCCAATGAGCCAAGTAGTTGTCCTTATATTTAAAACTTCCCTTTAGTTGACTACTTTATGATCTCTTCATTTCCGCATTGAGCCTACATCCTTTTAGTTATAGAATTGATAACTAAAAATGTATGACATTATACACTTTCATTTACGTTTTTACACACTTTGCCTTAGAAGGAAACCATAAAATATCAATAAATTAGCTCAAAGGTGACATAAAATGACACTAGGACAAAATGACAGATATGACCAAAGTAAGGAAATCTATTTAACTTTAGTTTCAACCATGGTAGACACTTTAGGACATAGGAAACCTCATGATAAGTTATAATTGCAAGAGGGTTGACTTATTTGACCAAGGGGTCAAACTAGTCAATAATTTCTTATGCACAAATTTCAAAGATAAAATAAGGAACCAATGGACCTATTGATGAATATGTTTTGAGGTATAATAAAATATTGTCTAAAATGACCAATCCCATGACAGATAAAGAGATTCAATACATATTCAATCAAAATTTTATTTCTCATTTAAATAATTACATTATTATCAACAAGTAAAATATTTATATGATTATGCCATGTTATTCAGAACCATGAAATGAAGCCTATCTCATTGAATAATCTTAAGTATTTAGCTAACACACTGACTACATCTACATCAAATAAAAAGTTTATTATCAAAATAAGTTATAAGGTTAAACCTCATGAGCCTAAAAACGAAATAACCACTATGGTTAATGTAGTGTTATAACAACCTAATCAGCTTGTCTTATCTAATATACTAAGGATATAATTTACATGCTTACCTAAGTCTCCCACTTTATTACACCTATAGATTCATCTTATATATCTTCCTCCTCATATAGAGGTTGATATGAATAGATATCTACCCAAAAGATATGATTTGAATGATTAATGTGATTATTACCAAGGCCTTATACATTCTATCAATAAATATTTTACTTTGAAGCATAAGATCCATGACTTTATCGATGACCAAAATATTACATTTCATGATCCTCTAAAGGAATCAAGTTCACAACCTGGTGATCACCAAAAATAGAATATATTTAACAATCCTTTACAAAATCATTCTAAGAAGGATACAAAAGTGAAAATGGAATATAATTCACATCTTCTTCAATCACATTATGGACACCCATTAGATGGGATTATTAGTACTTATACATGACTAAACCTCTTATGATTCAGAAGCCTTATATTACTTTTAATGATAGTGATATTAGATATGATGAATATTAGAGGCCTATATTACACCCTAGCTGAGCAAAAGGTTGTTCACATCCTTTACCCAAACCTATTCCAACATGGGAATTACCCTATATTATGGGTTACCAAAAATTGGGTCATACTTCTAGGATTTTTTAATGAGGCTAGCTCCTTAAATGTGATAATTTGTATCTCTCTTCTTAAAACTTAATCTATTGGGATGAAAAGGGGAGAACATACATTAATGAAATCTTACTTTAAGTGTGGTTATGAACCAAATTTTCAATGATCCACTCCTAACTTGGACACTTTCATGACTACTAATGAGTCTAATAGAGACATGGGCTCATCAAATTCTATGTTAGGGTTCCAAACATAAGTATTTTTTATGAAGTTCATAAAGAGACGTACAAATTTAAGGACAAAAAATGATAGGTCAAAGTAATACATTATGTACTTATGACACTTCAAGAGAAACCTCACTAGATAACACTTCACACAAACTACAAGAAACTAACAGTCTTAAAGCAAGTCACATGAAGAACCTGTAGATGATGAATGGACAACATACATTATGTAAATTAAACCTCACTAGAGTACAATTAGAATTAAATTAAATATTAAACATGTATTATCTTTATTCAAAAGAGGGATGCCAATCAAGAGTTCCAATCTAGAATTTATAGGAAGAAAGAAGGTAAGAGAGAGGGGAATTAGCCTTGAAGGGGTCATTAATGAACCCAAATACACTTGGAATGACCACCATTTCCATCCTTATCAAGCCTTCCCCAACATGAATGTCACTATATCCTTTTTATCATGATAGGGAATGTGAAGATTAAGATTAGTCATCAAAAGTAATCCCCATCACCACAATCCTTCTCAAGCGCATCATGCTTGATGTTCTCTCTAACATTCCTTACATAGTCACCATTATGTCATTTCTTGTAAATCTTGAATATGGCTATATTATTGATGAAAACCAATCACCCTATTGGTTTTCATATAGTCATGATTGCACTAAAGATATGTAGGATAGGGATTTTGATCTAAAGACATGAAATCTATCTCTAGAAGCTTTTTAGAGGTTTTATAGAGCTTTAACAGTGTTAGATGGATTTGTAATTTTTCTTCCTAGTAACTTATATCATTTTTTATATTGTGTTTATGTATTCCACATGATTTGGATGGTGAAATCCTTTGTCCAACATGTCTTATCTCATGGTATTCATCTGAGATCTAATAGAAACACATGCCTTTGAAACATTTTCTCTAGTTTGACCTTTGTCAAACTTAGCCTCCACTGAAGTCCCTTAGTTTGTGAATTTTGATATTGATTATCATTCTTGATCTATCATCCCATAATTATGCCATTTATAATCTCCACATTCATGCTTACATTCTTGATCATTAAATTCATAACCTTGTTTGAACCATTGATATTTTTATGTACAAATGAACATGAGCCATAGATCATCTACCATTTTAAAATAGTTAAGACACTTATCACCTACACATTTATTTTTGAGATTCATTGAACTTTTGACCCATCTCTCATCATGATATTTTTTCTATATGAGTGAATGAGATTCATTGATTCACTTGGACCCATTGGCACTATTAGTCACCATGCACCATTGGATCCTTTGATTCGATCAAAAGTTGACCATTGATCTTACTCTAAGCACATTTTGACTCTTTAACCTTGCACTACTATAGATCAACTACCCAATCTCCAAAGATATTGGCACTTGTCACTTTCACATTCATACTTAGGACATTTGAATTTAAATGGCTATTTTCCAAAGTTTGAACTTGACGTATGTGTGCCCATTTCACTCTATATGTCTAAATTTAAGGGATTATATCTTGAAATAGTAACTTCTTAAAGACATTAAATTTGCATAAGATGATCAAGGCACTAAAATCATCATGTCCATGAAATAGTTTAGATTGAAAGGGTCCCTAAGTGTATTTATCAAATGTGCAATTAGATTGATCTGTTTGTTTTACATGACATGTTGATGATGGTCTGGCTCTTCTATGCTTGTGAAAGAACTATCAAGGTTCAAAATAAGTTTATAAGACCTATAAATCCTTATTTATGTCCATGAAGGTCATGATCACCATGATAACCTACTTTATCAAAAAAATTCAAGCTACACTTTAAGTTGACTTAAAGTGTTTCAAAAGCTTTAGAAGTTACATGTGTTCTTTGGAAAACTCATTCCATCTAGAACTCTCTTCAGGTCATCCATTTAGGTAGAATATGATATGTGGGCCCAATTGGCCAAAAATTTGGCAACTCAACTAGCTAACATGATTGATATGATTAAGAACCTAAAATTTTATCAAGCTTGCTAATGATGACTAGACAAATGAAGTATTGCTTACAAAAGGATTCTACCTAACTCTTGGAAACACTTTGAATCAAAGAGACACACATAAACAATAAAAAATCAACAAAACACATAAAACAACTACCTATCTACCTATTTATAAAGAGCATGAGATAACATTAATAACATAATTTAATATACCTCCCATTGATAGGTATGGGAAGGCTCTCTCCATTCAACCTATCAATCTCAAAGGCAATGTTCTCTTTAAAAATTGTGATAACATAATACCCACTCTAAATACCATCAAACCTGGAGTGTTTTCTCAGTTTTGCATGGTCTTCATCATATTTGAGGACTATATCACCTTATTGGAATGTCCTAAAAGAAACTCTCTTATCAAACAAATTATTTATTTGGTGTTGATTGGACCATATGATGTTCATAGTAGTGTCCCTTATCTCCTCTAGTTGACTTAGCTCATTTAACCTTACCTACATAACATCATCCTCTAAGAACTCAAATTGTTGTGTAAGCTATAATGTAGGAAGTTTAAGAGATACAAGAAGTTTAGATTCCTTCCCATAAATAGGAAAGTAAGGGGAGTTTCCAATAGCTTTCTTAGGTGTCACTTTATCTTCCCATAGGGAAGTCCTTAGCCTAGTATGTCACTCCCTCTGACTATTTTCCATAGTTTTCTTGATAAATTGTAATATGTTATTTTTTGTGGACTTTGCTAACCCATTGCCTTATGGGTAATAGTTAGAGGATGCCTTGAGATAAATTACATATGAAATATCCCACTCACATACCTTGTTGTTTTTTAAGTATAATTCATTATCATAAATGATTGTATAAGGCACACTAAATCTGGTCACAAGGCTATCATAAAAGTCTAAAATAGAATCTGCATTAACTTCTTTGAGGATAGTGGATTTAACCCACCTCTTAAAGTAATATGTATCTATAATGATTCATTTATGTACTTTACTTGAAGGTGGGTGTATCATTCCAATGAAATCTAAGCCCCATTGCATGAAAGGTTATTTTACTTGTATGGGTTGTAAGGGAAAGGCAACCAATTTATGCTTGCCAACAAACATTGTACATTTTGGGCATTTCATTACCCAAGAGTTTTCATCTCTAAAAATTATGGGCCAAAAGTACCCATATCTAATGTTGTTAAAGTTTATGGTCTTGGTATCAAAGTGCCCACTAGTTGGACCATCATAGAACCACTCAAGAAACTTGTCTATTTAGCATGATTCCACACACCTCAAAAACATGCCTCTAATGTCTCTCTTGAAAAATACTCCATCTATCATGATATAAGGTATACTTTGGAACATAAAGTGCCTTCTCTTGGATCTATCTAGTCTCATAAGACATTATCTTAACTCAATAAATCTAATTATTTTATGTGTCTAACTAGAATGTGTGTTGTCTACGGCTTCTTGTTGGGTATCATGGACTAATTACACTTGTTATTTATCTTATTTTGCCTTTATTTCAAGGTTTTCACATAAAAAATTTCCACTTACAAGCTTTTTGAATCTAATATAAAGTTTGTACTCTATGAATTTGGTCACCCATCCAGCTATTTTCTCATCAAGGTATATGTTGAGTATAAACCCTTTAACACTTGAGTGTACCACCATGAGTGTGACCTTAATATTGGAGATTATGTGCCTAAAATTATTCAAACCTATCAATACTACAATAAATATACAAGTATTTAAAACTTCCTATATCCATCTAAGGCCTAACTAAAGAAATTAATATGTTATTTCAGACCTTGTTCATTCTACTACATTAACATGGTAGAGATTACATCCAATGTAGAGAAGGCATACAAGTAGAATTATTTGTTAAAATCAAGATTAAGATGTTTAGGGGCCTGAGAGATGGCCTCCTTTATGGCCCCAAAACTCCTCTTACCTTATTTGTTCCATGTAAACTACTTATATTTTCTTAACATGAGAGTATGAGGCTTGACCATCTCGGCAAAGCCTAGGATAAACCTTCTTATAAAATTAATATTTCTTAATAAACTTTGTAGACCCTTATTGAACTTATGCAAGGGTAAGGATAAGATGGACTCAAATATTTTAGGGTCTATGGAAAGACCATCTTTGGATAATACATGGCCTAATAACCTACCTTCATAAACATCAAATATATAATATTTAGGATTCAATGACACACCAACTTATCTACATCTTTAAAATATTAACCTCAAGGAATCAATGTGATTATTTGGGTCCTTTGAGAAAATAATGATGTCATCTAGGTAGATGATCACCATGCCCTTGATCAAACTTTCAAAGTTAACATCCATTTCCCTCTCGAAAGTTACTCTAGCATTAGATAGTCTAAAGGGCATTTTCATATATGCATAAGTGTCCCATTTTGTGGTGAAGGTAGTATTATGTCTATCTTCCTCCTTGACCATAATATGATTATAACCAAAGTAGCCATCAAGCAATGTGAGTCTCTAATAACCTATCACATTTTGAATAATTTAATCCATTGAGGGTAGTGGGTAATGGTCTTTTAGGGACACTTTATTGAGGTCCCTGAAGTCAACATGTAAACATATTTCCCCATTTTTATTCCTCATTGACACAAGGTTTTCCACCCATGAGTAATGTTTAATGGGTAATATTATCTTTGATTTAATTACATTAAATATCTCCCTCCTCATCAACTCCTCCACTTTTGGATTGATAGGCATTTATTTATGTTTGATTGGTTTTGCATTACCCTCTAGTTCAATGGTATATTGTGCAATTTTATGATCAAAACCCTTCAAATAATTATATTTACATGCAAATACATTAGACAACTCTTAAAATAAATAAATAAATTTAATTGTCCCTTTTGTTATATTAGTATTTCCTAACTTTAATAGTTAATTTTTGAAGATCTCTATCTTTTCATAATGTTCCTCCTTATCTGAGATATGTGCCTTACCTCTTCTCACTTGGTCATCTTCATTAAATATGCTTTCCAATGTCATAATCCTCTTAATCAGGTTATTAGATCTTAGATACACTATCTAACCATCATACTTATGCTAAATTTTTTTATTCTTATGACAAAATTCTACCTCCTCCATCAAAAAAATATAATTTGGTCATCATTATCAAACACCTACCAACTCACCTCATTTTAGGTACAATTGGCCTATATATGACCTTGATCTTATCTTGACTTAGGTTGCCTTTGACTCCTTCTACAACCTAATACTAATATCTAATGGATGCAATCCTATTTACATGCTGATTTGCCTCTCTTGGTATAGATTATATATTGAAAGCTAAGAAGTCCTCTATGATATCTCATAAATGATGCTTATAATATTTCATATGGTGTTTCTTGACTACACTTATGCTACTTACTTATTATACAATAAGCTCACTATCACCCTTGACTTAAAGAAGTTTGACACATCTTCTTCTTGCCTCGTACAAACCATGTAAAAGAGTTTCATATTTGGTTATGTTTGAAGTGAAACTAAATTGAAAACTTGTAGCTAAATATTAATTTTAATATGAGGGTGAACTAACATGGCCCCAACTCTACTACCATTATTTGATCTTGATCCATCAAATAATAAATTCCATATACCATCTTCCTCATTAGTGGTGTTAGCTAGGCAAGGTATAGTAGTACCCTCCTCATGCATATAATAAACCCATAATCTTGCTTATTCAATATTTCTATAGGGATTAAATACATGATTATTAGCTACCCATTAATTTAAGTAAATGTTTAAAATGCCTTAAATATGGTCATGAGGCTCTTTTTCACAATCATTTTCATATTCATCTAATATGGTACAATTCACATTTGCAAAGATAGGCATATAGATCTCTAGATGAATCTTAGAGATAGGTTATGAACTAATAGTGATCCTAGTCCCATATCTGGTCTCCAAACCTATATATGACCAGTCAAAGGATAAATATCCCCCATTTTTTGTAGTAAAGTCCCTAGATAGGCATAAGGAAAAATATGGGGGTAGGTCTACAACCATTACATCTTGAGTGATGACATAATCTGGGAAAGCTACCAATATGATACTTAAGACCTTTCACTATACATACTATTTTAGTATGGGAACCATTCAACTAGATAATACCTTTTTCATTAGGCACATACATAAGCTCAATCTTATATGTTATGGATTTAGGCGTAATTGAAGTTGAATCACCTAAATATATCATATAGTTACAAACTAAAAATTCCATTATAATTGCTTACAAATATAATGGAGAGGGATTTAAAACCTTAGGGGGAGGAGCAACATTATGTACTTGACCTTGACTAGGAGCTTGACAAGGAACTTGAATTTGACTAGGTTGGCTACTATTTGTAAAGACAATGTTTGCCTTATCATCTATCTTATTTTCATGAGAAATCTTAGAGAGTTCTTGTTTAAGAATATATTTTCATCTTGGAATAGATAAAGCATCATGCATAGACATAGTGACATTAGCCTTTTTCATATGATCCACAATATCGAAAGGAAGACTAGTACCTTAGACTGCACCTTGGAAGTAGAAGTATCATATAGTACTTAACTGATATGAGGAAAAAAAATAGATTTAAATTTTTGTCCATGATTTTGACCTATTTTTTGAGTTAAAATATCTTTAATATCTATATTTTAAGTGGTAGGTTTTTTAATTTCTTATGGATATGTTTAATAAGCCTTAAGCTACCCTAAATTATCATCCATCTCCTCTTTGATCTTGTATGGGCTTCAACTAGTTCATCTAACCTTTATGTATTTTGCCCCATATTTATTGGTACATGCTTAAACATATGATCCCCTTATTGAAAGTTTATGCACATGGTGTCAGTTGGTGCCTTACCCATCCTTCCTTATTATTGATTCTAAGCTTTCAAGGGTGTCAAGGAAGACATGTTACCTTGATTCACGAGAGGGCCTTATGGTGGAATAGGCATTATGTCATGGCCCTAGAATAAACTAACCTGATGACAACTAGGATATTGATACATTTCTCCACTTGTATCCATTACCATCTCATTGGACTGTTATCTCGATTACCATTCATCCTCTTGTGTAAGTTTTTTTGTGTGTGGGGACCAAGGCTATTAAGTTACTTATGTTATGGGGTTGTAACTATTATAAGATATACCTTGAGTAATTTGGCCTTGGACTTGTTGATTTGATGGGTAAGGGGGTTTATTATAGGATTGAGTAGGGTATTGACTTGTAAGGGACCTTAATATATCCTATATGAAGTCTGTTATTGCCTCTCTAGAGCCACTAGCTTGTTGTTTTGTGCCTTCAACAATCTCTCAATCCTTGTAAATTTATCCACTTGATCATCATCAGGTTGGAATTGATTTTTTTAAGTGGGAAATGGAGTAATGGTAGGTGGGGTTGGTTGAATATCAAAAAAATGTGGCATGAGAGGTCCTAGCATGAGTTTCCCTACTTGTATCAAATAGTTTTATGCCCTTATATATATCTCATAAGCCCCAAGTAGAATTATCCCACACATATATTAGTTCATGACTACAATCTCTGAATTCAATACCCTCAAATAATAAATAAATCATCATTAGGTGTGGACTTAATGATGATAAGGATCCTAAACCAAGTATTTTGGAATCTATAGTTAAAATCCACCATAGATTATTAGGATGCCCTCTTGATTGAGGTGAGTTATTTAACAAGTGACATATGATCACTTCTATCCTATAAAATGTTTACATAATCACTCACCAAATTGATCCTATGTATTGATTAAGGCAAGAGTTAGACCTATATACCATTGCATGGATTTTCCTTTTAAGGATTTGGCTAATAGTCTCATGGCTATATTCTCTTGTATAATGTTATATACTAAACAAAGATTTGCAATGTTAGCTATGTGCTCTATAGGGGTGGTGGAGTTTTCTCCTATTAATTATGGTATATTATTTAAAGAGGAAGTAGGGATATCATCATGTTATTAAGTGTTAAGAGGGATACCACCATTGAAGGGTAAAACATATTTAATTTTGGGCCTTTCCATTTGCATAGTGGGGGTTGTATTGCTTAAAAAAATATGGTGACCAGGGGATGAATACTTATTTTGAGGATAAGGAGTCATCCTATTAAATTTGGCTCTTTTATATGAAATAGAATCTATCTAAATTAATTCAAGGGGAATACCTTTACTAGATGACCTTATAATAACCTTTGGCATGAGAGGTGTTATTTAGATGATGTTATGAACTCTAAAACTTGGAGAATATTCAAATTATAATGATGGTGGATGGCTCCCTATACTATAATTCTTCTCAACTCCAAACTTTGTTCATGCTAAAGAGAAAGGGTCCTCTAGGTGTACTAGAATTTTTGGAGGTCTAAATTTCACCCTACCTGAGCAAAGGGTTATTCAGGTCCTTTACCCAAACTTAGTCCAACATGGGAATGACACTAAGCTATGGTTTACCTAAATTTGGATTAGACCTCTAGGATTTTTTAATGAGGATAGCTCCTTAGATATGATAATTTGAATCTCTCTTCTTAAAAATTGATCTATTGGGATAAAAAGGGGAGAAAATAAATGAATGAAATCCTACTTTAATTGTGGTGATGCACCAAATTTTCAATGATCCACTCTTAACATGGACACTTTCATGACTACTAATTAATTAAATGGAGACAAGGGTTGATAAAATTCTAAGTCAAGGTTTTGAACATAAGTATTTTTTATGAAGGTAAACAATAAACCTATAACTTGAAGGATAAAAAGAGATAGGTTAAATTAAGATGTTATGGACTTATGACACTTCAAGATAAACCTCATTAGGTAACACTTCACACAACTTACAAGAAACTAATAGTCTTAAATCAAGGTACATGAAGGACCTATAGATGATGAATGGACAACATACATTCTATAAATCAAACTTCACTAGAGTATACTTAGCATTAAATTATAATCTGAAACTTGTCTTATATTGCTTCAAAAGAGTTTTCTAAAGTGATTTTGGTAGAGATTAAATACATCAAGCTAAGGGATACCAATAAAGAGTTCTAAGATAGCATTTATATGAATAAAGAAGGTAAGAGAGAGGGGAATTGACCTTGAAGGGATCATTAATGAGCCCAAATCCACTTGGAACAACCACCATCACCATCCTTCTTGAGCCTTCCCCTGCATTAATGTCATTATATCCTTTTTTGACATGATGGAGAATGTGAAGATCATGATCAATTACCATAATAAATACCCATCACTACAATCCTTGTTGATCCCATCATGCTTGATGTTCTCTCTAACATTCCTTGTACAATCACCATTTTATCATTACATGAAAATCTTGAATATAGATCTATTATGGATGAAAAAAAATCACCCTATTAATTTTCATATAGTCATGATTACACTAAAGATCTATAAGCTAGAAATTTTTATCACAAGATGTGAAACCTATTTGTAAGAGCTTTTGAGAGATTTTGTAGAGATTTAATGGTATTAGACATATTTATAAGATCTATTCCTAGTAACTTAGATTATATTTGATCTTAAATTTATGCATTCCACCTACTTAGAATGGTGAAATCATGTGTCTAACATGTTTTACTTCATGGCATTAGACCAATCTCTAATGGTGACACATGAATTTGAAGCATTTACTCTGGTTCAACCTTAGTTCAAATTGACCTTCATTAAAGTCCATTGGTTTTTTAATTTTGATATCAATCATCAATTTCAATATAGGCTCCCATAATTGTGCCACCTATTAGCTCCACATTCATCCTCAGGATCCTTCTCATTGACTTCTTGACCTTACTCACACCATTGATCTTTCTATATAAAAAAAAATGTGAGCCATAGATATTTTACCAGTTTAACATGGTTAAGACACTTGTCACTTGTGCATTTGTATTTTAGATTCACTAACATTTTGACCCATCACTCATCATTATATCTTCTCTATATTATTTAATGTGATTCATTAATCTTCTTGGACCCATTAACACTTTTATTCATCGTACACCGTTGGATCCTTTGATCTTAGTGAACACCAAACATTAATTTTATTCTAAGCACCTTTTGACTCTTTGACCTTGTTTTCACTATATACCTCCTACCCAAGTTCTTGAGATGTTGATACTTGTCATTTACACATTCATCCTTGGGATATTTTAATTTAAATGGTTAATAAAACCAAATCTTGAACTTGACGTTTGCATGCCCATTTCACTCTACAAGTCTAACTTTAAAGGCTTATATCTTGAGATAGAAAGCTCATCAAGGCATGGAATTTATACATGATGATCAAAGAACTAAAATAATCATATCCATGTAGTATTTTGGCTTGAAAGGCTCCCCAACTATATTTATAAAATGTTTAATCAAATTGACCTATTTTTTTTGCATGACGTGCTGATGACAGTCTAGATTTATATGCTTGTACAAGAATTATCAAGGTTTTAAATGATTTTATGAGACCTTTAACTCCTAATTTATGTTCATGAAGGTCATAATCACCATGAGAACTTATTTCTTCAAAATTTGACAAAATATACTTTAAGTTTACCTAAAGTGTTTTAAAAGCTTTGCAAGCTACATGTGATCTTTGGACCAATCATTCCATCCAAAACTCTATTTAGCTCATCCATTCAAGCATAAGATTTGTATGTGGGCCCAATTGGCCAATAATTAATTAGGTCTTAATTCTTTATTTATTTAATCATTACTTGAACATGAAACTATACATAGTATTATGATTTATAATGGTGTGAGATCATTTGTACCATGACATTACTTACACATTTGGGATATACACACGATCATTTACATCTTTTGACTAAATTAGTTAGAGAATTTGAATGGACATCAAAACATGTTTTTGGTGATATTGACCTACATTTACAAGTGGGCCGAACATATGTTGTTACTAACTTCTCAATTATACCTTCCATAAGTGTCTTTCATATGTTATTAGGATGACATTGGATACATACTCTTTGAGGAGTACCTTATATGGTACATCAGTGTGCTAAATGCATTCATGTTGATTAGGTAATTATAATTTTCATCATTCCATATGAGCATCCTCTTGAGCCATAAAATTTTATACATAAATAATTAATTGTCAAACCTACTAGGGTCAATCCTCTATAAAAGAATAAGCAATAATAAATCCCCTTTACTAGGAGGTAAGTACTTGAGAGAATCTTGTATCAGAGATACACAATGCATTATACGTAATCCTCATTTACTATGTACCATATTCAAATATCCAAAATACCTAAACATGTTCTTGTTTCTCTAAATTTTGTCTATTTCAAGTATAAATAAAAACAAAAAAGAATGATAGTAATAAGTGATTAGAATGTGCTAGGATTAGTTTTCACACCATATCCATACATTGTGGAGACTCCTCTTTGGCTGGAAAAGACTACCTACTAGTAAGTAAGCATTACCACATGATGTTTATTAGTAGATAAATGAGTGGGCTACCAAGCTATGTGTTGGTTCTAGGAAGTGTGAAACTTATTTAGAGATGACAATCCACTTTTGAGAGACAAAAGAGTAATAAATAACTAAAAGAGAGGTAAAGAGAGAGTGAAAGAGAGATAATATTACCATCATTAGTAACCTGAATGGGACAAAGAGTAATAGACTATAGGTGTTATCTTTTGTTTGTGTTTTGAAAGTTATTTGGGTGGGTTTTAGAAAGGTTAGGGAATCCAAAGTCATTGACATTGGTAAGGGAGAGACTAATATCAGTTATACTTATAAGGTCAATGGTGAAGGTGATCGATGTCAATTAGACTACCGAGGTTGATAGGGGAAATAATTGTCTACGAGCTTACAAAAGGCTTTTTTAGGTCTAAGAAATGGTTTTGATTAGGTCTAGGAGGTTGTTCAGAGTTATGGAAAGAGAGTATGGTTTCAGTAGATCTAGTCATAGGTTTGGTGTATCAGGTCAAGGGGAAACAAGTAAGGAAGCTTTGTAGCTCCCTCATGAGGGTTTGATCAAGAGTGTGTAAAATAATGGATAGTAGATATAAATTGATAGAAAAATAAATGCTTAAAAGACCTATAAAATAAGTGATGTACTTAGTTATAGTGGTCATTGAATGATAAGTGTTAGATTGATGGTCCTTATTAGGTAGTCTAAATTGATGGCCTAAACAAAGAGAACATGCAGGTGTTTTTGGTCCTCAAGAGCTTAGTTCTTGATCATGATTGACTTATGCAAGATGATAGTAAGATAAGATGTTGAAAGTTGAGTGCCAAAATCTTGAATGTAATTAAGAATTAATTTTATTGATTTCTACTGATCTAAACTTTAGGTTGGAGTTTGGCTTATATCATTGACATCGATGATCCCACTAATGTTGATCATGAGTTGACCAATGTTAGTGGCCCTAGAATAGGTAAAGCTTACTATTTTTGGCTTGTTTTCTATTTCTCTTCATGATAAGTGTAGCACCCATTATAAAATGGTAAAAATAAGAGGTTAAGACGCAGGTAGTTGATTGGGAATTTAGTTTTGAAGTGAGAACAAGTCTTGGGTAGTTAGGATGAGGGGACCAAGTCTTGAGGTGAATAATTAGGTGAGAATTAATCATAGGGAAAGGTGGCCAAGAAAGGTCATAAAAAGGGGATTTTAATTAACTTAATTAAGTATTTTAAATTAATTAAAAGTTTGAGGGGTAAAAGCATGGGTTAAAGAAGCTAATTATTATTATTAAAAAATGGGCTAAAAGGGGTTTTGACATAGGGATTTACACACATGTGTGTAACATAATTTTAGTGTCTACATTTGCCAATTTTTGTCTTATAAATTTTACTAACAAATTTTCAAGACAAAAATAGGAGTTAGATGCTTCAATTATTGGATGAGTTATCCCCCTTCAAAATGGGAATCGATGAAGGAGAAACCAAAGTTAGGTATCAGTTTGATAAAAGGTAATTGGGTGAGTGTTGAAGAATTAAGTATCACTTCATGTGCATATACTACTATGAGATATAGTTGACAAAGTCAAGAACATGCAAGGTTGATGAGGACATAGATAGAAATAACCAAAGCATAACTCATAAGTGATAGCTGATAGGTCAACATAATCAAAGTTATAGGTCCAATGTTCGATTTGTCCTAGGTATTTGAGGTAGGAAGTGCCCCTAGGAAACATAAAAGGGTTGAAGGTGATAGGATGATCTTGGTTTATATCCAAAACACCTAATATACATGTGTGTGTACAATATCAAACTATAGCAAAATAACATAAGCAATTAATACAAGCAATGCAAGGTTGGTGTAAAAGGGTCAATGATCAAGAAGATATTTGTGATCTCTAAGCAAAGTCATCATGGGTGAATATTTAAGTGATATCCAATGGTGTTTGTCATGGTTGGGGAGATATATGTGATCTATAATTTCCCTAGTGTATGGGTAAATTCTAAAAAGTTGGGGTTTTTTTTTTGGAAACATTATTACAATGGTGCCAATATCAATGACATAACTGATATCAATAATAAATAGTGTTGACATCAGCACATTAAGGAAATGTTAAAGATGTTGTTAGGTATAATCACTAATGTTAGTGGATTAGGTCAAGAATGTCAATGTTGGTGGTTAACTAAACTTGACAAAAGGGGGTTTGGTAGCTAACTAAACTCATTTACAACTTGTGATTGGAGAAAAAAATAGAGCTATGAAAGCAATTGAGATAGTAGAGTGAGGAGGAGACCTATCAAGAGGTGTACCACCACAAGATATAGTTGTGCTAGCCTAAAGGTGATAGAGAGATGAGGTAAGATCCTCTACTATTTGTGTTGAAACTTGATTTGGTTATTTGGAGTTTTTGTGCTAATTTAGAGATGGGGTATAAAAAATGTTAGTAGAGGGATATAAAATAGGTTCAAGTAGTTTTAACATAATTTAGGGGGAATTAGGGGTAGTTTTTAGGTTAAATTTGTAGTTTTGGGTTTGGGTCATTTGACCTTAGGGCTAAACCAGTCATCAATATTGGCTAGGTCGACTGATGTTGCCTAACATGACACTAAGGTTAGTAGGTGTCTACTAATGTCAATCGATAGTTATGCCTACAAAGCATCGATGTCGACATTAAAGCCAACATTAGTGACTATGAAGAACTAGAAAATTAGGAAAAATGGTCAGTTTGGATCCCTAATTGAATTAGTTAATGAACATAATCATTGAGCTAGCCTTAGAAGAACCCACATCAACTGAGTACTACCTACATAGCCCAATTCAGGGCTTAGGCCAATGTAGTTCTCCTAGAGCCTAGGAAAAATATCTAAGGTATGATTAAAAAGTGTGTTAAGGGAAATGGGTAAAAAGGTAGGTTGAGATAGGTCAAGAGGCATAAGGCTTAAAATATAGGACATAGTGTCAAGGGTCAAGGATATAGGCCATGAGGCCTAGATTTGTGACAAGTGAGTAGGCCTAGGCTAGAGAGAGAGAAGAGGTAGTAAAGCCTAGGGTATATAGAGAAAGGTAATGAAGACTAGGGTAGAAACAAAATAGTAGGGTAGTTAGTTATGTGGGTATATGGTGGAGCTAACCTTAGAAGACCCTATGTTGACTAAGTGCTACCTACATAGCCTAGTTTAGGGCCTCAGGCCAATGTAGTTCTCCTAGAGCCTAGGAAAAGGATCTAAGGTACAATTAAAAGGTGTGTTAGGGGAAAGGGGTAAAAAGGTAGGTTGAAATAGGTCAAGAGGCCTAGGGCTTAAAAATAGTGCATAGTGTCAAGGGTTAGGGATATAGGTCATGAGGCCTAGAGTTGTGATAGGTAGGTAAGACTAGAGTGGAGAGAGAGAGAAGAGGTAGTAAAGCCTAGGGTAGAGACAAAAGATTAGGGCAATTAGTTATTTGGGTATATGGCCAAGATAACCTTATAAGATCTCATGTTAACTGAGTGCTACCTACATAGCCTAGTTTAGGGCTTCAAAAAAATGTAGTTATCCTAGAGAAAAGGGAAAAAGGTAGTGATAGAGTATATTAAAAGGTATGTGACTTAAGTTGTGTGTGTATGGATGTAGGCGAGGATGGAGATGACATTATGAGATCATATAATGAGGTTTTTGACATGTATGAAGAGGGATGTCACTCTAGATGAGTGGAAGTACATGGTAGTGGTGGGGTTAGGAGGAGTGTTATGATATTGTCAAGTCACCTGAGATGTGAGCCTTATGATAGCATTGATTGAGAGGTGGGATCACACCACAAACACCTTCCAACTACCATTTAGAGAGTTGATAGTGACTTACAAGGATTTCTATAAGATTTTATGGCTACCACTCTAGGGTGAGGATCTCTTCACATGCTCAAGAGAGGAGCATGCTATCCACATGGTGGCTTTGTATGGTGAGCATGTTAGCAATGTGAATTATCATTATATGAGTTTTGACTACGAGCCACTATATCTGGCTAACGAAGAGAAACATCAACTAAGCATCATAATGATGATCAAGATCATGATGTATGCATTACCAAATGTAGATGGTGACAAATTTCTTATTGTATTGATAGGTGTGCTTGCATATATGGTTGAGCAATAGACTATTTTTACCTGGGGTCTAGTATTTTTAGCATAGTTATATAGAGAGTTGTGGGGTTTGAGACTATGATGGTGATATAATTTGTGTGTCAACCATATACTACACTATTAGGCATACGAGGACATCATGGTGACATGAATATTGGGGTTACCTACCATGATTCTAGTTGGCTTCAAGGTTTGTTTTAGATGATGGAGAGAGGGCATAACATAGACCTAAGTGGATGGTGTAGTGCATGACATAGCCTATTATAGGTGTATGATTGAGGGTTTTATCCTAGTGGATATTTTTTAAAGAGCCTACCTGAAATACCCAATTTTTAGAGGATAGGTACATAAGCTTGTTGGTTTTTAGAGCTCACTATGGGTTTGGGGGAGATGAGCTAGTGAGTTAGAGATGGTACTCATGACACAAGTTAGGAGGTAGTTTGGTCTACTATAGGATTATCACATACATTCCTTTGATATAGGAGGGATGACATAGAGGTACCCCTACCATTTCCCTAAGAGATAGATTTGCCAAATTTTGAGGAGCTACCAATAGGGCCAAGTGTTAGAGATCTAGGGTGTACATCAGCATATACAGCTTGGTGGGTAGGTTTATATCCCATAGTGAAGGTCAATAATCCACCATTGTATTTAAAAGGGTTGGTGTGAGAGAGGGATGCAACAGTATAGGCATGAGATGCAATATTGCATGCTAGAGATATAACATAGGCATAAGTATTAGCCTTATACGGGTAAGTGGTGACATTATAAGGCTAGGTTAGGGTACTAAAGGGCCAAGTTATAGTACTATAAGGTTAGGTCAGAGTCTTACAAGGTCAGGTGATTATAGTGATAGAAAAGAGGGATAGTTTGAGAGAAGTAGGTCAGGTTATTGCTCCTCCTCCACCATAGGAACTAGTAAAGGCTAAGCCATCAGTAGGTAATATGAGACCACCATATATTGTGTCTCTAGTGAGATATATGACCACCCTAGATGAGATTCCATATAATGAGAGGGCCATCATGGATTTTCCACAAATTTAAAGATATTCAATGTTTAGAGAGTAGGAGAGGCCTATGTCACATGCCATAGCTTTTAGCTCACAGAGATGCAGATTGGCAGAGAGTGGTGATGACACTACTACATCAAAATCACGTGGAGAGCCTTGAGGACCTGAGTGTTAGAGTTTGCCATTTTTTATTATATTTTTTATATGTACACTGTCTTGTGAGCTGAGGATGTAAGATGTATATTTTGAGAGAGAGATGTAGTAATGGTCATGTAACCTGAGCACGCGTGTGCGCACACACACACATATACATACATACATACATATATATATATACATACATACATATATATATATATATACATACATAAATACATACATACATATATATATACATACATACATACATATATATATGTATGTGTGTGTGTGTGTGTGTGTGTGTGTGTGTGTGTATATATATATATATATATACATGAGATGTTCATTTATTATGATTTTTAGATGTATGTATTGTGATAGATGATGATGATTATTCAGATGATAATTTTATGCTTTTTTAATTTCATGTTAACGTTGAGTATGTTAGTTGAGGTGTACTAGCCTTTCCCATATATGTGATGGTGTATGCATAGTTGGTTTACTAGTTTCATCTTATCATTTTTACATATTTTATGATGGTGTATGCTTATAATTAATAGGTTGGTTATGTTATTTTATTTAATCATGTTTCCATATTTATTATGGTGTATGCATAAAATAAATGGATTAGGCTTTGATAGTGTTCGTATTACAATTTTTTCCCATCTTAATAGGGAGATTGACATGTGGTGTAAATGGGAAAATAAAGAGGTAGAATGCTCATGCACCAGTAAAGACCATAATCAGAACATAAATAGGCCTAGGAAAATGAGCCTCTTTCATGCCTTATATCTTTGAACCATTGTGTTTGTTAGAGAAGTGTCATGTTTACCTTATATTAAGTGAGCTTCATAGTCCCTTGAAAGAGTATGAGGGAAAAAAAGGGTAAAGTGAGGGAAAATGTTTGGGTAGCATAACCTACAAAGTGGGGATGATATTCCCTTTTTGTGGGTGGCCTGAGAACTACTATAGGTAATTCCATGACTTAAAGTTGGTTTTTTTATGTGTAAGCTGATTAATGCGAGAAGCCTACAATGGGATTTTATATGGGTTAAGGTCGTATAAAGTTGATCAATCTGAGAAACCTTTTTTATTTGTATTTTCCTTTGATAATATAGCTTGGCTTAGACATCCTTCAAGAGAGTGGTCTAAACATTCATTTTTAAGTTTAAATATTTGTCTTTCAAGGGAGAAATCTATTGATAGTATCAAAGGGAAGTTACATAACTATCCTTCAAGGGAACAATCTACATTGAGAAGCATGACCTAAGAGTTCATAACTTGTCACATATCTCATTTGTTTGTTTTGTTTTTTGTTTTGCTTTTAGTCATGGAAAATACTATAGAGGCTTAGGATTTTTTCACTTTGAGGGCAAAACCATACCACTACATAAGTTAACTAAGTGTATAGGAGTAAGGGTGAAAAGGAAGGGAAATGAATGTAATATGGATGCTCAAGGGATGAGCTCAAGTTAAACATGAGGTGAAGCAACATTTAGTTATCAAAATAATGGTCATAGGTGTAAGGCATTTAAAGGCTCAGGTTCAGGCCTTCCTTAAAGAGAAGACAAGTGAGAATTTCTTGAGCCATACTTATGAGTTATGATATAAGGTCTAAGATAATTAGGATCAAACTTACCCCATTTACTTTTATCCATGTTCAATGCATGTTAATTTTATTTTGAGATGAGATCTCCTATATTGAAATATTTCTCTTTGAAATTTTTTTTATAGGTGTCTTTGATACATTCTTGATAGATTTGGAGTTAGTTGAGGGTTATGATATGGTGCTCATCAAAAAATTCAATTTAAACCAAATGTTTTTGGTGAAAGTCATCATTAGTAAGTATGTCTTGTATATATATGTGAAGAGAAGGAATTTTGACTTCAAGAGCCTCTATGCCATATACCAAGGAAAAATGTGTAGCACTCATAGGGGTTCGAATGCTAGTGCAGTAAAACCATAAATCAAAAGGAATGTGTGTGTGCCAATCCTTGCCCATATCATTGAATACCTTCATGATAATTTTGGTCAATACTTTGTTAGAATCTTTTTCCTATCCATTTTATTATGGATAATATGGTGATGAGAAGCTTAATTTGATTCCAAGTGTATCACAAAGACTTTAAACAATCTTGTTTTTAAAAGATTTGTCATTATCTATTATAATTTTATGAGGGACACCTAAATAATAGATGATGTGATGGTTGATGAAGTCAACAATTTTATCAACTTTAGTGGAGATGAGAGGGATGACCTTCACCCATTTGGTGATGTATTCAGTGGTAGTAATGATAGAACAATGACAGAGGGATGAATGAGGGTTAATCTCCTTGATTAGATCTAAGCCCCATTAGGAGAAGGGACATAAGTCTTTGGTAAATTTTAATACATGACTTAGTGTGTGAATGAGGTTAACATGTTGACATTTGATACAATGCCAAATGTAATCAGCACAATCTTGATGAATTATGGGTCAATAATAGCCAAGTTGAAGGATACGCTTGGTAACTATGTGACCATTGAAATGTCTACCACAAATCCCATCATGGCCTTCATTAATAACAAAGGGAGCCTTATTACTAGTGAGGCATCAAAGGATAAGACCATCAAAACCTTGATTTTAGAGAAGTCCCCCTAGTAGAGTGTAATGAGTAGCACATTTTATGAAGGCATGTTTCCCATTATTGGAAAGATCAGAGTGGGTAATAGAAAATGAAAGGTAATATGTGAGTTGCTTTTACCATAAGTCATGTGGGTTAGAGGTTAAATTTTTGATACAGAGGATTTTATTTGATACATAGGAGGGTAATTTTAAGTGATGCATAGTGACATAGATTCTTGAGGAAGAGGATGAAGAGGGTATGTGTGAGTTAAGTGAAGCTATTGTGTCAGCAAAATTGTTTATAGATTGAGGAATAGTTTGTAAGAGATAAGAGTCAAATGATCCCAATAAAATATCTACACAATGTTTATACCATTGTAAAATTTTGTTTTTGTATAGGTAGGAACCATTAACCTGGTTAACCAATAGCTGAGAATCACCAAAAATGGTTACAGATTTGATACTCAAGAATAGATCCATTTGAAGTCCTAAAAATAAAGCCTCATATTTAGCCATATTGTTAGTGCATTCAAAATCTAGTTTAAATGACAAAGGCATAGGCTCATGATTTAGAGGAATAAGAATGACCCCCATAGCCACATCGTATTGACATTTAGATATATTGAAGAACATCATCATTTGATAGATGTCATTGATCGAGAGCATTATGATAGATTCATCAGGGAATTTGAGGTTTAAAGGTTGATTTTTAGTTAAATAGATAGTAGATAATAAATTAACTATTGTTTTCCCCTTAATAAAATTTTTTTAAATGAATTTTAAGTCAAATTTGGCAAAAATAATGAGTCATCGAGCTACACATTGGTTGTGATATGGCTTAGAATGCATGTATTTGAGGGGATCAATATGGGTGACCACATAGGTTTTATGATTTAGGAGATAATGGTGAAGCTTGGAGGCAAAAAACACCAACACAAGGCATTATTTTTTAATATGGGTATATTGAGTCTCATAATCAATAAGTGTGTAGATTATCTATTAAACTTCCTACTCTCGATGTTGGTCATCTCGATGTGCAATCATAACACCTAGAGAATGGTCTTATGTGGAGATGTATAGGTAGAAAGGCTGATTTTCCTTAGGTGGAATAAGAACCAGTGGGGAAAGGAGATACTATTTAATTAAATCAAAAGCTTCTTGGAAATATGTATTCCAATAGAAAGATACATCCTCTTTGAGGATATGGTGAAAAGGTTGGTAATGATCTAACAACTAGGAAATGAATCAATGAATTGATTAAAGTTTTCCATATAGGCTAAAGAGTTGTTTTATATTAGTAGGTGGAGGCATCTCTAGGATTGCTCTAACCTTAGTAGGATAAAATTCAATACCATAAAGATAAATGATGAAACCTAAAATTTTATTGGAAATAACTCTAAAGACACATTTCTTTGGGTTCATTCAAACATTATATTGGAGGAGATGAGTAAATATGGTTTTGATAATCATCAAGTGGTCTTGATGAAGTTTAAACTTATTGAGTAATTCATACACGTAATCTTCCATGATTTTTTGTAGGAGATCATGAATGATGTAGGTCATAGCCCATTAGTAGGTCGTACCAGAGTTCTTTAGGTCAAAAGGCATGACCCAATAATAAAATATTCCCCATGGGGTAATGAAAGTTGTCTTATGTTAATCCTCAAGAGTGACCAATATTTGATTATATCTAGAGAACCTATCCATAAGTGATAGCATCTCATGGCTGGCTATTATATCAACAAGTTGGTCGATACTTGGTAATAAGAAGTCATCTTTTGGATAAGTGAGGTTTATATCATGATAGTCAGTATAAATGTGAATTCCCCTAGTCACTTTTGTGATAGGAAAAATATTGGAAATCCATTGCAGGTAGTCAATGGGTTAGATAAATTTGATAGAAAGGATGCCATGGAGCTCTTCTTTGACAAGGAGATTAATACAAGGATGCATCTTGCAAAGCTTCTGCTTAACATGTTTAACATCTTAATTGGTGATAATGTTATTTGTGAGGATAGAGGGGTTAATACCAACCATGTCATTATAAATCCAAATGAAGGCTTTGCTATGGTTATTAAGGAATGTGGCATAAGTATCTTTTTCATAGGAATCCAAAGATTGGCCAATATTTAGGATGTGAGGGTTGTCATGAGAGGGTAGATTGATGTCAATGGTTGATTCATTTGATATAGCTTGTGTTTCAAATGGGAGTGATCATTGGATATAGGAATCATACACACCCATATATGTTAGAATAGCATCATCATCTTGACATTAGATAGTTTTAATAGTGGTAGAGTCTTCATCAATTATTTAGGTTGAAAGAGAGGAAGTGACCTTATTTCCTTACCCTAGCAATACCTAAGAGCCAAATGGATGGCATTTGTTGAAAAAAAAATTATGAGGTATAAATACCTCTGATTTAGTTTGTGATGGTGGAAAAAAATGTGGATAAGGAGAGACTAGTTCTTCAATAATTAGTACATGGGAAGTTTTAATGAATTTAGTTGGTTTGTCATATCCCACTCCATGCCTCTTTTTGGCATTTTCAATGGTGTTTCTAGTAGGATATTCAATAGGCATATAGATACCCTGTTTGTAATGACCCAAACAAAATCCTTTCTAAGAACACATATAGAGATAGGTGTGACTGAATATAGGGTTACTTAGGAAATAGAAGTCACAAGTAAATGGTTGTGGTGAAGAAGATGGATTGCTAACAATGGGAGCCTGATCAATTCCCCCATATATGAAATTAGTTTGAAGGTTAGGGGCCCCATAATGGATGACCATCCTAATTTAGGGATCATTATCAAGATGAATTTGAAGCCTTCCATAATCTTGTCGAGTATAAAACATGTTGAGCATCAACAAATGATATTCACTGAGTGACAAATGTTGAAAAGTATCCTCCATGGGATCCTTGTCAAGAATTTGTGTTGCTGGTATCTATGTATCCAGAGGAGTGGATATTTTAGAAGATGATGTTTTCAATGGAATTATAACATAATTAGGACTATAAGTCATGTTTTATGTTTTAAATGGAGGTGGGTTAGTAGGTATAACATGTACTTGTCTATCATGTTCAAACTAGACACAATAATGCAAAGTTGAGGGTATACATGCCATAGCATGTATCCAATGTCATCCAAGCAATATGTTATATTAGAACTATCCTTCCACAAAAAATAGGATCTTAAGAATGGTATAAGGACCTACATAGATATGTAAGATAATCGTGCCCATTGTAGTAGTTGTGGTATGATTAAAGGAGTAGAGTACCACATCGGTTTGAGACATGAAATCATGGGGAAGGGCCAGTTGTTTGTAGGCATGGGTGGAAATAATATTAATACTATCTCCCCCATTGATCATGACTCTCTTGACATGATTTTGATCAATATATTCCATAATAAAAATAGCAAAATCCTGATCTTTAGGGTGTTGAAGTGGATTTTCCAAATTACTCAAAGAAATCAGGGAGATGGAATTAAGGGAGCTGACCAAAGCTATAAGAGGTTAGGGATCATCCAATTGTACCTCAATCACTTTAAAGGTACTAATCAAATCTTGATGATGTTGGGATGCGTTTTGTATTAACTCATACAAAGGCATTTTCATAGGAGTTTGGTCAAGTTATTTCACCATTGAGATTTCAATAACGTCCAAAGATATCATTTTAGGAATGCCCAAGATGTAAATCTTAGGATTAGGAGGAAGAGTGTATTTAGTGAAGGGATGAACCCAATGAGAAATGAACTTTTCCTTAGCTTTATCATTTTAGTTTTGTGACCGTGTGGCCACATTAACTATGTTTATATGAAATGTGGGTGGAGGAGGTGGTAAAGGGGTTATGACCACATCTTTGGGCATTAATTTAGGTGGAAGAGTAAGAGGCACTATGGATGCCAAAGCTGGAATAATAAGAAGGTTAACAAGAGTATTATTTAAAAGAGTGTCGACATCAAAGTGTTTTTGAATGACTATTATGAGGGACTTTCAACTCTCAGTATCGTGTCCAATTGAATGATGATATAAACACACTTGTGTATCATTAAACCAAGATGGATTCATTCCAAGAGGACAATAAGGCTAAATGGGAGGAAGAGTTATTATGAAAAATTGTAATAACTGACATAGAAAAAAGTTATGAGAGCCTATAAGTGGGCTCACACTTGTTGTGCTAATAGGAGTGGACATCTTCTTTTATTTTGGTGTTGAAAAGGTAATTTTACATGGTTATTTGTTTGGTGATGGTGGAGTTACATGTTTTTCTATCACTTTCTTAGTGTCAGATGTGAAAGGCCTACTACATGGAAAAGGTAGGAATGGAGGTAAATTAACCTTTTATTTTACTTCAGTCATTAATATTTCAACTAAAGTAGAGGGGTGTGGTCCCAAATTGAATGGTAAATTTGAGGGTTGAAGAAGCAGTCAGCAAGATCTAAGAAGCTAAACATTTTTCTATAATTTAGGCTATGAAACTCCCACTTGTGGTTGAGGAGTTAAATCTAATTTCACCTGTGGATGAATTAAATTAGAGATGAGGCATACACCTAAGGGCCTAATATACTTTAATGTGGTAGATTCCTGTGAGGGTGAGGGTTCTGACATAGATGGCTGAACTTCAAGTGCTTTTATTGAATAAGCTCTAGCTTTGTCAAATACCTTGGGGTAAATGGTAGTGAGAGGGTTGGTGGTAAAGGTTGACATTCATTATGTTGGATAAGGATTTTTAAGTCAATCTAAAAATGTTGCATGATCTATCTTCGTGGAGTCAAGAAATTTTAGACTTTTCACAAATGAGAGAATGGCTTAGATGAAGTTGACATAGGCCTTACGGTTGTGTCTTTAGAAGGCTACAGTGTTTAGGAAAGAGAGAAATTGTTGGATTTTACTAATTTGGGCCAAAGTTGAGAAAGAACCATAACAGGGTCCTCTTCAATAAAGACAAGAGAAGAGACATGGTCTACCATGGGTGGAGGAGAGGTAGGTGAAGAAGGTTCCTCAAGAGGGTAAAGCATAGGTATTATAGCTCCCTCAACATGTGGGTGAGGCATAAGTAAATTATGATCCTCCACAAGTAAAATAAGGGTAAGAGTGGTAAAATTAGAGTAGACACAATAGGTCTTTCATCTATTATGGGAGTAGAAAATACTGACTCCCCTAAGTGCAAATGTGGAGTGGATTGGGTACTACTCTATATAAGTGGAGGATAGGTAGGTGAAGAAGGTTCCTCAAGATGGTATAGTATAGGAGTGATGTTCCCTTCAACATGTGGTTGAGGAATGGGTAGGGTATGGTCCTCAAGTGGTAAGAGGATATGTAATATTGGTGCAAAATGAATTGGCATTATAGGCTCCTTAGGTGGAAAAAGAAGTGGTAAAGGAGGCTCTGCCTCACAAGGGATTAGAATGGGTGAAATAGGTTCTTATACCTAACGAGGAAGAATGGGAAAAAGAAATACCACTAAATGTGGGGGAGGGTCAATGAAATGGGTGTCTCCTATTGAGGGGAAGGTTCAACTAGAGGTAAAGGAAAGACCATATTAACTGTATTGATATTATGATCACCTGAGTTAGTTATGGTTAAACAATATTTTGATTTGGTGAATCATTAGGAAAGGGGTGCTTGAACACATCCATACTTTTATTAGGGGGTACATTATGATTATCCAGGATGAGATCACCCCTATCAATCATATCTTGAATAATGTTCTTGAATGTCTTATAGTTATTAGAATTGTGGCCTTTAACTCAATGGTAACTGTAAAATGCATCTTCCTTATACCAAGTTGGGATAGGATGAGAAGGGTTAAATTGTATAAGAGGTTTGATTTGAGGAAGGGTTATGACACCTTGTTGCAATAGTTTTTCCAAAATGGATTTTTATGACTCCCCAATGGGAGTGTATTATCTTTGTTCAAACCATTGTTGGAATTACTTGGTTAGATTTTGGGAAGTCAATGAATTTGATTGGTTTGTGGTTATGGAAGAAGATGACTTAATGACCACCATGTTGGTAGAGCCTTCAGATTTTTGGTTAGAAGGAGAAGTTTTATAGGAGTCATTTGATTTGGATTTGGGATTCTTACTATGAAACTTGACTTTACCTTCATATATAGTGCGAACCTTGAGTTTCCATGCCATTGTAAAGGCCTCATCAAATGTGCAAAAGGGTTGTACCTAGAGTGTGGATGAGATGTGCTTACCACATACCCTTGAGAAGAGATCAATAAGCTCAAGTTGGGGTAGGGAGAAGGAGAGTTTATTGATTAAGCTTCTCTAGCAAGTGACAAAATCTACAATAGACTCATCATCAAATTATCTGATAGAATAAAGGTCTGTTATAGAAACCTTTTTAGAAATGTTAATAGAGAAATGGTCTAGGAATATTTGTGTGAGTTAGGTAAATGTGAAAATTGAGTGATGAGGTATAGAGCTATACCAATCCAAGGTAGCTTTTCAAAGAGACATAGGGAAAGTGAGAAGTAGTAATGCATCATCATGCCCTATTAAATAACAAGCATGTCCAAATGCTTACAAGTGTTGTTATGGTTCCTCTTTACTCTGGAAATGAGTAAATTTAGGGATTTTCCATCGGCTTGGACAAGGGTGAATAAACATAGAAGGACGGATGGGTTCATTTCATATTTGATCATAAGATAACACATTCTTTTAACTAGAAATGGATGTCTCTAGATTAAACATCTTGTCCATTAACATCTTAATGACGTTTAGAGGGGGATTAGTTTTGGGGATACCTCCTATATTATAGGGAACGTGATAAGAAGTAAAGGGAGTGTATGACATAGCTTACTGAGGTTGTGTTGGGATAACATAAGGATAATGAGTCATAGGTTGGGGTGAAAAAAGAAAAGGGGCTTGTCTTATTGGGTTAGAGACTATGCTTTGGTTGGATTATTGGCATGGTTAGACTAGATAAAGGGTGAGTTGTAACCAAGGTAATTATAGGCATGAGGGTAGATGGAATAGGTACCACTACATTCTAAAATGGGGTAAGACTTAACTAAACTAGTTATGATTGTGAAAGTAGGGAAGTTACACTAGTGTTTAGGTGGGATTGGGCAGTTGGTGATGCTAAAATTTGGACATTGTTTATAGTTGGGTTATTCATCAAAGTGGTGGTTTGGGTAACCATGGGGAAAATAGTGGACGCAAATAAAACTAAAGTTTTCTCCATTAGAGAGGTTGAAATACCATTGATTGGGTCACCCAAATAATTATGGGTTTGGCTCATAACAAGTTAATGCTGAAGGGCTGCCACATTGTGATCAAGAAATTTAGCAAAGTCTTGATCTCCCTCATGCACAATGGGAATTTGGTTGGGTCTAAGAGTATGCTCTATATTTGAAGTATGCTTTATGATAAAATCAAAAGTGAGAAGAGAAGGTGGAAGTGGTTTCCAGCTTGCATAATCATCAAGAATTTTGGCTTGAACTCATGTCAATACCATGCAAGTGGAATTATAAATAGTTGTACTACCTTGTATTAGTGATAGAATAAGGAAAAACTAGGTTTGAATGTAGGTAAGTGGCTTAATTTAGCTTTTTTTTTAACAGATGAAAATTACATAGTCGCTAATGTTGGTCACTTGACCAATGTCATTAGAAAAAGTTTTTTGATGTTAGTGGATTAGGTGACTGATGTCGGTTAGGCTATCAAGATCAGTAGGGGAAATAATTATCTAGGAACTTATAAAAGGATTTTTTGGGTCTGGTAAATAGTTTTGATTACGTCTGGGAGGTTGGGGAGAGTTATGAGAGAGAGAGAGAGAGAGAGAGAGAGAGAGTATGGTTTGGGTAGATCTGGTCATAGGTTTGGTGTGTCAGGTCAAAGGGAAACAAGCAAGGAAACTTTGTAACTCCCTCACAAGGGTTTAGTTAGGAGTGTGTAAAATAATACACAATAGATATAAAGTGATATCAAAATAAATGCTTAAAAGACCTACAGAATAAGTGATGTATCTATTTGTAATGGTCACCAAATGATAAGTGTCATATTGATGGGCCCTATCAGGTAGTCTGAACTGATGGCCTAAATAGAGAAAAAAAAGTGCTTGATATTGGTCCTCAAGAGATTAGTTCCTGATCATGATTGACTTATGGAAGATGACAGTAAGCTAAGATGTTTAAGTTGAATGTTGAAATCTTGAATATAAGTAAGAATGAATTTTATTTATTTTTTTACCTAAACTTTAAGTTGGAGTTTGGCTTATATCACTGACATTGGTGATCCTGTCAATGTCAATCATGGGTTGACCGACATCAACAGCCCTATAATAATTAAAACTTACTATTTTTGGCCTATTTTATATTAATCTTCATTCCAAGTGTGGTAGCAATTACAAAATGGTAAAAATAAGAGGTTAAGAAGGAGGTAGTTGATTGGGAATTTAGTTTTGAAGTGAGAATAAGTCTTGGGTAGTTAGGATGAGGGGACCATGTCTTGAGGTGATTCATTAGGTGAGTATTAGTCATAGGGTGAGGTGGCCAAGTAAGGTGGCAAAAAGGGGATTTTAATTAACTTAATTAAGTATTTTAAATTAATTAAATGTGTAAGGGGTAAAATCATGGGTTATGGAAGATAATTGTTATTATTTAAAAATGGGCTAAAAGGGCTTTCGACACAAGGAGTTACACATGTGTGTGTGAGGTAATTTTGGTGTCTACAGTTCCTATTAGTTATATTCCAAATAAACCATAGATTATTTAGTGATGGTTACCATAAACCACTACTAATCATAATATTTCTTCACAATCACATAGTCTTATTATACATACATAGAGCATCACAGATACTATAATGATAGATATTACACCTATACATGATTCTTAATGGTAAAACTAGTTTATTGTACTAGGCTCCTAATGGGGAGATACATATGAGCATCCTTTAGATGAGATCATAAGATAGTCCTTTGTTTTCAAATATTCTTAAAATACTTAAATTTTTTAAAAAATAACAAAAAATCAAAAAATATATTTAACTTTTCCATATTATATTATCTCCTTGGCATCTATGTTATTGATTCTATGTTGGTAGATGACATATTAGTACTTTTTATATACACACATGTTTCATACATCATTCGAGTGTTATACAAGCATTCCAAAATACATGATTTATGTGCATATTGATGTTAAGATTTCCCTCTAATCATGTCATATGGGCATTGGGGTCATCCTATTCTTTGATCTTGATACACATAGGTTATATGATTCTATGATCACTTTACATTATCATGTATGAGCATATGTACTTACACATGCCTTTAACCATTTTATATCTTTCATAGTGTACTTGATATGATATGTACTTAATATTTTGTGTAACACATATGATCCATGGACCAATTTTCTATGTTTATTCTAGTTTCCTATGATTTCATTTATGCACTTACTTGAGTGTCTTGTTTTTCTTATTGAGCATTTTAATATTCTTTATTATTTTCAACCCCCATGCCTTTTTATTCCTATGTTGACACGTAATTATTTCATTGCTTATTGTGTGGATATTTTAAAATGTCATTATATGTTTTTATAGACACTTTACTAAGTCATGTCCCTTTGATTATGTAGCATTTAAACATGACCTTTATTTAAGGTCTCCTTAGAGCATTGCCTCTTGATTTTACTTTGATTTCTCTTGTGTGTGTACTTGATTACTTGTTTAGCTTGTATTATTAATATCTATATGCTTCCATAATATATATGATGAATCTTAGGCCTTTATGTGATCACATCATATGCACTTCAATGATATATATACATAGACATGTTCCTTCTATATACTACAAGATACATAAACAATTTATATAGTTGTCTGATCCTTTTGAGGTAAGACAACTACCAATTTATATTTACCTCACCTCTAAGGGGGGAATATTTATGGGGGTATGCCATATAGGCATGGATTCCACATATTCATAGTTTCAAATTTATTGGGGGAATATTTTGAAAACATGTTCTCAAAAATTAGTCAATACTCAACAGCTCCAGGTTATAGTAGGGGCACATTTTGGAAATATGTATAGTTCTTAGATTCCCCATATATAGTGCATAAATTTTATGGTAACATGTCCTCCACACTTGTATAAATTAACAAAATTACATAGTTATATATGTTTCTACGCTATTTTCACTTTCTACATTCAAAGAGAGAATTAAGAAACTAAGAAGAAATGGTCAAGGCTTGTATGTACCTGGATGTAGTCGTGCACACCATAATCTAGATGCTATGAGAACTCCTCTTTGGTTGTGGAGGATGACACCTGCAAGAGAAAGAGACTAAGACAAAGAAGGTGTTAGATGAGGAGATGGTGGGTTGCCAAGAAAAATCTTGATCCCAAAAGTATGAAGACTCCTTAAGGGATATCAACCCACTAGTCGATAAAAAAGATGTCTGATAAATAGCAGAATGTTAAAATACTAAAATTATAAAAGACTAAAAATGAAAATGGAAGCAAAGGCTTACCTGAAAGATGCTGTCAGACTGGTCACAGTTGTCGGCATCGATGGTCCTATCGTCATCAGTTGTTGAGGTCTGCCAACGTCAGTTAGTCTGCTGATGTCGGTTGGGGCAGTGGCCTCTGCGGCCGGTGTCAGTCGGGGAAATAAGCATGGACGGGGTCTGGTCAGGTTTTGGTCTGTGGATGGGTCTGTGCATGGGTCTAAGACAGAGTTTGGGCCTGGTTGAATGGTTTGGGCGTCTGGGTCTGAGAGTCTAGTTTTGAGGTAGTCTGAAGCTCTATGCAGAGATACAAGGGAGTCAAATGGATAGAATGTCAAATGGACAAAAGGATGGAGGAGGCCAATAGGGAGACAGGGAAATAAGGATTCAGGCTGGTTTGGTCTGGGGATAGGAAGTGCTAAATCTAGTTCATAATACTTATAAGTAAATGACTAGAAAACACAATGAAAACACAGACAATATACATACTTGTGCCTTGCTAAAGGAGCACTGTTGTTGATCCCTGTACCTATTGTTAATGTATCTTGTGTGGAGGACCTGAGAAAGAGAGAGTGAGAGGTCTGACTGAGAGATTGGCAGATTGATTGGGAGAGTGGTGGATGATCCAACACTGAAGATTGAAGGATTCGTGATTAGCTCCTGAGATTTAGAATTTGTGATTAACCCCAGAAAGAGGTTAGAAGTCAGTTTAAGTAAACCGACGTCGGTGATCCCACTGGCGTCGACCGATAGTTGACCAATGTCGATGGGTGTAGAATGAGTAAAAGGGCCATCAAGCCCATTCTCCATCTGCCAGGTGCATAATCCATTGGAGAATTGTCGAAGGTTAAGCTAAATATGCACGAGAGTTGGTTAGGTAGTTGGAAAGGAGTAAGAATAGGTCTTGGGTGAGTCATAGGGTGGGAAATGGTCCAAGGTGAGGTGTCTTAAGCAAGGTGTCATGAGTGATGTGTCCAAGGAGTGGGGTTATTAATTCAAAATAAGTTTATTATTTTAAATTAGTAATTGTATGGGTTAGGAATGGGTTAGGAATGGACCAAGGGGGAGGATGACCAAGGGTTAGACATGATTTCGGTGTCTACATTTGCCCCTTTTTGTCTTGTTGGTTGTTTTTGATGAACTGCAAGACAAAAATAGGAGTTGATTGCCCCAGGGGTGGGATAAGGTTGATTTTGTCTTGTTGGTTGTTCGAATGAACTATAAGACAAAAACAGGAGGGGTTAATTGCCCCGATTATGGATGAGGTATTCCCCCTCAAAGTAGGAGTCGAGGGAAGGGAACCTAGAATCGGGTGTTGATTTATGAATTCTATGGATTATGAATGTTTCTACGCTATTTTCACTTTCTACATTTAAAGAGAGAATTAAGAAACTGAGAAGAAATGGTCAAGGCTTGTATGTACCTGGATGTAGTCATGCGCACCATAATCCAAACGCTATGAGAACTCCTCTTTGGTTGTGGAGGATGACACCTGCAAGAGAAAGAGACTAAGACAAAGAAGGCGTTAGATGAGGAGATGGTGGGTTGCCAAGCAAAAGCTTGATCCCAAAAGTATGAAGACTTCCTTAAGGGATATCAACCCACTAGTTGATAAAAAAGATGTCTGATAAATAGCAAAATGTTAAAATACTAAAATGATAAAAGACTGAAAAGGAAAATGGAAGCAAAGGCTTACCTGAAAGATGCTTTTGGACTGGTCACAGTTGTCGGCGTCGATGGTCCTACCAGCGTCAGTTGTTGAGGTCTGTCGATGTCGGTTAGTCTGTTGACGTTGGTTGGGTAGTGGCCTCTGCAGCCAGCATCAGTCGGGGCAATAAGCTTGGATGGGGTCTGGTCAGGTTTTGGTTTGTGGACGGGTCTTTGGACAGGTCTGAGATAGAGTTTGGGCTTGGTTGAATGGTTTGGGGGTCTGGGTCTGAGAGTCTGGTTTTGAGGTAGTCTGAAGCTCTGTGCAGAGATATAAGGGAATGAAATGGATAGAATGCCAAATGGATAGAAGGGTGGAGGAGGCCAATAGGGAGATAGGGAAATAAGGATTCGAGTTGGTCTGGTCTAGGGATAGGAAGTGCTAAATCTAGTTCATAATACTTAGAAGCAAATGACTAGAAAACACAATGAAAACACAGACAATATACATACTTGTGCCTTGTTGAAGGAGCACTATTACTGATCCCCATACCTACTATTGATGTACCTTGTGTGGAGGACCTGAGAAAGAGAGAGTGAGAGGTCTAACTGAGAGATTGGCAGATTGATTGGTGGAGTGGCAGATGGTCCAACACTAAAGATTGAAGGATTCGTGATTAGCTCCCGAGATTCAAAATTTGTGATTAGCCCCAGAAAGAGGTTATAAGTCAGTTTAAGTAAAATGACATCGGCAATCCCGCCGGCATCGGCCAATAGTTGACCAATGTCGGCGGGTGCAAAATGAGTAAAAGGGCCATCAAGCCCATTCTCCATCCACCAGGTGCATAATCTGTTGGAGAATTGTCAAAGGTTAGGCTAAATATGCACGAGAGTTGGTTAGGTGGTTGGAAAGGAGTAAGAATAGGTCTTGGGTGAGTCATAGGGTGGGAAATGGTCCAAGGCGAGGTGTCCTAGGCAAGGTGTCATGAGTGATGTGTCCAAGGAGGGGGGTTATTAATTCAAAATAAGTTTATTATTTTAAATTAGTAATTGTATGGGTTAGGAATGGGTTAGGAATGGACCAAGGGGGAGGATGAACAAGGGTTAGACACAATTTCGGTGTCTACATTTACCCCTTTTTGTCTTGTTGGTTGTTCTGGACGAATTACAAGACAAAAATAGGAGTTGATTGCCCCAGGGGTAGGATAAGGTTGATTTCATCTTGTTGGTTGTTTGAATGAACTGCAAGACAAAAATAGGAGGGGTTAATTACCCTGATTATGGATGAGGTATTCCCCCTCAAAGAAGGAGTCGAGGGAAGGGAACCTAGAATCGGGTGCTAATTTGACAAAGAATGGATGAAGAAGAGTGAGGGTGAATGTTGCAAAAGTCGTGATTGCATGTATACCACTTCACAGGATGGTCAGGTCAAATTATCGCAGGTCGAGGGTTGAGGAGTGCCAAAATTGAAATAATCGGGCCCCAGCATTCAGTCATCTACTGATTGGGTTATTCAATCTAAACTGAAGCTCCAAATGGTCATCATGTTCTAGGTATCTCAGGCTCAGGAAGTGCTCCTAGAAACACGAAAATGTCACAAGTAGTGTGGATCAACCGGCTTGCGATCCTATACTTGTGAAGGTCAAAAATAGTCTGTGCACAATGTTGCTAACCAGTCATGAGGTAGCATACAGGCAAAAACAACCAAGGCAACATGGCTTGGAAGTGGTCGAAGTCAGAGGAGATAGGTATGATCTCCAATGGTCATTAGTCAAGGTGGATGGATGGATGAAAGGATGTGGCTGAGCTAACCTCAGAAGACGTTATATGATCTGAGTGCTGCCTACATAGCCCTTATGTGAAGGGCCTCAGGCCAATGTAGTTCTCCCTAAAAGGGAGGAAGGGTCAAAGGGATGGAATTGGTCTTGGTTGAGGGCAAGGTCATGGTTAAAATGAGGAAAGAAGGTTTTTCCATTAGAGAGATGAACAAATGAGGGTGGTCGAGCTAACCCCAGAAGATGTCATGTCATCTGAGTGCTGCCTACATAGCCTTGGTCTTAGGGCCTCAGACCAATGTAGTTCGAGTTATGGGACAAGAGGTCAATGATTGGTTTGGAATGATGAGGAGAAAAAGATGTTATAGCCTTTTCCAAATGGTGTATTCTGCAACATTGGTTGAGGGGTCTTTCATTCCTAGCAATTTTCCATAGTCATGATGGACATATGCTAAAAATGAATTGAGGTCTATTTATGCTTCAGCAAGTATTGGTTTATGCTTAACATAAATTGTGTCTGGTTGATAGTTTCCATGTGTATTGGTGTCCATAAAAACTATGTGAAAAGGACAATGATGATGTTGGTGGTCTGAAAATGTTGGCTTGGTTGGGTAGAAAAAGGTTTGGTTGAATGTGACCAAAGTGCAAGATAAGTGAAAGGTGGATTGCTCTTTCATTGACAAGGACAAAAGTGAGAGCATAGATAGGGGTTGTTAGAATAAAAAGCCCCATTTATGCATCACGTCATTGACCATTGGTTGTGTGAGAGAAGTAATCAAATCACTTGACGTTAAGTGAGCTCGAAGTCCCTTGAGTATGTTGGAGTGATAAGTAGGATTATGATATGAGAGGATGGGGTAACCCTTTTGTGGCAGGAAGAACCTTGCCCCTTTTATAGGTGAGCCAAGAACAACTATAGGCATGTCCATGACTTTATAACTTGTCAGTCATTTTTTTTTTAAGAGCAGACCGATCAATGCGGGAAGTCTACAATAGAGATGGAATTTGCTTGGTGGTCATTTGTGAAGCTGATCAATGCAGGAAGCTTCTAAGAAAGATTGATGTTTGTAGCAAGAGTTAATCATAGCCATCCTTTGAGGGAGTGGTCTATATTTTGCTTTATATGTTTGATATGACTTGGCCTAGCTGTCCTCCAAGGGAGCAGTCTAGTAATATAGCAATTATGTAGCTGTTCTTCGAGGGAGCAGTCTACATTTAGAGTTTTATGACCTTTGATATGATAGGTATTTATATATTGTTGACTAGTGTTTTTAGCCATGGACGAGCCTGTAGAGGTTTAATAGTTGCCTTTTATAAGGACAAAGTTTTACTACTTAATAAAAAGGGTTGACAAATGTTGGAAATCAGGGTTGAAAGGAATAGGAATGACAATGACAGGGTTGCTCAAAGGACGAGCTCAAGTAAAACATCAAGTGATCGAGTACTTGACTAACAGTAGAATGGTCAAAGATGTAAGACATAAAAAAGGGCTTAGGTTTTAATAAGTCCCTGGGCCATGCTTGTGCGTTATGATAAGGTCCAAGTCAATTAGGAGCAAACTTACCCCATTTGGCTCTTTCCAGCTTGGTTAGGTGTTGATTGATGTTGTATGAAGAAGTGATAGGTGCTTGGTTGGTTGATGTTTGATGATTGAAGTTTGGTCAAGGTTTGGTTGCTGCTGGTCAAGGTCATGATAGGAAGGTTGATTGATGATTGCACTATGTGTGGTCAAGGTCTGGTCGAGGTTATGATAGGAAGGTTGATTAATGGTTGGTCGAGACTTGGTCGAGGTTTGGTCGAATGTCTAGTCAAAGTTGGTCAAATGTTTGGTTGAAGGCTTGGTTGAATATTTGGTCAAGGTTAGGATAAGGTTGGATTCCCCCAGTCACTTAGGAAGAATGTTGGATAGATTGATCAAGGTCAGTTGAGGCTTGGTGGTTAAATGGACTGTGTTGATGTCAAATAATGGGGTCAAAGGCGGTAAAGGGACTATAGTCTGGCGTGGAGATCCTGATTTAGGTGATGAGGTTAGAGAAGCATGGGTCAGTGTTGATGATGTGTTAAAGAGGTGGTCAAGAGGATCCTTGATGAGAAGGGTATCCTTTTTTTGGTGTTGATGAGTGACAGCTTTAAGAGTGCAACAACGCTCAGTGTCATGTCCTGTAGTGTGATGATAGTGGCAAAATTTAGAGTTTTCAAACCAAGATGGCCTTGATCCGAGAGTTGATGAGTGGGGTGGTGTTAAAAGGTTTATTGATGATGTGGTCAAAAAGAAGGGTGTCATTCCCCAGACATTGGTGAATGGCAACCTTGAGGGCACAACAATGCTCAGTGTCGTGCCCAGGCGTGCGATGATACACACAAATGTGAGTGTCATCAAACTAGGGCAGTTTTGGTCTGAGAGATTGATATGGTTTAAGAGGCGGGAGATTGATGCAAGAAGACTGCAACAATTGCCGTAACAGCAAGGCATAAGAACCTATTAATGGGTCTTGATGTTTTGTTGCAGTGGGGGTTGATGACTTTGGTTTGAGAGGCGTAAGAGGCATAGGTCGATGGTTTAGAGGACATATATGTCTGAGGGGTTGAGGGAGTAATGGAGGCAACTTGCCTCTGTGAAGTATGGGAGTAGGAAGAACTCCTATTAAAGTGGATGGATGCGGGCCCAAAATTGAGGGTAATGATGAAGGTGGGGGAGGAGTTCTTCGATGTAGTCTAGTGGCCTTCTTTGGTTTGGGTTGAGGGCCACCTTTGTGCGAGGCGAGGTTAGATGCAGGTTTGAGTTCAGATATGGATGGAGGTGAGTGAGATGTAGTAATCTCAGGCAAGAGGCAAGAGGAAACTATGATTGGATCTTCCTCAATTGAAATGGGTGAAGAGATTGGTTCTTCTCCTGGTGGAGAAGAAATAAGAGAGTGCGGCTCCTCAATAGGGCAGGAGGCAAGGATGATCGTGCCTTCTACTTGTGCTTGAGGAGTAGGCAAGGTAGGGTCTTCGGATAAAGGTAGGGCTAATGGCATTGGAATGGTCAAGGTGTCCTCCAGTATAAGAGCGGTAAATGGAGGACTAATAGGAGAAGAAAGTTCTTCATCCTGTGATGGAGAAATAGGGGAAGAAGGGTCAAGAGGTAAGATAGTGTTGACCGTATGTATGTCATGCTCGTGGGAGCTATTGGCCATGGTTTGGACATTGTTTTGAGTAGGAGGATGGTTTAGGAATGGTTGTTTGAAAATGTCGATGTGTTGGTTGGGTGGGGAATTTAGGTTATCTAAAATAAGATCCCCCTTATCGATCATGTCTTGGATGATGTTCTTGAAAGTTTGGCAATTATTGATGTCATGGCTGTGGATGCGGTGAAAGTGATAGAAGTCGGCCTCCCTATACCATGTAGGGATGGATTTTGAAGGGTTGAATTGAGGTGGTTGGATTGGATAGAGATTGAGGACCCCCTCCTTGACAAGTTTTTCCAAAACAGAAGCGTATGATTCTCCAAGCGGAGTGTATGAACGCTAGATGTACCATTGTTGGAATTGTTTGGTGATACTTGGAGATGTAGAAGGTTGAGATTAATTAGTTGTCATCGAGGATGGTGATCTAATGACCACAGTGTTGGCCACTCCTTTGGATTTGGAGTTGGCAAAAGAAGAAGGTCTGGAAGAAGAAGGTTCATTGGTTTTTGCATTAGTATTACGCAATTTGACCTTATCCTCTTCAATGGCACAGAGTTCAAGCTTTCGAGCCATGGTGAAAGCTTCGTCGAAAGTGTGGAATGTTTGAATATGTAAGGTAGAAGAGATGTACCTGGTACATGCTTGAGAAAAGAGTTTGATGAGCTCAGGTTGAGGCAAGGAGAAGGAGAGCTGGTTAATCAAGCCTCTCCAATGGGCGACAAAATTGACTATTGATTCATCGTCGAATTGCGTGATGGAGTAGAGGTTTGTGACTGAGACTTGTTTGGTGATGTTGATAGAAAAATGGTCAAGAAATAATTGGGCAAGTTGAATGAATGAAAAGATAGAATGTCTGGCAAGAGAGCTATACCAGTCAAGGGCGGGGCTAGAAAGGGACATAGGGAACATGCGTAAAAGTAACGCATCATTATGGGCAATAAGATAGCAGACATGTCTAAATGCCATAGATGTTGTTGTGGGTCCTCCTTACTCTAGAAGCGAGTAAATTTAGGAAGCTCCCATTGGTTGGGGTATGGTCGAATAGGGACGAAAGGATGGATGGGCTCGTTGCAAATTTGGTCATACGAGAGAGCATTGCGTGAACCAGAGATAGAGGTCTCGAGACTGGACATTTTATCCATCAGCATTTTAATGATGTCTGTTGACAGATTAGTGGGTGGGGTGCCCCTTAGGTTGTAGGGTGATTGAAAGAGGCTAGAGGAGGCATACGACGTAGTCGGTTGTGGTTGTAGGGGCGCAATGTATGGATGACTAGTCGCAGGGATAGATGTAGAGGCCAAGTGTGGTTGGGTTATGGAAGTAGAAGGTATAACTTGACTAGATACCACCAAAGGTGGTTGAATGGCAGCATTGGTAGAAGGATAGGTAGACACTCCTACATTTATGGGTGCAAGAGTGTGAGGCATTGAGACAATCAAGTTCTGGTATGATGTAGAACTTGGTTGAATTGCATGTGGTTGAGGGGGTAATGGAACCTCGATGGAGGTTGGTCTAAAAATAGATGTGGAGGCCAAACTTTGCATATTGCCCATGGTTGGGTTAATGGTTGAGGCAAAAGGCTGGGTCATAAAAGGTTGGGTAGCGAATGGTGTTGATGTCATTGCCACTTCACCTGAAAGGTCTCGCGTTGGGTTTCTCCCGAGATAGTTTTGGAGGGCTGTGACATTAGGGTCCAAGAATCTTTTGAAATGTTGGTCCCCTTCAGGGATGATGGGAGTTTGAGTCGAGGTCGGTCCTGTAGGAGTTCTTTCAGTCTCTGAGTGGAACTCCATTATAGAACTGGTTAGGGACAGGGGAGCATGGTTAGGAAGAGCCTTGGTTTGACTGTGCGTCAAAACCATTCAAGGCAAGAAGAGGGTCAGGTTCTAGAAACTATGTTTTTTCAATTTTAGAAACTCAGAATGGGGTTTTGGTAGAAAAAAGGGTCAGGTTTTAGGCTGCTATTTTAAAAAAAAGGACTGTGATAGTGACCGATGTCAATTGAAAAATCGATGTCGGTGAGAAAAGATGGCCGACGTCGGTCAGATAACTGATGCTGGTGGAGGAAGGTGGCCGATGTCGGTGGTAAAGCCGATGCCGGTGATTGTGGTTTCCAAAAACTCAAAAAATTTGAAGATTTTTGGAAAAAAGGAAGAAGAACATCCTCACTAGCTCAAAAAAACCAGATAAGAATAGAAAAATAGAGATGGAGACAGACAAGCCCTAAGCATTAAATCTTAAGAATCGACTTTTTAGAATCCTATGGCTTATGCCTTAAAGTGATGTTTGGGAGGTTGGCTATTAGACGGGTCCTAGAAGAGGTAGTCTATGGATGGTTTCAGGTTTTGTTTAGGCGCTCAAGAAGTCTGGGTTAGGTTTTGTACATGGCCTGGTGCTAAGGAGCAAGCTCCCCTCACTTCACGAGTCCAGTGATAAGCTGGTCTCCCTTAGCCAAAATATATTTTCGCTAGAGATTAGACTCTGCCAGAGAATAGAGTGGGATTTCCCCTTGGTGATTAAATCCAAGTAGGATCACCGAGATGGGTAAGGTATCCACTGGGGGATGAAATCCCAGTCGGGCCTTGTCTCAGGTAAATTTTATGTTTGATTTGGTGCAAGTGGTTCAGTTGTGTAACATCAAGTGATCTACGATGCAAGCAAGCAGAAATGTAATGCAACGTGTTTTAAGCCCCAAGTCAAAAAGTCAAGTTGGAATGAAAACAAGTTGAGAAAGGGTTGAAGAATATGATTTTTGACTAGTCTAGAAATGCAAGAAAAGAAAGAAAAGTTCTTTTTATTCCTGCTTATGATGTCTTTTAGAAGAGAAGAAAGAGGTGAAGAGGGAGAAACCTAATGCACCTAAATGAGAAAAGAAGAAAAGGAACCCAAGGAAGGCCCTAAGGGTCCCACCGGGCATGCCAGAATGTTTCTACGCTATTTTCACTTTCTACATTCAAAGAGAGAATTAAGAAATTGAGAAGAAATGGTCAAGGCTTGTATGTACCTGGATGTAGTCATGCGCACCATAATCCAGATGCTATGAGAACTCCTCTTTGGTTGTGGAGGATGACACCTGCAAGAGAAAGAGACTAAGACAAAGAAGGCGTTAGATGAGGAGATGGAGGGTTGCCAAGCAAAAGCTTGATCCTAGAAGTATGAAGACTTCCTTAAGGGATATCAACCCACTAGTCGATAAAAAGGATGTCTGATAAATAGCAGAATGTTAAAATACTAAAATGATAAAAGACTAAAAAGGAAAATGGAAGCAAAGGCTTACCTGAAAGATGTTGTCATACTGGTCATAGTTGCCGGCATCGATGGTCCTACCAGCATCGATTGTTGAGGTCTGCCGATGTTGGTTAGTCTGTCGACGTCAGTTGGGGCAGTGGCCTTTGTGGTCGGTGTCGGTCGAGGCAATAAGCTTGGACGGGGTCTGGTCAGGTTTTGGTCTGTGGATGGGTCTGTGGATGGGTCTGAGACAGAGTTTGGGCCTGGTTGAATGGTTTGGGGGTCTGGGTCTGAGAGTCTAGTTTTGAGGTAGTCTGAAGCTCTGTGCAGAGATACAAGGGAGTCAAATGGATAGAAGGGTGGAGGAGGCCAATAGGGAGATACGAAAATAATGATTCAGGCTAGTCTGGTCTGGGGATAGGAAGTGTTAAATCTAGTTCATAATACTTAGAAGCAAATGACTAGAAAACACAATGAAAACATAGACAATATACATACTTGTGCCTTGTTGAAGGAGCATTGTTTTTGATCCCCGTACCTACTGTTGATGTACCCTATGTGGAGGACTTGAGAAAGAGAGAGTGAGAGGTCTGACTGAGAGATTGGCAGATTGATTGGCGGAGTGGCGGATGGTCCAACAGTGAAGATTGAAGGATTCGTGATTAGCTCTCGAGATTTAGAATTTTTGATTAGCCCCAGAAAGAGGTTAGAAGTCGGTTTAAGTAAACTGACGTCGGCGATCCCATTGGCATCGGCCAATAATTGACCGACGTCGGTGGGTGCAGAATGAGTAAAAGGGCCATCAAGCCCGTTCTCCATCCACCAGGTGCATAATCCATTGGATAATTGTCAAAGGTTAGGCTAAATACGCACGAGAGTTGGTTAGGAAGTTGGAAAGGAGTAAGAATAGGTCTTGGGTGAGTCATAGGGTGTGAAATGATCCAAGGCGAGGTGTCCTAGGTGAGGTGTCATGAGTGATGTGTCCAAGGAGGGGGGTTATTAATTCAAAATAAGTTTATTATTTTAAATTAGTAATTTTATGGGTTAGGAATGGGTTAGGAAGGGACCAAGGGGGAGGATGACCAAGGGTTAGACACGATTTCGGTGTCTACAATATAATTCAATACACATTTATGGCATAATTCTATACATTGGTACCATTGTTATATATAATTTTAGCTTGTGACATATCTAAGGTGCATATGTTATGCAAAGTGTACCTAAATTACAAAATCAAAATATCATATTTTAATTCATTTTAAAAAATTTAGAATATGAATAGCATAATTTTTTATACTTTATTGATCTAATCTACTATAGTAGTTGGTTTGCTTTTAGGAAGGTTAAGGTGATTAAATCACTCAATCTTGTCAAGTTTATAGGATGGTGTTTAACCCTAAAATGAAATGTTAGGGTTATGTATTTTAATTTAATACCAGGGTGACAAATATATAAATGAAATAGAAAAAGTGTAACTAGATATATAGTAGGTTAATTTAATTCTAAACTCAGACATACACATACACTAAATTTATTATGTTAAGAGTGTTTAAATATGGAAAGTACAACTAGAATAGATATAAAAGTGTTAAAGAAGATAATTACTTAACTTGTTCTAATGATAATATAATTATGGATCAAGAAAAATCTGAAAGTAGGTGGGAATAAAATTTTAGAATAGTTGCTAGATCTAGTGCCTCTGGCTGTTTGGATAGTTATATCAGACTTGGATGGTTACATTGATGCTATTGTCTAAGTTTGATGATAGTTTTCTATACAAAATATATGGTGAAAAAGGATGAAATGAGCTATATGCTTCTGCATTTGGATTTTCCTTCACTTTGGTGCATTCATATTTGGGTGATAGTAAATCAATCCTTGTGAAATGGAAAAACCTTAACTTTTCATCTTCAATGTCACCTTGGGGGAAAATGGGTTAGTGGGAACATAGTGTTGAGATGACCTAAATGACCCACTATCAAAGAGTGTTACTTAAATATACAATACTCAAAATAGGGACTTAGATTTATGTATTTATCCCTTATGTGTTGGCTTGTGTTTAAATCATGAAATATGTGTAAAATAAGTACAATATAGACTTAGTTTGTAACTTGGTAAATCAGAATTTTTAGTTATTCCTTTCATACTTTGGACTCTTATATGTATTGTACCTATGATTGGTATAAAAAATAGGTAAGATTTGATCAATTAAATGCTCGATAGAGTGAATTTTATAAGTTTCTTAGTCTCTTTGGTCTTTTTCTAGATGTTTTTAGGTGAGGAATGCATGAGGGTTGATATTATATTTATATCAATCCCTTTGGAGTAATAACTCACATTAAATCACATAGGCTGACTATTAGAATATTTTTCATTTTTAATCTCGATGACTTTAGGCCATTGGATACTTAGATCGGGGTAGGTTAGTAACTTCAATACTACTATCTATCTTGAACATTAGTGTCCAAAGGGTATCGAAATAGGTATGGGATCAAAATTTATAGATGTGTAGGATAAGTACATTTTACATTTTAGATAAGATGGGATGTCTATGTCTTCAATATGAAACTAACTAGACTAAGAGATAAGCTAAAGGATACGATATAAATTATATATAAGGCCTGTGAAATAAAATAGAGTGTATACTAAGAATAACAACCATGGTCTAAGTTTTCCAAATGTACACGAGTAAGGTGATACATAATCATAAAATATCATCTATATTTCTACCTCCCTTTTATTTAGTAATGAAATTCCTTGTTTACAGGAAAGGAATAATTACTTTGGTGTGTATGCACACGTTGTCTTTATTTCAATTGAATTTTAATGCTTTGTTGGTGACTGACCTATAACTAAGAGCATGTTATAGTATAAAATTAGTACATATAATCTAGGTTAAAAGTACTTAAAATAAATTAAAATTAAAGGTTTAAGAGTACACTTATGTGTTAATGTAACTACTTTTTTTATCGTCAAGTTATTTTATAAAAGATGTATCATTATAAGGCTCTAAAATTGTGATTTGGATAAATATGGAAAAAAATTAAATTACAAAAATATCCAAGGGGGGAGAGAGAGAGAGAGAGAGAGAGAGAGAGAGAGAGAGAGAGAGAGAGAGAGAGAGAGAGAGAGAGAGAGAGAGAGAGAGAGAGAGAGAGAGAGAGAGAAGCACATGCCCTAAATTTTGTGTAAAAGTGAGTTATCACATGGCAATTAAGATTCATGTAACCATGTTGTTTCTCTAAATTTTTGCTTGTTTCTATTTAAAGAAGAAGTAAGAAAATGGTAATAATGGTGCAGTAGAAGAACATATTTGTTTGTGCACATGTGATCTAAATGAATATGAAGAGATCCTCTTTATTTTGGGAAGAATAACATATAGATCAAAAATCTCTCATGCAAAGGGGTTTTTAGATGGATAACAAGGTAGATTGCCTAGCGTGAGCTAGATCCAAGAAGTGTGAGCTTACTAGGAGGATGTCAATCCACACAATTAAAATAGTAAAGTTGAAAGAAATAAATGAAAAGTAATTGCATGAAATGATAAAAAAATATTGAAAGGAAATGCAAGAAGAAAGGAATGCTTGATGAAGGATGATGGACTAATTAGGTAAATAGTGAGTCAATACCAATGCTAAATGAGTCAAGTCAAGTTCAAAAAATATGTGAGGTCTTTGTGAATAAGCTAGAATATAAAAAGTGGAATTTAGTTGAGGGTAAGGAAGTACCATACTCAATGCAATTAGTTTCTTTGATAAGCATGGCATTTCCATTTTATAAATGGTATGGTGCATTAGGTAAAGAAGAAATTGGATTAGTTTTAGGATCAATGACAACAAAGAATTTATTGAAATAAGGTGTTTTAGTTTTAAAACTACCAAGTTTATGATGTTATCGAGGAAGTTGAGGTTCTTAAGCATGAAGTATTTCAAGAATAGCTTTGCCATTAGGAAAGGTGGGAAGAGGACCATAATACTCAACATCTACTTTGAGATCGAGAATTTTATTACCATGATAATAATACTTAGAATGTAACTAATGGAGATCATTTGCCTTGGCATCTAGTGTAATCTCAAGAGTAGGAGAGGTAGATGGATCAAAAAAGATTGGAGTGGCATTGATTTTTGTAATAGGGGAAGGATCAAAAGTAGTGATTGGATATATAGGTGGTAAAGTAGATGCAAGAATTTTTAGAAGTTTGGAAGGTATAATTTTCTCTATCACCCAAGGGGTATCAAGAAGTAGAGAATTAGTATGATGCACATAATCTTTAGGATCAAAGTAATGATATATGTAAATTATATGGACATCCTAGTTAAAATCATGAATTTGAGATAAGACTTTTTTTTATAATGATGGACATCCAAGTCTTGATATTAAGCTTGGGCCATTATGTAATTATGATCATATATTAGAGAAATTTTACGTGATTGAGAGTTAAGGGAAGTTTCAAAAGGCCAAATCCCAATATTATTGAATATACATGGAGACATGATGAGAGTATCTTTAAATAATCTAGCCAAACCAAAATCATTACAAGTGAAGGTAGCTCTAGGTAAAGAAGGCTCCTAAGCATTTCATGGATGGGAAAAGTTAGTAATATCATCAATAACAAGAATAGTATAGTGTTGAGGTAATAAAGGATTAAGCCACTACAAAATTTAGGGTGGTAGCTTGGTATTATTATAAGTATGTTACAAGTCATTAGGTTCATTCTCATCAAAATCCATAAGAGTTACATGTAAATCATGATTAATGTTAATAAACTCAAGTAAATGAGCACTATTGATATTATGAATGGTAGGAATATTTTAATAAGATTTGGGATTATGAAGTTGAATACTTCATGGGTTAGGATCAGCTTCATGCTTATATCATTTCCATTATGTAATAATTTAATGCATTGTCTAATGGAAGAAGCAATATCCCTCATTCTATAAGTCCATGGGTGAACAAGGAGTATGGTATATGAAAAGGGTAAATCAACGACCATAATATTAGTTTGAATTGTCTTATGTCTAATGGTTAATAGAATCCAAATGAAACCAAGTGGATTTTTATTAGTCTTATCAAAATTGTGATAGGTAAGATGGGTTTGCTTGAGATGATCCTTGTTATAACCAAGTGATTGGATAAGTCAAAAATATGTCTAATTAATACAATATCCTTATTTAACTAGAAATTTGTGGATAAGGGTAGTATTAATGGCTATTTTTATAAAACGTGGTAGATCATCAACATAAAAAATAATTTCATGATTGATCATGTCCTCTTTAGAAAATTCAATAGAAGGCTTGGAAAAAGGACACATAGTTTCAATGGTATTGACATTGGTAGGTTGAGGTTCAATAGAAGGTGGTTTTTCATCAATAAAGGATTGATCTTAAATTTCTTTGAGTTGTTGCATAATTAAATTACAATGATAAGGGGAATTACAAACCAAATCCATAATTGGAATCCTACAAGGCATAAAGTTGAGTTCTTTAAGAAAGTTCTAATGAGATTTAAAAGAAGAACTATCATGAGGTTTAGGAGGTAAAGTATATTTTGAAGGAATGGATGTGGATGGAGGTTTAGAATGAGGAAGTGGTTCTTCATGTGCTTCTGAATCTAGATTAGGAGTTGTAGTGTCCTTGAGAAGTTGTTCTTATAAGGATAAATTTTTAGGTTTGGTAATTTGATCTTTGTGAGCCAGCTTATAATGATAGTCATCTTTAGTAGTGTTAACATATTGGGAATTATTATAATATTGATCATATTAAACATCAATTGCACAAAGCTCCTTGGTATTTGGTTAACTATTTGAAAAAAAAAATTAGTTATTGGAGGTATAAGTTTTAGGAAACCTATCATTTTTGAGAAATAACAGTGTACTCTTGACAATGAAGGTTAATCATGGCTTCATGATTAAATGAATCAATATAAAATTTAGCCATCCCTCTACAAGGTTCATGGTAATGAGCAATGTAAACATGTAACCAAAAAAATTGATTAGGGTCATACCACTTCAGAGGATTGTTAAGATAAGATAAAGGTTTAGAGGGTGGTAAGAGTTATTTCATTTATTCCACAGAAAGTGGTGTGTGAGAAGATGAAGGTATGTTAGCTTTGGAAAATCATAGTTTGGTTTGTGGAGTATTAATAGTGATAGCATTGGTATATGTTTGATAATATACTTTTAAAAGTATAGGATTAGGTTTGAATTGCTTCATGAGAAAGTCTTGACACTTAACTTGATCAAGAGCTTCATTAAGTCTTTGAAAAGCAAAATTTCAAACCTTATATTAAAGAGAAAGATTTGAAACATTGATAAAGAGTTTGAATAAGTTATCATCAATCATGTTATGGTTAATTTTATGGGCCAATGATTTCCATCATTTGATAAATTCATGAATTTATTTAGTGAGAGATTGCTTAGCATTAATGAAGTGGTTAAGATAATATTTAGGAAGATCATTGTGTTGAAAATCTTTGACTAAAGGATTAACTAAATATACAAGTTTTGAAATGTAATTTTGGGGTAATTTTTTGTACCACTATAATAAATCACTATTAAAGGTTTTTGACTAAGATTTTAGTTGTGGTGAAGGTATTAGTTTAGATCCACTCTTTATAAAGATTGCTAAAGGCTTTGAGAAATGAGGCAAGGTCTTTAGTCCCATCATACTTGATAGTTAGAGATATGTTACCAATATCAATGAATATAATGAAGGGAGCTAAAGTCTCATTTTGAATTGTTTGAAGCATCTTGTTATTCATTATGGGTTGAGGAATAACATTGTCAGAGGCATCTCTAAGAGGTGGAGGGATGTAATTAGGATTAGCTTGAGGATATATAACTAGAGGTTGATTAACCATATCAATCAATGATGTTGGAGTTACATCATTTTATCAGTGTTATATTTTTACATTATGTCAATTTGATGGATAACTTCTGTAAGAATTTGAGTTATATCAATAGGTGGGTTGGTGTTGGTAAGATCACTCCCCGAATTAGTATTAGGGGGAGGGTTATTAGAAGATGGATTATTAGTGGGATAATTGATTAAACTTATGTCAATTTATCCCACCTTAGTTTAATGTTTTTGAAGATGAGAAGTATCTTGGTAGGTATAGAAAGGATCAGACCCATCAACTTCATCTTGATGGATGGAGGGGAAGCGGTACCCCAAGAGTGATAGTGCTCTTGGGAGGGAAAGAGATGGAGGAATGAACATCCTATATAGTATCTAAATAGATTAAAGATATCAAAGAAGAATTTGAAAGGATACTTAATAATTAATTAAGATAAATGAACAAAATTCTAAAAAGAATAAATAGAGAATTGGATCAGTAAATAGAGAAAATAGAAATAGGTATACAGTTGACTAGGTTGACCTAGTATAGAAAACAGGGTCTAAAAATTATACAGAGTTGATAGGGTCAACTTAGTATAGAAAATAGGGGATATAAACTTTATAGAGTCAACAAGGTTGACCTAGTATAATAAGTAGGAGAAAAATAGACAATCTATAAGACATTGTGTCAATAGGAATGACTATGCATTGAAATAAGAAAAAAATTGCAATTACTTTTGAAAGCAAGAAATGAAAGGAAACACAAAATCAATTGGGTCAATGAGGTTGATCCAATTGAGGCACATAACACAAAACCTTTCACAAATTCTAGTTAATAAAATTTGTTACAATACAACATACAATTGAGTAAAGGACAAGCAGTCAAATTGGAAATTAAAAGCTAAATAAATGGTCAACCTAAATGTTGTTAGATTATTAGAATATAATTTTAGATGTGATAGGAAGTTGGATTTAAATAAGGAATTAGAAATTAATCTAAGGATGGTTTTAGGATGTTTGGGTTGAAAATGATCTATATTGATAATGGTACATGCTTGGTATTGGGGCTGACCCCCTCACTTCACACACTATAATGATAAGGGTGTCAAGAGCTTAGCCAAAATATACCATTAATAATGTGTTTATACTTGGCCAAAAAACCAAGTTGGCTTCTCCCTTTGTGATGAAATCCAAGTAAGTAGGCCTTGCATAGATAATTGTTAAAATGTATTTTAAGATTATGTGATTTGGTAGTGTGTTCATAAAATAAAAAAAAGTGTAACTAAATAATATATTAGAAACCACCTAATATTATAAGCATGTAAGATAAAATAAGTGAAAGTGTGAGCTAATTACTATCATAAAAAGGTTAATTACAACTTTGAAACACATTATAATGTTGATTTAGTTGACAGTGTATGTAGAGAATACATAATAAGGTTGATAGTGTCACCTCTATACCACAAAAGAAAGGGTTTAAAAATGAACTACATCAACATATTCAACCTATCTTTTTAGATGGAACACAAAATATAGAACTACATTGATAAGGTGACCTAGTTGACTGTAGAGGGGTAGTTTTAAAGACTATAAACTATGAAAATAGATCCATAAAAAATGTTATAAATTAAAAAGAAGGATATAAAGGAACCTTGGTGGGTTAGGGGATGTAAAGGAAAATAAGATTGTTATTGAAGTATCCTAATTTATACTTACAAATTATAATACCTATGTCTATTAGGTTGACCTAGCTTTGTAGATCCTATTTACTGAAGACCTAGAAATGTATAATATTGATTAGGTCAACCTAGTATGCTAGAATAGATGCCTAAAAATATATAGGGTTGACTAGGTCAACTTATTAGGTTGATCTAGATGTCTAAAAGTGTACAAGGTTCACTGGGTCAACCTAGTATCCTAAACTAGAAGTCTAGAAAACTTACACAAATAAAATGGAGTCTTATTGATGCTACTACGTGTTAGAACTATGTCGCTACTATCAATCTAGTATTATGAATATATAGTAATAAAATAATGAAAAATGTGATATAAAACCTGCAAGGGCTAGATTCACATCAGGTTCACTAGAATGTATGCAATCAAAAATATATCATGTCTATAAATAAATCCTAACTCAGAGAAAATAGATCATACCATACAATTTCAGTTAGGGACACATTTATTAAGTGGGAAAATGAACAATATGGAGATCTGTTAAACCCAATTAGCAGATATCTTACTATAATACACCATGTTAGGGAGGGTACCAAAACCTTCATTGAAGCACAATCACACAATATACCTAAGGAAGTCTTATGTTTTTTTATCTCACTAAACTAATAAAAAGTAAAGTAAATCTAATCTAGTGCTCACCAAAGCTTATGGAGTAATATGAGGGTTTAATAAATAATCAAAACATGCATAAGACAATCTTAATTAAGCTATGTATGAGCAAGACCCTAATACATGGAATAAGAAGAGTAACATTATTTGAAGCCAATACTTATTCTAATTATATCTACTAAAGAGAGGAGTAAAGTTAGAGAATACATACCTGAATGATGAACCCATCAAAACTCAATCTTTCCCTTGGCCAAAGGGCTTTATAAGAAGTTGTTGTGGTTTGTAAAGATCACTAAAAAAGTACAAAGCATCCAAGACTTATCAACAAGACTCAATTCTCCAATTAAAAACCCCAAACTAAGACTTCTTAAGTAGAATGGTGGAAGATTAGATTGTAAAGAAGCATAAGAGAATAATAACTCTTAATTGCATATTAAATAATGAAAAAATTATATTTTATATATAGGTAGATTTGACCCTAAACACTTACAAAAATTTTGGTGGATAGGATCGATCTAGTCGACCTAGCATAATTTTAGACAATAATTCATTAGGTTATGAGCTAGGTTAGCCAAGATCCAAACTAGTTCCTAAGTGAAAATCACCCAATATTGTATGGGGTTGACCCATTCAACCTAGTATATCTGATTGTCAAAAGGGACTTAAGGTGAGGAAAAGAGGGATGGAGAGAGGAAAATACTGGAGAAGGGTACAAGAGAGGAGTGATAGCTTAGGGAATGGTTTTTAGGAACAAGTTGGATTGGTAATAAGTTATAATAAGGGATAACAATCTTGTAAAGCACCAATGGTTTGCCCACCCATTTCCTAGTATAACCCTTAAGGCATGCACACTGAGAAATTGAGTCTTGATGGGTTCCTACAAGATGTAAAGCATCAGTATTTGATAAAAGTTGAAAATATTATGTGTATATAGTTAGTGTTCCATAATATTTAATCTGTATGAAATTAATATGTGACGAAAATAAAGTAATAATGTAAGTGGGTTATTACACAACTCACATAGACTATTTATGTGAGTAACTATAAGGTTTGGTAGATATTATAAGAGATTTAGGGATATGTTAAAATGAGAGATATGTGGAATTTAAATGAACATGCACTCCATAATTCATGGAGTTATGTAGGCATATAAGTATAACACTCTCATTTTAATAAAGTGTGTAAGTTAATTGACCAAAAATATTGTGAATTACACTTTTGAGCCTTAAGCTCATCTCAATTATGGGGTAAATTCCATTATTGGTATTAGAGTTGGTTCTCCCCATGGGACCTATTTATAATTATTTTAACTCAAGCATATCAAGGATGATTAGTGAATACCACATGCATATGTATTTGCATATGATAATTATTTCATCATTTTAACATTAGAAAAAAAATACTGACTATGTGTCATTTTCAATGTTAAAATTTTGATGATAAATCAATTTTATAAAAAAATAAAACATAAATGTGTTTATATTTTTACATTTTATTTAAAGAGTTATAGTATAAAAATAAGATTAAATAAAACCATTTATTTCAATTCAACCATAGGGTCTACATGAACACAACCCCTTATAAAAGATTGGAGGATTTTCATTGTTTATTAAGGCTTTGCATTGATGTTTAAGTTGGTGAATTGAGTCTTGTTTAAATTAAAATTCACCACCACTATTTTAACTCTCAAATTACTTATCTAAAACTATGGAGATAACATGAAAAAACTCAACATAGGATTTCACATACTCCTATATGCATTAGTTTGATGATATAATATGATGAGATCTCAACAGAGTCCTTCACCTCATCCTTACTTTATATTCTGAGCTATGATCTTTGAAATAAACATGGACATATAATCATTCTCCACTAATTTACTCTAAATTATATAAACTTAGTTTTGAACTCCAACCTAACCCTTGTTGCATTGTTACAAACTACCTTAGCATTAGGAAGTTATTTCTACATTCACTAACCACCTGTTCATAATTTGACCTAGATCATCATCCACCTCAGCCTCCAAATGACCTATGCACCTCAATATATCCTCCTTTATATTGAACTCAAATATATTCAACACCTAAAAATGTACTCCAACAACATCCAAAACCATGGTGTAACAAAGTCAAAAAAATGGTGATGAAAATATATATGTTCTAAGTTTTAGTCTTTAGTTTTATGTTTTACATTGTGGTTTTCCTTATATTTTAAGTTTTGTAAAAAGATTCATGGTTTTGTTTATTTATGAATGGTTTTAGGTATTTTAGTTTTGGATTTTTTTTCTTTGGATTGTTTTTAATCAATGTTTTTAAATAATTTTAAGATTTCAATTATGTAATTTCATAGAGATAGTATTATATTTCTTCTTCAGTTTTTGTATTAAATTTTGGTTAGTAATTCATAGTATTATGAAAAGTGGTATAATTTTAATTAATGGTTGATGATAAAATTTATTAATTTTGGAGAAGGAACCTTAAGATGTTTGATCTACATTGATGATCTTCTAGGTCTCTACCACACTATTGATCACCATGGATCTAGGTAGGATATTGATTTATTTGATTTAATTACTAATTTTGTTTGGTGATTCACCCTCTAGGTAGTAAGGGGGCAATATTTATTCAGTTATTTCTGCCTTCATATTTATATTCATGGATGTAGATAAAGATAGAGTAAGTGAACACAACCATGGCCCTAAAGTAAGTGAGGAAATTTTCCCTGTAAGTCTTATATGAGGTAATGCTAATGAATTTGACTCTCCATTATCTGATGTTATTCTATATGTGCCCAAATTTGAAAAATCTTGTCATTTATTTGAGAATTTTAGTTTAATTACTTATTTTTTTAGTCAAGTCCCCTCAGAGAGCATTCTAAAGTAATGGGTTCATAACCACTATCAAGGACATGGTGTGAAACTTGATGGAGTCCAAAATCTTATAAAGGGATTTTCTGTTTCACTTTTCTAACCTAGAACACTGCAAAACTATTATTAATAATGGGACTTTGTTCATGAAAAACACTTTAGTGTTGTTTTCTCACTGAACTCTAGACTTTCAAGTCTTTGAGCATGCAAAATTGAAAGTACCCATCTAGGTTTAATTTCCTTGCTTTCCACTCCCCCTCTAGGGTTTTATTGACCAACTCATAAAATCCATTGGGTTTTTCATTTACCATGATTCAAGTAAATTATATATGGATCATCCTTATATGATGGTTTGTGTGGAAGTTTATTTTTCCCATGATTTGAAAGAGTATATTAATATACAAATTAGTTATAATTATTTTTAATAGTGTGTTTTATATATCAACCTTTTGAATAATTTTTTATAGTGCTAGTCCTTAGACCACATGATTTAGGGGTGACCTTTGATGGTTCATACACCTCATGATCCTAAGGAAAATGGTGGATTTAAAGCCAAAATTCAAAATTACAATAATTACATTTGGACTACCATCACCAATAATAAAAACAATAACTCTTGCAAAGGTAGTGGCAGGACACAAAAATTTTCATTTCAACCTACTAAAAATAATTTTTCATTAACTTTTGCTAGAAAATCTACCTTACCCACCAAAAATTCACCTCCTCTTTTGTGTACACTACATACAATGGCCTCAATGGTTGAGACGCCACCCTCAATGCCATGGCCACAACCCTATTCTAGGGTGAGTGCCCTAAAGGAGGATATGAGCCTGGCCACTTTAGATTAAAAAAATAGTTTTATGGCACTCTCATAGCTCCTATCCATCTCTTGAAGAGGAGGAATATATGACATACAAGTGACATCCATTTAGAATGAATGATTACATGCCCAATAATATTATGTATAACAATTTTATTATGTTGGAAGGACTCTTTGAGGAGAATGGCATGCACCTCGATCCTATCCAATGATTGTGTATTCTTGGAATGTTTTAGGTCTTATTGATCCCTCACATAAGTATATAGTTAGGAACAATTGTCAATTTTTCAATAACATGAAAATTCTTTGTCTACAAGAGGTCAATATTTTTGGCTTCTTACTATAAAATACAACATAAATCATTTGGCTTGGGGTCATATATCAGACCACTAGTCATGAATCTAGGTATGGTAGGGTTATCACTTTTTTTTGTCTCTAGAGCTTGTTGAGAATATTATTTATTAGGGTTTAGACCCCACCCATTAGGTGGTGTGGACCCTTTTTTTGATTTTAATAACCACATCATTGGGATGGTTTATTTATATGCCTCTAATGATGTTGTAGAATAGGTATCTATGCTGATATGGTTGGTTGACTCTCTCCTAGATGTTTATTGGATCCTCTATGGTGATTTTAACATGGTAGAGTCAATTGAGGAGAAATAATTGAACCTTATGATGTGATGGTGTGAAAGTGAGCATGAAACATGTTCTATATGCATAATAAGCTAAATATTTTGATCCTAACCATCATCAGAAGAACGAATTAGTCTCTCAATGGTTTACCTTGTCTAATTTTCACTAGGGGATGATAGGGTACTTCATCATCTTGATAGAGATTTGATAGCCAAGTAAGATCTTTCTTATTTTGGTTTGGTCAAGGACAAGCCTATTTCTATCATTATTGATACTTTTATCTTATATCATCACCCCATTTTATTTAACTTTAAATATACTTATTCTCAAGTCAAGACAACTTCTATGCAATTATATCTCAATAATTCCCACTTCAAACATGAATGAATGGTGGGGCACATTATTAGAGTTTGAAACCTAGTTCCTCAACCAAAAAGATATACTAACTATATTTCAAGGTGGTCTAAGGCTCTTTCTTTAACTTTCATATTCCTTTAGATCTATGGTAAACAAGCAATTGTTTTTAGAGTGTCTGCATAATTTTATCATCATGAGTTCATCTGCACCTCATTGAACTAGAGAAGGCACCATTTAATGTCCACATTTAGACTCAAGTGGCATAATGGAGACATAATCTCTAAATTAAGGAAGCACACAAATACATAGGATCCTAGCTATGAGCACATATGCACTAGCTAAAAATTGGTGATAAGGTGTCTAGGATGTCTTTTCCCTCCTCCACTCTAGGAGAGCTACTAATAGAATCAAAAATATCAAGGAAGGAAATAAAATTCTTACCAAACTTACTAACATATTGAAAATACTTTGTGCATCACTATCATGGTGTTTTTTAGTACAATATTCTTCTCAAAAAATGAAGGTGGATCTCCTTCAATGTCTCCTAATTATGCCTTATAATGTCTCCAATCTTCAAAGAATTTATTATGGTAAGCCTTTATCTCTTAATGACCTTCATAAAGCTATTAAATAGATGGTAATGGACAAATATCTAGGTATCGATAGTTTCTCATGTGAGTTTTATCAAACCCTATGGGACACTATTGGTCTTGACTACACTGGGTGTTTTATGAAGCCATTCTAACCAATTCATTTGGAATCCTTATTAATTAGGGTAATATCAAGTTCATCCCTAGGGTTGGTGATCCTAAAATTATAAAAAAATGGAGACCTATTAATTTTCTCAATGTCTCCTATAAGATTACTACCAAAGATCTAGCTCTTAGGGTGTAGCACATTCTCCCCTTAATTGTTTAGAGTGAACAAACATGATTCATACAAAATAGGTTCATCCTGGACAACATCATCATTACTTGGGAAGGTATGGAATGGGTTAGGATTTATAATCAAAATACCTTGTTTGTTAAGATTGATTTTGAAAAGTCTTATGATCAGATTGAGAGGGCTTTCATTTTGGCCATGATATAGGAACTTAGGTATGGTCTAAAGTTTGTTCAAACTATTAATATGTTTTTTTAGGATGTAGGGACTTATATTATTATTAATGGCACCCAATCATATTGATTTGAATTGCATCTCTCTATTAGGCAAGGTTGTACTTTAGCCTCTCCCCTCGATGTTCTTGCATCAGAATGATTTAGCTATCTTTTAGATAATTATGTTTCTAGGGGTCTAGTGAAATGTATCTCTCTCCTGCAAAGTGATAGATATATTTTAAATGGTCATTCTATGGATGACTCCTTTCTCACTCTCTAAGAGGAAGAAGAATCTATTAATAATTACATAGAATGTTTTCACATATTTTGTTTGGCTTTAGGATCATCTATTCAATGGAGGAAGACCCAATTCTATAGGTAGACATTGGGGCCCAAACCTCCTTGGCTTAAATAATTTCAATGGTAGTGGATTCTATGTACACAATATTTTTAAAATTTTATCAATTACTAATGATTTTTATCTTGTAAGAACACATTGAGTCTCAATCTCTCTGAGTACACAACTTAAAGGGTACATCAGGAAAGTGGTGGGTAGACCATTGGTGATTTGTAAGATTATTGTCCTTTATTGCCACTTATTACCAATCCAACTAGTTCCTAAGATATTCCCATAAGCTATTACTCATTTTTTCACACTCCTCTAATATTTTACCATATTTTATACCCATTTTAATAACCTAAAACCCCTTTCAATAGTTTACATGACTAAGTCAACTGGGTCAATGTTGTACTCTTATTGGTGAAACTCATTTAGGGTAGTCAACTTAGCCCGTGACCTAGTGATTTTTTATCAATAATTATACTAGCTTGACTGGGTGGACCTTGTCAGTTTAAACTTTTGGAAGCATTTAGGGTTAGATCCACCTATATAAACACATACATTCCACCATTATTAGAGAGACATAAACAATTATCATTCATTTGTGTTTTTTTATAGTTTTTTCTTCCACCATTCTACTTCAGGAGTCTTAGCTTAGGGTTTCTACTTGGAGAATCAAGTTTTGTGGATAAGTCTTCATTGTTTAAGACTTTCTTAGTGATTCTTAAAAACCACAAAAACTTCTTTCAAATACCCTTTGTACAAGGGAGAGATTGAGTCTCGATGGGTTCATCTTTTAATTAAGTATCCTCTATCTTTGTTTTTATCTTTACTAGATAGAAGTAACATAAGTATTGAATTTTGAATAATATTACTCTTATTATCCATACATTAGGGTCTTACTTATACATATCTTAATTAGTATTCTCTTATGCATATTTATTTTCATTTATTTACTAACCCTCGTATTGTGCCACAAGCTTTGGTGAACACTGGATTAGAGTTTCTTTTCTATATTTGTTAATAGTATAGTGAAAATGAAAACTTAGGACTTAGGATTATTGCATAGTTTCTTTTTACTAGAGGATTTGGAACCCTCCCTAATATTAATATTTTTGTAAAATATCCCCTAATTAGGTCTAGAAGATCCACATATTGGTCATGTTCCTAATTATAAAATGTATCCTCAATAGAAAGTGTAAGTAGGATCTATCTTCATTGAGCTAGGATTGATTTATCAATCTGATGCATTTATGATTGCATATAGATTATAATATGAGTGTATTTTAAGTTTCTAGGCATTCCTTTTGCCTTTCAGACCTCTCCTTCTAAATTATGGTCATATGTGGTGCAAAGAGTGAAAAAAAGATTTCTTTTTGGATCACTAAGCCTCTTTCTTTGTCTATCAAATTTCAAATATGCTCTAAAGTTTTGGTATCCATGCATGTATATTAATCTTCTTATTGGCCCCCTTCTACTACTACCTAAAGAAAATTAGAAAAATTTATAACGGATTTTATTTGGGCTAATTCAAAAGGACACAAGGGCTTTTATAGATTTACTTAGAACATTTTTTGTTGCCCTGAAGAAGCTAGGGGACTAGGTCTCCTCAATATTAAAATCTAAGGACTTGTTCTTAGGGCCAAATGGATAATCAAAGGTCTTTTTGGGGATAAATCCTAGATGATTCTTCTCTCCCATTGTATCTCTCAGGGTCTCCCCTATGATCAGAAAGCATTGAAAGGCCTGGGGCTTTACTCCTTACTTATCACCCCAATGCCAATCAAAATTAAGGGTTCTTTTATAATTAAAAGGCTCAGGATAAGCTTAAGCTTCACCTCAGCTAGGTTAGTGAAGGGTTAAAAAATGGACTCTCCATTAACTCTCAATCCCTTTGGTGGTTGCATTGTATTAATTTTCATAATGTTCCATTTGGCTTAGTCCCTTGGGTTAAAGGGCTATGCATTTTAAGAAAAGGTGTGAAGGTTACTAGTGATATATTTTGTAATTAAATAAGGGTTTTTTTCACTTGGTAACAACTTCAAAATAAATATCAATTAATAAATTTAGATGTAGAGACTATTGCATAAATTTTAGGCTCCATAAATGATGAATATTTGCATAAAATTAGAGTTAATTCTCTTTTTAGTTGGTGAAGGTATTGGCATTGGCCTACATCCACCTCCTCTACCCAATATTCTCCATAGCTAGGATATCAATTACTTACCCCTCAACATATTCTAGTTGATATGGTCAATATCATATGGAATCTTCATTTCTATGACGGGATATGGGATAAGCATTTTAGCATTATTTGGTTTGTTTCTATTGAGACAAAAAGCTCATTTTTTATGGTGACTTCTTTACCAAGACTTGCATGTGGGAGACCAACTCAAGCATTTAGGTGTGCCTAACCCCATCTATCTAGCTTGTTAACAACTAGAGAATTTTAAGAATCTCTTCTAGTTTTACCCACATGCTCAGTCTATGTGGAACTAGTTCACTCCCTATTTCATACTTTTTATCTAGAATTATTCATGTGGAAGATGGTTCTCTTGGAGGAATCAGCTTTGTTACCTATAGAATATAATTGATTTTGGTAGATCTTTAGTACTGACATTTTGTTTCAAATTTGAAAAGATAGGAATTATGCTTAATTTAACCAAGAAGATTTGGAATATAATATTTTTGTTTCTAAAAAAATTATTATTCTCTCTAATGTCACTCATTAGATTCAAATTCAAATAGACAAGGTATGTTCGGAGCTCAAACACCTCCAATGTTTGCTTGATCACTAAGGAGATTTTCTGTGTATGGTTAATCAGGAACTTCCTAAACTCCCATGACATATTTCACCTCTTGGGGATGAGGGTGTGGGACAATATGGTAGTGGTATAGACCTAGATGTAAGAGTTACTCTCCAAATTGATCACCACCTCATTGTCTTTCTCCTTGTCATGGTGATTTGAGTTGTTGCTCTTGATTTGGAGGTGATGGTTAGGGTTGGGGATATCTTCCCCCATCCTACAATTATGATAATAGAGGTTGGGGTCTACCTCATCAAGGAAAATTCTCATGTCTGGCTTTGACTATTTCCCCTAAAATAAATCCAAATAAGACTTTTGAAGTATAACAGAATACTAGTTGGGATCCCTCACCTACTAATAGATATCCCCTACCATGGGAGGATGGGGTGATAAGCCTTCAAGTCTACCTTCTCCTCCTCCCTTGACATCCATGTTTTTTGTTGTTACTTAAATAATCTCTTTAATGTTATTTGTACTTTGGTTTCTCTGCTTTGCTAGTAGCTGATGTGATGTAATTTTTTGGTGTGGTCATTTTGTGACCACTTTTATGGCTTTTCTTAAGAGGTTTCCTTTGACCCTAAGTATGAATTTTCTCATGGGGTGTGACATTTCCACCCTTTTTTGGAATGATTATAATTGTACTATATCTTTATTTTATTATTATAAAGGTGCTTCTCAGTTTAAAAAATCATGGTATTTACTTTGATATAAATATTTTTTAGTTTTTTAATAGATTTTTTTTATCGTCTTAAGTCTTTAAATTTGTATGTTTAGCTAAAAATTCATAGATTTTTATTTTATTTATTAAGTTTTAATCTTTTTAAATATTGATTTTTATTAATATTATTTTTAAGTTACATATTTTTATATGGTTTTGATTTAGATTTTTTTAATTATTTAACTTTAGTAATTATTGTTATAAGTTTTGTTTTATTTTTTATTTTTTTGTGGGGGTGTGTTGGGAGGAGGTATCATTTTTTCAATATATAGAGTTGTGTCATTTTTTATCCAATCTAGTGTCGATTGTTTCTAGTTTGTGTCATTTTGTTAATGTTTTAAATCTAGAGTCTTTCATCTTCATTTAATAATCAAGTCCTTCTTTGATCGAAAGTTTTGAAATAAAATGTATATATATATATATATATATATATATATATATCAACATACGTTTTATTTCAAAACTTTCGATCAAAGAAGGACTTGATTATTAAATGAAGATGAAAGACTCTAGATTTAAAACATTAACAAAATGACACAAACTAGACACAATATTTATTTAGTCTTTAGTTTTGTGTTTTATGCCATGGTTTTTCTTGTCTTATAAGTTTTTAAATATTAGTAGTTTTGCTTATCTATGAATGGTTTTAGTTATTTTAGTTTAGTTTTGTATTGTTTTTGGTTGTTTTTAATCCATGTTTTTAGAAAGTTTTAAGTTTTAAATTATGTAATTTCATAAAGTCAGTATTGTATTTCTCCTCAAGTTTTGGTATTAAGTTTAGTTTTGTAATTCATATATTTTATGAAAAGTGTACTTTTTAAATAGTGGTATTATTAAAAATATCATGGTGTTTAATTTTATATAAGTGGTTTTTAGTTTTTTGTTGGAATTTTTTATTTATTTTTAACTATCTCAAGTCTTTAGATTTTTATGTTTAGATATAAATTCATGGATTTATATTTTTTATTAAGCTTATTTTTTTTTAAATATCATTTTTTATTAATATTGTTTTTAAGTTTTATATTTTTATATAGTTTTGATTTAGATTTTTTTTCTAATTATTTAACTTTAGTAATAAATATTTTGTTATAAGTTTATTTTTTTGGGGGGGGGGGTGTATCATTTTTTCAATATATATAATTGTGATTCATTTTTTATCCAGTCTAGTGTCGATTCTTTTTAGTTTGTGTCATTTTGTCAATGTCTTAAATCTAGAGTCTTTTGTCATCATTTAAGAGTTAAGTCTTTTTTTGTAATTTTTTTCAAATAAATCCTATGTTTATAGGCAAATACAAATGTGTGTGTGTGTGTGTGTGTGGATAATGTAATAAATATCTCATATCCATTGTGATAGATGCATTATTTGGCAACCCTAATGTCTATAAACAAATATTTTGGAGGGAAATATTATATAGACATGACGTTCCTTACACCATGTTAGCTCTAGGGGTGTTAAAAAAATAAAGGATTTAACACTCACATGGTGCTTAGGTTAGAGTGAATATGATACTAAATTAATGTAAGTGATTATTATGTGAGTAATAATCACATATGAATAGATTAGTGCTCCATAATTTTTTAATGTGTATGAAATTAATAAGTGGAGAAAATATGGTGATAATGTAAGTTATAATACAACTCACATACATTATCCATGTGATTAATTATAGGTTTTGTTAGATATTGTGAGAGATTTAGTGTTAGGTTCAAATAATAAATATGTGGGATTGAGATGAACATGCACTCCATAGTTCAAGGAGTTATGTAGGCATGTAAAAGTAACAGTCTCATTTTAATAAAGTGTGTAAGTTAACTGACCAAAAATACTATGCAATGCATTTTTGAGATTTCAAATATTTTTAATTATGGGGTAAAACCCATCAATTTTAATAATAACATTTGGTCCTTAGGGAAGAATTATCTGAAAACATAACCCATGCCCCAAATTGATGTAGGAATAGATGAATTATCTAAGGGGATGGAATTTTTAGTTATGCCTTTTACTTTTTTGGTTTCCAATATAGTCTTCAGGATCTCATCAAGGTCCTTAGTATTTTGACAAATACACTCACAAAATAATTCAATGGCTTGTGTTTGTTCTTGGTATATTTTCTCATGTTCATTTGTGTTACTATATTCATGGGTTTCATTACCAGAATCTTCTATTATGATAACCTCATCAATATGTTGTTCATTCTCAATGTGGGTATCATCATGGTCCATAGGATTAGGTACCTTATTGGTTTGAGACATCTTAGGTGGTAGGATAGGAATCTCAATGTGTTCAATAGGCACACTACCCAATTTAGGGTTATGACTAAGTTTAATATAAATTAATATAAAAAAGAATTGAAAAACTATAATAATATAAAACCCTAGCTAACTAGAATCTATAGGAATAAGAAAATTTTGCATTCACATAGGTTGAGTTCACAAAAATTGAAACCTTAAAATATAGATTATGGAATTTAGGGTTAAAAGGATAGATATATCCTACGTTAAAAAGGTAATAAACTATCTCTATAGCAGGCCAATTAATTTTTAAACTCATCTAAACAATGTTCTAAATTTAAATAGTGATATATGTTAAAAATAAATAAGTAAAAATAATGATTGATATTGTGATGAAATGAAATCAAGAGTACTTAGGTCATTTATTATGTGAATGTAGATCTGATGTGGAATATGTTAGAAATAGACTCGATCTAGATTATGGATCAATCATCAAATTTAATAAATTTGACCTATGTGGTGTCAAATGCTTACATCAACCTCAGACTATTGTATCAATGTGCCTATCTAATTTGTATGCAAGTTTCAAGTATATAATACATGTTGGATATTAATTCAACCACTTAGGATATTTTGGGTTATGTGTTTCATTCACTATCATATGCTTAGATCTACCTTATTTATAATTTTTCCTTATCAAACAATAAAACCCTAACTCTTCATCTATGGTTTAATTGTATCACAATGTTAAGCTAAACCCAAAGAAACCTATGTCAATGAGTTATACATACATTTCCAATACTCTAAAGAGGGATTCAAATTGATGTGATTTTCCCCTAATATGTTGTCTTATGTGTGCACGAGTCATGAAAAGTAAGTACAATAGTGACCTAACTTATAACTTGGAAAATAAGACCTATGGAATACTCCTTTATTGATTAATACATGTATATTTATTGTCCCTATGATTGATATAGAAATGGGGGGAAATACAGAATCTTTTCTCACATGAATTATTGATTAAATGATTCTTGGTAAATACCTTATGAAAGTTAAGAAGTTTCTAGGTGAAGAATGAATGAGAATTAATCGTGAATATATACCAGTCTTTTAGGGAATAATCCCATGATAGAGTAACTAGGCCAATGATAGGGACACATTAAAATTGAAAATTAGATTAATTTAGTGTATTAGACATTCATGTTGGGATAATACACTTACATCGACATAGTCATTTGAATGGGACATAAGTGTCTGGGAAGCTATAAAATAGGTATAAGTCTAAAAAATTAGAGATAAATGATAAGTAGGTTTATATAATTTTGAGAAATAGATCATTCCTATGTAATCATAAAAATGTTGGTTGAACTAAGAGATAAGCAATTAGTCATAAGAGATAGTGGATGTGAGCTTTTTGATAGTGAGAAAGGTCTATAACTTAGAGGAATGGCCAAGGTCTATATTTGCCAAGTGTAAAAAATTGAGGTGTTATATAATTCAAATTGTGTTTACAACACTATGGTGGTGGATGAGGTGGAGGAGTACCATAGATTGTAGAGGGTACTCATATTTTAATTCTAGAATTGTAATCACTTGATTATATTGAATGTAATTTTGTCATCTATGCACCATAGAAGGTACAACATGGAGCTTTTATAACCAAGGGAATCATAATACCATGTTGAATTCCCCATACTATGGTATAAATATAAAAGGAGTAGATAATATATAAGGGCCAACCTAAATATGAAACATAATGTGTCCCAAAGTATTTTTTTGTTTCTGATTTAAAATTTTGAAACTTTTAGCTAGTTATTATATATCATGTCATGGGTAACCCTATAAATATAGTAATGTCATTATACATGGATTCTCACTTCATTTATTATCAACTAGTAAAATATTAATTTGTTTTTTATTAATGTATGTGCAAATATCCTAATTTGGTAAAAACCCCACAAATACTACGTCTTTTGTTGTTTCACATGAGGGTCCTAGTGATGGTTATTGTCCTTTTTCACATGGTCATTTTGAGTCTTTTGATCTTTCTTATGTCCTATTTTACTTATTTTCAACACTCCTAGTAATCACAGGTCACCTTTTCCCAATCCTAGGGGCCCCTATCTTATCCTCCCTAATTTTTACTCTATTTTGAGCCTCAAGACATTATTATTACTTCTAGGATAGTAGTGTTAGTGTCCACTTGTGGCTCTAGTGTCATATAGGCATTTCACTCATTTTTGAGACCTAACCCTTATATGAGCCTTCTTTTATGTTTTTTATATCTTTTTTAGGACTTGTTGACCATTGAATAAGGTATTATATTCAAAATAAAGATCCTCCTATCATTAGTATAATCTTATTTTTTTAAAACAAATGTCTGAAATTCTTCAAACTTCTTACAATAACAAGTACATGTTTTTCAATAAATTTATATCTTTTCACATAACCTACCAAATCTTAACCAAAAAAAGCAATGGGTTAATCTAGACTGTCATCATTTTGTTGCATATGCATGGTTGAAATTACATCTAATTTAGAGAAGACATATAAATAGAATTCCTTGTTGAAATATGGATTTAGAAGAGTGTGGGGATGAGATATGGCCTCCTTGACAGCCTCAAATCTTCTCTTACCTTATTTTGTCCATGTAAACTCTTTACATTTTCTCAACGTATGAGTGAAAGGCTTGACCAACTCTAAAAATCCTAAAATGAGCATCTTGATGAAGTTGATCTTGACCAAAAAGCTCTACAATCCTTTCTTATGTTTAGGTAATGATAGAGCAAGGATTTATTTTAACATTTCTGAATCACTAGAAAGACTAGCTTTGGACACTGAGTGTCCAAGAAGTCCTCCTTCATGCACTGAAAAATTCATTTCTTTGGATTTAAATATACTCCAAATTATATGCATCTATCAAAAATAGATCTCAAGTGCATTAGATAATCATTATGATTATTTGAAAACATTTTTATGTCATCAAGATAAAATAAAACCATATCATTTAAAAGACCATGAAAAGAAACATCAATTTCTCTTTGGAAGGTGGTTCCAATATTGGAGAGTCTAAAGGGAACTTTACAATATGCATAGGTGTCCCATTTTTTAGTGAGGGCATTCTTATACATATCTTCCTCTTTGACCATGATCTGATTATAGCCAAAATAACCATCAATTAATGAGAATCTTTGATAACCTATCTCCTTTTATAGAATTTGGTCCATGGAGAGCAATGGATAATGGTCCTTTAGGGACACCTTATTGAGGTCCTAAAGTTTACACATAAATGAATCTCTCCATTATTTTTCCTCACTAGAATAAGGTTTTCCACCCAAGAAGAATGCTTGATTTGAAATAATATCCTTGATTCAATCAATTTTTAGAGTTCTCTTCTCATGAGGTCCTCCACTCTTGGATTAGCATTAATTTATAATTCAATGATGTGTTGTGAAAGTTTGGGGTCAAATCCTTTCTAGTATTTGTACTCCCAAGAAAATATATCAAAAAATTCTTCACACAAAGAAACAAATGTATCTCTTTCCTCTATTGTATTGACTTTTCCTAGCTTTAGCAGTCTATCTTTATATTTATATATATATATATATATATATATATATATGTATATATCTTTTCATAGTGTTTTTCCTTAGTTAAGATGAATTTTTTCCCCTTTATTACTTGGTCATATTCATTGAATATGATTTTTAATTTTATGAGCCCTTTGGACAACTTATTAGATCCTAGTTATACTATCTAATCATCAAATTGATTTTAAAACTTGTCTTGATTCCTATGATAGAATTCTACCTCTTGAATTAGAAAACATATGATTTGATCATCATTATTAAAGACTTGCCAACTCATATCATTGTTAGTCACAACTATTCTACATAAAACCTTGAACTTATCTTTCATTTGATTTCCTTTGACTCCTTCTTCTATCTCATATTGGGCACCAATGGTAGTAGGCCTATCTATATCTTGGTTTTCTTCTCTTGGTATAGACTAGATATTAAATGCCAAGAAATCATTCATAAGTTTGCATACCTAGTTCTTATATGATTTAAAATGGTGATTCTTGACTGCACTTAGGCCTCTTACTTGTTTCACTAAAATATCACTATCAATATTGACTTAGAGGATCTTGACACCTCTCTTTCTTGCTTCTTACAAACCATGCAAAAAAGATTAATATTCAACTATATTTGAGGTACAACTAAATTGGATTCTTGTATTAGAATGGTAATTTTGACCTAAGGGTGAAATTAGCATGGCTCCCATTCCACTTTCATTCTTTGACCTTGATCCATGAAATAATAAAGGCCATATACCATCCTCTTCTTAAGTAGTGTTAGTTAAACAAGGCATAACAACACCTTATTCATGCATACAATACACTCCCAACTTTGTCTCTTCAATGTTATTATATGGATCAAATCCATGACTCTCAGCTACCCATTCATATAATTATAGATCTAAGATGCCTTCAAGATGATCATGGGGTTCTTTTTCATTAACCTCTTCATCCTCTTCAAATATGGCACAATTGGTATTTTCAATATTAGGCATATAGGGTTCTATATAGAACCTGGAGATAGGCTTAGATCTTATAGTGACTTTGGTTTCATATTTTTTTCTAAAAACCATGTATGACTAGTCAGATGATAAATATTCTCCAATATTAGTAGTAAAGTTTATAGATAATCAAAGGTTAAAATATGGAGGTAGGTCTACAACCATTACATCTTGATTAATGAGATAATTTGGATAGGCTTCGAATTTAATTTGAAGATCCTTCAAGATGCCTAATATCTAAGTGAGGAGTTATCCAATTGAAGAACACCTTGTTCATTAAGCACAAATTTGAGCCTAATCTTATCTACTATGGATTTAGGCATCACTAAGGTTGAATTACCTAAATATATCATGCAATTGTATTCTAAACAGTCCCCTATGATGATTGATAGATAAAATGGGTTGGGGCTTAACAAACTTAGAAGTATGAATGACATTTTGAGATTGAATTTTACTTGTAATTTTATTGGGAACATGTCTAGGGACTTCATTAGGTTGACTATTATTGATGAAAATAATGTTCATTTTATTAGCTATCTTTTCCACATGAGAAAGTTTGGAGAGCTCTTGTTAGATAATATCATTTTGCCCCAAGATAGATAAAGCATAATACATGGACATAATTACATTAGCCTTCTTTAAATGATCCATAATATTAAATGTAATATTAGTAGCTTTGGACTACACCTTAGAAGTATGAGCATCATTTGGCATTTGAGTAACATGAGGAACAAATGGGGAATTTTGTTGTTGTCCATGAGGTTGGGGAACTTATTGATTTGCAATAACTTTAGAAGCTACATTTGAAGAATTAAGTTGATGAATAGTATGTGGAGATGATGAAGAAATCTTGGAATGCCTCATGTTATCCTCCAACATCTTCTTCTTATCCCTTTTCTAAGCTATAATTGGTTCATTAATATTTTGTGAAGCATGTCCCATATTAGCTACTACATGCTCAAACACATGTTAACCTTATTGAAAATTCATGCATGTGGTATCAATTAGAGCTTTACCCATGTTCCCTTGTTGTTGGATTTGAGCTTATGATAATGACATAGAATGCATTTTATCTTTACTCATTTGGGGGGATTATGGTGAAGGAAGCATCATATCATGACCTTAAAATGAAGGAGCATATTTCTGACCAAGGTCTTGATACATGTCTCTAGTAGTGGCCATCATCATCTTATTAGACTTTCCCTGTAACTACCATTGGCCTTCTTGAGTATAGTTGTTCTGAGATGGCATAATAACTCTAGAATTACTTGGAGCATTAAGATTATATTGAATTGATTGAAGCTTATTCCCTTGTCCTTGCTGATTGGATTGATAGGGTGGCCTATTGTACTAATAATTATAACTAGAATTTTTATATGCCTTTCATGGTGGAGATTTTTGCCTCTCCATTACAACCAACTTATTGTTATGAGCTTTGAGAAGACTCCCTATCTTCCCCAATCTGTAGGTTTGATCTCTTTCTATTTGATAAAACTTTGTTGAATCTAGAATTAGAGCAATAATTGGAGCAGGAGGATGTATCTCTATAAAGAGAGGCATTGGTGGCTTTAGAGACAACTTGCCTACTTGATAAGTCAATTTTTATCCTTAATTTCTACTTCAAAAGTTATAGGTAGAGTGTTCCCTCTCATGGATTAAATCATCATAGCTTGTCATGTCCCCTTTTTTAGTAGACATCGTCAGACTTGATGGTTAGCCTATTATGCAACCCTCGTAGGTTGATAGGATGAATAGAGGGTCATGATGGAGATTGGCTTGGCTACGATTAGTAGAATTCCTACAGTTGGCTTTTGTTCGGGCTCTTTCAGACATGAATTAAGGGAGATATTAATATTTGATTGATTTAATCAAATATTAATTATTTGGTCTAATTTTAATTAATTATTAATTATTAATTATTTGGTCTAATTTTAAGACCCTAATTTTAATTTAAGAATTGGTCTAATTTTAAGACCCTAATTCTAATTTAAGAAGCCCAAGTTCTAATTTGAGGAATTCTAATTTAAGAACCCCAAGTTCTAATTTGAGGAAATCTAATTTTAGCAAGCACACCTTTGGAGGGTATAAGGGTTTCTCATGGGGGAGAGTTTGTATTCATGATTGATTATTGATATTGATTCTTGTTAATAATTATTCTATGAAGACTGAGCCAAGAGTTCCAGGATTCCATTTGCATTGAAGAACATCAACTCTTCATTGTGTGTGATTCAGAGGTTGTGACAGATCAGCCGATCTATTGCCAATTTGAGAGATAGCTTCATACAGAAGTTATCACAGAGGTTTACAAGTTTGAGAGATAACTTCACATAGAAGTTATCACAGGTATTATAGGGATTTATTTTATTAAGTTTTTGATTCAAGTTATTGATTTAGATATTGCACAGATAAATATCTTCTGTATTAGAGCCGTCCCAGATTTGTAAAAGATTAGGTTTTGAGATGATATTTGTATTATTTTATATGCGTGCCAAAAATTCATTATTGTAATCATTCTAAAGAATAATAAGAGTACTGATTTGCCAGTTAAGAGATTTACTATGGTTTATTTGTTTATTTGAATTTATCTTGCAAAATTGCATCTTTACTCATGCAAAATATCTAAAAAGCAAAATACAAAAAGATAGTTAGGAAAATATCTAGTTTCAGATTTGAGGGGAAATTGGGGATACTACAGTGGTATCAGAGCTTTTGTGTTTTTGCATATCCCTATTGGAAGGGGATATTACAGTGGTATAAGAGCTTTTTGTGTTTCTATATTCCCTATTGATTGGTGATATTGCATAGCTACATATGAATGTAGATCCTTCAAATAATATAGAAAATAATAGTTAGGTGTAAGCTTGATCACTACAAGAATTATGTCCTAGGTCTTCTAGAATCTATAGTTGAAATCCATCATGAATTCGTGATTGAATCCCTTGATTATTTTAAGTTATTCCACAAGTGAAAGATAATCACTCTTGTCCTCAAAGTGCTTACATAGGACCTCTTCAAACTCATCCTAGTTAATGATTAATGTAAGATCTAATCTTTTGTACCATTGAAGTGTTTTCCCTTTGAAATAAGTTTCTAACAACCTCATTACTACATTTCCCCGAGTCACATGATGTGTTAAACAAAGGTTAGTAATATATGCCATATGTTCTATAGGAGTAATTATATTTTCTCTTCTAAAATAAAGAAGAGGATTTAAATATGAGACTATAATATCATCCCATAGAGTAATATTTATAGGAATACCACCATTGAATGGCAAAAAACTTGCCTTTTCAGAACAACCATATGAGGTATGGAATTTATAACAATGTTTGGCTGAACAATATTGGCTTGAACAAGAGGATTTTGGGTAACAATAGGGGGAACAAGAGGGTAGTTGTAGGATTTGACTGAGAGGATTTCTTCTTATTTATTGATTAGAAAGGTATCTTACATAAATTTATCCCCTTATCTTTTGTAGAAGATCTTGTGATAACTCTTTGGGTCATGAAAATATGCAAATCTAGAAATGAAACTGTGGAATTTGCTGCTATACTCTGATATGCAAAATTATGAAAATAGGTGGTCCCACGACGTGTGAAATAACTATTATCTATCCAAATATCACCCAATAGATGATAGATTTATTCAAGTCTGACTCATACCTAGACTAACATGGGAATGGTCTAAGGCCATGGGATGCTTATAACTAGACCAAACCTCCAGGATTTTTTATGAGGCTAGCTCTTTAGATTTTATAATTTGGACCTTTATTTATAAAATATAAAACTAATTAGGATGAAAAGAGTTAATGGATTTTCATGAATTAAAACCTATTTTAATATGTGGTGATGAACCATGAATTTATCCTATCCACTCTTAAACTCAGACTTTGTAACACACTAATGGACTATGAAAGAAGATAATGCAATGCTTACTATAGTTTCTATGCAACTATATTTCACATAAAGGTTAGTTTTATGGACTCAGACTAGGGAGAAATGAAAATAAGGTCTGGTTAAAGACACTTAAATTTGGTTGTCCACTATATCTTATAGAGATCAATGCTAAAACACATTATATGACTTGAAAAGAAAGTTGTTAGCACTTAAGTTGAGCTTGGACATACAAAAGGAAGATAAAAATCATATTTTCATATTAAAAAAACACAAAAAACTAAATAAAAATTAGAAAATTACTACAAAATACTCTATTCACTACTTCAAGAGATGTTAAATACAATTCTAGTAGAGTCTAATCATACCAGCCTAAGTGATGCAAAACAATATCTTGAAGGCTATATTTATAGAATAAATAAATAAAGAGAGAGGCAGTTTTGGCACTCAAAAGGGAATCTAATGAGTTTGAATCCATTTGAAAAACTAACTACCTCCATAAAATAAGCTCATTCTAGCTTCTTGATTTATCTAGGTGTCTCCAATCTGTTATATCATTACATTATTCTCTTAATGATGCTCCATGTCAGCTATAATGGTGAGATCAATTTTTTTAGATAAGTTATAGTATTAATATAGTTATAACAATTGGATATATTTGTTAGAGTTTTATCTTATTCTTAACTATTCCTTATTGGTTTGTCATGGTATGCAAAAGTGGAGAGAAGTGTCAGTTTCATGCAGTTAATTTTGTGATGAATCCATTGAATTTTATGTATTTGCATTGTTTTTCCATGCCATCTACCACATGTTACTCATTATGAAGATTAGATCCTCATATCTTAAAATTGACAAAGTTGTGCCATCTGTACTTTAAGTGGTAGTTTATCGAGTCATGATTGTGTTTGAAGGATGAAAAACCACTAGCATATCTCATTTATCTACCCTTATAGAGTCTTAATGGTTTCATTTAATCCCATAATATATGATCTTAGACCAATTTATATCATGATCAAGATTGGTTTTATTCATACTTTCTCATCTTGTTTAAAAATTGACCCTTCAACCTCTATCTAAGTCATTAGGCTCACCTTCATTTAATTTTCCATTGAGAACTGAATCAAATCATTGACCCCTTGACTCATCTCACTCCATTAATCTATCTAAGATGAATGAACATGATCCATAGATATTTTTCCAAGACTCATGTGCTTTTGTCACTTATCGATCGCATGTTGATCTCAGGATATTATTATTAGTTTATTACTTTAAATGATTAAACCACATGGTGACCTTTGATCTCCTTGACCTTTTGATGTTATTGCATTAAATTACATATAAATCCATGATTGAATACAATCCATTGATCTATTTGGGCCCATTAAACTATCAGTTACCAATTATAATTATATTTGATCTAGCTGCTCAAGATATTGACACCTGTCAAGCTTGCGTGTAGTTGATAACCCCTTTGATAATTTTTGAATTCAAAAAACTATTTCATGAGCTTGAATTTAAACATCCATGAAACTATCACTAGGATATTAGAAGTTCAATGGTTATTTTCTAGGGCTTAAATGTTTTTTTTGTGTGCCCATAAATTATTATTCTCAAGATTGTCAATGATGTTTAGATGACCATTAATATTTGGACTCTAATGGATGACTATAGAGATTTAACCTTGAAACCTATGTACATATCACTCTGTTAGATCACAAATTCCCCAAGTTATTTATTTTGAACCTTTTGTTGGACATTTGTTATGGGATTGGTGTTTTAGCCACTTTCTTTGAAGGAATTTGTTGGTGACTCTTTTGCATTGGATAAAATGTTCAAGGAAATTATCACGGGATAATTTCCACAAAGAATTAAGTCTACCTTATCTTTTCCATGGACAATTTTTTGTGGATAAAATGTTTGATAGATTTCATGTCTTCAACATCTTTGCCTAGGACAAAATTTTCAAAATAAATCATACTTAGTCTTTTTCCTCGGAACAAATTCTCTAAAAAAATTCATGCATTCAAGAAATTTGTCTTAGAATTTTTTATCAAAAGAATTTATGCCCTTGTACCTTTTGACTGAACCTTTGTTTTTGGGATTTTTGCTTTAAAAATGACCCTTCAAAAAAAAATTCTAGGACACTATCTAAAAAGTGACCCTTTAGAAATTTTGCATTGGCCCCTTTCCTTAAATAAATGACCATTTAGGGAAATTATATAGGACACTTTAGTGAGAAAATACCCTTCAAGATTTTTTTGGGACACTTGTTGGAGAAACTAACCCTTTGGGATTTTTTGTTTCAAAAGTATTTATGTATCCCTTGTTTTCTGAACAATTTATCCAAAATAAACCTACCTTTGAAAATATTGTCAAGCATTTTATTGAAAAAATTTATGCCTTTAGAAAAATTATACGGATGATTTTCTCAAAATTAATCTAACACTTAGCTTGAAAAAACATTTTAGGCTTTTTGTTTGGTCCACTTTATCAAATAATGATCTTTGGAAATAGTGTTTTAGACCAATTTGTCTAAGATATACCCTTCAAAACATCTGTCTAGGACTCTCTTTGAAAAAATGACGCTTCAAGAGTTTTTTTTCCAACCAAATATCTAAAATAATTCTTGACTCTAAGACAAATAAAGTGGAATAATTTCTTTGAAGGAATTCTGAATTCTCTAACACGTAGACAAAAATTGAAATATTTGGCCAAGTGTAAACTTTGGATTTTTCTAGACTTATTCTTGCAACTATTTAACACCATGAAAACCTACTTGGATCCCTCCACTTTTAATGTTGAGCCTAATTTTAAGCCACCCAATCCACATAATAATTAGGACCCGACTCATTTGTTTAAACTAAGCAAAATATTGTTATGTATGCCAAAATGGATAAAACTCACCTTAGGTTAGAGAAATCCTTAGGCTATAAATGAAATGCCATGCCTCTTCATTTTTAAGCTCTCATAATCTAAATTTATAATGCAAATTTGTAGAGAGACATAAGTTATTTTGTTGAAAATTTATAAGTGTTAGTGTGTTTTTATTTAAGTTTTTATTACTTGAATTAACACTATACTAACCTCCCTTCTTGAATTCATATGATCACAAATGTTGGGGGCACATCTTGACAAAGACAAGAGCCTAATAAATCCTTAACCATATTACAAGTGATGGGGGTATATCCCACATAACATTAAACTATCAAGTAACCCTCTCATACTAAAATCATTCATATACATTCATAACCATCATGTATCAAAAAAATAACCCAAATCCACTTCAGTTGCATACTATCCTCATGCCACCCCTATTCACCCTATAGGGTCTCCAGATGATATCCTATATTATCAAACTATAAAGTAACTTCTAACACCATTTATGTTCATCCTTGATGCATGACCTAGCCTAGTCCATCTCTTTGTAAAAACCTATGGATGATTCCTTCTATCCTATGCATATGATACTGACCAACTCATACTTGTGTACTCCTATTCCCAATAGTTTAATAACATCAATGTATGATTACCCCCACTAAACATCTCATGTATAAAGTGGTTTATGTCTCTATATAAATGATTAAGCATCATACAACCCTAAGAGTACATAGTGCCATGCTATTTGATGTCTTACACTATCTTATGCATCCTATAATAAATCAAGACACCACTCCCATCTATAGCAACATATGTAGATAGTAACACAACTAGAAATTTTCATAATCATGGAACATTTGCCATCATAATAAAGGTCAAAAATATATCACTCTAATTCACTATATGATGAGTCCCCACCACAATGGCAGAGAAATATCTAGATGCCTTTTGTATAGATTGAAAACCAGTGGCTTCTTACAATATAACTTGCTACTTAGATATTGACAACCATAGAATCTGATATATGTCCTCTAATGTAATAATCATCTCACCCATAATTATCTAAAACATGAATGTGTATGTGTCCCACTAATAATAATCATATGCTTGTCCCAAAGAAATGGATCTAGGAAAGAAACATAGCTTATGCCTGCTCTCTCAAGCACTTCTATCTTTGCATCATCTAATGGAAAAACCCACAAAGTATCCATCATTTTCCCTGAGTAGAACTCTGTTATACGGGCATCAAATTGGAAAATTACAACCAAATAAGACATTAGTAAAAATAAAACTAAACCCATAAAAAATGCATTAGAAACTATTAAACAATACTAAGCATTAGATCTATGGACTATTAGACACTAGCATTACAAAGAGGACAATAGAGACACACCTTAGAAACTAGTGCAAGGACCTATATAGTAACATCTAAATGGGAGACTATCATAATCTATGAAAAACAAACCTAAACCAATTCATTTTTAGTAAAACTATTTGTAGACACCTAAAACTAGCCATAACTAGATTCCAATTGGACTTCAGATTGATTCCTACCAACCATTGCATATTAATCATAGGAATCACTAAACATCCCAAATTTACTTATGCATCATTCATCAAAGTTAAAAATCATGTTGAGGCATCCCTAATTGAGGTATTATATCATATGAAATAATAACCTCTCATGGATTTATCCCTAATCACATTATGACATTATTATAGTCAATTTGGCCTATGGACCTATTAGGTGGGGAACTTGCACCCTTAAATCAAATATTAAAAGATCTAAATGACAAATCAAAATCAATTAACAAGCAAAAAAAATTAAATGCCTAGTTGAATTATCCATTTGAAATTAATAAATAACTAAAAAGTTAAATTAAAAATTAAAAATATCCTAGCCTTTCATCATTGCCTTTATGAGTTGTCAAACTCTTTAAAAATATCTTACAATATGTATTTTTGAGAGTCATGCCTAGTAATTACAAATCATAATTACTTGACAATTATTAGCTCTATTGGGGTTATATTTAAATCACCTAGGTTAGGTTTTAACCCATTACAAGCCTTAAATCAGCTCTTACTCACCTTGGGTGAGAGTTAAATCCTTATGATATAAATATAATGCCATGCCTCTTCATTTTTAATCTCTCATAAACCAAAGTTATAATGCAAATTTGGAGAGAGACATAAGCTAGTTTTTTTTAAATTAGTGTTAGAATGCCAAAATCTTAAGCCAAAGCAATCATAATCCACATCAAAGCCATATGGTACCAAGGAGAGAAGGATCCAACAATCTTCATTTTCAAAAAACTTCTTGATGCATAAGCTAAGCAAGCCACTCAACAAATCATTTGGAGCTCCTAAAGAAGGTAAAGGATTTATATCTTTTATGTTTTAGATGTGCTTTCATCTAATTTTTATTACTAGTCTCTCCCTAAGTACTAAGCTTGTATTGTAAGGGTTAGTATGTTTTTATTTGAGTTTTTTTTATTTGAACTAACACTATACTAACTTACCTTCTTAGATTCCTATGATTACAAATGGCACACCTAGTGGGAAATGCACCACATGTAGTTGCTCCTAAATCCTTTTCGAGCATTCTAATAATGATTTTCATGTAATAATTTGAGCTTGTTGACTAAAAAAGGTGAAAGTTAAATCCAAAGGATATTTTTATGTTTATTTTGAAGTTACCCTATGCAATCATAGTTTTTCTCTCTAGATTCACAATATTACGATAATATCATAACTCACACAGTCATGGTTTTGTCTCTATTTCTAGATTTTTACATCTAATTATTACTATTTTGATAAAAAAATTACCTATAGGAGATATTTTGGTTATTGCAATATCATGACTCTGAGAGTCATGATATAATAGTACGATGATTTCATAACACATGACATTACCTAACAATCAATGATATTGCATCCCAATCACTAACGGTTCATGCTAACTTTATAGGTTAAGTTAAAATATAGTGACTCTTAGAATTGTGATATTTCCATTTGTTTAGAGATTTTTCCACTAGATTAGTGATATTTCATTTTATGATATATTTTCTTTAGAGTTGCAGTATTGTGTTGATAATTGCATTTTTTACAGAGTTATGGTTTTGATCTATGTTCTATAGTTTTACACTATGTGTAAACCCAAGAGAAACATTTGGTGAGTGAATTTTTAAATCATGAAGTGATTATAAGCATAAGGACTTTCTAACATGTTTTTCAAGATCCAAAGGCCACAAGGAGACATTTAAAACACTTTTCACTTACAAATTTAACATTTCAAATTGGTGTTTTAATAATATTTTTGTTTACATAATTTTTTCTTTGTCAAAGTTTTTAACAAACAAATTACAAGAGGCTCAACCTTCACACCACATCTTATTTTGGTGCATTAAAATGAAATTTAAACACTTAGTTGCATGCTCTTAAGAGTGTTTATTTATGATTTGTTTGTTAAAAGTTATTTATCTTATCAAAATAATTGATGCATGTATTATCTCCCCCCATCCCCTTTAGGGAACTTGAGTAATCAAAAGTGCTCATTTATGGACTTAATAACTTTAGTCCAAAAATGTGGATAGAACATCATTAAGGCCCTCCCCAAATCCATATGGCTTGGGTGACCTAAGTATGACCCTAAAGTCTTCTCACTTGTCTTTTATTTTCATGTATTTTGGCTTACGAGAAGTAGTTCATTGCCTCCTCATGGGTTCTCTAAGGATGAGTTGACCTAGTAATTCATCTCCCAACATAATTTTAACCCCACTTTATGGTGAGGTATATAAATTAGGTTCAACTTACTAGGATGATTGTTTGAGTGGTTAAAAAAATTCATTAGTAAGATGTTACCTTAGACCATAGTGGAAACTCGGACATCACACTACACTGAACAAACAATGGATGTAGTGGTTATGAAAAAGATATGACATTTTCACAATAATCTAGTTGATGTTGACATAAATGATGTGAACATATCTTATATTAGCCACACTTGGGACTATCTAGAAATACACAAAAAATGATAGATTAAAACAATCCCACTTGTTGTAAACATATTATTGATGGAGGGTGAGTAGCCTAAAGCTACATGTGATAGTAAAAACTCTTGGGAGAAGAGGGGGCCTAAAAACCCTACTTTTCATGTGCTTTTATTTTGGATTAACACTTACAATCCTCCCAAGAGTTAGTATATTTATGAAATATGATATTATTATGCAACCTTATCCATTTTAGGATCTAAGACATTACACTTAGGTGTTTATGTCATTTTATCATTTATTTCATGGTTTTTTAGTCTAAATTTTTGGTTTGTTATACCACATCAAAATTATTCTTGTGTATACATCATTCTATTATTTGATGAGGCATTACACTATCCATTAGGCACCATACTTTTACCTTAGTCTTTTGAGAAATATTTGTGTGTGTCACTTGATTGAAAAGCGTAACATTACACTATTTCTCTAAATCTTATCTATTTTAAGTCTAAAGGAAAACATAAAGAAGGATGGGGATAAGTGACTAGAATGAACCTAGATTTAGTTTGTGTACCATATCTAGATGTTGTAAGCACTCCTATTTGGCTAGGTAGGACTACTTGCAAGTAAGAAAGAACTACCACAAGATGTTTGTTAGCAGACAAATGAGTGGGATGCCAAGCTACGCACTTGTTCTAGGAAGTGTGAAACTTCCCTAGAGATGATAGTCCACTTTTAAGAGACAAAAATAATAATAAATAATTGAAAGAGAGGTAAAGAGAGAGTGAAAAAGAGATAAGATTATCATTATTAACAACTTTTATGGAGCAAAGAATGACAATGTATAGGTGAGGTATTCTACTTGTATTTTAGAAGTTGTCTGGGTAGGTTTTAAAGAGTCTAGTGAATCCATAGTCACTAACATTAATAAGGGAGTGACTGATATCATTTATACTATCGAGGTTAATAGTGAGTTGATTGATGTTAGTTATATTACTGAGGTTGGTAGGGGTAATAATTATCTAAGAGCTTACAAAAGGTTTTAACAAGTTTGGAAATGATTTAGATCAAGTCAGGGAGGTTGGGAGAGTTATGAGAGAGATATTATGGCTTGGGTCAGTTTTTTTAGAGGTTTGGTATTGTCAGGTTAAGGGGAAAAAAGTGAAGAAGTTTTATACCTCCCTTACAAGGCATGGTCAGAAGTGTGTAAAGCAATGTAGAGTAGATATAAAGAAGAATAGTAGAATAAAATTTTAAATGACCTATAGTATAAGTGATGTACTTATATTTGGTGGTCATTTAATGATAATTACTAGGTTGGTGGTCCCTAGTAGGGAGTCTATACATAAATCCCTAAACAAAGAAAATAAGTAGGTGTTATTTGTCCTCAAAAGCTTAGTTACTGATTGTGATTAACTTACGTAAGGTGATTGTAAGATAGGATGTTGAAAATAGAATGCCAAGAACTTGGATGTCATAAGAATTAATTTTCTTAATTTTTTATGACCTAAAATTTAGGTTGGGCCTTAGCTTATATTATAGATGTCAACGATCCCATCGACATCGGTCATGGGTTGACCAATGTTGGTAGCCCTAAAATAGGTAAACCTTACTATTTTTGGCCTATTTTATATTATTGTTCATGCCAAGTGTGATACCCATTGTTAAATGGTGAAAAAAAGAGGTTAGCAAGGAAGTAGTTGTGTAGGAATTTAGTTTGGAAGTGGGAATAAGTCTTGAGTAGTTAGGATGAGGGGACTAGGTCTTGAGGTGACTCACTAGGTGAGAATTATTCATAGGGTGAGGTGTTCAGGTAAGGTGGAAATAGTGGTTTTAAATTAATTTAATTGAGTATTTTAAATTAATTAAATGTGTGATGGGTAAAATTATGGGTTAGGGAGATTAATTATTATTATTAAAATGGTCTTAAGGGGGTTTTGACACAAGGATATATGCATGTGTGTATGACATAATTTTGGTGTCTACATTTGCCCCTTTTTGTCTTGTAATTTGTACTGACATATTGCAAGACAAAATTAGGAATTAGATGCTCTAAGTATTGGATGAGGTATCCCCCTCAAAATGGGAATTGATGGATGAGAAATTAGAATCAGGTATTGGTTTGATAAAAAGGTAATTATGTTAATGGTATAGAATTTATTATCACTTCATATGCATATACCATAATTAGTTATAGTCATCAAAGTCAAGAATAGGAAAGGTTAAAGAGGACTCAGATAGAAGTAACCAAAGCATAGCTTGTAAGTGATAGGTGATAGGTCAAAACAATCAAAGTTGTAGCTCTAAGGGTCAATATGTCCTAGGTATCTGAGGTAGTAAGTGCCCTTGGGAAACAAAAAGGGGTTGAGGGTGATTGGATGGGCACGGTTTCCATCCAAAACACCTAATATACATATGTGTGCATAATAGCCAACTATAGCAAAATATCATAACCGATCAAGACAAGTAATGTAAAAGGGTCAATGAGAGAGGAAATATTCATGATCTCCAAACAAAGTCATATGGGTGAATATTTAAGTGATATTGCATGCCATTTTGTCATTGTTGGGGGAGATATATGTGACTTGTAGTTGCCCCAGTGTATGGGTAAAGTTTGAAAAGTTGGGAGTGCTTGGTTGGTAAAAAAATTATAGGAATGGTGTCGACATCAGTTTCATTTGATGATATTAGTAATAAAAAGTGCTGACATTAGTAAACTTAGGGAAATGTTACCAATATTGGTAGGTGTAAGCATTGGCATCAACATATTGGGTCAAGAATGCCAATGTTGATGGCTAACCAAACCCAAAAAAGGGGGGTTTGGAAGCTGACCACACTCATTTGTAACATTGTGATTTGAGAGAATAAATAGAGCTTAAGAGAAATTTGAGATGGAAGCTCAAGGAGGGGACCCAACATGAGGTGTACAACTATAGGAGCTAGCAGTGCTAGCCATGAGGAAATGGAGAGATGAGGTAAGAGACTACATTAGTTTGATTTGGTATTTGTAATTTTTAGGCTAAATGAGAGGTGGGGGTGTCAAACTTATTAGTAGAGGGGTAGAAATTAGGTCAGGGTAGTTATAGGATAAGTTAGGGGGTTTTATGGGTAGGTTTTTAGGGGAAATGGGTAAGGTTGTATTTGGGTTATTTGGCCATAGGGTCAAACTAGTTGATAATGTCAATGAGTTTGACTGACATCAATTGACATGGCACCAAGGTTGATAGTTTCCTACAAATGTTGTCTATTATGTAGGCTGATAAAGCACTAACATCAGCATTAATGTTGATGTTAGTGACTATCAAAAAGTAGCAAAATAAGAGAAAAGGTGAGTTTTAATCTCCAGTGGAAGTAGTCAACTAACCTAATGGCTGAGCTAGCCTCAAAAGACCCTATGTCATTTAAGTGTTACCTATATAGCCAAATTTAGGGCCTCATAGCCAATGTAGTTTTCCTATAACCTAGGAAAAAGATCTAAAAATGTGTGTTAAGGGGAAAAGGTAAGTTGAGATAGGTCAAGAACTCTAGGCCTTAAAGGATAGTCAGAGTGTCAAGAGTCAATAATATAGGCTATGAGGCCTATATTTGGGATAGGTAGGTAGGCCTAGGGTAGAGAGAGAGGTAGTTAAGCCTAGGGTAGATAAAAAGAGGCAATTAAGCCTATGGTAGAGAAAAAGAGGTAGTGAAGCCTAGGGTAGTTAGTGAGGTTGGTATATGCCTGAGCTAACCTCAAAAGACCCCATGTCATCTGAGTGATACCTACATAACCTAGTTTAGGGCCTCAAGCCAATGTAATTCTCCCAGTGAGAAGGGAAAAAGGTGATGATACAGTAGATTAAAAGGTATGTGACCTAAGTTGTTTATGTGTATAGATGCAAGTGAGGATGGAGCTGACACTACAAGATCATCTACCAAGGCTATTGACATGTATGAGGAGGGATGTCACTATAGATGAGTGGGAGCATATGGAAGCCATGGGATTAAGAGGAGTGTGATGGTATTATTGAGTCATGTGGGATGTGTCTCAAATGATAACATTTATTGAGAGGTGTGATCATACCACCAACACTTCCCATCTATTGATTAGAGAGTTGACAATAACATAGGAGGATGTGTATAATATTCCATGACTACCACTCTAGGGTGAGGAGATATTTTCATGCTCAAGAGAGGAGCATGATAGAAATATGGTCACTTTATATGGAGAGCATGTTAGTGAGGTAACTTACCACTCTTCAAGTTTTTGCATACAAGCCACTTTAAATGGCTAATGAGGAGCGACATCATCTAATCATCTTAATGATGATCAAGATCATGGTGTATACATTACCAAATGTAGATAGAGGGAGATTTATAATTGTTTTGATAGGTGTACTTACACAGATGGTTGAGTAGTGGACCATTTTTGCCTAGGGTCTAGTATTTTTGGCATAGTTATACACAGAGTTATGGGGTTTGAGGCTATGATGGTGATAAAGTTTATGTGTCATTCATATAGTATGCTATTGGGTATATGATCACATCATGGTGACATGACCACTGGGGTTACCTACCACTATCTTAGTTGGATTCAGGGTTGGTTTTAGATAGTGGATAGAGGGGATGTCACAGATCTAAGTGGATAGTGTGGTATGATACATTTCCTATTATAGGTACATGATTGAGGGATTAATCCCTACAAATATTTTTTGGATATTGTATTTAAAATACCTAGTTTTTAAAGGGTAGGCATAGTATATTGTTGGGTTATAAAATTCATTATGGGTGAAGGGGAGATGATCTAGTGAGTTGGAGATGGTACTTTTAGCATGAGTCAAGAGGTAGTTTGGGTTACTATAGGATATTCTTCCTATTTTCCATAGATATAGGTGGGATGACATAGAGGTACCCCTACCATTACCCCAGGAGATAAATGGGCCAAATATTGAGGAGTTATTAGTAGGGATAGATGTTGTAGACCCAAGGTGTATAGTGGCCTATACATCTTGGTGGGTAGGGTTAAATTTGGTGGTGCAGGTTAGGAGGCCACCACCAAATTTTTAGTGGTTAGTTAGAGAGAGAGAGATGCAGTATGTTAGTATTATAGGCTTGAGAGATAGTAGTATATGCTCGAGAGATAGCCCAGACACAAGTTTTAGCCTTGTAGGGGTAGGTGGTGATGTTTTAGGGTTAGATTGGGGATATATAAGGTCAAGTTGCAGCACTATGGGGCTAGGTGATTGTTTTATAGGGTCAAGTGACTATGATGACAATAGAGAGAGATAGTTTGAGAGTAACAGGCTATGCTACTCCTCCACCACCATAAGGACCAATATAGGCTGGGCCATCATCAAGTTCTATGGGTCCTTCATAGACTATATCTATGGTGAGATATTTGACTACCCTAGATGAGATTGCCTAGTATGAGAGGGTGATTAGAGAGTTCCCACATATACATATATTTTTAGAGTTTAGAGAGAAGGAGAGGTCGATGTCACATGTGATGGATTCTATCTCAGGTAGATGTAGATAGGTGAAGAGTGGTGGTGATACTACTTACTCAAAATATGCAGAGAGCCTTGAGGACCCTAAGTGTCAAATGTTTCTAGTTTTGATTATATATGTTACATGTATACTGACCTACAAGCCAAAGATGTGAGATGTACATTTTGAGAGAGAGATATGATGTAGATGATGAACATTTACTTTGATCACATATTATATCTATGAGATGTTCATTTTTTTACCATGTGTTTATTTGAGATGCATTTCTTGTGATTATGATGATGATATGGATGATAATTATGATATGCTATGTTAATTTGGATGTTAATGTTGATCAAGTTATTTGAGTTAGATTAGCCTTTCCCATTTATGTGATGGTATATGCATAGTTGATTGGTTAGTTTCATCTTATCGTTTTTCCATATTTATGATGGTGTATTCTTAAAATGAATAGATTGGTTATGTTAGTTTATTTTAGCATTTTCACATATTTATGATGGTGTATGTGTAACAATAAATAAATTGGTTATGTTAGTTTATTTCAGCATTTTACATATTTTTGATGGTGTATGCATAAAATAAATACACTAGTTATGTTAGTTTATTTCAACATTTTTCCATATTTGTGATGGTGTATGCATTAAATAAATAGATTGGTTATTTTAGTGTTGGTTGACATTGTTTCTTCATCTCAAATAGAGATAGCGACATGTGATGTGGATGGGAAAGTAAAGAGGTAGAATGCTCATGTATTAGTGAAGACCACAATTTAGAACATAAATAGGCTCAGGAAGATGAGCCTCTTTCATGATTTATATCTTTGAACCATTATGTTTGTTAGAGAAGCATTGTGTTTAGCTTATGTTAAGTGAGATTCATAGTACCTTGAAATAGTATGAGGGGAAAACAGTTATAGGTAACATAACCTACCAAATATAAATGATATGTCCCTTTTGTGGGTGACCTAAGAGCTAATATAGGCAAGTCCATGACTTAAAGCTTTTTTTTGTGTGTAATCTGATCAATGCAGGAAGCCTATAATGGGATTTTGTATGGGGTGAGGTCATGTAAAGATATGAGGAACCCTTTGCATTTTTTTTCCCTTTGAGAAAGAATCTTGACTTAGACATCCTTCAAGGGAGTTCTCTAAGCATTTTTTTTAATTTTAAATAGTTCTCCTTCAAGGGAGCAATCTACATTGAAAATCATGACTTGAGATTTTATAACTTTTTCAAATATCCCATTTTATTTATTTATTTTCTTTTAGTCATGGACAAGACTATAAAGGCTTAGGATTTTTTCACTATGAGGACAACATCATACCACTGTGTAAGTTAACTAAGTGTATAGGAGTAAGGGTGAAGAGGAAGGGAAATGAATGCAATATGAATGCTCAAGGGATGAACTCAAGTTAAACATGAAGTAAAGTGATGCTTATTTAAAAAAAGAATGGTTATAGGTGTAAGGCATTTAAAGGTTCAGGTTCTATCCTTTTTTTAAGAGAAGACAAATGATAAGTTCCTAAGCCATACTTGTGAGTTATGATATAAGGTCCAAGCCAATTAGGAGTAAACTTACCCTATTTGCTTCTCTCCATGTTCATCACACATTGATTTTATTTTAAGATGAGATCTCCTATATTGAAATCTCACTCTTTGAGTTTTTTGTTATAAGCACATTTAATAGAATCTTGATAGATTTGGAGGTGATTGAGTGCTATGAGATGGCACTCGTCAATAAATTCAAGTTGGACCAAATGTTATTGGTAAAAGTCATCATTAGTAAGTATGTCATGTAGAGAAATGTGAAGAGAAGGAATCTGGACCACAAGAGGCAAACACAACCTCCATCCCATATACCAATGAAAAAGGCGTAACATCTGTAGGGGTTTGAATGTACCATATGAGTTGTTTGTACCATGATTCTTGTGGGTTGGTTGTTACATTTATGACAAAGAGGATGTTAACTGAGACATAAGAGGGTAATGTTAAATGATGCATAGTGGCATAGATTCTTGAATTGGAGGATGAAGAGGGTATGTGTGAAGCAAGTGAAGCCATCATGTCAGCCAACTTGTTTGTATATCGAGTAATAATTTTCAATAAATAAGAGTCAAATTATCCCAAGAGTGTATCTACATGATGTTTATACCACTACAAAATTTCATTTTTGCATAGGTAAGAACCATTATCTTGGTTAACCACTAGCTAAGAATCACCAAATATGGTTATGGATTTGATACTCAAGAAGAGAGATTTTTGAAGTCTTAGAATCAAAGTCTCATATTCGGCCATATTATTAGTGCATTCAAAATCTATTTTAAATGACAAAGGCATAGGCTCATTGTCTAGAGGAATAAGAATGACCCCCAAACCCCCACCATGTTGGAATTTAGATCAAAGAACATCATCATTTGATAAGAGATATCATAAATGAAGAGCATTGAAATAGATTCATCAGGTAAATCAATGTTTAAAGGTTGGTTGTTAGGTAAAGGGGTAGTAGTTAATTGGTCAGTGATTGTTTGCCTTTAATAGATTTTTTCTAAATGAATTCTATGTTGAATTTAAAAAGAAACATGAGCCACTGAGATACATGTTGGTTGTGATATGGTTTGGAATGCATGTATTTGATTGATCAATATGGGTGACCACATAGGTTTTGTTATTTAGGAGATAATGACAAAGCTTAGAGGTAGAATAGACTAATTCAAGGCAAAGTTTTTTAGTTTGGGTATATCGATTCTCATAATCAATAAGTTTGTGACTTATGTAATAAACTGATTTCTCTCGATGTTGGTCATCTTGATGTGTAATCATATCACCTATAGAATGGTCTATTATGGGGATGTATAGGTAGAAAGGATAATTTTACTTAGGTGGAAGAAGAACCAGTGGGGAAAGGAGATATTTTTTAAGTGCATCAAAGGCTTCCTATCAATCTATACTCCAATTGAAGGTGACATCCTTTTTTAGGAGATGGTGAAAGGGTTGGAAGCGATCTGACAACTAGGAAATGAAGTTGTGAATGGACTAAATTTTTCCTTGTAGGATATGGAGTTTTTTAATATTAGTAGGTGGAGGCATTTCTAGGATTTATTTAACCTTAGTAGGATTGACCTTGATACCATGGAGAGAAATGATAAAACCTAAGAGTTTATCAGAAAGAACACCAAAGACACATTTTTTTGGGTTTAGTCAAATGTTATATTGGAGGAGATGAGTGAATATGGTTTTGAGAATTATCAAGTGTTATATATGAATTTTAGACTTATTGAGTAAGTCATCCATGTAATCTTCCATAATTTTGTGTAGGAGATCATGTAAAATGTAGGTCATGGCACGTTGGTAAGTTGCACCAACATTTTTCAGGCCAAAAGGCATGACCCAATAATAGAAAGTCCCCCAAGGGGTTATAAAGGTTATCTTGTGTTGGTCCTTAGGAGTGACCAAGATTTTATTATATCTATAGAATCTATCCATAAGTGATATCATTTCATGGCTGGCTATTAAATCAATAAGTTGGTTGATACTAGGCAATGAGAAATCATATTTTGGATATGCAAAATTTACATCATGATAGTTGGTGCAAATGTGAATTCCACTGATTTATTTTGTGACAAGAACAATATTATAAATCCATTAGGGGTAGTCGATGTGTTAGATAAAGTTAATAGAAAGGAGGTGTTGGATCTCTTCTTTGACAAGGAGATCAATATGAGGATGCATTTTGTGAAGCTTCTACTAAACGGGTTTAACATCTCAATTGGTGATAATGTTATGGGTGATGATAGAGGAGTCAATACCATACATGTCATTATAAGACCAATCAAAGGCTTGGCTATGGCCATTAATAAATGTGAATTAATCAACTTGCTCAGAGGAATCTAAAGATTGGCCAATCTTGAGGATGTGATGGTTATCATGGGAGGGCAGGTTGATGTCAATGGTTGATTCATTTAACATAGCTTATGTTTTGGATGGATGTGATCATTAGATATAGGAATAGTTTACACCCATGTAGGTGAGAATTGCATCATTATCTTCAAATTAGATAGTGTTAGTAGTGGGAGAGTCTTCATCAATTATTCCAGGATGAATGAGAGGAAGTGACCTTGTTTCCTTACCCCGATGATAGGTGAGAGGCCCCAAATAGATGGAATTTATCAAAAAAAAATATGAGGTATATATACCTCTAATTCTATAGGTGATGGTAGAGAAGAAGGTGGAGAAGGAGAGACTGATTCTTTGACAATTGATTCATGGGAGGTTTTAGTGAGTTTATTCGGTTTGACATATCTCACACCATGCCTCTTTTTGGCATTTTTAATGGTGTTGCTAGTAATATATTCAATAGGCATATGGACACCTTATTTGTAATGACCCAAACCAAATCCTTTCTAGGCACACTTATAGAGATAGGTTTGAGTGAATCTAGGGTTACTCAGGAAAGAGAAGTCATAAGTAAATGGTTTTGGTGAAGAAGATCTATTGTTAATAGTGGGAGCTTGATCAATTCCCCCATATGTGAAATTCGTTTGAAGGTTAGCGGGTATAAGGGATGACCATCCCAATATGGGGATCATAATTAGGGTGCATGTAAAGCCTTCCATACTCTTGTGGAGTATATAATATGTCAAGCATCAACAAATGATAGTGACCGAGTGACAAACATTGAAATGTCTCCTCCATGGGATCTTTGTTAGGAATTTGTGTTGTTGGTATCTGTGTAACCATAGGGGTGGAGCTTGTGGAAGATTTAGAATCATCATTAAAGGAATATGATGTTTTCAATGGGATGAAAACATCATTGGGAATATAGGTAATATTATATGTTTTAAATGGAGGTGGGTCAGTAGGTATAACATGTACACGTCCATCATGTTCAAACTTGACATAGTAGTGTAAAGTTGAGGGTACACATGCCATAACATGTATCCAAGGTCATCCAAGTAGTATGTTATATTGGAAATATCCTTCCACAACATATAAGATCTCAATAATTATGAGAAGACCTAAATTAATATCTAAGACAATAGTGCCCACTGTAGTAGTTATAGTATCGTTAAAGGACCAAAGTACTGCATCAGTTTGAGACATGTAATTGTCAGGAAGGGCTAACCATGTATAGGCATGGGTATAAATAATATTACTAATAGATCCCCCATTAATCATAAATATCTTGATATGTTAGAAATAATATTAATACTAACTCCCCCATTGATCATAACTCTCTTGATATGAGTTTGATCAATAAATACAATAATAAAAATAATAGAATCTTGATCTTCAAGGTGTTGAAGTGGAATTTCTGAATCATTGAAAGAAATTAGGGAGATATAATTAAGGGATTTGACCAAAGCTTCAAGAGTTTATGGATCATCTAATTATACCTTAATCACTTGCAAAGCACTAATCAAAGCTTGACAGTATTGGGATGAGTTTTGGATTAACACATATAAAGACATTTTCATATGAGTTTGGTGAAGTTGTTTCACTATTAAGCTTTGAAGAACATCTAAAGATGTTGTTTTAGGAACACCAAAGATGGAAATATTTGGATTAGTATGGGGAGTGTCTTCTATGAATGGATGGGTCCAAGGAGTAGTGACCTTTTCCTTAGCTTTATATTTTTTGTTTTGTGACCATGTGGCCACATTAACTATGTCGATTTGAAAATTTGGTGAAGGAGATGGTAAAGGGGTTATGACAAAATATTTAGGTTTTAATTTAAGTGGAATAGTAGGAGGCACTATGGATACCAAAGGTGAAATAATAAGAAAATTAATGGTAGTATCATCAAAGAGAGTGTCAACATCGAAGTGTTACTGAATAACCGATGTGAGGGCTTTAAAATTCTCAGTATCATGTCCAGGTGAATGATGATATAAAAACACTTGTGTATCATCAAACTAGGATGTCTTAATTCCAAGAGGACTATAAGGTTTAATGGGAGTAATATTTATTACCAAAGATTGCAATAACTGACGTATTAAAAAGATTTTAGAGCTTGCAAGTTGGCTTGTGCTTGTTATGCTAATAAGAGTGGACATCTTATTTTGTTTTGGTGTTGAAAAGGAAATTTTACATGGTGTCCTATTTGGTGATGATAGAATTACATGTTTTTCTATCACTTTCTTAGTGTCAGATGTGAGAGGCCTACCAGATGGCAGAGGTAGGAGTGGAGGTAGCTTAACCTTTTTTTTGGCTTGGTTAGATGATATTCCAACTAAAGTAGAAGGGTGTGGCCCCAAAATGGATGGTAAAGTTAAGGTTTGAAGAAGGGATCAATGAGATCTTAGAGGCTTAACATTATTTTATATTTTAGGGTGAGAAAATCCAACTTGTGGTTGAGTTAAATCTAATTTCACCTGTGGATGAATTAAATTAGAAACAAGGCATACACCTAAGTGCCTGATTTGCTTTAATGTAACAAATTCTTAAGAGGATGAGGTTTCTAACATAAAAAAAATGAAAATTAGGTGCCTTTGATGAAGAATTTATATCTTTTTTAAATACCTTGGGGTAAAGGGTAGTAAAGGGGTTAGTGGTAAAGGTTGGCATTAACTATGTTGGATATGGAGTCTTAAGCCGATCCCAAAATGTCACATCGTCAAGCTTCATGGAGTCAAAAAATTCTATACTTTTCACCAAACATGAGAAGGGTTTTGATGAAGTTGATGTAGGCATTATAGCTATGTTTGTAGAAGGCTGTGATATTTTGGAAAGAGGTAAATTGTTGTTCTCTACTACTTCAACCCAAAGATGAGAAAAAACCATAATGGGGTCCTCTTCAATAGAGATGGGAGAAGAGATTTGGTCTGCCATGGGTGGAGGGGAGGTAGGAAAAGTAGGTTCCTCAAGAGCATAAAGCATATGTATTATGACTACTTTAACATGTGCATGAGGCATTGGTAGAGTATGATCCTCCATAGGTAAAAGAAGTGGTAAAAGTGGTGCAATTGGAACATGCATAATAGGTCTCTCATCTATTATGGGAGTAGATGATATAAACTCTTTTAGGTGAAAAGGTTAAGTGTGTGGAGTACCACTCTTTATAGGTGGAGGAGAAGTAGGTGAAGAATGTTCCTGAAGAGGGTAAAATGCAATAATGATGTTCCCTTCAACATGTGGTTGAGGAATAGGTCAGGTGTCCTCTTCAAGTAGTAAGAGTATAGGGAATATTAGTGAAAATATAATTGGCATTATAGGCTCCTTAGGTGGAAAAAATAATGGTAAAGGAGGATTTTCCTCTTGAGGGAGTGGAATGGGTGAAATAGGCTCTTCTACCTAAGGAAGAAGAATGCACAAAATAGATGTCACTAAATGTGGGGGAGGAGTCGATGAAATAGATGTCTCCTATTGAGGGGTAGGTTAAACTAAAGATAAAGGAAAGACCATATTAACCATATGGATATTATGATCACCTAAGTTAGTTGTGGACTAGATAATATTTTGATTTGGTGAATGGTTAGGAAAAGGGTGTTTGAACACATCCATACTTTGATTAGGAGGTGTGTTAGGATTATCCAAGACAAGATCACCTCTATCAAGCATATCTTGAACAATGTTCTTGAGTGTCTTGCAATTATTAGAGTTACGGCCTTTAACTTGATGGTAACTTTAAAACTCATTTCCTTTATACCAAGTTGGGATAGGAAAGGAAGGGTAAAACTATATAGGAGGTTTAATCTGAGGAAGGGTTATGACACCTTGTTACAATAGTATCTCCAAGATAGATGTATATGATTCCCCAATAGGAGTGTATTGTCTTTGTTAATACCGTTGTTGGAATTGCTTGATCAAATTTTGATAAGTCAAAAAAATTGATTAGTTTGTGGTTGTAGAAGAGGGTAACTTAATGACCACCATATTGGTAGAGTCTTTAGCCTTTTGGTTAGAGGGAGAAGTTTTAGAAGAGGAGTCATTTTACTTGGTATTGGGATTCTTACTGTGTAACTTGACTTTGCCTTCATCTATAGCATGGACCTTGAGTTTCCATGCCATTATAAAACCTTCATAAAATGTGTGAAAATTTTGTACCTAGAGTGTGGACAAGATGTGGTTAGCACATTCCCTTAATAAAATCTCAATAAGCTCATGTTGGGGTAAAGAGAAGGAGAGTTGATTTACCAAGCTTCTCCAATGAGCAACAAAATTTACAATAGATCATTATCAAATTATCTGATAGAATAAAGGCATGTTATAGAAACCTTCTTAGAAATGTTAATAGAGAAATGATCTAGGAATATTTATGCAAGTTGGGTAAATGAGAAAAGGGAGTGCTGAGGTATAGAGCTATACCAATCCAAGGCATCACCCAAAAGAGACATATGGAAAGTGTGAAGTAGTAATGCATCATTATGCCCTATTAAATAACAAGCATGTCTAAATGTTTGCAAGTGTTGTTTTGGGCCCTCTTTACTCTAGAAATGAGTAAATTTAGGGAGTTCTCATTGACTTAGATAAGGGTGAATAGGCATAGAAGGATGGATTGGTTCATTGCATATTTGATCATAAGATAATACATTCTTTGAACTAGAAATAGATGTTTATAGATTAGATATCTTGTCCATTAACATCTTAATGAGGTTTGGTGAGGGATTAGTTCAGGGGATACCTCCTAAGTTATAGGGAAGCTGATAAGAAGTAGAGAGAGTGTATGAAATAGCTTGTTGAGGTTTTGTTCAGGTAACATAAGGATAATGAGTCATAGGCTAAGGTGTGGAAAGAAAGGGAACTTGTCCCATTGGGTTGGAAACTATGTATTGGTTGGTTGTTGTTACTTTAGGTTGGATTATTGGCATGGTTAGAATGGATGAATGGTGAGTCATAACTTAGGTAATATAGGAATGAGGGTGGATGTAATAGGTACCACTATATTTTGGAATGGGGTGTGACTTAGCTGAATTGGTTGTGGTTATGAAAGTAGGGAAATTACACTAGAGATTAGGTGGGATTAAGTAGTTGGAGATGTTATATTTTGAATGTTGTTTATAGTTGGGTTACTCATCGAAGTGGTGGTTTGGGTAACCATGGGGAAAATAGTGGATGAAACTAAAAATGAGGTTGTCTCCATTAAAGAGGTTGGCATACCATAGATTGGGTCACCCAAAGAATTATGGTTTTGGTTTAGAGCAAGGTAATAATGAAGGGATGCCACATTATGATAATTTTTTTATATCAAAATCTTGATCTCCCTTAGGAACAATGGAAATTTGGTTAGGGTAGTAATTACGCTCTATATCTAAAGTATGCTCCATGATAGAATCAAAAGTGAGAGGGGAAGGTGGAAGTGGTTGTTGGTTTTCATAATCAATAAGAATTTTGGCTTGATCTCATGTCAATACCATGTAAGAGGAGGTTTAAATAGTCTTGCTACCCTATATTTGAAATAGAATAAAGAAAAACAAGGTTTGAGTATGGGTAAATGGGTTATTTTAGCTTGCTATTTTGAGTAGATAAAATTACATAGTCACCGATGTCAATAGGGAAGTGACGGATATCAGTAGGAACAGTCTGTCAATGTCGATGGAATAACTAATGTTAGTAGGTAAAGTTTGTTGATACTAATAGGGTTAATCGATATTGATCACTATGAAATCTTGGGAGATAAAAATATGATATTGTAAGAAATTAGAGGTTGAAACTAGTTAAAATAGTGGATGTAAAAGGTCTGTGTAAGAAGGAATAACACTTAAATTTTTTGAGATAACAAGTTACACAAACTAATTTTTAGAAATAGTATTGATTTTATGAATCAATAGAAAAGCATCCGTACCAACTCTAAAATATAGAAGGTAATTGAAAAGTAAAAAAAGAACATTCAACCAACATCTATTAAGTCCTAGAGATTAATTTTTTGTCTCATGTTGGATTATGCCTTCATTAAATAGTGAGAAGGGAATTTGGTTATCGAAGGTACTAGAAAGCAATCTAGAGCTAGTTTTAGGTTAGTTTTGGTGCTCAAGAGGAAATATATGTTAGACTAGGTACGTGGCTTGTTATAAGAGATTGCTCTGCACTTCATGAACTTGAAGTTGAGCTAGACTACTTAGCCAAAATAGACCTTTTGTCTAGAGATTATACTCCACTAGATAATGGAGTGGGTTCTCCCTTTGGTTGTGAAACCCAGGTAAAATAGTCGGGTAGGGTAAGGTGATCCACCAAGTGATGAAATATTGATGGGCCTTTTCTTAGGTGAGTTTAGATTCTTGTTTATATGAATGTGATTTGGTTGTGTAACATAGGTGCACTATTATTTATTCAAAATGGTTGTAATTAACTAGGTGATTTAATATGCAACAAGCAAACTATGAAATGCGGTAAGTTTTAAACCCAAATCTGAAATGTTTAGATTCAAATGAAAACAAAGAGGACATAGGAATAGAGTATTAATTTCACTATCTTAATGTGCATGCAAGAGGAAGTAAAGAAGGGATTCTCTTTTTTTTTGTAAATGAAAATGACAAATTGCTTTTAGAGGCAAGGAGAAAAGAAAGAAAATTTTACTTTAATGCTTTTTAAATAGAGAATAAGATATTGAATTTTTCATTTTTAAGAGAAAAGAGAAGGAGGAAGTGCAAGAAATGAAAATTTCACTATAATGCATCTATATGAATGTTTAAAACAAGCAATAAACCCAAGGAGAACTCCAAGGTCCCATCAGGCATGTCAAAAATGTTTCTCTATTTTTTTTCTATTTTACGTCTAAAGGAAAATAGAAAGAAGGATGGGGATAACTGATTAAAATGAACCCAGATTTAGTTTGTGCATCATATCCAAACATTATGACCACTCCTCTTTGGCTGGGGAGGACTACCTACAAGTAAGAAATCACTACCACAAGATGTTTATTGGTAGATAAATGAGTGGGCTGCCAAGCTACGCACTTATTCTAGGAAGTGTGAAACTTCCCTAAAGATGACATTCCACTTTTGAGAGATAAAAGAATAATAAATAACTAAAAGAGAGGTAAAGAGAGAGTGAAAAAGAGATAATATTACTATTACTAACAACCTATATGCAATAGAGAGTGATAGGGTACAAGTGAGGTATTCTATTTATATTTTAGAAGTTGTCTAGGTAGGTTTTGAAGAGGCTAGTGAATCCACAATCATTGATGTCAGTAGGCGAGTGATCAATATCAGTTATAATACTGAGCTTGGTAGTGAGGTGATCGATGTCAATTAGGTTTTTGATGTTGGTAGGGGAAATAATTGTCTAGGATCTTATAGAAGGTTTTTCTAAGTTTGGGAAATGATTTGGATCAGGTCAGGGAGGTTGGGAGAGTTATGAGAGAGAGATTATGGCTTAGGTAGGTTTTGTCATAGGTTTGGTATTATCAGGTTAAGTGAAAATAGTTGAGTAAGATTTGTACCTCCCTCATGGGGTATGGTCAAAAGTGTGTAAAGAAATGCAGAGTAGATATTAAAAAGAATAGTAGAATAATTATTTAAATGACCTATAATATAAATGATGTACTTAACATTGGTGGTCACTAAATGATAAGTGCTAGGTTGATGGTCCCTATCAGAGAGTCCAAAATTAAGTGCCTAAATAGAGAGAATAAGTGGGTGTTTTTGGTCCTCAAGAGCTTAGTTGCTGATTGTGATTGACTTATGCAAGGTGATTGTAAGACAGGATGTCAAAAATAAAATTTCGAGAGCCTAGATGTCATTAGAATCAATTTTATTAATTTCTATTGACCTAAACTTCAGGTTAGGGATTGGCTTATATTATCGATTTTGATGATCCTACCAACATTGCCTGTGAGTTGACCGATGTCAATGGCCATAGAATAGGTAAACCTTACTATTTTTGGCCTATTTTCTATTATTGTTCATGCTAAGTGTGACACCCATTATAAAATGGTAAAAATAAGAGGTTAAGAAGAAAGTAGTTGTTTAGGAATTTCATTTGGAAGTGGGAATAAGTCTTGGGTAGTTAGGATGAGGGGACCAAGTCTTGAGGTGACTCATCAAGTGAGAATTAGTCATAGGGAGAGGTGGTCAAGTAAGCTGGCAACATGGGTTTTTAATTAAATTAATTAAGTATTTTAAATTAACTAAATGTGTGAGGTGTAAAAGTATGGATTAGGAAGATTAATTGTTATTATTAAAATGGGATTAAGGGGGGTTTTGACACAGGGAGTTACACATGTGTGTATGACATAATTTTGGTGTCTACATATCCTACCCAATTCATTTCAAGTTTTATACCTTGGAGTATTGAAACAAACCCGTTGATCACATGTTTAGAGTGTGATAATGTCTTTACATTTCTTGAATTGTTTCAAGACTTATTTTTCTAGTGCCAAAATGCCAATTATTTGAAACCAATACCACGTGCACTTTTTGGATCTATACCTAGTGTCATTATGTTTTTCATCTTTATCTAGCTTATTGTTTTTTCAAAGAAGAATAGTTTCCTAAGTTGATTTTTTAATTAACCTTGCCAAGTTCAAATACAAAAATTGATTGATTTTTACCTACACCTTGTGTAATTTTTGCCTAGACATCAATATTTCTCTTTTGGGTTGTGCAAGTTAGGATAATTGTTTATTCAATTTGAAAATTATTTATTTATTCCTAGATTTGGGAGAAATAGGCTATCTTTCATATGTGTATTTTTCATGCTTTATACCAATTGACCAAGTTCATGTTTGAACTTGAATGCCTAGTTCATGATAAAGTGTTTTAGATTTTTTATATTAGATATCATACCTTGTTTTTAAAGTCTAGCTTGTGTGCCTTATTGTTCCAAAATCGCTAGCATATGCTTGTTTTGAGCCTAGATTTTATGTTGCATTTGGCCAGAAGACCTTGCAACTTTTATTTTCATAGATTAAACTTATTTGGAACACTTTGTGTTTAGAGTTTAGAATGCCAATTTTATTTTAGCCACTTGATATTTTGTTTGAGACATTTAACATTATAAATTTTATGCTATATTATTTTATACCAAGTTTCATCACAAACCATCTTTGAGATACAAATCCACCCCTAGACATGTTTAGACCAAGTTGGAATCATTTGTCCTTTTGGAGATTATTTTTTAGAGTTTAAATAACTTTAAGAATTTTGCCTAATGTTCATCATTTATATGGATATATTGCATTAAAATCTCAATAGAGATATTTAAAATTAAATTTATGATATAATGATCACACAAATTAACTTTGTTCAAGACCTCTATGGTGAAGAAGTGGTTTGCGAGATAGATCTTTATCCCTTTAAAATACTCAATTTGGGGAACAAAGCCAAGTGTCATATTCAGTGGCATATTATTTAGGTTGGTTAATGTACAATGTTCACCATCTTAACATTCATCGAATTCAATCCCCAGACTATACCATTAACCTTCCTTCAAATTGTGTGAGAAACCAAGTTCCAAGTCCAAGGATTACCATTCCAAGACCTCATCCTTTGGCTTAAGTGAGTAACCAAGCTTCATAACACCCCACCATTTATATACAAGGACATTATCCTTTAGCTAATGATAGTAATCAAGATTCAAAATGACCCACCATTACCATTCTATGCCCTTCCATGTATGGTAGTTAATTCTCCAAATGAAGTTGTGTAAATACAACTAGATGGGTCACAATTATTATCCTAGATCACAAACCAACCTTTTTTATCCTATCATTATCCATCCACTGGCCATTATTCACCCATTTCTAACCATCCCCCATTTTATAAAACCCATGCCAATCATCCTTACCCAATTGAGCCAATCAATACCTCTCAAACTGAGCCATTTATTCGAAGACCAAGATATGTTCAAAACTGGTATTTTACAACTGCTTGTAAACCAAGGCTAGGAAAAACCAACCAATCCTTTTTTTTGTTGAAATACATATTTGTGATGAGTTAACCTTTGATGAATCACCATTTTATACTACCCCTATTATGAAGGAGTCTCACTCTAATGATCTAATCTTTGTTGAGTCACTTTTTAATGATTAAAACCACCTTTGGGTAAATCATTACCTTGAGCATTATCATATTTTTCAAGAGCCTCCCTTTGAAAATCCAATCTTTATGGAGTTGTCTCTTGAAAAATTTCCCTTGTTGAGGAGTCTCACTTTAACAAAATAATCTCTATGGAGCCCATTATGGCATCATAGCTCATTACTTATCTAGTACCAAATGTATAACAAGACATCATTATAACAACATCCACACCGAATGAAGAATCAATATTAGAGTCAATTTTTGTTCTTTAATTGACATCTAATTTAGCATTAGAAGTGGAATCAATGACAATCTAAACATCAAATTTAGAGTATTTCAAGTCAGAATTAGCTTCAAAATCAGAATATGTTCATGGCTATTACAACATTGGTTATACATGCCTTAAAAATTAATTTGAATATATTTGGGATCCTTCCATGGTATTTGAGGATGATTAATTTAGCTTCAACACAAGTTCTCCTAGTATATTATATGAGGATTGCGATGCTTCTTCCCATTATATTATCATTTCACATACCATTAACACCAACCAACATAGCCATTCTATTGACATTCTACCTCCCACAATTATCAATTAGAACCCATAAAATCACACCTTATTAAAATAAATCCATGGTGGCATATCAATTATAGAATATCAGGGGGGGATAAGACCACATTCATTCAAAAAGAAGCATGCTCTTAGTGAAACTTATTTGGAGGCCCTAAGGAGAAATCAAAGTTCAAACTTAGAATATTCTAATGATATCTATATGAAATCAAAAATGCATCATGTTTATGAATTAATCCTATATTAGATAAGATAAATCACACCTACACTTCTAATTGGGATACATTTGTTAAGTGGGAGCATGACCAATATGGTGATCTACTAAACCCAATTAGGGGATCACTTATATTACTTGTCACAACATATCATGCTAGAAAGAGTTCCAAAGCATACAATATAACACAATCATACAACAAACCTAATGGAGTCTAAAGTTTTTAAATGTTCACTTTATTCTAATAACAAGAAAGAAAAATCTAATCTAGTGTTCACTAAATCTTGTGGCACAAAGTGGGGGTTAGAAATAATAAAATAAATAACTAAACTAAATAACTATTAGAATACATATACTCATGTCAATGTATATATAATCCTAAATACATGGAGAGAAGATTAAAAATTATTTATATATCTACTATTAGAAAGTAGAAATTTTTTTAAGAATACTTACCTTTGAAGATGAACTCACTAAGCCTCAATCTCTCCCTTAGATAAGGTGCTTCACAAGAGATTGTTCTGGTATGTAAGGATAACTAATATAAATCATCTCTAGGCTACACAACCTCTCTAATCATCCAAAATACTTATCCATAAGATAATATCTATATCTTGAAATGAATTATGGAACTCTAATATTTATTCCTCAACTAGAATGGTCAATAAGAAGATGTTGGTTGCACTTATTTGCTAATAATTCTTCTCTCATGAAATGGTGGGAAATGACCTTGTATATATATGTGGATCTTTCCCTAAATCTTTATATGAATGTCGACTATAAAGGGTCAACCCAATTGACCCAGTGTGTTTTTAAGGATAATTTACTAGGTTTGTGTTAGGTCAGTTCAAAGGCTAACAAACCAAAAAGTAAATAATACCCCTAAACTATATTGGGTCGACTTGGTTGACCTAGTATAACCAATAATAAAAAAATGATGTTAAGACAAGAAAGGAAGGATGAAAAGAGGAAAAATATTGGAGGAGGTAGGATTGAGATGAACAAGCTTAAGGTTAATGATTTTTAGGAGATAAGTGTGTATATGACAAGTGGTAAAATGAATAAAAATCTTACAAAACATCAATGGTTTGCCCACCTTTTTCACAGTGTACCCCTTAAGGCATGAACTCAAAATGATTGAGACTAGATAGGTTATTTCAAGATGAAAAGTATCAGTAATTGATAAAAGTTTGAAAATATTATGTGTATATATATGCCCCACTCGAATCTCATCATGTGTCACATAAGTACAACATAAGATGGTACTTTAAGATAAAACATGATAACACACAACATTGTTGCTAAGTAAGGTTTGATAAGTAGAAAATAAGATAAATGAAAGGATTTAATTTAAAAACACATACCTTCAACTTACCTTAGTGTCATAGATAAAGAAGGAAACTATAAGAGATGTGAAGCTGTTCAATGTAGAGAATACTAGATGAACCTATAGAAGTTAGTGCAAAAAATAGCCAAAAATAAAATAATTTGGAATATAGGCATATGATATTGGAAATTAATCTCTACATTATCATTAATCTAAATAATTTTAGGGTTTACAAAATGAGTGATTATAAAGAAAGATATAAGCAAAATAAGGAATCTATAGGACAATACTTAAAAGATTGGAGTTTTGAAAAAGTGGTTTTAAATAAAGAAAAAGGGAAGTCATTTGTTATTTTTACTTGTGAAACAAGAGGAAAAATAAGCTAGGATGGTGAGGAGACAACATGCTAGACAAGGAGGAGCTCTGAAGGTGGTAACAGGTACACTATAGGTATGCAACTAAGAATCTCAAACCAAATTTTGAAATTTATGTTGAATTAAGTGAATTTTTACAAATTTATGATTTTAAGAATTTTTATATTCATAATGAGGTAAAATAATATTATATGGGTGATAAATAGTAAGAGGGGAAACGGGTTTGAAGGATTTAGGCAAAAAGCTAGAAAATTGCACTTTTTTCAAAAAAATACAAGGGGTTAGTAGGAAAAAAAGTATTAGGTCAACATAGTCAACCTAATAAGCTAGAAAATAGGTAGAATCCATAGTGTCAACCTAGTAGATATGGGTAAACCCTATACATTATTCAGGATGAAGGCTTAATTTAAAATTTTTAGGTGGTCTGAAAGGTCCATAATGGAAACTCAGGACTAGGGAGAGGAAGATAAGGGTGTTGACTCAAATTTTTAAGTCAACCAAGCAAAAAGATAAGAAAATTTTGGAAACTATGTAAAAGGCTAAAAGAAGGATATAATGGATTTAAAAGACCAAGTAAGGTCAAAAGTGACCAATAAGGCTAAAAATGAATAAAATAAGGTAATGTAGGATTATTTTTTCTTTTAGAAATGTAAAAAGAATGTATTTTGTATATACATGACATGGAGAAACTAATACATCCTTTATTATTTCTTGGGTGTAGGGTTAATGAAGATTATGAAAACTTTTGGATGTGGTATGGTTACTAGATTTGATAAATAGGCTATCAGATGGAGATAGGTTTAGACTAGGAGCTATAAGTCTAGGTAGGATAGAAGAGATGTGTTAGATCTCCCTCAGTGCTGATTTGTTAGTCATGTTCCTTAATTATTGGAAATGATTGACTAACACCTTCAAATGGGAGGTGGATGGGGATCTAGTAGAGGTGGCTATCATGTTGGAATATGTCCATTCCATCATAGGTCTACCTATATTAGGAGCATAGGTGACCATAGGGATGCCAAATAGTTTAGAAGAGAGGAGAGCCTTATCCATGTGGGGTAAAAGCTTTGAGATGATACTATCAGGAAGGAGGGTCAGGGTGTGGAGGAAAAAGTACTAGATGTACCTTTACCATCTCCATATTGATATGAGAAGTGGCCATGGAGGACACAATGTCAATCGAGGTAGGAGGTAGAAGAGATAGTGGACGCTATTACCATCCCAGATGACCCCATAGATGAGCTAGAGGAGATGATGGAGAGACCACTCAAATAGAGGATATGATTAACACAAACCATGGTAGCTAGGTTTGAGATGAAGAGGTAACCTACATAAGAGGTGCTAGGAGGATATGAAGATAGGGAGACTATGCTAATTGGTCATGTAGATGCTGAGACCATAGTAGTTGAGACACAAAAAGGTAAGAAGATGATTAATTTGTTTCTTAAGTTTTATTTAGAGAGATATATAGATATTATGAGATATTATAGTGATCTAATATCCATCTTATCATATTTTTTAGGTATAGATAATGATGAGGAGGAGAGATGGGGGTCCCTGGTGAGGGAAGCACTCCATGATGTCTTGGATGAGACTCTATATCCATAAGACCTTATGACACTAAATGATCCAAGTTTAACATCTACCCTAACTTAGGCAAGTTAGTTTAGATTAGTTGGAGAGGTAGTGAGGTAAATATAGGTATAGAGGGAGAGGATGCATCCACCATCATTGATGGGTATTTGGGAGCTACAGGCATCAAAATCCTTAGTAGTTGAGAGAGATATGGATCTAGCTATAGTAGCATAGATAACAGAGATCCAAACCCAATAGATGGAGTCACAGATGTAGGAAACACACCTATAGGGATAGGTAGAGGGATTGAGGTCCAAAACAACCTCCTTATATCATACCATTTGGAGGAGTCAAATTGAGGCCTCAATAGGAAACATGGCTAGGCCATGATATGGATAGGATGGGACCCAACCATAGAGTTGGGGCATTGTATATGATTGCATTAAATAAAACTTATGAGATATATATTGGATCATTTTGGCATATTATTATTGGGTGTATATATTGTCTTTACGGTTGATTCTATTTGTGCATTATGGTTTTGTTTGTGGATGCTTAAGATATATTTATTTCTAGCACATGTATATAGCTTTATTGTATATGCTATAAGAAATATATTAGGTGTGATTTCTTTTCTAAAAGTATGAAAAACACATGCATAGTTAAAAAAATAGGCAAAATGACTTGGAAAAATATAATTAATCAATAAAATGTAATACACACTATTTCATGTTGGGAAATGTGTAATAACAAGAAATGACTAAGTATAAAGAGCCAAGAAATGGCAAAATAATATGGTAAAAATGAATTTGTTTTTAAACCAATATGAAATATATTTACACTAAATTAAAACAAGCAAAATCATACTAAATATCATATTGGGAAGTATGACAACAATTTAATGAAATAAATCAAAAAAACTAAACAAAAAATGGTAAAACAACATTGATGAGTGAATAGTAACAATCCACATCTCAATCATCAATGGAAAAAGGTGCATAAAAAGGGAAAACAACATTGTCTAGTGAGGATTAAAAAGCCAACCTCACTCAATAATGGAAAAAGGGTAAAAACTTAGGTGTCTATAACAACAAGATAGCAAAATCATGGTAAATGGTAAAATGAAGGTAAAGTAAGTCTAGTAAATGTAAATAATGGTGTAAAGAAATCAATAATAAATATTTACTCAAATATGTTGTTTTGCTTCTAATGATAGATAAACCTGAAACAAATTAGTGCTAACATGTTTTTAAGAGGTGAAGAAAAATGAATTAAAGAAGAGGGAAAATAGATTTGGAATCATAGTTTGTCTATCAAGGGGGGAAATGAAATGGGTAGAGGGGAGAATGAAGGAAAAACCAAGGTAGAAGAACTCTTTATCAAAGTCAAGACACTCAAATTAGGTTTGTCAAAACAAGAGGACTTACAACCTTAAGGACTATAAATAACTTCTATTATCCACCCAAGTCCTAGGTAAATGAATGGAGTATATAGATCATCTCATGAAGGTTATATGCATGAAAAGTAAAATAGACCTACCTCCTCACAATGTGTTCCCTACTCTTTAGGACACCTTATAGATCCATTGGTCTACTTCAAAGATTGGGTACTTGGGTGAGAAATAAGGTAGCACCATAGAATTTTTGAAATCCCCTATTCTAATCTACTGTCTTACCACACCCCAAAGGACTTTGACTCTATGTAAAGATGACTATGGAGTTAGAGATTTGATTGGATATAGGAGATGTGATTGTAATCACATATTTTGGTGTGAATTTTAATTTTGAGATTTGTATGTTGACTTTTTATATATCATTTCCTTTTGTTTAAAAATGATTTCTATTTTAACTTTCTTGATGGATTTTTTTAAGATTCCTCCTCCATATGGATTTGGAAAACCAAACATGGTTGCTAAAAATGACTTTCATTTGAAAACTTGAGACAAGGTTGTTAAGAGAGAGAACTTCAAATAGCATGAGTTCTAAGATTCTCATAAATCAAGGTGAAATAAAAGTGATATCTTGACTTCAACATTGTTTAATCCAATGTGGAGTGAAAGGAAAGGGGAAATCAAGAAGAATGACACATGGAGTCATTGAAATTACATCAAATTGAAAACAAATGTGACAAAGGGCAAAAGGGGGATACAATGATAGTAAAGTGTGATTCCTTATCATAATAATGAGGGAAATAGAAGAAAACATGATATCATAGATTATTGTGTTGGAAATATTGTCATTGATGTCAAAGGTCTAGTATTATTGGTGATAAAGGCCCCATTGCATTTAATGTTGTTTGTAATAAATATATCTTGGCTAATATGAGTTAATATTTATTTAATATTAATGAATATATTTTTGGTTGCATATGAGACAAAAGAAGGGCCCATGAAGAAGTCAAAGAGCCATGGGGTAAAGACAAAAGAAGGATGGGACACATTTTCCCATGAAGAGTCATCTTAGGGAATTCTAAGAGTCACCAAGTGAAGACAAAAGAGTAAGGGCACAATTTCTTATGAAGGGACACTTTGAGGAATACAAAGAGTCACCAAGATGAGAACAAAAGAGGGAAGGGAATTTTTGATCATGAAGGGTCACCACATGACTTTTCAAAGGCAAGAATATGAAGGGTCATACAAGTTTGGCACCATTTTCCATGAGGATTGAAGGGTCACAAAGGGGGAAGGCCAAAGGTCATTTGGAAAGATATAAATAAAGGCTTGAGAAGCCATTTGTAATATGGAAGGTAGAGGTTGATTTGATATAGTAATATCTAGCTTAGAAGAGCAATTATGAGAGATGAATATGATTTGTATTATCTAGCTTGGAAGAGCTAAGGAGAGAGAGAGGAAATAGATGTTGTATTGAACTATCATTTTTTGAGATAGCAACATTGAGAGATAGGTGTGTGGTATACACAAAGGGGTTGGTGCTCCTATGGGTTGGTGCTCATGAATTGTTGCTGGGTTGGTGCTCAGCAAAAGGGGTTGGTGCTCTTGTGGGTTGGTGCTCATGAATTACTACTGGGTTGGTGCTCGGCAAATGGTTTGATGCTCCTGTGGGTTGGTGCTCACGAATAGTTTCTAGGTTGGTGCTTGACAAAGGGGTTTAAAGCTCCTATGGGTTGGTGCTCATGAATTGTAGTTGGGTTGGTACTCAAAAAAGTGGTATGGTGCTCCTATGGCTTTGTTCTCACAAATATACTTGAGATTGTTCTCCATTGTTTTTCCCACATTGGGTTTTCACGTTATATCTGGTGTCTCTCTCTATCTTGTGTGATATTTATTGTTTGATTAAGTGGAATTTGATAAAGGGATAGTTTTATAGATATATGATATACTGATTTACCCCCCCCTCTCTCAGTATATCCCATGCTTAACAATTGGTATCAGAGCAGGTTCCTTTTTGAAAAGTTTTATAGCTTGAAGGTAGATTGAGAAAGCATGATGGCTGGGTCACAGGAAGGATTTTCTACAAATAAGGCACCTTTGTTTGATGGGATTAATTATGCTTTTTGGAGCATGAGAATGAAGGTTTATTTGATGGCCCTTAGATTTGACATATGGAAAGCAATGGTGGAGGAATATGAAGAGCCACAGACATCTACAATTACTCCAGCAGAAAAAAAGGCAAGTGAATGTAATGCTAAAGCTTTAAATGCTATTTTATGTGGTTTATGTGAATCTAAATTTGTTAAAGTTATGCAATGTTAAATCTGCTCATGAAACTTGGGTAAAACTTGAGAATATTGACAAAGGTGATGGAAAGGTTTAGCAAGCTAAGTTACAAACTTTTAGAAGGCAGTTTGAAAGTTTGAAGATGGAAGAAGAAGAAGATATAGCAAGTTATCTCTTAGAAGTTGATCAGATAGTAAATTAGATTCAAGGTCTTAGAGAAATGTTGGAAGAGTCAACGGTGGTGTAAAAGGTTTTAATATCTCTACCAATGAGATATGATGAAAAGGTTTTGGCAATCGAGGAGATGAAGAATTTAGCCAAGCTAAAGATGGATGAGCTTCATGGTATTCTCACGGCATATGAGATGCAGACAGAACAAGATAAACACTTAAAGAGAGAAGTAGCTTTCAAGACATCAAAGAAGGAGAAAGCTAAGATTCAAGAATCAAGTGATAGTTCTAGTGATGATGAAGATCATAATGGAGCACTTTTCATTTATAGGCTGAAAAGAGGAATAGGTAAATATCAAGGAAAATTACCTTTCAAATGTTTTAATTATGGAAAGATTGGACATTTTTTAGCTAGATGCCCAAATAAGATTAATGATGATGAAGAAGAAAAGCCTACAAACAAGAAGAATTTCAAAGGCAAATCCAAGAAGGGATTCGAGAATAAGAGCCTGTATTATAAGGATCCTAGCTCAGTCGAAGATAGTGGAGTCACCGATTCAAAAGAAGAAGAGATTCTATTCATGGCCATAGATGATGACGATCAAGAAGAAGAAGAGGAGGAAGCTGAAGTAGATATGGAAGGAGAACTCAATTGTGCCCTAGAAGAGTTAAAAGTTGTTGAGAAGGAGAATCAAAGATTCAAGCGCCAGATCGAGAAAAATGAACAGGAGTCAAAGGAAATGATTGAAGATCTACAAGCACACTTTGAAGAAGCCAAGAAGAATGAAGAAGATATCACAACATAGTTGGAAATAGCAAGAAAAGAATGTGAAAGGTATGTTATTGAAATTGCCTCTTTAAAAGAAGATATTAAGAAAGTAGTCAATGATAAAGTAGTCAGTGATTCAAAATTTGAGGATAGCACTAATATGTTGAATAAGATATTGGAAAGTCAAAAAGTAAATTCAGATAATATAGGGATCAGATTTGAAAAGAAAAAGAGCTATGTTAAATCTCTTACAAAAGAGGAAACAAAAAGGGGAGAAGAGAAAAATACAGAGGACATTCCAAATAGAGAAGGCTAGAGAGAACAAAGCTACAAAAGGCAATCAGGTCAGAGATATACAGACAGGTCTTATTTTTATGGCTATTATTTTTATTGTAATGGATATGGTCACAAGAAATTAGAATGTAGAAAAAGAGCTAATAATTTAAGAAATAAGGATAAGGAAAGTCAAGTAGAGTCAAGCAGAAGCCACAATTTTTTTGCTCCTCTATCAAGCTTTGATGAAGAGACCATAGTATGCTACAAGTGCAACAAATTCAAACACATAGCTCGATATTGTAGAAGTGTGTTCAAGTCAGTCAAGAAAGATCAGAGGTTAAAAGCTCCATTCATAAAGAAGAAGGATCAGATTTTCAAAGGTCCATTCATCAGAGAGAAGGTTCAGACATGTTCATGGTAGAAGAAACAACATGAAGATTCTATGATGGTTCAGATAGCCCTACATGTAAGAGGTAAAGATCAGCCATGGTTAATTGATAGCAGATGTTCAAGACATATGATATGAGATAAAAGTAAGTTCATATCTCTAAAGAAGATCAATAGTGGCACAGTGAGATTTGGAGATAAAACCACTGCCAGGATAGCTAGAAAAGGTACTTTGAGTTTGGATTATGGTAGAACTAAGACTAAGAATGTTCTGTATGTAAAAGGTTTTAAGCATAATCTATTGAGTGTTAGTCAAATTTGTGATCAAGGATACACATTAAATTTTCATGCTGAAGGTTGTGAGATTAGAATAAAATATTCAAATGAGTTGATTGTAGATGCTCAAAGGACAGGGAACAATGTATATGTAATGTTAGATATCTTCTCAAAGGCATGATCAAAGGACACATTTAAAGATTGGTGAGAGAAGTTGGGAGTAAATTCTATTACTTCCTGCCATTGATGTTCAACATCAGTTGAGGGGGAGCTAAGTGTTAGCTCCAGGTAGGCCCTTTGCCAATGATGTCAAAGGGGGAGAATAATAGGTACAGGTGTAGAAATAGGTATAGGAAACAAGTACATGTTGCTATAGTAAGGGGGAGTTACTGTATGGTTTCAAATGATAGTATGTGCAGGTGACAGGATGTGGTAGTTTTAGGATTGAGGTTGCCATCAATGACAAAGTGGGAGATTGTTGGAAATATTGTCATTGATGTCAAACGTCTAGTATTATTGGTGATAAAGGCCCCATTGCATTTAATGTTATTTTTAATAAATATATCTTGGCTAATATGAGTTAATATTTATTTAATATTAATGAATATATTTTTGGTTGCATATGAGACAAAATAAGGTCCCATGAAGAAGTCAAAGAGCCATGGGATAAAGACAAAATAAGGATGGGATGCATTTTCCCATGAAGAGTCATCTTGGGGAATTCCAAGAGTCACCAAGTGAAGACAAATGAGTAAGAGCACAATTTCTCATGAAATGACACTTTGAGGAATACGAAGAGTCACCAAGATGAGGACAAAAGAGGGAATGGCATTTTTGATCATGAAGGGTCACCACATGACTTTTCGAAGGCAATAATATGAAGGGTCATACAAGTTTGGCACCATTTTCCATGAGGATTGAAGGGTCACAAAGAGGGAAGGCCAAAGGTCATTTGGAAAGCTATAAATAAAGGCTTGAGAAGCCATTTGTAATATGGAAGGTAGAGGTTGATTTGATATAGTAATATCTAGCTTAGAAGAGCAATTGTGAGAGATGAATCTGATTTGTATTATCTATCTTGGAAGAGCAAAGGAGAGAGAGAGAAAAGAGATGTTGTATTGAACTATCATTTGTTGAGATAAAAACATTGAGAGATAGGTTTGTGGTATACGCAAAGGGGTTGGTGCTCTTGTGGGTTGGTGCTCATGAATTGTTGCTAGATTGGTGCTCGGTAAATGGGTTGGTGCTCACAAATAGTTGCTAGGTTGGTGCTCGATAAAGGGGTTTGAAGCTCATATGGGTTGGTGCTCATGAATTGTATCTTGGTTGGTACTCAGCTAAGGGGTATGGTGCTCCTGTGGGTTTGTTCTCATGAATATACTTGAGATTATTCTCTATGGTTTTTCCCACATTGGATTTCCACATTATATCTGGTCTCTCTATATCTTGTGTGATGTTTATTGTTTGAGTTTTATTGTATATCTTGAATGTTTGATTAAGTGGAATTTGATAAAGGGAAAGTTTTAGAAGATATATGATATACTGATTCACTCCCCCCCCTCTCAGTATATCCCATGCTTAACATATTGTGCAAATTCCATCTACTAAAAAGAAGCAAAAACTAAGGTTGAGAATAAGGATCAAGAACTTGTAACCATTTCAAAACACATTTTAGAAAAGAAATGACAAAATGGTAATTTTATGAAGATGGTTAGGTCCTATCCATGGTCTTATAAAGTAACTCATAAAAGATAAACCCATGAGGTTTCTCATAAGCAAGTGAAAGATAGGAAAAGAGATGGTAGTTCTATGAGAAATGTTAGGGCCTATCCATGGTCTTACAAAACAAATCACAAAAGAGAAAGACCAAAGGATGCCAAAATAGTATTGGCAAGCAACAATAGAAAGAAATGATTAATAGATGGTGGTTTTGTGAGGGATGTTGGGTCCTATCCATGATATTACAAAAAAACTCATAAAAGAAACACCTAAGGGGCGTAAAAAAATAGAGAAAATACAAGAAAATAATGAATACTATGGTACATGAAGAAGCCAAAAGACTGAAAGTGAGGACTAAAGGTTTGTGAAAAGAGGAAGTAACTACATAGGGTGAGAATTGTGCTTAATTAACCTAAAAAAAGTGTTATATAGATATAGATAGACAGCATGACAAGAAAGAAATGTATCATATATTAAAAATTATATCAAGGATAAGTATGTGAGAGACAAGCCTAGGTGTCTCATAATGTTTCTTGAAGTTGAATTAGTTTGGTAACATGTAATAGAGAATAAGAGTGGGCATCACAAGATGCCCCAGAAGGTAAGTGGATGTAGGGATGGGCATCATAAAATGCCCCAGAGTCTAAAATAGCATGTAGGTGGGCATCACAAGATGACCCAAAAGATATAGAAATGTTTGGATGGTCATCACAAGATGCCCCACAAGCTAAAAAGAGTAATAAAAGATAAGAAAAGATAAGCAAAGAGAACCCCATATAGTGTTTAAATGGATTCATGTTGTCTAGGAAGATTCTAATATGGGAAATGTCATTTAAGGAAAGAAAAATAATGTTTAGAAACAAGAATGAAAAATAGAGAGTTAAATCAAACATATAGGGAAATAAAAAAGTTAAATTGGAAAGTAAAGTAGGCATAAAATAGTATAGGGTCGACCTAGTCGATCTAATATGGTAAATGTGACCTAAAAATTATACAAGGTCAACTTGGTCAATCCAATAAAGTACATAGAGGCAAGAAAAATATGGAAAAGAAGATATAGACTATACAGGGTTGATTGGGTTGATCCATTACAATGAATGGGGGTTGAAAAAGACACTAGGTTGACTGGGTTGATCTAGTATAGTAGACAAGGAGAATGAGCAAGATGATAATAATTTATGAAATAAAACAAGACAATTTTTGTAGTTAATCTAAAAAAAAGAATTGAATGGAAACAAATAGTCAACTAGATCAACGTTGTTTAATCTAATTGAGGTACACAAAATAAAACCTTGAACCAATGCTAGATAATACAAGTTTTTACAAAAATAATTGAGTAAATAGTGAGCAAATAATTTGAAAAGTAAAACTAACTAATTGGTCAACCTGATTATTAATTAGATTATTAAGATATGATTTTTAATGTGATTGGAAGTTAGCTATAAGCAAGATACTAGATAAAAATCTAAGGATGGTTTTAGGTAGTTTGGGTTGAAAGGGGTTATAGTGGTAATGAAATAGGCTTGGTATTGGGGCCTACCCCCTCACTTCACACACTCCAGTGATAAGGGTGTCAGGTGCTTAGCCAAACTATACAATTAACCATGCTTTATAATTGACCAAAGCATCAAATTGACTTCTCCCTTGGTGATGAAATCCAAGTAGGTTGTTCTAGGGTAGATAAACTTTAAATTACGTGTTTATTTTATGTGATTTGGCCATGTGTGCATGAAATAGAAATAGTGAAACTAAATGATTAATTGAAAATTCCTTAATTAAACTATGTGAATTATTCTAAGTGTGTAAACAATAAATAAATAAATGTGTGAGATAATTAATAGTAGATAAAAGGTTAATTCCAACTTTGAAACAAGGTATAGTGTGAACATTATATATACAAAATATATAACAGGGTCGATAATGTCAAACCTATACTACAAAAGTAAGGTTTGAAAATGAACTAAGTTGATAGTTTTGATCCAATTATTTTAGATAGCACATAGAACACAGATTTGGGTCGGTAATATCAATATAGTTGACTGTGAAAGGGTAGTTTTGAATATTGAAAATTGTGAAAGGAAATCTAGAAAATAAAGAAATAGATAAGTATAAAGTAACCTTGGTGGATCAAAGATGTAATGAAGAATATTGCTAGTCTAGAACCTAGAAGTATGCATGAGAAACCTACAAACTAGGCTGATAATATCGATCAAGTTTTATAGGAACCTACTAAAAGGTGATGAAACTATAAGGGGTCAATTGGGTCAACCTAGTAGGTTAACCTGGATGTTTGAAAGGTTGGAAAACTATTCTAGGTTGATTGGGTTGATTTAGTTTCCTGTTCCTAAAACCTATACACAGAGATAAAAAACATTGGGTCAACATAATCGATCAAGAATGTCAAAATATATGATAAAAATGATGATAAAAATAAATGAAAAACATGAATAAAAATTGAACAAATAATACAAGGGTTAGTTCATGGTGGTTCACCAAAATGCATGGAATCAAGAATGCATCATGTCTATGAATTAATCCTTGATCTAATAAGATAGATCACATCTATACTTTTAATTGGGATACACTTGTTAAGTAGGAACATTACCAATATGGGGATCCTCTGGACCTGATTAGGGGATCACTTATATCACTTGTCATAACATATCACTCTAAGAAGGGTTCTAAAGCCTATAGTCTAACATAATCACATAATAAACCTAATAGAATCCTAATTTTTTAAATGTTCACTCTATTCTAATAACAAGAAAGAAAAATCTAATCTAGTACTTACCAAAGCTTGTGGCACAAAACGGGGGTTAAAAACAATAAAATCAACAACTAAACTAAACATGTGTTAGAATACATATACTCACATCAATTTATATAAATTCCTAAATACATGGAGAGAAGAATGCAAATGCTTTATCTATCTACTCTTACAAAGGAGAAATAAAGTTAAGAATACTTACCTTTAAAGATGAACCCACTGAGCCTCAATCTCTTCCTTGGACAAGGTGCTTCGCAAGAGATTATTGTGGTATTAAGGACAACCAAGATAAATCATCTCTAGGCTACACAAACTATATAAGCATCCAAAATACTTATCCGCAATATAATATCCATATCTCTAAAGAAAGTATGGAACTCTAAACTTAATTCTTCAAGTATAATGGTCAATAAGTAGATGTTAGTTTGCACTTCTTCACTAATAATTCTTCTTTTATGAAATGGTGGGAAATGACCTTATATATATATGAATATCTTGTCCTAAATCCATTTGTGAATGTTGGTTGTATAGGGTCGACATAGTCAACCTAGTGTGTTTTCAAGGACAATTTACTAGGTTTTTGCTAGGTCAGCTAAAAGGCTATAAAACTAAAAATTAAATAATAACCCTAAACTATACTGGGTTGACCTAGTCAGCCTAGTACAACTATAAGTTAAAAAGGATGTTAAGGAAAGAAAGGAGGGATTAAAAGAAGAAAAAGACAATAGGAAGTAAGAATGAGAAGAACAAGTTTAGGGTTAATGGTTTTTAGGAGACCAATGTGTAGATGGTAAGTGGTAAAAGGAACAATAATCTTATGAAGTACTAATGGTTTTCCCACCCCTTTATTGGTGCACCCTTTAAGGTATTTGTTGACACAAAATATTGCATCCTTGGTAGGATTCCTAGCTCTTACCTTCCTCACACAACAATGGAAACTCCCCTCTCACCTATGGGACTGGTGAAGCTAAAGGGGAGAGTCTCTAGATAAGGGATAGATCCCTCTGATGTATCATTTAGGCCCTGGTTTCTCCTATTGCTAACAAACAAAATGAAAAAAGGGGGGATGAAAAGGGAGAGAGAGATGCTAAAAATAGAACCTAAGCCTAAAAATGAAAAGGTGATACACCAAAAAAGTGACCCACCCAGCGCGAACATACACTTTTCATAAAAAGAAGCACCTATACACTTCATCTAAAGTGGGAAGATCTTCTACAATAGTCATTCAAGGGTCCGTGGAAGTATAGGGAGGAAGGAACTAGCAAAGGTGTTCTGAGACATGCTTTGACAACCTATTCACAGGCACCTATATTCCTCTAGGGACACTTCTGGTAAACCTGGCACAAGAGAAACTCACAATGAACTAGACATACTGTAGTCATTATATGAAAATCATCAAAGATTATGACTTCACACAAAAGAAAACATAGACATATGCGTGAGTGCAAGTCCAAATGGAGGTAAAAATGCTAAGTCTTGATTTAAGGTAAAAATCTAGTAGCTCTGCCTTACAAGCCTGAGCGATTTTTGGGCATATTTTTTCCTTAAGGCTAAGAGGATGGATCCTTCTCAAATGATAATTTTTACAATATATAGAAAGAGGAAGAGAACTTGGCACTTCTTGGGAAAGATTTTGGTGCTCTTTTTTGTAATTTGGCCGTGTGCAATCTGAATCTTGGGAAGAGGAAGCTGTCTGATTGTCAGCTCCTAATTTGACTTTGGCATTCCACATTAATGTAAAAACATGGCCGCACCTCTTTGTACAAACAGACTAGTATTTGTCCCTTCATAAATGCCAACTTGGAGAAAATAGGCTACACCACTCATTTGGTAATAACTCGCCTCCAACTTTGTCTCTTTTTGCACCTTGTTTTCTTCCTATTTTGTCTCCTTCTACATTTTTATCCCTCAGGGGTGATTTTTCTAGTGGGTTGCTACATTCTTTGGGCTTTTTCATGGTTGGCGCTTAGGTAATTCAAAAGCAAATGGCTATTTCACTGTGTTAAATTTGATGTTCACGTAGTCGTCATCGCTCTAAAAAACAATGGCTAATTCATCCTCTTAAAGTTGATGGCTTCCTGGATGTCACCACCCTTAGCAAATTCCTTTAGGCTTTTTCTTTGTTCTTTTCCTTTATTTCATACCCTCTTAAAGGGGAAGTGTCCCTTTGAGTCTAGAGGGATACCCATCATTTGGCCGATGGGAGCACCCCACAAGAGTACCTGCCCTGTGGCAGCCTTTGTCTCTTTTGCTTTGGGATTTTTTCTCATAGATAAATGGTCCATGGGAATTGGCTTTCCTTTGAATTCATTCAGATTTTTTGTCAGAAGGAATTCATTCAGATAAAAGTTTTAAAGAATTCATTTCAACACTAAGTCTAAAAAAACTTAACCTTGTGGCTCTTTTCCTTTAAAGTGCTTCCTGCCCTCTACAAGGGCTTTTGGACTCAAAACTACCCCCCGTAAGGGCACCTGCCCTTCGACTTTGGGACACACCCTTGAACCAAGCCATTGAACCGAACCATTGAACTTATCCATTGAACCTATCTGTTAAACCAGTTCAACAATTCAACACTACATGTTGAGCCCCTTTAAACTGATCTCATTAAACTAATGCATTAAACCAAGCATTAAATTGAATGATTAAACTAATGCATTAAACCAGTCCATTGAACTAGTTTAATGGTTCAATACTATGCACCAATGAACTTGCCAGTGAGCTGATTGCTTGAACTAAGCCGACTGAACTAAGACTAATGAACCTAGTGGTTGAACCAAATGATGAACCCACCAATTGAACTCAGGTCAATTAAACTAGGCATTGAACTTGAGCAATGAACCAAAGTGATTGAACTAGGCTTTGAACTAAGGCATTGAACTGGTTTAATGGTTCAATGATGTCAACCTTCTTCATGATTTTATTTAGACAAGAGCCTGAAGAAGCCTTGTAAAACCCAACACTCTCTAAACTAATCCTTCATGCACCAAAAGACTAACCTAGAAAGTCCATAGAAATCCAAAACCTATAGAGTCCGTAGATTTAGAGTTGCAGAGTCCATAGATTTAGACCTATAGAGTTCGTAGTTTTAGACTTGCAGAGTCCATAGTTTTAGACCTACAGAGTCCATAGTTTTAGACCTATAAAGTCTATAGTTTTATACCTGTAGAGTCTATAGAAATCCTAAAGAGTCCATAAAAATGGATAGATTCATGTAAAATCAAAAAATGAAATGGCCTAGAATAGTAGGGACAGAAGGGGACCAATTTTTGGCCTGTTGGGCAAAAAATGGTCAACAAATTGGTGACTCCCAAGGGAAGCATGCCTGCTATTCTTAGAGACCAATTTCCTTGTAGTCCATTGGGCACGAAGTCAGAATGTAGTTTTGTAAAAATGTCAGCAATAGTCCCAAAGATCCAAGAATCAAATAGGAAGCTTTTACCCCACACACAAAGGAAAACACATACAAAGCTAAAAACACTACTTGTGAAAACTACACTTAGGGAAAGCAGGAAAGACAACTGAAAGCAAACTACTATGTAAAACTAACCAGGTGCATTTGCTTCCCTCCTAGATCAAAGGTAAAACCTCTTAAGTCCCCTCCCTGGCAAAGAAACTTATGGTGTCAGACAAGTGGCTGAATGAAAAAGAGATTTGGTGACTTGCTCCTCTTGCTTGTCACCTGGATTGGTTGATATCTGAGTGGATCAGATTCAAACATGCTTCCAATGTATATGTATTATGTTTGTTCTTGGAAGCTTGCCAAATACTAGTCCTTCATGTTGGTGCATTTCACTAAGAAATTTGTGGCTACTAGCTCATCACCATAAGCCCTTTGATTTGTATAGTCCCTCTGCAATGCATCATGGTCTGACCCATTTCCTTCTGCTTCTTTGGAGATCCTGTCAAACTCATCCTCTACTTTCTCCTAGTCTTCTTAAAGAAGAGTAATAGTTGTGATGTTTGAAATAGAATCACAAAATGATTGTTCATCCCATATAACATCACCTCTTTGTTCAAAGCTTTCTTCTTCAAGGACTTCCTCAAGGCAGGCACACCTCTCCCTCTTTTGCTCAAAGACCAGAGTCTCTAGTTGTTCAAATACATCCTTCTGGTCTTCCTCCTTCTCAAGCCCCATGGCATAGTCATCCTCCTCATCGAAGTAACAAGGAAGTTCATCAAAAAAAGGGGGAGAGAGCTCACCATGCTTACATTCCTCTTCATAATGTTGGAACATCTACATGTATGTGTGACTTACGTCTTCTCCATTGCTGATGGGGTCTTCACAAGGGGCATCAATGATGATTTCTTCTTCATTTTCACTCATGATAGCTTCTTGGGAAAATGTAGATTGGATCTTCTGATCCTTACTCACATCCTATAGAATAGGTTCTTCCTTGAGAAGGGGTGAAGTGGAAAAAACATGTGGAAGAGGAGGCAGTCCTTGAGCTAGAATCAAATGATTCTCCTCCTTCCAACTGGCTAGTACTTCATAAATATTAGGTGTGGCCTGATAGCTCTCTTGGTGGTGTGTAGGTGGGGTGTGTTCAGACATGGAATGTACCATTGGGTCTGAACCATCCATCACACATTAGCTGAGGAATCTCTCTTTAGATTCCAACTCTATAATTCTTTTGGCCATATCCTCTTAGAAGAGCCTTTCTTGGAGGTCACCAGCATTATCATGAGTAGGCACAGCCTTATCCTCTTCAAGGTTTTGAGAAAAACCCTTCTTCTCCTCCTTTTTGTCCCATGATTCTACTATTTTCTTCCAGTTCAAGATCTTAAAATTGGAATTTTGCTCTTGTGAACAGGCAACAACTATGTTTTCTCCAAGGTCCTGGGGCTCCTCTACGAGTTCTGAAAGTTCTATCTCTCTTTCATGAAGCAGCTCATCCTAGCCTCTAAATATTCAAGTTGATGGGCTAGATTATCCTAAAAAAGTATTTCTTAGAGGTCACCATCATCATACTCTTCAAGGTTCTGGGTTGGTTCCTGGCATTCCTTCCTCTAACTCAGAATCTACACATCATGTTGAAAGACTTGGGGAGGTTGAGAAATGCTAGGAAGAGACTATTGATGCACCGAAAGAGTCTTTGAAAGAGGGATGTGTTGGCTCATGGTATTCCCCCCAATGGAAGATTCACAATACAAGGAATTGAGAAGATTGATCTCCATGGGGGGTTGCTTTAATGCCCTTTGATGCTTGAAGGCTAGGCACACGGGGTCAAGAGCAGGGTTGATCGATGCATTGGATGAGCTGGAATGAGCAAGTGTTATCTAATAGAAAGGATTTGGTGCACAAGAGGGGGATTTATTTAGAATAGGAGGGGGTGTGCAAGGGTGACTACTCTGAATGAATGTATTCCTCCATTTTTCTACCTCTTCTTCCATGGATTATAAGGCCTGAGCTTGCCTAAACAAACATGCCTCTTTCTACATCAACTCTTGCTGATAACCATACTGCTCATCCAGTCTATCTATTTCTATTATTTGCTTCTCAAATTCTAACACCACCTCCCTTATCATTGAAGGACAACTAGGAGAGCTACTTGAGGTGATTACATGAAAATCTAGAGCTTGATCATAGTCATATGCAGGAATACAAGGTCCAAGATTTTGTTCAAAGGAATTATACATAAAAAAAAAATAAGATTTCTTTATGGCACCTGGACTACTTAACCAGCTGATTCAACTCAGAGTCACCATTGATGTTGATGTAAAAGCCACCAAAGGCTACTTGGTTGAAATACACACCAAAAAATCTTCAACTCTTTGGACACAAATTGTCCTAGTTGGTCCCACTGAGTGTGCTAAAAACTATAGACATAGAAGATTGCACCCTTGGTAGGATGCCTAGCTCTTGCCTTCCTCACACAATAATGGAAACACCCCTCTCACTTGTGGGACTAGTGAAGCTGAAGGAGAGAGTCTATAGAGAAGGGATATCTCCCTCTAATGTATCATTTAAGCCCTAGTTTCTCCTACCAGTAATAAACAAAATGAAAAAGGGGGGGATGAAAAGGGAGAGAGAGATGCTAAAAATAGAACCTAAGCCTAAAAATGAAAAGGTGATACACCAAAAAAGTGACCCACCCAACCCAAAAAAAACACTTTTCACCAAAATAAGCACCTATACACTTCATCTGAAGTGGGAAGCTCTTTTTCAACAATCAGTCAAGGGTCTGTGGAAGTATAGGGAGGAAGGAACTAGCAAAGGTGTTTTGAGACACGCTTTGACAGCGTATTCATAGGCACCTATATTCCTCTAGGGACACTTCTAGCAAACCTGGCATAAGAGAAACTCACAATGCACTAGACATACTAGAGTCATTCTATGAAAATCATCAAAGACAATGACTTAACACAAAATAAAACATAGACATATGCATGAGTGCAAGTCTAGATGGAGGTAAAAATGCTAAGTCCTGATTCAAGGTAAAAATCTAGCAGCTCTGTCTTACAAGCCCAAGATATTTTTGGGTAGAGTTTTACCTTAAGGATAAGAGGATGGATCCTTATCAAATTAGAATTTTTATAATATATAGAAAGAGGAAGAGAACTTGGCACTTCTTAGGAAAGATTTTGGCACTCTTTTTTACAATCTAGCCATGTGCATTCTAAACCTTGGGAAGAGGAAGCCATTTGATTGTCAGCTCTTGCTTTGACTTTGGCATTCCACATTAATGTAAAAACATGGCCATGCCTCTTTTTTGCAAATAGACTACTATTTGTCCCCTCATAAATGCCAACTTGGAGAAAATAGGCCGCACCACTCATCTGGCAATAACTCGCCTCTTGCTTTGTCTCTTTTTGCACCTTGTCTTCTTCCTGTTTTGTCTCCTTCTGCCTTTTTATCCCTTAGGGGTGATTTTTCTAGTAGGTTACTACATTCCTTGGGATTTTTTATGGTTGGCACTCAGGTAATTCAAAATTAAACATCTATTTCACTATGAAGATTTGTTCGCACAGCCGTCATCGCTTTAATAAATGACTAATTCATCCTCTTAAAGTTGATGGCTTTCAAGATGTCACCACCCTCACCAAATTCCTTTAGGATTTTTATTTGTCCCTTTCCTTTATTTCATACCCTCTTGAAGGGGAAGTGTCCCTTTGAGTCTAGAGGGATACCCTTCATTTGGCTGTTGGGAGCCCCCCGCAAGGGTACCTGCCCTTCGGTAGCCTTTGTCTCTTTGGCCCTCTCTGCGGGTCTCTTTTGCTTTGGGTTTTTTTCCCACAAAAAAAAAGTCCATGGGAATTGGCTTTCCTCTAAATTCCTTCTAACTTTTTGTTTGAAGGAATTCCTTTGAACAAAAGTCTGAAAGAATTCATTTTAACGTTAAGTCTGAAAAAACTTAACCTTGTAGCTCTTTTCTTTTGAAGAGCTTCCTACCCTCTACAAGGGATTTTGGTCTCATAAATACCCCCCATAAGGGCACCTACCCCTCAGCTTTGGGACACACCCTTAAACTAAGCCATTGAATTGAACCATTGAACCTATCCATTGAACTGATTCAATGGTTCAACACTGTGCACTGATCCCCTTTAAATCGAGCTCATTAAACTGATGCATTGAACCAAGAATTGAATTGAATGATTGAACCAATGCATTGAACCAACACATTAAACTAATGCTTTGAACTAGTCTTTTGAACCAGTTCAATAGTTCAACACTGTGCATCGATGAACTTGCTAGTGAGCTGATTGCTTGAACTAAGCTGACTAAACCAAGGCTGATGAACCTAGTGGTTGAACCAAATGATGAACCTGCTAATTGAACTCAGGTTGATTGAACCAGGTGTTGAACTTGAGCAATGAACCAAAGTGATTGAATTAGGTATTAAACCAAGGCATTGAACTAGTTCATTGGTTCAACGATGCCAACCTTCTTCATGATTTTCTTCAGACAAGAGCATGAAGAAGCCTTGTAAAACCCAGCACTCTCTAAACTGATCATGCACCAAAAGACTAACCTGCAAAGTTTGTAGAAATACAAAACCTATAGAGTCTGTAGATTTAGATTTGTAGAGTCCATAGTTTTAGACCTGTAGAGTCTGTAGTTTTAGACCTGTAGAGTCCATAGTTTTAGACCTGCATAGTCCATAATTTTTGACCTACAAAGTCTATAGTTTTAGACCTGTAGAGACTGTAGAAATCCTGAAGAGTGTATAAATGGATAGATTCATGTAAAATAAAAAAATGAAATGGCCTAGAATAGTAGGGACAAAAGGGAACCAATTTTTGGCCTGTTGAACGAAAAATGGTCAACAATATTCACTTAGATAGATTGAGACTCGACATGTTCCTGCAAGATACAAAGTATCAATAATTAATAAAAGTTTGAAAATATTATGTGTAGACAAAACCTTTTTGAATATGCTATAAGACAATCAAATTCAAAATTTAATTTCTCTTAATGAAACCTTATTGAAGCAGATATGGGACAATCAAGACAATTTCATTGGTGAAAACCTCATTGAGGCACCAATAGCTAAGCACAATAGTTCTTCACTACTTGTTGAAGACATTATGAAAGATAAAATCAACACACCTTCTAATATATAACATAAGCAAATGGTAGATACTCTCAGGCCCAAACAACAAAAAAATATGGTGGTCCTATCAAGAGTACGTTCAAAAGTCTTTAGCTCCACCACATACAACTTTCTGTTGAATTCAAAATCAATAATATTGTGTGTGCCTATATATCTCAATCATCATTTATTTCCTAACCGTTATACATTCCATTATAATCCACCTTTACATTTACAAATTGAACTTATCATCCACTATCTATTTGTATTTCCCATCCATAACTACACTTTACTTTGCAGAGGCTATGAAGATATCTTGCCTCAATGGTTAAATGAAATAGGATCAATTACCAAAAAGGATCACAAAAACATAATTGGATTCCAAATATGAAATAGGTTCTTGACTACAATAGCTATTCAAAATTGGTATGGGCTAGTAATTTCCATGATTGATTATTATGGTTATATCATATGTTGATCTAGATGTATATCTCCACATCAGTAAGAACAAAATAAGCATTTACCTTGACTTTGCCATTCATCTTAATGTATTCATTTTCCATTTACCTTGTCATTTTCATTTACCATTCATCTTTTCCTTATTTCATACCCTACCATTTACCTTACCTTATCACTTAACGGAAACCCTATTACCACTATAGCCAATTATCATAACATCAACATCTTTGAACAATGTCATACCCTATATTATTCTATGATACATTAACTATTACCCAAAGCCTATTTTCAGCTGCCCTACCCAACCCTTTTGATCTTGGTTTCATTGGTTCTTCCTGCACCTTCCACAAGGAGATTATGAACCTATTTTATTAGTTTTAGAATTTCATATTTAAATGATAGTCTATGAGAGTAGTGTGATATTGGATATAGAAAGTTATCTTTCATTTATGTTTGACTGGTGCTACTAATCATAACTTCCTTTGAGCAAATCTATATCCCACCTTGTGTTACTAATTATAAATACCTAAGGGGAAATTAGTAGCATAGATCTATGTCATTGTTTCTTAATTATAATCACCTATGGGAAAATTAGGAACAACACCTTTTATCATGCATTGTTGCATCACCTTGTCATTACTATTGTCATTTGCCTTACCATTTTCCTTAGTTCATGAACTTGTTTTTACCTAGTCAGATCTCACCACCTTTTATGTTGGCATAGCTATAATGACTTGAGGTCCTAGTGAGACTATGTAGGTGAGACTCGATTCATGTTGAGGTTAGTTAAGTCCCCATTTTCCCTACATTCTTTCTATTTTGTGAGTAACCTAAGCCACTCTTTTACCATTTTGTGAGTGGTATATTGTCAATCTCTATTGAGTTAAGATACCTAAAAATTCCAAAAACATTCAAAACATTTGAAAATCTAAAAAAAATTATCCCATTTAAACCTCATCAACCATCCTTGATTTACCCTACTCAGGCACATCCATTATTGGTTATGGTCCATTCCACTAACATTAGGGGTGTGACCTTCCCTTTTCATATATCCTTGCTGGGTGGAACCACCTTTTTATCATTCCATTGAGACTTCACACATAGATATTTACTTGGTTAATGAGATGGTGTTTTTTGTTTCTTTTTATTTCAAGATTTTTGTGTGTTTGTTGTTTGTTTGTTTTCTTTCATTTTTATGCCTTGACTGAGTCTATTTTTATTTATTGGGTGATTCCTTGCACATTATTCTTGAGTCTATCCATATTCATACGTAAACATTGTCATCATGGTTTTTATCATTTGTACATTATTTTTAATTGTTTATTGGATCAAGAGTTAGTTCGTATGTATATTTTAGCTATGTTATCATGGTGTTTTATATCATGATGTATACCATCAAATTCTATAGAAAACTTAACTCTTTAAATATTACAATTAATAGATCCATATAAACTTCTCCTTGATCACCTTGGTAAATCCTCCCACCCTCCTTGATTAAATCAACCCCTTGACCATTCTAGTTGTATCAATGCTAATAAGTATGAAAATATTCACATTAGTATATATGAAAAAATCATTCACATTGATTAATTCTTATTCTTATAGTCATTTATTTCATCACTTTACACATCTTCATGTGCTTAGTTGTTAGTGACATTTTCAGTCATTGGATCATTGCATCTATATTCATGCCTACTCATCTTTAATCTATGTAACAAGTTATATCCTTGAGTTATGATTGACAATATGGCCTACTAAGGGACAATAAATTCAATCATTATTCAATCTAGGTCATATTAATGTTTATAACTACCTATGGTCAAATTATTCTATTAAACACATCTATGCTTATGGGGTATATGCCCATGCCACTATTGAAAATTACCTTTGGTAAATTTAGTATCTCAACCTTTGTTAATAATTATAAATACCTATGAGAAAATTAGTCTCTTTTACCCATTTTATCTTTTTAGTCCCATCATTTCCTCCTTTCGAGGGACTGATCACCAACCCTTTTTCCACTTTCTCCCTCAAGGGGGAATCTACAGTTCATTCATTATCATTGAACTCATAACCATACAAGATTTTTTCATTATTCTAGAAAACGTTACTATGCCTATAGATTTTAATGCCTTTCCAAATAGGATTAGACACCTAAAATGGGCCATAAATAGCTTTTTATTAGACTTTAGATTGATTCCTACCAACCATTGAAAATTAAGCTTAAGAATCACTAAGTGCCTAAAATTTTCTTGTGCATCATTCATCAAAATTTAGAGTCATGTTGATACATACTTAATTGAGGTATTCCATCATATATAATAATAACCTAGCATGGATTCATCCCTAATCATATTATAGCATCACAACAATCAATTTTGCCTATAGACCTATTAAGTGGGGCACTTGCACACTTAAATCAAATCTTGCAAAATGCTAATTAGAATCAATTAACAAGCTAAACCAAATTAAATGCCTAGTTAAATCATCTATTTAAAATTAATGAACAACTAAAAATATAAATTCAAAATAACTTAGCCTTTCATCATTGCCTTTATGAGTTGTCAACATCTTTGAAAAAATCCTAAAATATCCATTTTTGAAGGTCATGCCTAGTAATTGAAAATCATAATTACTTGACAATTATTTACTCTACTAAGGTAATATTTGACTCACCAAGGTTAAGTTTGAACCCATTCCAAGCCTTAACTCAACCTTTACTCACCTTGGGTGAGAGTTAAATCTTTAGGCTATAAATACAATGCCATTCCTCTTCATTTTTAATCTCTCATAAGCAAAAGTTATAATTAAAATTTAGAGAGAGATATAAGCTATTTTATTACAATTACTGTATTAATGCCAAAATATTGAGCTATAAAAATCATAAGCCATATCAAATCCATATGATTTCAAGGAAATAAGGAACCAACAATATTCATTTTCAAAAAACTTCTTGATACACAAGTTGAGTAAGACACTCAATGAAGCATTTGGATCTCCCAAGGAAGGTAAAGGATTTTTATCTTATATGTTTTACTTCTACGTTAATCTAGCTTTTGTTACTATGCCTTCCCTACGTACTAGGCTTAGAGTATAATTGTTAGTGAATTTTTATTTGAGTTTTTTTTACTTGTACTAACACTATACTAACCTCCCCTCTTAGATTCCTATGATCACAAATGTTGGGTGAACATCTTAACAAATGTAGGAGCTCGATAACTCCTTAACCATATCATGGATGTTGGGGGCACATCCTGTACAACATCAAACTATAAGGTGACCTTCTCATACTAAAATAAATCATGTATATTATCTTATCCATCATGTATCCAAAAACTAACTGAAATCCACATCATCTATGTATTATCCTCAGGCCACCCCTAATCACCCCTATAGATTCTCTAGATGATATCCCCTATTATCAAACTATCTAGTAACTTTCAACACTATATAATACTCCTCATCAATACATGACCTATACTAGTCCATCTCTCTAAAAACATCTATGGATTATCCCTTACATATCATGCATGTGTTATTGGCCTACTTAAATTTATGTGCTCATATGCCCAATAGTTTAATAACATTAATGCACTAATACTCCCACCACACATCTCATGTGTTAAGTAGTATAGATCCATGTATAGATTAAAAAGAATCATATGACTCTAAGAGTACATTGTACCATACTCCTCAATGCCTTAAACTATCCTGTGCATCCTATAGGAAATTGAGACACCAATCCCATCTATAGCAAAAAATTCATATAATAGCACAACTAAGAATTTCTATGATCATGGAACATCAACACTCATAATAAAGGTCAAAAATATATCGCTCTAACTCCATGTAGAATGAGTCCCCATCATAATAATAGAGAAATATATAGATGCCTATTGTATAGCCCAAAGACTAGTGGCCTCCTAAAATATAGATAATTTCCTAGAGATTAACAATCACATGATATAATATACATCCTCTAATATAACAATCATCTCACTCATAGTAGTTAGAACGTGCATGTGTATGCATCCCACCTCTCACATAATGTAGTAATCATATGCTTGTCCGAAGGCATAGGATTCAGGAAAGAAACATATCTAAGGCCTACTCTCTTAAGCACCTCCAACTCCACATCATCCAAGAGAAAACCCCACAAAGTCTCCATCATCTTCCTCATCCAAAACTCTCTCATATAAGCATCAATATATAAAATTATAACCAAACCAAACATTATAAAAACAAAACTAAACCCATAAAAGAATAACACACAATAAAAACTAGTCAATAATACTAAGCATCATATCTCTAGACTATTGGACACTGGCACTGCAAAGAGGATAATAAGACCACAACACAAACACTAGCACAAGGACCTAAACATTAGCACCCAAAATGGGAGACTAGCACCAATATATGAAAAAAACCCCTAAACTAGTCCCTTTTAGAAAAAATATTAAACAAGACAAAAAAATGATATAAAAAGGAAAAATTATGAGTCCCTTACCATGTGAACCTCCTCCCCATCTAAAATTTATGACTTGACCTCCTCATAGCATGATAAGCTATCTCCTCGTATTGTTGGCACATTTATCTCACTCAGACACAAAATTGTTTCAACTCAAATGATCCAAATGAATTGAAAAATGAATCAAAATGACCTATCTAAGTCATAATTTACCCAATGCTAACTTATTGAGGTTACCCCTATACACCAATTTTTATAACTAATACAAATGCATTACTATCACCATATCTCAATAATTATAACTCTAATTTATGAACCATTTATTGAACATTGGACTTGAAAATAATACACTATGTCCACTATTTGTTAAACCAATACCCTCATCATTATCAAATATACAAAATGATAAAAACAATCTCACTATATTTAACATTTAAACATACAAAACATCTATCCAATTACACACTAAATTATCAATAATGACATAATAAATACACTATGTAAACTTAATACAATAGCACATCTACCAATGAACACCATTATAACCAATAATTACCATTTAGGTTACATATCCTCATCACAGTGTTGGCTATCTCACCAAAACCGTGGGAAATATGCATAGACTACTTCAGACATACAAAATTGCATTCATATATATATATATATATATATATATATATATATATATGTATATATATGTATATGTATATATATGTATATGTATATGTATATGTATGTATATATATATTTATATGTATATATATATATATGTATATATATATATATATATATATATATATATATATATATATATGTATGTATATATATATATATATGTATGTATATATATACACATATATACATATATATACATATACATATATATATATATATATATATACATACATATATATATACATACATATATATATATACATACATATATATATATATGTATATATATACATATATATATACATATATATATATATATATACATATATATATACATATATATATATATACATATATATATACATATATATATATGTATGTATATATATATATACATATATATATATATGTGTGTGTGTGTGTGTGTGTATATATATATATATATATATATATATATATATATATATATATATATATATATATATATATATATATATATATATATATGGGTCTACACAAGTTTACATAAGCATTCAAATTCACATTTTTTTAGATATATAAACACACAGGTCTATATAGGTTTACATAGGCCTTTAAATTCATAGAGTTTTAGATATACAGACACATGGGTCTACACAAACATTCAGATTCATATATTTTTAGATATACAGACACACATGTCTATATAGGTTTACATGGGAATTCAAATTCATATATTTTTAGATATGTAGACACATAGGTCTACAAAGGTTTACACAAGAATTCAAATTTACATATTCTCATATCTATATATGCATAGGTCTACATAGGATTACACATGAATTAAGAATCATAAATTCTTAGATATATACACACATAAATAGACACAAATTTTAACAAATTTACACAAGTATTCAGATGTACAATATATGTAGATATATAGTTTTATCTTAGGTAAACTAGTTCATTCAAATATTTAGATACACAATTACATTGATAAGATCAGGGGGGCATGATGTAGAGCACATATTTATGGTCCCCATTTTAATATTAATCAAGTTACACTCATCATAATCACTAGCATCATCATTAGGTTTTCCCAGTTTGGATCATAGGGTCATCTATAGTAGTTGATCCATATCAGTACACTAAACTCAATTTACATACTTAGATATAGAGTAGGGGTAAAATATCCTTATTTTTCCATGCATTTAGTTTAAATATTCAAATTTAAAGTGGGGGAAACTAATCATTGTTTCTCCATGCATTTTATTTACATAGATTTAGAGTGGGAGAAAGTGATGCTTATTTCTCCATGTATTCAATTTACATACTAAGTTTTAGAGTGGGGGAAAGTGAGCCTTATTTCTCCATGTATTCATTTTACATACTCAATTTTAGTATAGAGGAATTCACACCATATGTATCCCCTACACATGTTACACTCCAATTCTTATCCACTTCTCTATCTAAGAAGTGGAAAAAATATAGATTACATTTACACAGGTAAACACATGTAGTCATTCCTAATTTATTCTCTAGTACTTTCATTTCATTGAATTAATAGAATAAAAGGGAGGAAAATGTAAAAACCTTAATTTGGTCAAGAAACCACAAGTACTATGTATTTTTTTACTCTTTCACACGAGGGTCCTATTGATAGTTATAGTCCTTGTTCATGTGGTCATTTCAAGTCTTTAAATATTTATTGTGTCTTATTTTCCCTATTTTCAACACTCCTAGTAGTCACATGTCACCTTTTCCTAGTCTTAGGGGCCCCTAGCTTGTTGTCCCTAATTTTTAATCTATTATGAGACCTAGGACATTAGCACCACTTTTAGGATAGTAACACCACATGGTGTTAGTGTCCACTTGTGGCTCTAGTGTTTGATGTGCTCTTTCACCCATGTTGAGTCCTAACCCCTTTATGAGCCTTCTCTTATATTTTTATATATTTTTCACAACTTGTCAGCTAATGAATAAGGTATTATATTCAAAACAAATATCTTGATATATAAATATCCTTACAAGGCATTTTACGTCTATTACTTACTAATTTGGTACTTACGTACATAAATCAACTATTAGTACAACTCAAATACTCTGCATATTATTCAATTTTCACACTTATATATTTTCATGCTTGATCAAAGAAGGGACTTAGAAAAATCATTATATCATACCATGTAAGTTGATGGTGAAATTATCAAAGGGATAAATACATACAATCTGATACCCCTAACATTATGGTTAATATATGTAGTAGTTATGACAACATGGGTCCTACTTTGTATGATCGTAACATCCCACAACATAGTTTTTATTTTACTTTTTACATTTGATTTGTTCATTGTTTCATGTGTGTATGTACTCATTAGGATTTTGGAGAAGATTTATCCAAAATAGTTACATAGATGAGCCCCCAAGTGACATAGAATCATTTATAGGACCTCCAAAAGCTCCCACAACTTCCTTAGAAGTTATAAATAGTGATTATAAAAAGGATATTAGCACCATAATTGGACACTTTCATGTTTTTATCCTAAGAGGGATGTTACTATCTGGATCTAGATCTCAACAAATGGTCAAAAGGTAAAATATTCATATATGTATGCTCAACCATTTTTAGTACCATGAATCAAAAAAACTTTAGGTATCTCTAGGTAAGTTGTTTTTTCCTTAAACTTATTATTTTTTGAAAGCTTCATTGAATTTATATTTCCAATTTTATTCTAGATTAGCAACATGATCAACCCTTGAATATAAATTGGGATTTACATAGTAAAACCTTAAAAAAATAATATTGTATGCTCATATAAATAAGGCATGCAAATAAAATTCATCATCCACTATCTCACTATCATCAAAGGTGATCATATGTTATTTTTATAGAATTTTGAATAATTATACCAATAAGTATGTAGTCATTCTAAAATACAATTTGTAAAACTTGAGCATGACTTGGGATACCCAAACCATAGGTCTCTCCTACTCACTTACATGACCCACTTAGGCATGTTTTCATTATTTCCTAGACATCCAAAGCCTTCTAGACTTAGCCCCTACTATTTCAAACTCCTCTCCTAGGCATAGACATATCCTCTAGGGTCCCTTTCCCCTAGACATTAATTCCATAAGTTGGAATATAGTACTGGGACCCAAGGTGTCCACTTTTTAGCACTATTGTCTAAGTCCACAATATCATCAAATGATTAGATTTTATTGAATCCTTATCTTTTCCATTGTCATCCTAATGCAAGTTCACTAACCTAAGACCATTAGTTTCTCTATAAAAACCCATTAAAAGGTAACTTATAAGGGTTGGTAATCATTCAAAGGCATAAGCTAGAAATATACTAAATCACACTCAATTAAATCTTCTTATTCTCTACATACCACCAACCACTATTATTTATAGCCTATCCAAGCTCCTACACCAATCATGAGTCATCTCAAGCATACCCAAACTCACATACACTTGCATTGCATACACAATATTGCATAATACATATTAAAATTCAGGTAACTACATTATCCTTGATCCCTCTTCAGAGTATTGGTATGTAGGTAGTGTGCCCACACACCAGGTGTGATTACATGTTCAGTGCATATTATACACTAACCCATTTTTACAATTGGATTTAAGAACATCTATCAAGCATGAATAGGAAATAGGACCCTTGAAGAAAAATCATTTTCATACAAATCTTCACAAACAACCAAGACTCGATATTTTAGGCACAAGGTCTCTCAAAATAAATGAATAAAACTCAAAAAGATCAAAAAGCTTAGACACTAAAGAATACATTGCTATAACTTGGAATATAGTGCTAGACCTCTAGTCATTCCATTTATAATAATATTGTCTAGGAAAAAAATAGACTTATGGATCCTCTTTCTAATAGTCTACCTATCTAGATCAGCAATTTATAACCTTTGTCTCCTTTGTCTCACGTTAGAATTAGCTAAGTTTTATTCTCTAACCCCTTGTTTACTATTTTTAGATATAAATTAAGAACTTCAAAATTTAATAAATTAGTAGGTTAATTAAGGCACGTTTATTTATTGGTTTTCCCCTTAACCTAGACCCCTTTACTATTTAAGAAATAAAACCTGATAGTTTCCCAAATTCAGTAAAACATTCGGTGAACCCAAATTACTCTAAATTTTTACATAAAACCCCTAGGGATAATTATTTCCAATTTGTTGAAATATTTTCATAATTTTTCATAAATTTTTTAAAAAAAAAATTAAAATTTAATTGAAATATTTTCAATAATTCACTTAAACCCTATTTGCATACACTAGGTCCCATTGCTTCTTGAGCTATCACCTTACATATAAGATTCAAAGTTGCATAAAATAATAATGGATTTCACTTATTTACAGATGTTTCTTACATTTATAAAAAATAATAAAGAGGCCATTATTGGTCCTATCATGTACATGAATGATGAAGTCTATCACATGTTAGTACAAAGTTTCTTTCTTTACATTTCATGCTTAATTTTCATAATACAGGAAGATATTACAAAATTCATTATTAAACATGCAAAAGATTCAAAAATTAATTTTAAATATTTTATTTCACTCATATGGAAAAATTTTCAAACTTATCTTTCTAAATGCATTCAAAATGTCATATTTCATATCAAAAATTTATATCCTTTATGCAAAAATTCATGTTCTATATCCTTTGTTCTTTGTTTATGACATAGAAATTTTTGTAAGTTATCATACTAAGCTCATTTTAAATATTATAATAAATACAAAAGTTCTTTATGAACTCCTACATCAATGCACACATGCTCTCTGTAGCTATCTATTTTCCAAATGTCACATTTATTATGCTCAGTATGTTACAGATATCATACCATGTGTCACACTCATTTTTTATTTTTCATATCAATCTATATTTTCTATATGCTACTTTATCTCTATCATATGGAAATAGTTTTTTACATATATTATTGTACCATTTATATATATGATCTCATGTATACCATTTCATCTGTATGATCTCTACATAGAAACATGCAATTCATTGGTCACTCTTGATTCCTTTCCTCTCACCACTAGACATAAGCAAGCACTAGGGTTTACATACCTCCTTCCATTCTCCACACTTGGTATATCTAGCACAAATATCACACCTACTACCATCTCTATGCCTATATTAGATCATGTGGTCCATTCTATCACATAATTTTATAGGGATAGGAAAATTGGTTACACCCATGGCCATAGATTTGTCACTTAAAATAGTGCCCTCCTAGATACAACATCAGTTCTTGAATTCCTCCAACATTTATATGTCTACAAATATGTATAGTATGAAACACTTCATAACACTAGAATTCCTACTTCTATAAAACCAATTTATATTTCATCCATCCTTAATACAATTCAATGGATAGAAGAGAATACCTCTTTTGAAAAAGAGGATTTGCCTCCATCACACATCATAGAACAATGTTTACCTTTATATATTCATCTAAGAATCAATGATGTAGGAATAAAAATAGTATTAGTTGACAACAGATTTGTTCTAAATATCTATAGCATTTGATTTCTAAAATGTCTTAACATACAACCACAAGATTTAAACCACTCTGACATGAATATTTCAGGTTTTGAAAACACACCAAGAAAATTTTTAGGTTAAATAATTCTCAACCTAACTTTGGGGCCTAAAACACTCCCAACTACCTATAAAGTAATGCCAAATGACCTGAACTATAATTTACTACTTGGTCAACCATGGATTCATGACATGCACATAGTCCCTTATACACTCCATGCTTGCCTAAAATTCAATCACAAGGGTTATATATACACATGTTCCATAGACAATGAAACTTTCAAATATTTCCAAGCTATTGAACCATAACAACATTACATTCAACACTTCAACCTTGGTACTAAATCTACACATCATGTTAGACATAGTATATACTCAACCCACTTGTTCACATCAACTGTTTCACTCAAATATCTTAATAAGATGGGATATCAAGGTAAAGGTCTTGGAAAACATGAACAAGTAATTATTGATCTAATTATAGCATCCTTGAAATATGGTAACCAAGTATTGGGATATCATCCTACTCTTCTTAATAGCAAACCTTTGACTAATACCTCAAAATATATCAAATTTTTCCCATCTAGTACATCGGTAGACCATAATATCAATCATGTCTCCATGTTTTCCTTGGTCCACCCTAACCTCATTGATGATACCTATTTCCCCAAATATGCTATCATTCAATGAGTTTTCTAATGATGAATCCCTTTTATAATTTTTTAGAGCTTACAATGATCTTTCAACCTGCTACCATAAAAATATAATTCCCATATCACATGCACACACATTCATATTTTAGATAAAATTTAGAATCATCTTAAGACATACCAAAGGACCCAGGTGACACCATCCCCATAGTCCCATATACACTTGATTGATCCACATTACTTTATGAGGATCCTCACATTATCCTATTAGCCACTAATTTACAAAAACAAGAAGACATGAACATTTAAAAAACTTTAACAGACTTTCTCGAACTATTTGTTTGGTCTTACTTTGAGATACTTGAAACTGACACATCTATTGTAGTTTATCATATTCCCTTGTACCCTGATGCAAAACTCATAAAACAAAAGATCCATAAAATGTATCCTAAGGTAGTTATCTTAGTCAAAGATGAAATTCATCACCTCTTAGATGTTGGTTTTATCTAACCAATAGTGTACCTTGAGTGGGTTTCTAATATTATCCCCATCATCAAACCTAATGGTCAAATTTGATGCTACTCAAATTCATGAGATCTAAATAAAGTATGTCCTAAATATGATTTCCCTTCACCCAATATTGACATGGTTGTAAATTCCACAACCGGATATGAAATGTTATCATTTATGAATGTCTTTATTGGATATAATCAAATAAAAATCATTGAATAAGATTAAGAAAAAAACATCCTTCACCACCCCTTAGGGTACATTTTGCTCTATTATTATTCCCTTTTGATTAAAAGATGTTAGATCTACATATCAGCATACTATGACACACATCTTTCATGACTTGATTCACCATACTGTCAAAGATTACATTGATGATATACTATTAAAATCTAAACAATGACAACATCACACTCTTGATTTATATAAAATGTTTTAAATATTATGAAAATATAATGTCCATCTAAACCCTAAGAAATGTGTTTTTGGTGTCACATCAAGAAAACTACTGGGCTTTATTATTTCATAATGGGGCATCAAAGTGGATCTTAGAAAAATCAAAACAATTATTGACATTGCTCCCCCCCCCCCCACAAACCTCAAACAACTAAGATCTTTGGAAGACAAAATTCAATCCATTAATCATTTTATAGCCCAGATCATGGATAAAACCTAATCATTCACTAAATTATTAAAAAAAGATAAAAAATTGTCAGGAAGCAAGCTTGCCAAGATAACTTCAATGAAATCAAGAAATATCTCCACAATCTACCCATTTTAGTCCCACCTAGGCCAGACAGGCCTTTTTTACTATACATCTTTGTGACAAATCATGCCTTAAGAGAATTATTAGTAGAAAACCATGATAAAAATGTTGAATTAGTAGTGTACTACATTAATCACATGTTGATTTATTATGAGAAAAACTATTATATAATAGAAAAATTGTGCCTAGCATTAATATTCACTACACAAAAGTGTAGGCACTACATGGTCCATAATGAAACTAAAGTTATCATTAGAGTAGATACTTTAAAATTTATACTAGAGAAACCACACCGCTCTAGTAGAATAGAAAATTGGGTCATGTTATTAAATAAATTTGACTTAAAGATAGTCCTCTAAAAATCAACCAAAGGCCAAATAATTGTAGATCACTTGGCATCAACACCTCTCCTAGATACAAATCTAATCACTAACACATTTCAAGATGATTTTAACACATATTATAATCATTTAGACACTTGGACCATGTTCTTTAATGGCTCTTGACATACATCAAGTGTAGGAGTAGGCATTATTTTTATCGACCCTTTTGGTCACACAGTACCTATCACATATCACTTAAGTTTTTCTTGTATAAAAAATACAACAAAGTATGAAGCACTTATATTAGGTATATTCACTACCCAATCAATCTAAATCAAGTCCATATAAGTCTTTGTTTATTCCCAACTAGTCGTCAATTAAGTCAATAATGTATACTAAACAAAAGAAGAACATCTCATCCCATACAAAAATATGGTATAATTCTTATCGACATAATTTGATTACTTCTCTATTGGTAGCATACCAAAAAAAGACAACCACCATGAAATTTTTTGCATCTTTGATCCCTAATGACATTAATGATGATCAAGAAATCTTCACAATTAAAATACTACAGTCACCATCCATATCAATTGCTAATTTATTAGCACTCTCTATTTTAGAAACTATGCATAGTTCTACACCTTCAAAATGGTTCTCCAATATTTATAGATACTTAAACAAATCTATTACACTAAAATCTTTCTCTCAAACTAAAAAAAGTAAATTATAAAAACAAGCGCTTCGATATGTAATCATTGGTGGTGATCTTTTTAAATGATTTTTTGATAGACATTTATTCTATTGCTTAAATATAGAAGAAATTAAAGTTTCTCTTACACAAATACATGATAGTGAATATGGTGGTCATTTTAGTGGAAAAGCCATGTCACACAAATTAATTTGACAAGGATAATAATAGCCTACTATGGAATAAGAATGTTTACAATATGTAAAAGTTTGTGATAAATGTCAACATCATAGTAACCTACAACATGCACCATCACAACCACATCGAATTGCTTTTCCTTGGCCATTTATGTTATGGGGATTTGATCTTATTGGTAAAATAAACCTAGAATTAGTTGACAGACATAAGGTCATTATCATAACCATAAAATATTTCACCAAATGCATATAAGATATTCCCCTCTAAGCCACCATAGGTTAAAGCATTTGTAGTTTTCTCATGACACATATTATTTCACACTTTATATTACCTGCAACCATCATTTTTGATAATGAAACATCTTTTAAAAACAAAACTATCAATAAATTCTATCTAAAATATAAAATTAAACACATAATTTCCACCCCCTACTATCCACAAGGAAATGGTCAAGCAGAAGCTACTACCAAAATCATCAATAGTATTCTAAGCAAAACTGTGACAAAATTTAGTAACTATTGGAACAGCCAAATTATTGTTGCACTATGGGCTTATCACACAATCATTCACACACCCACAAGAGCTACTCCTTTTTCACTTGTCTATGGCACCAAAGCAATTGTACCATTGGAATTATAAATCCCATCCCATCATATCTCTTTCAGGGGTATTATCACTAATGATCAATATTGCAAAAAAATATTACATCAACTAGAACATCTAGATCATAAATGTATTCAAGCAATAGAACATCTTAGAATTTATTGACACCATATAAAACATTATTAAAAAAAATGTGTCCATACTAGAAAATGTGATGTTAATGATCTTATCTTAAAAGAAAACCTATGCAATATTAATGCTAAAGAAGAAACAAAAGGAAAATTTAAACTTAACTATCTTGGGCCATACATCATTACTAAATGCTTAGTCCAAAAGTGTATTGTCTAGCTTCATTAGAAGGAAAAAAACTCAAGAACCCAATGAATATCATGCACCTGTGCATATTTCATATTTAAATAAATTCCTTCTTACTTTGATTGTATAATATTATCTCCTATTTGATCGTACATGGCTCAAATATTTCAAAATATAAAAATAATATAACATTCAAAATACAAAAACATGTCAATTATATGCATCATCTATGTTTTACATTGTTAATCCCTATGGTAGACTTACTTTATGTTTTTCTATGTTATTGTTTGTTGATTTATCTATATTACCATGCTTCACTTTATCTTCTTTAAGTGTATGCAGTATATCCAAATCCTTGATTTCTTTACTCCACCCATCGAGAAGGCATCTTACTTCTACATTTTAGCTACATATCGATACATCTGCCCATTGGGGGCATACTATACATAACTACACCATCTAGGTTATGTCATTCTTACACTACAGACTCTAGAAATCTTGTTTTAGTGCATTCCTTAATTGCTTACATATAAATTATATCAACATACATTAGCATATATCACACTTCTATATTTCATATCATATACATTAGTCTTGTATTACATATCTTGTATACTCTTTCTTCTTACTTTCCATAGTTACATACATGTTTATATTTCTAGTATTTTACATACTTCCACTTTTTGATTTGATTAAGTTAGATGTGTTTGTATTTTCTAATTCCTATTTTCTTCCTACTTGCATTTTAGGACATTTGCTAATGTCATTTGTTCTTATCTATATGTGTGTGGCTTTAGGCATTTTCCAATGTCCTCTATGTGTGCCTTTCATGTGGTTTTATCCCTTGTGCTAATCTTTGCTTATTCCCATTATATGTGTATGCAACATTTAAACATGCCTTGTGTGCTTATTTGGCCCTTTGGCCACCCTTGAATGTTTCTTGCTTCTTTCTCTATATGATTGTTGCTTGATTGCTTATCTTTGTGTGTAATGCCATGATTCCAATCATGAATTTACCTTGCTTATTGGATGTTATGATGGACATCATGCTCCATCCTGTTGGGTGAATATTTTGTCGTCAACTAACTGATGACAAAATGGGTATATCAACCACAGCATAGGGAGATTTACACCACAAAAAGTATGGATTTACCAGATATGGATGAAGTAAATCTCTCCTCTCATCAAGGGGAGGTTCCCTATAAATACTTACGTGCTAAATATATGTATGTAATTAAGCAGAAAATAACACAGAGGGTGGTATAACATCATCTACCTCTCTTTTTTCAGAGGTAATGTACAAAGAACAAAAGAGGGAAAATCCTAGCCTTAAGCTAGCAACACTCCTCTTCTTTCAGGAATGATATTAAACAGAGAGCAAGAAATCAACTAAAGTAACAAAGTCCATAAGAACACTCACACAAGCACAAAGTCTTCCGTAGCTTCTTTCACCGATTCGGAACAAGTACAACCGTAGAGTAAAGTGAAGCACAAAGTCTTCACCTGAAACTACAAAAGATAACTGAATCTTAAAGATAAAAGCAGCACAAAGTCTATCTTCTACCTTCCAGAAATACCCTCAGATAATACTAACACACCCACTTTGCTTATTAAATTAGATAAATAAGATATTACTAGGAAAAAGGACATAAGAACTATTTACTAAATAACACAGACAATCTCAACACAAACTCTGAAATAACCTGCTTCTCATTCATTCAACAAAATATGATTTACAAATTTGAGCACAAAGTCTCAAAAGTTGCTTCAATTTCAGTAGAGTGTTTGCTAATAATTTTTCCAAGAAGTTTACAAATGAAGTCTCCACTATATATAGGGAGAAAATCCTCAAAAAGAGAAAATAATAAAATATAAAAAATATCTTGGTCAAAGATGACTCATCTTTGACTTTTAGATATTTTTCCAAACTTTTTACATGTAATTACATATTTCAAAATTGCATGCACTTTGCACCAAATAGAAGTGCGTAAGGAGAGAAGAAGAAAGAAGGGGAGAGAATCAGTTCTTGCTGCCAGACTTTTTCAAATGAGCATCATACATTGCGATAAATGCCTAAATTCCTATGCTATCTAGTGCAATTGCATTCTTGGAGATGATTCTTGCTCTGATCAATGCATCTTTCAATGTTGTGATGGCTTTAGCGTGGCTAGTTAACCTAGATTTCAGATTCTCTAAAGTTAACTGAGCATCTAGAATGTTGTCCACCGAAGACATTGAGAAGGATTTTTCTTCAAAATCTTTCCGAATCATCTCCTTGAAATTCTAAATCATCTCTTCTATCAAAAGGAACTGATGGTCCTTAGAGGTCAGGTTGCATGGCAGCTCTTCTAACTTATTCAGCAGGCTCAGGTCACTCTTCTCACTAGCTTCCTTGAAAGCTTTAAGATAGTCAATTAAGTCTTTAAGTACCTAGATTCTAAATACCAGTGACTCCTTGATCTCAACATAGGAGTCCTTGTTGGAGATGACACCGATAGATATCAGGGTGCTCTTCATGAGATCCTTCATTTCTTTCCATCTACCGAGATCTTTCTCCAAGCTATCAATCTCTTAAGAGATAAGGGAGACAAAATCATCTACCTGTGCTTTTACTTTCTTCATTTTACCTGTCCTTTCTACAACTTTTGTAAGCAAAGAAACTCCTTGAGTATGCATCCTTTCAACATAGTCTTCCAAGAATTTTCCCTTCAAATAAGTCTTTTTTGCTTTTTGAATGACTGAGTCATCCACAGAGAAGGCCTCTAGAGTTGCTGCTTCAGGAGGAAGAGTGAAGCTTTTTATTACTATCGTTAGCTGCTCTACCTTGGCTTTGTAATAATCCTTCATTTCCTTCTCTCGATCAATTTTTTGGACCATGATGTCCCTAGCTGACTGAAGATCGCTTTTTGCACCTTTGTGGGTAACTTTGCCAAGTTCAACACGAGAGATCGAATAGCTGCTCATCTTGAAACCCTCAAGGGTTGCATCTTGTGGAGGCTTGGAAATTTCTAAAAAAAATTGTCCTTTTTCTTTGACCAATTTGGAGAGGATTCTTGGCCTTTTAGGAGCCTTTGCTTTCACTGGCACTATTTTGCCAAAGTCAAACTCATCTGGGGAGATGGCCATCTTCTTTATTTTTGGCATGAAAGTAGACATCCCAGGTGGGAGAGAAGTACCTGTTGTGGTAATGGTTGTCTCTACTGGTGCTACTATAGCAGCTTCCACACTGCTAGTGGTGATAGTAGTTGCGATCAGAGTAACTGGGGAAACTGCACTGACTAATGATTCTGGCTCAGGTGCAGGGCTTGCTGGCAAGTTGAAGGAAGGAGATGACAGACTTGAAATGGATCCAAAAGAGTGAGGGGAACCTCCAAAAGGACCCTGAAGATTGCCAAATACAACTCTGGAAGGAGAAGTGGCTCCAAAAGAAGGAACACTGATTGGGAAGATAGGAGAAATGGGCACCACAGGAGATTGAGGGGGAGAAGGAGAGGTGCTATAGATTGGTTGCGCTTGTTCCTGTGAAAGTGGAGACCCAACACTTGGTTGTTCTAATGGTTGATCCTCTGTCTCCATGGGGTGAGCTACTTGTGCCTGAGGGCTCTATTCTTTGGTTTCTTTGGCCGCCGCTTCAGGCTCCTATGTAGTCTTTGATTTTTTGGATACAAAGATGATCTTAGGCTTGTGAGGCTTAGAAGGAGAAGGGACATCACCCTTATTTTTAGTTCTATTCTCTACTTTCCTCTTCAATTTTGTCTGGTATTCAGCCTCTGAACCCATAATGAATTCCCTCAAGGTGATCCCTTTGGCTGCTAACCAATCATTAGTGCTAGCCAATATTGGTTCAAATCTTTTTCTCAGAGAAGTCAGCTCTTTTTGAGACCACTAAATTGGAGGGAGAGGGGAACCAACAACCTTTTCTGCTAGATACCTACTATTTATGATGTTCCCATCATTGACTAGACCAGAAGGGATCTCTGCAAGCTTGAGATATTTTATCTGCTCTAGTGTCAGTCGGCAATAGTCCATTTTTTAAATTTCCTCAACTGTCCTCAGGTCTACCCAGATATCCTCAATCATTGGTTCATGGAATTGAGTTTTTCTTCTGATCTTCTCCTTGACTCCCCTGTAGTCAAATTTCTCCTGTCTCTTAAATGGCTTGATAGTAACCATTTGCATTTCGATTGCCATGAACTTGGCTTTGGTTGATGTAGCAATGGAAAACCTGCCAATCTGGATTGGAAACTTGAAACCAAGTCTCTTAAGTTCCATCTATTTAGTATGCACGATAACTAGTTGTCGACAAAGTTCCATTAGAACTAATTTATTTGAAGGGAACCTGGGGAGCATATAGGGGTAGCCTTGGTAAAAGCTGACCCGAAGATAATAGAAAGTGGGGAATTGGAGGAACATGCAGCCATAATCATTTACCACTACCCAGGCCTTGTCTGATATTCTCTTCTGCTTGAGCTGAGGATCGAAGAGACACAGAAACATGGCAAAGAAAGCATCATTTACTCTTTTGAAATGATGTGTTGACCCTTGAAGCGTCAGCTAAGGATAATATGAGTAGACCGAGGTGGTCTTTCTATCTCCTTCTGTAGTTAATCTCGGGAAAGACCGCTTGGTAGCAACTATGTAAACTAGGTACGAAGTCATGTAAAACTTGAAGGAAGTCTGTACCGTGGTTAACTATTCATGGAGAGCATTGCTGATTTGCTCTCCCCAAAAGATGGCTTGTTTACCTTGAAGGATGATCTTAATGAATGGGTACATCCATTCATGGAACTATGAAGAAGACAAGAGGCCATGTACTCTATTGAGAAGGGTGATCAAGTCACCAACTTCTTCGATGAAATCACTCCTTGGGAAGTTTCACGGCCATCTAGAGAGGCCGGTCTTGGGGGTCTTCAGCCACTTGTAATTTATAACCTTTTTTGCCCTCTCAGGGTCTTTATCATACTCGTTCTATGCATCCCCAAAGTTGATTTAGGTTACTTCGATGGCTTGAGGGCACATGAAAACTTTATCAATGAATTTTGGGTCCAATCAAATCATCGTGTTGCTGCTGGCATCTGAGATTGTCTTGGTCTCTTTGTTTTAGAAGTGTGCGCATTAGAGGATGAACTCAGCATGATGCGCTGTTACCAAAAAGGCAGCCACCAGGTGGATGTTGCTCTCAATGATCCTCTTTATCCCAGTGCTGGGATTTGTTGCCTTTTCTCACGCTAAGAATTCAACCATGTCCACGTGGCCGATCTCAGTATCTTGAATGTCATCGACATTCGAGGAGACTAATGTCAGCAAAAAGATGCCCTGGTACTTACACTTCATGCTTTTTGCTTTCTTGGGAGACGCTTCCATCATGGAGAATGATCTTGACTGGATGGGAGTAGATGTGCAAGAGTTCACTGAAGGTGCTACAGTCATGATTATAGATGAGAGGAGAGTGGATGAGAGGGAAAAAAGTGCAATTTAAGTGATATTGGTTACTGGAGGTCACTTAAATAGGCCAGGTTAGGAGAAGGAGTGAAAAATGAGGAAGAAAAGGAAGGAAAGGGACAACTCAAAAATTTCCTGAGAGTTAGGAAAATTTGGGAGAGGGATGCAGGGGTGGCAAAATTTGCCACCCCTACATGTAAAAATAAAAAAAAGGTGCAAGGGCGGCAAAATTTGCCACCCATGCGGGAACAGGCTGCATAGGTGGCAAATTTTGCCACCCTTGTAGGCTAGGGAAAGGAAAAGGGAAAGGGTGGCAAAAATCACTGCCCTTGCAAAGAATGTCTACAGGGGCGGTGACTTTCACCGCCCTTGCTGATGTTGGAAAGAAAGAGGGTAAGGGTACCAAAAATTGCCACCCCTACAAGGAAAAACTGAAAGGATGCATGGGCTGCAAAAATCACCACCTGTGTGGGCTCTTAGGAGAAACCTATGGGTGAGGGAGAAAACAACGCCCGCAACAAGGTAAAAAGGGAGCATGTGGGCCGGAGGAGAGAGGGAGGAAAAATAAACAACATTTAACTAATACTTAAGCAAAAAAACAAGAAAAGAAATGAAATAAAAGCCAAAAATAAAACCTACCTGAGAAATTGCACGTGCCACGAGGTTGAATCTACCAAAATACACTTTAACTCATCAACTGGGTCACTCATGTGCAAGAGGTAGGGGAGAGGAGGAAGCAATGAGGAGAAATGAGGCTCAAATTGGTTTAAATGGGGTGAAAATCAACCCCAACCACCTGCCGCATGCAGCAATAAATGCTATGCATAAAAATTGAGACATGTAAGGGTGGAAAAATTTGTTGCCCTTGCATGTTTCAGTTTCCTGAGTGCAGGGGCAACAAAATTTGCCGCCCTTGCTGGTCAAGGTGTAAGGGCAGCAAAATTTGCCGCCCTTGCAGGCAAAAATGCATGGGCGGTGAATTTTGCTGCCCTTGCACCAAAATGAAGGAAATGTAGAGGCGGCAAAATTTACCGCCCTTGCGGGGAAAATGGAAGAAAAGACTAACTCTGGAAGGAGAGTCTGGGGGAGGGAAAACTTGGCCGGGATGAGATTGTAACCACTTTCACGTTCTGAGGCCAAGATGAGAATGAATTTGAAATTTGTCTCAAAAAATGAACTTAGAGAGATGAAAGATGAAATAGACAAGTTTCGTAGGGGGTTGTTCCCAAAAATGAGCTAAGCTAATTTTGGAAACAACACATCCCTCCATCCATTAATAACTAAAAACTAACAATTTAAATTCTATTTTAATCTTATGCACATGCTCTTACATTTTTATATCTATCTAGGCATACTCATGTGGATCTAAAACTCTCTCTACAACTTTTACTATATCTTGAGATAATATATATCAATGTTATATCAAATATTTTCATAGCTTAACACACTTGCAAAGATTCTTCTTCTATGGGTAGTCATTACAGGGTCTTCATTCCTACCCTCAGAAGAGGGGGAAATAAATAGGGGTTTTATCATAGATATCAGAGCTCCTAATGGTAAAAAAAGTAGTTTTAGAATAGTACAGTCTAGAATCCAGAACTCAGCATAGGCAAACTAGACTAGGGAGATAGTAGAGAATCCATATTAGTCATCAATTTTGGCTCTAGATAATAGTGCTAAAAATAGGACTATAGTTCTAGACCACAAAGTGTCTAGTTTCTAGTGTTGTTTTATAAATAGAAGAATATTCAATTTTCTAGAATTAGGTAGAGAGGTGATTTGAGTCATAGTTTTTTTAGTATAGTTTATTCTATAAATTAGAATTTTTTAGCATTTTTTTCACTCAAAGAATCTAGATATAGGGGGCATCATGAATGGCATGAGGGTTCTCATTTTTAGTGTAGACATGGTAGTTGATACAATTTTCAATTTAGAATCTATGTTACATACACCAATTATTGGGGGTAATGTACGTGGCACATGGGCCTTCTCTATTTTTAAGTTTATTACATTTTCTTGTGAATTCCTAGAAGATTCATGCCTTACTCCATCCATAGGTGGTTGGCATCACTTTAAATTAAAATTTCATACAAGTTTTCTTCCTACATACCCATGTTCCTAAATGGCTTCCTAAGACTTAATTTTAATTTTAGGAGGGCCTTCTATATAAGTCCAATCACCATTTTTTAAAGTGGCCAATAGTGGCCTAGTTTTTAGTTTACATTCAACTATCCACACTAACATTGTCAAATCATAGCACATTCAGGGGCTCTATGAGCCATCTCATATGACATTCATCTATACTAGTATTTTCTCATTTAGATTCACATCATGGGGTAACAATGGACCCAAAGGTCTAGCTAACCTTTGTATTTTTGATCCACCTATTTAGAGGGATTTGTCACATGGTATAGACATTTATTAATACATATATGATTCATTAAATTCACATAATTGGTGATGATGGAGCCAAAGGGCCTACCTTTGCAATATTGAGCCAACTTCCAAGGGATTGAGTACTCAGCTCATTCATTAATATAACTCTTGGTTTAACATACTTCTAACATCACTCAACATAACCCAATAGCATAACAAGTTTTGTATTAGTTTACATACTTGGTGAGGTGTATTCATTACTTTCTCTTCCTTCTTCTCTCCTTAACCAACTTTGTACATTCTTATTTTAGATATCATGTATCTAGTAAGAACTGATCTACATTTTCTTTCCCTTTTTTAGACTTAACCATACAACATGCTCTTAATATGTATAATCCAGCATCACATAGCTTCTTAGACTTATCTTCATAAGTAAGTTTAGATATTCTTCTCTTTTTCTCCTTTATCCTAGTATTTTGATTTATTTCATGCTTATAATAAAGGGGGGGAGGGAAATGTAGTCATCCTAAAATACAATTTGTATAACTTGATCATGACTTGTGACACCCAAACCATAGGTCTCTCTTATTCACTTACACCACCCATTTAGGCATGTTTTCATTATTTCCCATTCATCCAAAGCGTTCTAGACTCAGCCCCCTACTATCTTAGACTCTAATCCTAGGAATAGACCTATCCCAAGGGTCCCTTTCCCCATGGACAATATCACCATTAGTTGGACTATAGCATTGGAACCTAGGGTGTCCACTTTATAGTGTTTTTTTCCAAGTCCATAATAGCCTCAAATGATTAGATTTTGTTGAATCCTTATCATTTCCCTTGTTATCCTTATGCGAGTTAATCTAATCTAGGATCACTAGTTTCCCTATAAAATCCCATTTAAAGGTCATTTAGAAGGGTTTGCAATGACTTAAAGGCACAATATATAAATATACTAAATCACACTCAAGTAAATCTTCTTATTCTCTACATACCACCAACCACTATTATTTATAGCCTATCTAAGCTCCCTCACTAGTCACGAGTCATCTCAAGCCTACCCTAATTTGTATATACTTGTATTGAATACATAGGACTATATAATACACATTCAAATTGGGATAAAAACATTGGCCTTAATCCTTATTTAGAGTATTAGTATGTAGGCAATGTTCGCACACATGAGGTGTGATCACACATTTATTGCATATTATACACTAACCACTTTTTTCAGTTGGATTCAAGATCATCTATCAAACATGAATAGGAACTAAAACTCTTGAAGATAAAATCAAATACACATAGAGTTTCATAAACAACCAAGAATCAATATTTCATGCACATGGTCTCCTAGAATAGATGAATAGAATATAGAAATCTCAAAAATGTTAGACACTAAATACTATAGTGCTAGAAATTGGACTACAACATTGGACCTTTATGTGTCCCATTTTTGGTGCTCCTATCCAAGTAAAAGATAGACTTCTAGATCTTGTTTTTGATAGTCTACCCAGCTAGATTAGTAATTTACAACCTCTATCTCATCCATCTCAACCTTGAATTAGCTAAGTTTTATTCTCTAACCCCTTCTATGCTAATTTTAGAAATCAATTAACCACTTCTAGATTCAATAAATCAGTAGGTTAATTAAGGCACATTTATTTATTAATTCTCCTCTTAATCTAGACCCTTTTACTATTTAAGATATTAAAATTGATAGTTTCCAAATTTAGTAAAATAAAATCCATTTAATAGATGATCATATGACTCATGAGGTGTATATAAATTATAGGAATGATGCATTATTCAATTATCCTTGATTTATGGTTTGGAAGTGGCTCCTTAAAAATATTAAACATAGAATTTTCATCCTACCAAGGCTTAATTTACTCTATAGGAGTATCTAGCTTAGTGACATTTATATGTATAATATCTTGAATAGCCTAATTGATCTTCAAAAATATGTTATTATAATGGCCATTACATCTATGATATCACAATATGCATTGTTATTAAAATGGTTTACTCTGAGGTCTACTCGTATCGAACTTTAGTAAAAGAGGTAGGTTAATTAGATTATACTCTAGTAACTTTTATATTAATTTATGAGGTGGTTGTGGTAATCTAAAGAATTCTCTGCTTGGTTATTTTGATACGACAAGCTTAATATAAGGTTTATAAATAACATTAATTGTGATATTTGCATTACCTTTAGTAAATGTTGTCTTAGCTTTGTAATATGTTTTATGAAATGTTTTTTATATAATTTGAAGTCAATGTATGTCCATACTTGAGTTTGTTTAAAGCAATAATTTTTTATTTCTCTTTACCTTATTATATGACAAAGTTCATCAAATTAACTAAATTATTACAAAATTTATACTCATGTAAAGGTGCAAATAAAATCTATTTGATTGTATATTTTGATTCATAATTTTCTAATATATTAGTAGTTTGTACAATAATATCCTTGGAATTAAGTACACAGCCACTTATAGGCTCATTAGTTCCTTGATTAAGTTTATAAATGTGTGCATAATAATTTTCATCAAGGTTGATATCAAAATTCTTAAGAAATTTATTTGCTAGTGGTAGAATGTTTTGAGAGAATGAATAGGTAAATCATAAAACCAACACAAAGAAAAATCTTTTGGAATTGTTAGAAACAACTTAGTTATCAACTTATCATTGAAAGAATAATCTAAACAAGCCACATGAAAAGATTGAATATGTTGTTTTGGATCTCTTTTACCCCTTTTTAATATATGTTTAGGAGCTAGATAAAGGATTTGATAAAATTTCAAGTTGTAAATGATTATGAAGCAAGGCTTGTGAATCATTGACTAGATATATTTTGGTATACCTTGTTATAAATACAACACTTTAGTATGAATTACTACAATAGTTTACACAAAGGATTGTGTTGTAGGCAAAGTAGGTTATGTAGGATGCATAGCTATCAATGGTCCTATATGATCCATTTGGTTAGGAATGGGCATAGATATATGTCAGAAACCTTATATTTCCCCCAAAACCAAAATGTGCATATGTAATAATAATATTAATAATATAAGTAGCTATAATTATGGTTGGGTTTACAATACAAAAGGGTGTTTCTTGTTGTTCTTTAAAACTAGAATGGTTTGCTTGTTGTGAATTTAGAAGCTAAGATGACTTATATTAATTTAGTTATATCTTTTGGTGTTTGAGGAAGTCATTCCTAGAAATTGGATAAACATTGGACTTGGTCATGATCTAACCCATTGAGCTGATCAAGGTGATTTCTATCTAAGCCTTCAAGAATATATAGTGCATTATGGTAATACTTATTAGCTTTCTCATTGTGACTATCATCTTAAATATATTCATGATAAATTTATTCATTTAAATATTAAGAAACAAAGTTTATAGAAGAGTCAATTTTAATAGCGGTGAAATAAAATTTAATGTGTTCAATATGGGCCCCACTTAACCTAGCACTATGCCTAACATGAATAGTAGATGTAGGTTTTTAGATGGAATATTAAAAGAACATGAAAAATATGTTGTAAACAATAAGATAAAGTGAAATTATAAAAAGAGAAGGAAAATTTGTGTATTGACATTAGTAAATTCCCTTTAAATCTAAGGTCTGAATAAAGTATTTTCATTATCAGATATCATATCTAAAGGTAAAATAAAGTGATTTTAGTGGTGTTTAATTCATCTTAGGTCAAAATCAAGTTATGTTTAGTGTCATATATTAGATTCAATAGTAAATAATTTTATTTTAGTGTCAATTATTTAATAATTTATCTAAACCTTGAGATAATTTTCTTGAAGCAATGCTCAAATAGAATGTAAAGGTTCACCAATATGTTTTATCATAATTTAGAATTAATTGGTATATTGAATTTAATTAAGAGAAAACGAATATAAATATATAAAACACTATAAATAACTTACAAAAAACATAATGAAATAATAATACTAAGATAGGTGAAACATGATTGAAATGAAAGAAGGCTAACTATGAACAAAACAATCAAGAATTAGTTGTTTGCTATATGTAACCTAATTGTGCATGAGTGATAAATGGATAAAAGTGATTAACTCATACATATTCTATAAGTGACCTAGTAAATATAACTATAATTTTATCAAGATGAAGATCTATAGGGAGAAATGATTGAATGGCACTATTGTCCGCTATTGGTTTTTTTTTCATTTGTGAAAAATTAGGGAAATGATAGAACATTTATTTGTATTTACTTAAAACATGTATGTATGTGGAATTTACACCTTCAGGTGTGTGAGGATGACATAAAAATAACTTATTCAAATTTAAAACCCTAATAGAGTTCACAATAAATAAAAAATTTCAAAGAGAAAATAGGGAATGTAATGGGCTAAGAGGATCCCAATCACCCCTATGATGACTAATCACTACCTACATATCCAATACTACAAAGAGGGAAATCAATCCCACATAATTCTCCTAATTAGAGTGTTTTTCATAGTTGTGCTATTTTTTATTCATGTATACATCTAGATATGACTTGAATACTTGAAAATTCTTTGCTTGACTTTGATTGAATAGGCTCATAAATTGGCTAAAGACCACTTCACATGATTAGATCAAAAATTGGTAGTAATAGGGAAACTTTGATCAATGTTCAATAATGTAAGTGTCCCTTAATAATGAAATTTACAAGTCATAAAATAGGTGACTTAGATGTGCCTTTATAACAATCCAAACGTGGAAAACTTCACATTACATATATTAAAAGTATGGACAAACTTGTATGAAATGGTCTAAATTTTAAAATTAGTTGTTATTATGGTTAAGGATAGGATCGATTGATAGGGGTAAAATTAACTACCATTATTGATCCATATTGGTCAATCCTATCTTGAAAGGTAACATGCAATTTTTGATATCTAGCATATTTGAACAAATGCTTAGATATATTATTAGTGATTAATAAAATTTATGTTATCATAAGATAAAAACTTAAAAAGGGATAAGTTTCTATAGGTACTCAGGATAAATTGAGGTGGAAAACCAAGTCTAAATTAAATGTTCAAGCCATATAAAGTGAAAGTGGGAGAAAAATGGCATTATCAAGTATTCATGACCAAATGTAAATGAATACACACACTTTTATACTGGCATAGTGAGGTTTGTTAGAAACAAACCTTGTCCCACCCATGTATGCTTCAAACCTTATGGAGTGTACACAAGTGGAATTCTTAGGTCCTAAACACATATAGATAACATCACTAAGAGAAAATCACACTGTTTAATACTTATCTACCTCGTGCATTATATTTTTATATTTGATCATCATAATCTCTACACTACACATGTGGCACTTCTAAGGATCATGTTATGCAATAGTATATGTCATCATACCACACATATAAGTGAAGCTACATAATCATCAAAATATGAAGAGTCACACATGGAACCCCAAACAATTTAACTTTCACAATAAATAATTATCCTTTATAATATTTTAATATATGTATACATATTTTTAAATTTATATAAAAATCAAATTAGAATATATACAGCCATAAATATTACTTATATAATTAAATTATTAATTTACAATGATTTAAAATAGGGTTTACCTACAAGAAATATATAAGGATTATAGTAAAGAGAACGAATTAAATTTTTGGATTTTGAATTTTACTCCCTGTATGTGTCTATGGTCTCTTTGTAATTTGGCTTGTAATATGTAGTCAAAAACCAAAAATAACCACACGTCATCAATTTTTAGGACAAACTAAATTATAAATCCATACTAGATAGGAATTGATAATATGTTTTTAATGCAATAAATATATTTCACTAAATATGATACTAATAAATGCATAACATTTAACTAACCATGAAATTAATTTTTAAATACAATAAATATAATAATAAAACTAATTAGTTAATTTTAAATAAAAAAATAGGGAAAACATGGTGGGTTTCAAGGCACATCTTAAATAGATTATAATCAGGCGAAATTTGTCTAAATCTAGAAGTGGAAATATCCACCCATAATTGAATGTAACCTCACCCAAAAATATAATCATGTCCAAGATAAAATTACACAACCTTAGGGGCACATAAACTATTTATAAATAACCATGGGTACTCTTGATGGAGTCATATAGGGTTTTGAAAGGTTGAATATTAGGATCACCTTGACCTAATCTCTTTTTTTTTGGAATTTTATTTTTGCAATACAACCCCTATCACTTTGAAATTTGACTTTATTATTGTTTCAATATAATGGTAGTAATATTTAAAACTTAAGATAATAAAGTGAGATTTAAGACTCTATGTTGAGGGTTAGTAGGTCTAAAACACTACCTAATTATGATATCCCTAAGTGGTAGAAACCAATCAATAAAAATATGTTGAAAAATAATAATTACATAAATGGAAATAATTGTAGAGATAGATAAAATCCTATGCCATGTGAAAAAATTGATCCATGAGAAATTATACTTTTAGAAATAATAGTAACTCTAATGATTTGATGATATTTTTAGGATTCTTGTAAGTGGTTATCAATATTCCTATGAATGTTGTACTGAATCTTCAAGTAAATATTATAATACCACATCTATTCCAAATAATTTACAGCACTTACATGAATTTATGGACAATTGAATTAAAATTATAACCCGGTTACTGTGCAAGATAGACATAAAATGAACAAAAATTGAAGAGGCTAGGATAAAGGGCATGGGTGCACCCTTAGTTGATAGAGACTTAAAAATAGGAACAATGTTTTCAAGGGTGCTCTAGATAGACATGAGAGCATCAGGGATGCTTCAAAATCATAACCCATGAAAGGAAAAAAAGATACAAAAGTCAAGGGAAAAAATAATAATATAGGACACAATGAAACCTAAGATTGCACATTAAGAAATTAATCTAGATAAATAATTGAAAAATAGACAAACACATTAAAAATATATTTTTTTTAATTTAAAAATTATTCAAATATAAGATCCCAAGTTTAAGGGGTTCCATTCCATCAAATCCCCCCAAGGTTCAATCCTGACTTCATCTTTTATGGTGTCAGGTCTTTACAATTAGAAAGAATTGTTCCTTGGTGGGATCTTTATGAGCCAAACAACCTCACCAAAGAACTAATGGCTAATAAATTACATTTTAAGTGTTTAAATATGTAAGTTAAATGAAAAAAATCAACTAATAAAAAATATATACATCTCATTGAAAAATGTAGACACCTAAATCTGGCCACCGATAACCTCCAACCAAGATTTTGACCAACTTCCACCAGAGTGCACAATTTGGCCTAAAAACACTAAAGTACATTAAAGGAATTGAAATTTATATTTCAAGTGTCAATTTTAACCAGAGTATCATTAAATGGGGCATTGTAATTTATGGGCTAGCTTGCTTTGATTAGATCATTTCAAGTCAAATTATGAATTTTACACCTAGGTACCATGGATTGCTCTTTTCTGTCAAATCTATTACATGAGACACATGTCTTTAGTATTTGATGTTGGTAACATCCTAAATGGGATAATAGATCTAATTAATCTAACATTGAATTATAATTTCAATCCAATCAAATTTTGGACGAATAACAAGACATTTTAACCAATTTGATTAATTTATTCACCAAGGGCTGAAATTTGCATCACAATTGATTATTCATGTTTTAGGATAATTAAAAAAAATTAGGGCCTTAAGTTAATTTTACATGAAACTTTTTGAATAATTTTTTATTGGAAATTGATTTATATTAATTGCATCATTAGGTGACATCATCATATGGGGTGCCATCCATAAAGCATAAATGCATAAAATATCAAGATTATGGGTCTCCCATGCCTCATTAAGACCCTCCATGCCTATTCAATACCCATATATCCTAAATATTAATGGGGATATTTGTATAATTAATTTCATATTTGGATTTATTCATGGCCATACATCTCAATCTTGAGATGGATGGTCATGGTTGATCCTCAAACCATTCCAAAAATCTATAAATAGGAAGCCTCACCTATTAAATTTTAAGATCTCACATTTCAAAGTTATAATGATAAATTGATTCCAAATATTCATGAAAAGTATTGTTATAATGTCCAAATATCGATCCAAGCCAAGCCAAGACAAGCGAAAGACACAAGGTGCCAAGGAGAGATGGAGGTAGCCAAGTTTCCATTGATGCAGACTTCATGAGCATAAACCAAGCAAGCCACTGAAATAAGCATTTTGGAGCATCTAAGGAAGGTTAAAGGAAGGTTTATTTTGAATTTTAGTTATTTTATCCATTCATGTTTTGTTAACTAAGCTCCCCTTAGTAAATAGTCCTAGAGATGTTAGCTAGTGTGTTGGTTTTTCAATTTTGATTTCATTTTCGGAACTAACACCAAAATAACCATCCTCTCTTGAGTCAAATTCATAGTCTAAAATAAATAAATATAAAAAATTGAATAAAAATAGAATAAAAAGTCTCTAAAAGGAAAATTTATACATGAAATTAATATTAATTGTGATGATAACCTAGAAAATTACTTGCACGATAATATGTTGTGTTAATTGTTTTCAACATAAATTACTAAGATTGGTGCAATACGTAACATTATAGTACTCTTTACCAAAATTAATATCTTTATCCATAAAAAATCATCATAAATTATCATTCTAGCATGATGATGTGTTGAAAAATTGAAGTATTTTTTAGTTTGCCTTATTTATATAGAGTAAGAATAGATAGAATCATTGAAATATTTTTAGTTTTAGTTTAATTTATTATAAGGAATAACATGCCATACTCTATGACTCTTCATACCATTAAAATAAATGGAAATTATAATCAATATATGAGTATTTTAAATTCATTGAAACTACCTACCTCACCTATAACATGAAATCTTTTGACACAACAATATGAGTTGTTGATGAGAATTGACAACATCATTGAAGTATTTTTTAGTTTTAGTTTAGTGTATTATAATTAATAACATGTCATCATATTTAAATCTTAAAACCATTATAATATATGTAATTATAATAAATAGATGAGGATTCCATAGTTGTTGAAACTACTTACCTCACATGTAACACAACATATTTTAGCACAACCATGTCAGTTATTGGAAATAATAGACAACATCATTGAAGTACTTTTTAGTTTTAGTTTAATTTATTATAATTAATAACACGTCATCTTTATAAAATTAAAATATATGGAAATTTTAATGAATAGATGACTATTTTAGAGTTGTTGAATATACTTACCTCCCTTGTAGCATGACATGTTTTAACACATCCATGTGAGTTATCAGCAAGAATATACATCATTAAAGTAGTTTTTAGTTTTAGTTTAATTTATCATAATTAATAGCATTTCATCCTATTTGAATATTCAAACCATTAAAATAAATGGAAATTATAATCAATATATGAGCATGTTAGAGTTAATGAAGGTATTTACCTCACTTGTAACATGACATCCTTTGGCACAACATGTGAGTTATTGGCCACACCCACACACATATTCTAAAACACGTCAAAATAAAAATTATAATCATTTTACTAAGTATCCTATAAAAACATGTGAATTTTCACCACAAACAACATGTGATATTATAAAATTATTTTATAATATTTTGTTTTCAGTATATAGGAAAAATTCTCTTAAAGTTGAAATGGATAGATCTATAGGGAAAGGAAGGGAATTGATAGATAATAATGCATGGAAAATAAAAGAGGTAAAATCAAAATAAATTTCTTATTAAAAATATTTTCAATAGGTAAATTTATAATAAAATTTAAAAATATATAAAAATTATTAAAATAACTTGTTTGGAATCCTCATAGTTGTATATACTTTGAACAAACTCATTTTATGATTACCTCAACTTTAAATGAAGTAATATATCAGTGAGGTATTTTATTAAACAACTCATATGCATTGTTCATGATTCCAAATTTACCATACATGTGCATCAAAATGTGTGAAACTATAATATGTGACATAAATCCATTTTCCATTATAAATTGATGGAGATTCATAATATATTTAAAAGTTACTATGTTTATGCCATGTTCATGTTCTAGTAAAAAATTGAGTTGAATAATACTTAAATGAGAGTCAATCTATTTTTATTATAGCATAGTTATGAGGATATTTCATTATAATTTGTGCTAACATATGATACATTCGATTATTAATTTTGAGATGAGTGATTTTCAAAATCAAGTTTTCAATTCATCACCTAAAAAAGGGCATATATCAGAGTATTTTTAGATAACTTTTATAGAGAAATTTAGGTATACATATACCCTGTAAGTTTTTCAAAACACTTTTGTGTTGATATTACTTCACCAATAATTTAGAATTAAAAAAATAGATCACAGTATGACTAAAATAGAGTATAATATATATAAATAAATAACTATCCACTTTGAGGGGCAAACCTCCACAACCTTACAAAAAGAACATTATTCATAATATCATAATAAAGTAATAATCACTACCTCATAGTTATAGTCTACTTAGTCTATTGTTACTCCAAAGTCTAACCTAACTAACCAAATGTGATTATAGAGAAATTTAATATGATAAGTAAGGGTTTATTTAAGACACAAGTCATCTACACATATGCTAACACATTGTATAAGCAATGGATGTAACATGCCCCTCCCTTTCAAAAGAACATTTCCCTTAATGTTGAACAACTTTGGATGATGTAAAAGGAAAGTTTCATCCACCCAGATTACATCTCCATGATTTAGATTATTCCACTTGATCAAATACTCCTTAATCCCTATTGTTATCAGCCTTTTAGTGTGTTTAAATGATTTCCTTGTGTTATAAAATGACAGCCTTTTTAATTCAATTTTGGTAATTCAATCTAGGTAGAAACTCTATCCAATTAACTTCTTCAAACAAGATACCTAAATTACAAGATGTATGTTAGTGGATTGGGGTAGATTCAACTTGTATTCAACCATTTTAATTTTATGAAAGATATTATAAGGGCCATAATACTTGGGTTAAAAATTTTATCCTTTTTCTAATATATATATATATATATATATATATATATATATATACACATACACACACACACACACACCAAAAAGCATATCATCACCTTAGTGTGAAGTATTTTGACATGGGTGGTTGGTTATTTGTTCATTTGAAACATTTTCAATATAATCACACACACACACACACACACACACACACACACACACACACACACACACACACACACACACACACACACACACACACACACACACACACACACACACATGTGATTATATTGAAAATGTTTCAAATGCACAAATAACCAATCACCCATGTCAAAATACTTCACACTAAGGTGATGATATGCTTGTTGGGTAAGTGTAGGAAGATGATCAACCAAAAGTGGCCATTTTCATGAATTAACTATGTGTACGTGTTATTAAAATAACATGTACACATTCCTAATTGTATGTAATACTAAATACTTAGAAAGTAAATAAGGTGAAAAATGAAAGGCAGAGGAGTTTTTTACTAAAATAAATGTTAAGTATTAGTTGAAATATACATTATAGCAATGTAAATGTCAACCTATAATTAAAATTAATTTTATTAAATGTAGGAAATTTGGGTCATTATACATATTTTAGAATTTTTATCATAGCTCCATGAATTATGATTTAGATTATAGATCTTCAAAATTAAATCTAGTCAGTACTTAGTCATTTTTAACATTTTAGTATTGAACCTAAGGATTTCAAGGCATAACTTTAAAATTGATTTTCAATTTTAGTAAACATATAGTAATTTTTAGGTTTTATGGCCTTCTATATTTATTTTTGACATTTATTCAAACTATAGGTACATTAAAATTAAATATTACAAAAGAACACACATACAACCACTCATTTAGGCTAGTTTTACTTATGATTAGAGATTTTATATGCCAAAAGTGATTAAAATGCCATAATAATTTATGACCATGGTAAATGGGGTCAATTTGGGGAAATGTGTGTGTGGTCACCCTTATTTTATTTGAATTCATGTAGAATTAGTGTGCATGGGGAAACATATGTCCCATTGATGACCTATACACACCCAACCATGTGTTAATGCTAATTTTACTTGTGATTATGTCCTTTTAAGTCCAAAAGTGACACTAAAACATAGTAACCACTTATGACCAAGGTAAATAAAAATAATTTTAGACACATCTATGTATAATCACCCCCATTTCTCTTTAAATTTAATTAAAAATGTGTGATTTTAGCAATGTAAGCTGTATTGTAACCCTTGCACATTCAATCACCAATTTATTATAATTTTACTTCAAACTAAATCCATTATAACCCAAAAATGACATAATAACACCATATTAACTTGTGAAAATGGAAATATGAACAATTTTAGGCACATGTATGTGTGATCACTGTAATTTAGTTCAAATTCAATAAAAAGTGGTGTGATTATGGAAACATAGGTTGTATTGATTACCTATGAAAACCTAGCCACGAATGTATGCCATATTTACTTGAAATTTAAGGGTTTATATTCCAAAAATTACACAACAATTCCATATACACTTACCATTAGAGAAAATGCAAAACAATTGTGATAGATTCATGCATGATCAACATAATTTACTTTGAATTAAGGCCAAATTGGTGTCATTGGGATAATGTAGCTCCCATTGGTAATTGGCACACATCCAACCACTCAATTATGTTGATTTTAATTAAAATTTGGTCTTTTTTAACCCTAACCCTTGTTATAGGAAAGATAATTAGTTTTTTAGCATTTTGGGGAAGATAGAAAGCATGGGTCATCAGAATGGCATTGGTCTAACTAAGAGATAAAAAATGAGAACATAGAGATAGTATATGCTAGCCTTTCATCGATAGGAAAAATATATAAGTCAGGGGAATATCCAAGGTCTATATTTTCCAAGAATATAATATTTAGGTTCTATATAATCTACAAACAACATGTTTATATTCATCCCCCTTTAATCTAGTAATGAAATTGCTAGTTTGAAGGAAATTAAATGTGTATATAGGTGGGTATAACACACCTTACATTTACATGAGTCTAACTTGGGTGATTTATTGGTGATTGACCTACAATTAATATCATGTTAGAGTATATAATTAATGCATAAAGTTTTAAATTGAAATAATTTGAAATTTGTGAAAGAAAGAAAGGTTTATAAGTACACCCATGTATAAATACAACTGCCTTACCTTTTGGCAATTTGAATTGAAAAAGCATGTTTCATTATGACCATTAGATATGAGATTATGACAAATATAAAACTTTAAAGTGAATATATAAAAAAATATTGGAGGACACATGCCCCCAACCTTGAAGAATATTTGAGTTTCCACCTAGTAATTGAGATTAACTCAATTGTGCAACACAATCATAATTATAACCTGGTGAGTGTGAGTGTGAGTGACCAATTCAATTATCACTATAAATATATTGAGGTTGGATGATGTAATCAAGTCTAACCTATAATATTGTCAATATTAAGTTATTTAATCACCTAAATCATACCAAAAGAGAAAAAACTAGTGTAGTATATTAGCTCAATACTATTCGAAAAAGTATTTCTTGGTGGGTGATAATAGTCCATAGAAATATTTAAAATCTGAAAAATGATCTAATTTTGTACTTTAGGTTCCATTTTCATATCATATACACCTCATATATCTCTCATGATGAAACCTGGGTATAACAATAACACCAATGTGTATAATTATATCATAAATGTGTTACTAATTAATATAACTATATAATTTTGGATAATTTAGAATTTAAACAAGTATGTAAGGCATGCTATCATAACATCACCCTGATATATTTATGGAAATATGAAAATTGATAAAAGTGTCAATGTGGAGGACATGTTTCCAAAATATTCCCCGTCTATGATCTAGAGATGTTGCATATTGAATAAGTTTTGAAAATATGTTTCTAAAACACGCCCCCAATGGAATATAAATCAATGAATAATGTGGAATCCATGCCTCTATAAAATTCTCCCACTAATATGCTCCCCGTTTGAGGTGAGGGGAAATAGAACTGGTAGTTACCTTACCTCAAAAGGATAAGATAACCATGTAAATGATGAATGAACTATGTAAAATATAGGAGAAGCATGTCTGGGTAGTTATATCATTGAATCACACATAAATGTGATCACATAAAGTCCTAATATGTATGATATATATCATTAAAATGTATATATATTAACAACACAAACTCATAAATAAATCACACACAAGATCATTCAAATGCAAATAAAAAGGCAAATGGTCTTAGGAGACATCAAAAAAGGGGCATGCTCAAATGACACATAATCTAATGGACATAACTTAGTCAAGTGTCCACAAAACAAGAATTGACATATTCAAATGTCTAAAAGAATAAGCAATAACATATTCACATGTCAAATAGACAAATAATGACATGGGGGCCACAAAAAAGGAACATATTTAAATGCTAAAAAAAATAAAACAATTACATGGAAAGATACTCAAAGAAGTATATAAATGGAAAACATGAAACATATGCAACATAAAAATATCATAGTAGTCCTTGTATATATGTGTTAACGAAAAGTGTTAGGTATATAACATATAGAGTACATTGTGAAAGGTATAATCATGAGTAAAGGCATGTGTAAGTACATATAATCTCAAACTAGATAATAGAAAGTGACCCTAGAATGATATAACCTAGATGTATCATGATCAAAGAGGTGAATACCCCTAATGTCCATATCACATGAGTTAAGGGAAGGGCCAGGATTTGAAAGTGGATAGATCATGTAACTATGTATACCTGTATCACACTAAAATAAGAAGATGAAACATGTGAATATATATGAACATATTATATGATATTTACAAACATGTAACTAATAATCTAGATGCCAAGGAGCTAATAGAACGTAGGTTTTTAATTTTGCTGGTATTTTTAGATTATTTTAAAATAAATAACTATCCTATGATCCCATCCAATATATTTACATAGGAATTTCCCCAATGTGAAACTAGTGAAATAAATTGGTTGTACTACTAAGGAGAAAGCATATGTATAATATCTTACACTGTAAATTTTGTGATACTCTGCATATGTATAATAATACTCTGTGGTCATGAAAAATAGTAGTAGTGGTTCGTGAAACCCACCATTATATGGTTTATGGATTATTTAGAATAACAATAATAGGAACATGTGTAGGTTAGTAGTAGATGAGGATTCTATGAGATACATTATGTATCCATGATTTAATGGTGTCTCAAGTTATATCCACCTTATAAAGGGGATTTCTTATTTATTACCCTTTTATGGAGGATTAATCATAATAGTTTTGATAATTAATGACATCACTAAAAATTTATCCTATTTAAGATGATGCTCATATATAACTCCATAAATTGTAGTTACTAATTCACACAAATGTATTTAACATACCCATGCACTATATAAAGTACTAATAAAATTATATGTATCTAAGGACATCCCAATAATATATAAAATAAACCCATATAAGGTATCAATAGTAAGGTATTAACCACATGCATGGGACCTACATGTAAAGGTAAGTCAGTCTCACTAAGAACTTTTTGTGAGGTCCCATTTAATGTTGTAAATGATATGGTGTAAGGGTGTAAATCATCACGAGTACAAAAAAATGAATAAATAATGTGATTTTATAAATTATTGATGCATCATTGGACATAAGACAATAAATAGATAGGGTTTTTAGGCCTTGCCTCTCCTAAAAGGAGGGAGATCCCTCAAGGAAAATATCTCCCCAAAGTCTAAATATACTAAATCTTGGTATGTAGGTCTTTCTAAGTTGGTTGAGGTAGACTATTACATGTAATGGGGATGTTTTAATGAGTTGAGATACATTTGCATTTATATAAGGCATTATTAGAGAGGATACATACTTTTCTAATACTTGCAAGGTTTAGCCTTTGATATAAATCAAACATATACATATTTATATAAGGTAGAAGCAGTTAATTTATTAACTATTTTATCATGTTAATGGATGAAAAAATGCCACAACAATGATAAATCAAAATTGAAATAGTAATTAGGATAAAACTTTAACTTTATATTGATTTTATTCATAGATTAGTTTGATTAAAAATAAAATAAAAAAGATAGGGATAAAAAGAAAAGGTTTTTGCCAACATAGATAATATGAAACTATATGACTGAGTGAATCCCATGAAACTAATCTTAAGTTGAGTTAGACATAGTAAAAATCCAATTAAAGATAGTACAAGAGTCTAAGGAGGTTGGGTATGAGAATAAAAGGCATAACCACCATAAAACATGCACAAAAAATGACTATATAGTCTCAACAGACTTTAAACTATCAAGATTTCCCTTTTGATTAACAATGTTTGGGATTCATACAATCATCTAAGCGTAAGAAACATATTTAAAATAAAAATAATATAACAAGAGAGGCATAAATTATCCTAAAAAGTATTTTAAATGCATTAAATGTTTGATTCTCTATCTTGATTGTAATTCATAGAGAGTCAGCCATGCATAACATACTCTAATCCTAAGAAAATTTAGCCTTTAAAAAATATTTTGAATTAGTATAAATTATAATGAGAGGGTTTCAAAATTTGAATTTTAGAAAATGAGATAATTCATTCTCATCATAGGAGTAGCTAAAAATTCCATATGAATTTGAAATGTATAATAAACTTTCATCTTGATAATGCTACACTCAACCATGGAAGTAAATTATGTCAGCCAAGTGAAAATAGAATTTGTTGGAATTCAATTTGGATTGTAATTTGGATTTTACATATCTATATTTTTAGTGGAAACTTGTTTATTTTTCATGGTTGATTTGTCCTTCATGTCCCTTTCTACACATTCTTAGATGTGCATGCCATGCTCAAGTTCAATGTTGGCACCCAAATTACTTTTTGATTTTGTCTTTTATGAACAATTTTACCATTAAAATTCCATTATAATTTGTCTATATAGGTTAGATTGGATTCATAATACATTTTTGGGATTTGATAGTTTTGATGGCCAAATAGGCCATAAAATTTAAGTTCATTCTTGGTTAGGTGTACTACCAATGTGTCTTTATGTTTTTTGGGTCATTCCACATGATTGTTCCATGATATTCATATGATTATAATGAGAATTCATGCTATGTTGATTATTCTTAGGAATGGTGAGGTGAAATTTCATCACGTGGCATCAGTTCACTCACCCAACACTCTATTTCTATACCAAGTTGTATAGACTATCCCAAGACTACAAAGTAGTAATATTTCACCACATGGCATCATTTGGATCACCCACTTTCTTGGGACATTATTATTTTCTAGGACCCCTCTAGGTTAGTAGATCACTAAGATGATGCCATGTGGTAGCATCCCACTAATTTACTTCCTGAAGGCTCTGATTTTATATGGATATTTTAAAGATAGTTGATCATTATGATGATTTCACATGACATCATCCTACTAACCTTATTACCTTGATCCTTTGATTTGTATAGACTTGATTGGGATTAACAGGTCATCGAGATCATACAATGTGGCTCTAGGCAAAACTTGAAAATTGACTAAGTGTCGAAAGGATTTTGAATGGGTTAAAACTACCAAGAGAATTTAATGCAATGTCAGAATTAATTTAGGTACCTATGGGAACAAAATAAAAATACCCAATCAAAAATTTTAATGTTTGAAAACCAATGGTTAGTATTTCCAATCTAAATGACTAAGTAATTCAAAAATAAAAATGGCTAACAATTTTAAAATGCGAACAGATAAGTGTAGAAACTTATCAATATAAAAACCATTTTGATTGAAAATGAAACCATTTTAAAACAATCTATGACCATTTTTATAAATTTAAATAAGGTGAAATATGAATAAATGTAAACTTTAAGTCAGTTTATATCAATTTAAAACAAAATGGATCAAAATAGAGGCTAAGTTACCATATTAAGTATATTCTCTAAAAGTGACTAAGTTAATATTGAACCTATTATAAACATTTATCCAATTCATACCATATATATTTAGGAAACTCACTTTAACAACTCTATATGTAAATCTTGGACTAAGTATTTAATCATGAGAAAACATGGAAATTAAATACCCTCAACCACTTAAATCTTATCAACTAGTAAATAAAAACTTCAAGAAGGGATCAAATAGGCAATCCATTAAAAATTTAAAAATAGGGTCCCTATTTAGTTAAAAATGGGGCCTATTATGTGAGTAATAATAAATGGTGACTTCTACTAGGAGATACCCCTAATTATCTCAAAAAATACAAATTCTTACATTCTTATCCAAATATAACTATTAGTTGCAAGTAATATTTCTAAATAAAGTAAACTCATGAAGGCACAAAATTTTACTACAACATATAGATAATAAGCTTCAATTCTACTTAAATACCATCAGTCTATGATTTTATGTGATTGATTCACTTATTTAACTAGCACACATAATAAATCATATTTGTCTAATTGATGGGAACTACTGAAAGAGAAATGATTTTATAGGGATTCTAAGAGCTTTAACAGAGAATTAACCTATACAGTGAAGCCAAATACATAGAGAAACAATTTAATCACACTAATAATCTTTTTCTCTAATTCTCATTATTATCAATAATAATCATTAGGACTATTACATATTTATAGGAATATGATTCCTATATTTTCTCATTTAATTTCACACACACTCAAAATCATATAAATAAGCACACACTATTTATGAAATATTGTTATAACCATTAACAATATATCACAAAATATAATATTATAACTAATACCTTAATATTGTTTATAACAATATTACTACCAAATATTAATTAACCTATAGTACCTCTCAGTAAATACCTCAAATCTACACAATGTAAAATCTATATTTCCTAACATTTCCCCCCATAGTTTGTACATGGTGAAAAAATATTCACACTCTTATCTACAATATATTCACCCATTATAGCATGGCCTATTTGGCTCATGAACTTGATATAAAGAGAGCCTCACTCCTCCCATGTTTTTATAGTTTTACCACAAACCTTGAAATGAATAGGACCCATCTAACTCTAAGAATTGGCATGAATAGAACTGTATGCCACCACATACTCTTAGGTCTACGTATTACTAATGCAATCTTGTTTTTCATGACCATTATTAGGTGATGGAATGCATCCCACATTTACATTACATTACCACAAAAAATATGTCATTGAGGGTCATTTCCATAAAAAAGTAAGGTAATCATGGCATATCTATAGTATTTTCTCTCCTAACTATTACCAAAACATTATTCACCTCCTATGGTTTTATAGATTTATACCATAAATGCTTTTAAGATCTATGAACTGACTTGCATTAGTGTTTTTTGTCCTTTTATATTTTTACCACCTTAGAGAATCATGTTTGGAATTTACACACAAACTACAAATCTTGAACAAATATGTACTTTTATTCTTATTCTGAAAAACACACAACATAAATTAAAAATACACCACACAAAATGTCACCAAAATATTGATGCGGTCTCATCATTGGTGATTAACGAGAGGTTACTGAAAGACCTCCAACCTTCATGTATCCTCCTTCCTCTAATTGGTCACTACTCACTCAATTGGTATGTCAATGTAGCTCAGGTACATGATTTTTTCAAGGGAAATAGAGTCCCCCCCCCACAATATTTAACTCGGGATGTTAGGGTTGACCAAAAAAAGAAATATAAGACAAATTCTTTTTATTTTTACATTTTTTGATATTATGAAAATATTACAAGACACTATAAAAAATGACTCAAATTACATTAATCTAATTCACCTAAATGACATTGAAATCACTAAATTATAAATTTTTGACATTTTTAAATTTTTGGCAACTCAATTATAAAAAGTGACTCTTTTTCAAAACAACTTTAACTATAAATATGATTGACAATAAATTTAATACTATAGATTAAATATATATTTAACATTGGATTTTAGAAACAAGTTCTTTAATATTAGATTACAAAATATAATGAAAATAATTTTTATACTCTTAAATAGAAAGCTACTGGTGGAATGACACATAAAACTCAATACTAACAAAAACTATGACACATTAATAAATAACTTTGACCACATTTAATATTGACACCTAGACTTATAACAAGTAAATTTTCACCTATTAATTAAATTAAAATATGTAAAACATGACCTTAAGATGTATGGATTAATACACCAGCTCATAGAATGGGATGTGGTTTCTATGACATAACCAAAACTAATTACTTTGCCCAAGTATAAGCAAAATAGTTCTCCAAATCTTTAAACAAACAAATGATAACTAGATATTTATAAAATTGAAACTGAAGGTTTTAATAGAAGGTTGAGTAAAACACATATATTGAAAAAAATAGATGCATAGAATACAAGGACTACATTGGAAAGGTAGTGAACCAAGTATACAACTAGACATGCACACACAATCAAAATAGAAGATGTTGGCATTTGAGTATGTTGAAGATACTAACCGTTTTAACACTAAATCCCATTAAATCTATGATGTATGAATCATCCATGTGGATAATGAGTTCACTATCATTGATGATATGGGAACTAATGCAAATTAACATGTACAAATAGATATATTCACTAAGCATGAAAGCATATTTAGGAGATCTATTGGAGATGTTTAAGCTAGATCTACCTAAATTTGACGATAATATATGTCACTGTCTAACCAAAAAAATCTCTTAGAATGTAAGAAATTTAATTTTATGCAGGTGGGAGCTCTATGAAATAACTGAGATAGATCTAAAATCAATGAAAAGATGCTAAGGATAAAAAAACAACAACATAGGTAGATGATAAAATCTCATTACTCAAGGCAATAGCATAATGACAATGCCCTTAGATAGATTATAAAAAAATAATTCCCATGCTCTACCTAATGTTACCTACTCTGATACCATTGATAGGGATTCTAAGAGCTTTAATAGAGAATTAACTCATATAGTGAAGCCAAATACACAGTGAAATAATTTAATCACACTAATAATTTTTTTCTCTAATTCTCATTATTCTCAATAATAATCATTCGGGACTATTACATATTTATAGGAATATGATTCCTATATTTTCTCCTTTAATTTCTCACACAACCAAAATCCTATAAATAAGCATACACTATTTATGAAATATTTTTATAACCATTAAAAATATATCACAACAATATAATATTCTAACTAATACTTAATATTGTTTATAATAATATTACTACCAAATATTAATTAACCTATAGCTATTTATCTCTCAGTAAATACCTCAAATATACATAATGTAAAATCTATATTTCCTAATATCCCACACAGTTTTTACATGGTGAAAAAATATTCACACTCTTATCTATAGTATGTTCACCCATTGTAGCATACCCTATTTGGCTCATGACCTTGATATAAAGAGAGCATCACTCCCATGGTTTTACAAGTTAACCACAAAATTTAAAATGAATAGGACCCATCTACCTGCAAGAATTGGTATAAACATAACTATACACCATCACATACTCTTAGGTCTACATACTACTAATGCAATCTTGTTGCACATGACCACTATTATACGAAGGAACACATCCTATATTTATATTACATGACCATAATAGACATGCCATTAAGGGTCATCTACATAAATAAGGCAATCATGGGATCTTTGTAGTAGCTACTCTCCTAATTTTTTCCAGAATATTCTTCACCTCCTATGGCTTTCTAGATTTCAACCATAAACCCTTTCAAGATCCATGAACTGACTTACATTGGTGCTTTTGTCCTTTCATAATGTTTTCACCTCAGGGAATCATGTTTGAAATTTGCACACAAATTACATATCTTGAATAGATATGTACTTCTATTCTTATTCTAAAAAACACACAATGGAAATTAAAAACACATCACACAAAATATCACTAAAACATTGGTGTGGTTCTATCATTGGTGATTAATGAGAGATCATTGAAAGACCTCTAAGCTCCATATATCATGTTTCCTCTAGTTGGTCTCTACTCACTAAAATGGTATGTTTATCTAGCTCAAGTACATGTTTTTTATATGGAAATAGAGTCCCCCCCTTAATATTTTACTCAAGATGTCAAGGTCGATCAAAAATTCATCCATAAGACAAATTATTTTTAATTTTACATTTTTTTAACATTATGACAATATTACAATACACTATAAAAAATTACTTAAATAACTTTAACCTAATTCACCTAAATGACATTGACATAACTAAGTGATAAATTTTTGACAATGGACCCAATAAATAACTTTGACATTTTTAAATTTTTCATGACTCAATTATAAAAAGTGACTCTTTTTCAAAATGACTTTAACTATAAATCTCATTGACAATAAATTTAATCCTATAGATTAAATATATATTCAATATTGGATTTTAACAATAAGTAATTTAATATTATATTATAAAATCTAATGATAATATTTTTTATACTCTTAAAAATAAAGCTAATGGTGGAATGACACATAAAACTCAATACTAAAAAACACTATGACACATTAATAAATAATGTTGACCATATTTAATATTGACACCTAGACTTATAACAAGTATATCAACACCTATTAATTAAATTAAAAAATATATCACATAGCCTTAGGATGTATTGATGTATCAATACACTAGCTCATGGAATAGGATGTGGTTTTTATGATATGACCAGAATTGATTACTTTGCCCAAGTTTAAGGAAAATAGTTCTCCAAATATTTGAACAAAAAATGATAGCTTAAGATTTTTAAAACTAAAAATTAATGTTACAATAGAAGGATAAGTAAAACACAAAGACTATAGAAAAATGTTTTCTTAAATACAAGGATTGCATCAGAAAGATAGCGAACCAAGTATACAACTACACATGCACATGCAGGAAAAATATATTATGTTTTCATTTGAGTATGTTGAATATACGAATAGTTTTGAGACTAAATCTACATGGAATATATGTTGTATGAAGCATTCATGTGAATAATGATGAGTTCACTGGTGTGTATGGTATGAAAGCCAATTGAAATTAAAATGTACATATAGATATATTCACCAAGCATGACATCATATTCAGGAGATCTATTGGATATGTTTAATCTATATTTTCTTAAATTTGATGATAACAGATGTCAATGTCCATCTACAATGATCCTTCACAATGTAATAAATTTAATTTGATGTAGGTGGGAGCTTTGTGAAATAATTGAAATAGATCTGATCTTACTTAAAAGATGCTAAGGATGAGGAAAAAACAAAATAGGTAAATAATAAAATATCATTACTTAGGTAAATAGTATAATGGAAATTCCCTTATATATTATCAAAAATTCATTCCCATGCTTTGCATTCTCTTACCTACTCTGATATCACTGATAGGTATTCTAAGAGCTTTAATAGATAATTAACTCATAAAATGAAGCCAAATACATAGAGAAATAATTTAATCATACTAATAATCTTCTACTTTAATTCTCATTATTCTCAATAATAATCATTTAGGACTATTACATATTTATAGGAATATGATTCCTATATTTTCTCCTCTAATTTCTCACACACCCAAAATCCTATAAATAAGCACACATTATTTATGATATATTGTTATAACCATTAACAACATGTCACAACAATACAATATTCTAACTAATATTGTAATATTGTTTATAAAAATATTACTACCAAATATTAATTAACCTATAACTATTTACCTCTTGGTAAATGCCTCAAATATACACAATGTAAAAGCTAGATTTCCTAACAAGATTTTATATTTTGGCTAAGGGGGGAGATGGCATGGTCATTGATTTTATACCATCCATGAATTATAGCCCTGATAGATATACTTTCAATCCCTTCCAAAGGCCTTGATCCATTACCCATCAGGATAGACAACTTGTGATAGAGTTTGCAAATATTACCCTCTCAAGGAGAAATTTCAAATTTTGCATTTTATCTCAATTATTTTGGAAAGGATATTTTGCTTTATTTTTTATCCATTGAGGGTTGGGGAGCAAGACATAGGTTAAATGATAATTAACAAGTTCATAGTTAACTAAAGAAAATATAAGAAAAATAAATTTGTCTTAAAAGCTTCATATTTTCTATTATTTGCATTTGATGATCCTTAAAACTAGAAATTTAGCCTTTCTAAATCCATATGCTCTAATATAAATCATAGGGCTATAATATTTTAACACTCCAAAGAAAACATAGCATTTAATAAAATTAAATTTGAATAGAATTTTAAACATATTTACATAAGAATGCCATTGACATTACTCACAACCAAGCCATCCCTTCACATTAATTAATCAAGTAGGTAACCCTCATGTCAAAACAATAGGTTCAATTCAAAAATAAATACAATAGGGTTGAACCAAGTGAGGAAAAATAACAAAAAATAATATAAAATGAGAAAATGAAACCTAAACTAAAAAAGTAATAGGAAGTGAAATAAGAAAATAAAAGAGAAATTATTTATAGAGGCTTTTAAGCCAATCAACAATGGAAGTAATGTTTGAGGTATTATCCATTGATAGGCAATAGAACATCCTCAGTAGTAAGACACCTTAAGCAAAAACATTTTTTACCCAATATTTCAAATATTTTAAAGGGACTGAGACATAAAGCATCAAATTTTCCATGTAGTCCCTTCTTTTCATGAGCCTTCACCCATAAGAGGACCAGATCAAAGAGCTTGAAGGCTTTCACATTGGTTTATTTGTCAATCCAACATTTAAAAACCTTTTGATGCTTATTAAAATATATTAATGATTCATCTTATTTGATGGGTGTTGTTAATCTCTTCACTTAATCAAATTGATCTATTGATGTCATTCAAACTAGGGGTGGTATCCAAATCTATCTACAGTAAGGCTTATGATTTTAAGTCTTAAAGATATGATGGAGGGTTGTTGTCTTACTAAATGTCTAATCTAATTTATCTTATAAAGGAATTGATTATGCAATAAATAAACACACTTATAGAATTAAAACACTTTGTGACCATAGCTACTGAGATTAACACACTTAATGAAAATGAACACATTTGTTGAAAATAAACAATCTAAAAGTAAACACACTTGAAAATAGATAATCTACTAAAAATAAATATGCTTACTTAAAGTAAACAATCTGGAATTAACTCTTAGAACTGAAATATGTTTTCCTATAGGTTTTAAGATCTATTTATAATTAATATTGTGAAAATGAAATAAATTTAAAATTATTAGAAACTATACATACATAAAATACCATATAGAAATATGTTCTTAGTTCCTTACGAGAGTGCGCCCTTTCTCAACTTGGGAATATGAATGAAATAAGTCTCAATACTTAGAAATTGGAGATTTATTCATTAATCAAAACATATTACATAAATGTAATTTTAACTGTGCTGAAATATTAAATGAGTAATAATATTATCTATTTTTTATATATTTATCTATGAAGACATGAATATCTACTTATATATTGTTGTAATGGAATATCCCTAAATCTTAGTATTCAATCTTCTCTTATCAAGACAAATCTCCTAATTTTAGTAGTTCTTAAAAATAGGTGATTGACATTTTCGAATAGTAAGATATGTTTGTTAAAAAATTCACTACATATCTAATAAGAATGACTTTATATATCTACAAGATCGATTCACCTTATAAAGACTATGGACATATTTACACTGAATTATATATATATATATATATATATATATATATATATATATAAAGTCTATTTATAGTAATCTTATAAATAATAAGTGACCAAAATAATCATCAAGTATGGATATTTTAGTTTTGTAAACTCAAAATCTGTATTCAAAGAGTTTGGATTGATTTTGGTAAATTCTAAAGAAACTTCATAGAAAATTTGGTAGATTCCAAAGAAACTTCATAGAAATGCTAGCATAGTCTAGAACAGCTCCATAACAACTCTACCAGAGTCTGGAGTAACTCCAAAATAATTTGCTTCAAGAAACCTATATGTTTGAAGAAGTCTTTAGCAATGTTTCTAGGCTAGGTGCAATTCTTTAATGAATGAAATCAGATATTGAATGAGTCTGTAGCTACAGACTGAGTGAGTTTATAGCTATTGGATGAGTCTATAACAATAAACTATGATATTCTATAGCTACTAGATAATTCTATAGCTCAGTCTAGAAAATACTTGAATGAACCAGAAGAGTATCCAATGAGTTCATAACTTGACAAAATGTCAAAATATTTATATAGGTTGCCTTATAAGATCATAAAAAATGTCCTTATTATTTATATTCTATTGTATCATTTGTATATACACAAAATGAAGATATTAAACATGTAAAGAGTTAAAATTAAATGACATAATTAGTAACTTCGGATTTGGTTACATTAAATAAGATAAATAATCCATTTACTACACTAAGATTAGATACAAGCCTATGATACTTGCATTGTTTAGTCTGGATGATAGAAAATGGACTAAAAATGAAGAAAACTAATAATAATAGTGAGTCATATTTTGGAATCACAATTTTCACCATGCTTTACCTTTTGTAAGTCCCTTTTGCAAACTTATCTACTATTTTTTCCCTCATAACTCTGAATCTTGGCTTGTAAACATTGGATAAGGTCAGGCTAAGGTCATATATGTCAAATTCATTATCCCAGTGATTATCCAAGGGACCAATGAAACCTTGATATGTTCAAACCAATTATTGTCAATTCTAAAATTATTCATTTGTTTGAGGAATCCATATATGCCATGATAGAATAGGAATAAGAAGAAAAGGTAGCTTGAATCTCATGCCAACCTAAATTTTTTCACCTCGTGAGTTAATGACATCAAAAATCATGTCTTTGATATCTTATTCCCTTCCTAAGATCCATATTAAATTGGTTGGAGACATCACCTCTCTCATTTTCAATGGAATTGTTAATGTGTCCCAACACTTGATATTGGGTGTAAAGATATCATCAAAATGTTATCTTATTTATATCTCAAAAGAGACACTATTGTTATACAAATCCTACAAGTAATAATCCTTGATGTTTGGATTTATCAAATAATTAGTTTTTAAGTTAATTAATAAATTCTTGGCACTAGTAAAAGTGGGTCAAATACAAAAATTTATAGTTTTGTATTTTTTCACATATTTTGCATGTCTGTCTTTCTAAGCTATCTAATTTTTATAAGTAAAAATAAGATCTCTCAACTGAGCTCATCCTGCATATAGATTGACCATGAACTTATTATTGTCTCCTAATATCAAATTACACAAATGACACATAACAAATCTTGCTATTGTGGAGTGGATTCTTGAAAAATATTTAAAAATATAGGAGGATCTTCAATGTTGTGATGTAAATCACATGAAATTCTTATTAAATACCATTTATTTAACATTTTATGTAAATTCAAGCTATAATAGGGAAAGGGAGATATGTAAATGAGAACGTTTCCCCTCTATGACATTCAACTTGTATATTTGCTTCAAGTTTTAGAGTTTCATATTTTTTTTGCTCCAAGTTTTCTTTCATTATCTATTTTTCATTTTATAAATCTCTACTTTTTTCCTTGAGTTTCCTTAACTCAAAACATACCTAATTCCATTTATCTATGTAGTCAACATGAGAAACAATATCTTGACAGGCTTGATCAACTAAAGGTTTAGAAAAAGATGAAGTTTGTATAAAAAGTTGTTATTGTTAATAATTTTGGAGTTTCTATTTTAATTGAAAGTTGTATTCTTATAATTTAGTGATATATATCCAATAATATAACATGTATTCATCAAAATGAGTTAGTTTTTTTTCAATCCTTTTGTTTCTAGTCATGTGATCTAGAGGTTTGTTTTTAAAACTATCTACTCCTTGAGTCAATGAAGAATTTAGTAAATCCTTACATTGTATTTGACCTAAAAGATCAAAAATATCTATATCTTATTATTTGATAATGCACTCAACCTTTGATAGTGCAAGGATGAGTTACAAATTTGGATATTTAGTGGATTTAGATGATTTTTTCTTCAAAGACCATAATATTTTTCCCTTTGTATAGTAATGGTCTCAATATTTGAAGGAGAGGATTCTGCTTCCTATACTAAAATTTATTACGTGAGTATATTTTATTTCTAAATAGCTTCCTTGGTAATAATATATTTTAGGAAAGGTTCTTCATTAGGGACTACTGCTAATGACTCAAGAATATTTACTATGATAGCTTCTTCATCAGGAGATATTGTTATTGTTTCAAAATTGTGTGATGTGACAAATTATTTATCAAGAACTACTACTATTATTTTTACTATTGTTGGTGAAGAAAATAAGGGTGATTGTCTATGTTTATCAAGAGTGGAAATTATTTCTATCTCTTCATCATCTTATGCCAAGATTAATTTTAAACATCTTTTTTATTGTACAGGGGAACTGGGATCTTTTATAGAGGTACCATTAGTAGTTTGTGATGCTCTAGTTATTTTGACTACCCGTGTTTTGCTTATTGAAGGGATATCCTTAAATTTATGTTTTACATGAGATTATAAAACCATATGTCTTAATTTTATTTTTGTTGGAGTTTGTTGAGAAGTCTATGCAATCACATGTGTGGTTTATAATATAGTCTATCATCTCTCACTAGAAAAAACACTAACCCTAGAATAGGAAGCCTCTTCTTTTATCCTAGGTATTGGTGGTTTTCTACAAGATCTTGAAATAGATGTTGAAGTTTGACTAAATTTGGTGTTCAAAAATTCTTCCATGCTAATTTACTTTTCCAAAATAAATGACATTTAATAATTAAATTGATAATACCATGATAATAGAGATGATATAATGTATCAGTGCCCAAAATATAAATGGATCCATATAATAATAATAAGGGGATATTAACTTTATGTTGAATCTATTTCTGACCATACTTGAGGTGAAAAATGATATGCATTGTTTCACACCCTAAAATGCTATATTGCCCTTCACACATGAAATATTTTATTACACAAAAAGAAATAGATTTTTATGGTTTAGGTAGGGTTTCCCTGCTGATCTATTTTTCCTTTCCTTGTTAGTTATGTACAAAATCAAAAAACAATTGTTCATTTCCTTGAATTGTGAAATTAACTTAGAAAAAGGAATTATTCCAAGTATTATTTTACCTTCTTCAACAATTCCATAAATTTCACTCATATTTATGCTAGAAACTAGAATGTTTATGCCTCTGACTATATTAGAGTGTTTTGTTATATTGGCAACGAATTCATTCACAAGAGATTTTTCATGCCCTTCAATTTATGCAAAAATGATAGCCAACCAATCTCCTCAAAAATTGCTACAAAGATGTTGTCAGTCATCAATCCAGCTATAAAATCAAGTTTAGAGTGTTTCTTATATCCCATGGTGACTTTGGAAATGTTTTAAAATATGGGAGTGGTTTAGCAAGTGCAATAGTCAGTGTCAACAAAAATAATAAAGTGCAATGAAAATGGAAAAATGTTATTCAAATGGTTATTTGGTTTTGATGTTTAATGACATAATCTAGATCAATCATAATACAATGTGAGAGTTTTAAATGAAATTATCTTTGAGAAATATTTGATGTACTTTCACATTTATGAAACTTATGCACTGTCAAACTCATCAACATTATTCAAATTACTATAGAGTGATTTAATAGGTAGTTTGAACACATGAATAAATTTGATATGATATTATTTCTACTTGCATGTATTTTCACTTATGACCTCTCCATGTCATCAAATGTTTCTTTTATTTAACATGGCATTCCTTTTGCTTACGTGTCCTTTCACTTCTAACCTTTTCATGTCATCAAATGAATTTTTTTGGTTTTTACTTTGATGGCCTATAAGATGTCTTCTTTCCAAACCTCCTCTTAAACAAGAACATACATGAACTATAAAGACTTATATTAATCTAATGTAGATCAATAAAATGTGTTAATTACCAATTCATACTCTTTTCCTTCATTCCTTTCCTTCTACTGAAGTCTAAATAGAGAACGAATGCATGAATGAGTATTTTTAGGAATACATACAAATAAATGCATCGGTGATTTTATTATCTTAAAAAATTGATCAATTTTTTAATATTTTTGTTTTGTGTGTGTGTGTGTGTATTATTTTTGGTAATTTTTCCTTGACTAACCATTTCTATTTTTCAATACAAGGCTCATTATTTAATGTATGACCAACCAACAAGCTAGTTTTTTATCAATATTGTCAATAGTGTCCTAAAAAATATTTTCACTATTGATTTTTTTAATTTTTTTAAGAAAGAAAACCAAAACATGATCTCCTTCTTCTATTTTATATAATATACCATCATGGATTTTTTATCATATACTAACTAGGTCCTTCCATGAAAACTAATTCATCTCTGTTGTTTTGAATAAATTTCTCCTTATTGACAAGTTTTTGATATAATTTGATTCTATGTCTATTAACCAACAAAGGTTTTTTATATGATATATTGATAACAATTGTATTGATCCATTCTCAAATGTATTCTATATTTGATATGGTCCTAACCATCTTGTCCTCAACATTCATTTAAATTGCTAAAACTTGCAGTCAAACTAAAATGCTTAGTATCCTTTTTGAAATATTCTTGCTTTGATGTGGGAATCATGCCATATTTTTCTTTGATGTTGAATCATATTTATTTTTTGTAAATATTATATCATCATCTCATCAAGTTCATTTAATTTAATAATTATATCTTGATGTGAATTATCCAAATCAATACCTACTTTCATTGCTATGTTCAAAGTTTATAATTTAAATTTAATAGAAAGTAAAGGTTTCTTACCATACACTAACTCATAAGGTGAGAATCTAGTGGTTGTCTTCCAAGTAGTGTTGTACTCCCATACTACTTTTGGTATTCTGGTTACCCAATATTTTATGTTGTGACTAACTATCATGGTTATAATATTCTCCATCTCTCTATTAGTAACTTTTACTTGGCCATTAGACTATAAATGTTAAGGAGAAGATTGATTATGATTGAATTGGTAGACCTCCATAAAATGTTTAATCATATTAGACATTAATTATGGTTTTTTTATCTAAGACTATCTCCCTAAGTTCTCTAAACCATTGCATGATCTTGAAATACATAAAATTTGATACTACTTCTTCTTTGGCAAAGGTCAAGGCTTGGACTTCAGCCCTTTTAGTTACAATATTTAATTACTAAAAGGTATTCCTTTCCTTAATATGGAGTTTCTATAAGACCAAAAAAATCTATTATCCATTATTCAAATGGTTCCAATAATACTTGTGGATGGAGAGGAATTAATGTTGATAGTGTAGGATGTCCTATCCTTTGACATGAATCACATTATTTGATATACTTATTTACTTTCTTATGAAGGGAAGGCCAATACCATCCTTCTCATATGATCTTGTGCATGGTTATTTTTTTTAAGTAATTCCCTCCACCTAGTTCATCATGATAATATCTAATGATATTGTACACTTCATTATCTGATACACATCTGCAAAAAACATGATCAAGTACATACTTAAATAACATGCCATTAATCCATTTAAAATAAAAACTTTCTTTAATTAAATGTATTATTTATTTTTGAGCAAAATGAGAAGGAAACTTATCTATAGATAAATAGTTGGCTATGTTATAAAACCATGAATCTACTACTGAAATAACAAATAGTTGTTCATCTAGAAAGTTATCCTCAATTGGTTCTTCACTACCTACATTATTTATTCTAGACAAAAAACCTTAAACCACATTAAATTTTACTATTTTATCAATTATGGTTATATCAAATTATTTCAAAATTAATAACCATATTATGATTTTTCCTCATATTATAGGTTTATTCATAAGATACCTTATTCTTGAATGATCTATATATATGAAGAACTTATAACCTATAATATAGTGTCTAAATTTGTTGATATCATGAATTACAGGAAATAATTCTTTTTTATGGTTGTATAATTATTTTTAGTTGGTGTGATATTTTTTATATATAATAAATGGCATACATATGATCATTTTCATATTTTTGTCCTAAAACTACCCCTATTGCATAAATAGAAGCATCAATGTAAATGTGAAAGGGTTATTGCCAATTAGGTTCTCTTAACACTAGTGAAGAGCTCAATTTTTATTTAATGGCTTTACAAGATTTTTGACAATAATCAATCCACATAAATCCACTGTCCTTTTCCATAGAAGCACACATAGGAGTAGAAATTTTACTGAAGTCTTCTATAAAATATATGTAAAAACTAGCATGACATAAAAATCTCTTGATATCAATTTGATTCTATGGGATAGGTAGGCTAGAAATTATTTTAATATTTTTTGGATCCACTAGGATTCCTTTGATAGATTTTTGGTGTGCTAATACTATGCCTTGATCTATCATAATAAGGCATTTATCATGGATTAGTGATATTTGGTGTTCTTCACATATGGTTAAGACCCTATCAAGATTGTGTAAGGCTTTTTCAAATGTATCTCCATAAGTGGTGAAGTCATCCATGTATGATTCCACATAATCATTATTCAAATAAGAGAATATGGATAAAACTACCCATTATAAAGTAGCTAGGGAATTACAAATACCAAACGGTAAGACTCTATAAGCAAATGTACCCCATGGACAGGT